>JAVTIF010000005.1:0-1200000 GCA_032158265.1 Bacidia rubella | reverse complement strand
CAAAGGAACTTCAACCTCACCGTTTTGGACAGTTGACACCGGGACATGAAACGCGGTAATATGTCAGTAGCTCAGTGGGACTGTCAGACCCTGGTTACACATTCCAGACCGGAGGCCTTTCCCAGGCTAAGCAAAGCACCTCGGATTGCCTTAGACCGGTACTTAAGCCGCCATGTTGGACTAAACGACCTCCCTTGACCCGGTACAAGTCAATGATCAAGCAAGGTTTCCACCTTCACAGTCATGAGGAAACCGTTGAGCTTTCGTGGAAAGCGCCAACGGTCCGAAAACTACTATCAAGGCGAGCGAAAATCTTCTCGTATCTGATGTCGATCATGCTTCTGATTACATCCCTCCTTCTTGCCCTCTGTCTAAAAGAACATCATCACTTTTACTATTTTCAGAAAAGTAAATCCCATGCACGTTCATACCAATTAGTACAGCCAGGATGTGTATCCTTGCCGTTCAACTAGGAAGTGATGTTGCTCAATCCCCATCGACGATATGTATAAGTATGCTGCCTTTTCTTGCAAGATTTAGCTTCACATCAGCCTTAAAGTTCTGCTACTCCCCCACGTCGATTCATTGTGTCTCTAACGCTGTCCTGAACCTTCTTGGAAAGGACCAAGGCATCTTATATGTTACTAGAGCCAGAGCTCTTGACGAGAGTTAAGACCTAGCGGTGATCCAACAGACCTAATGTCCTCGGATCCTCCGCCGCCATCCCAGCCAGAAGGTCTATACTACCTTGGCAAGGTTGGCCAAAGGACCCAGATGACAAGGGCGCACGATCCGTCGCGACCCCTTCCTGTGCCCCCACCGCCTCCCCACCTGGCTGGACCAAGGCCCCAGTTGCCACCTTTGGAGAGTCTTCAACCATCACCGCACCGGCAAGGTTTCCAAGGAGCATTACCATCAGCTTCCCTACCGGAGCAGTCGTATGCTTCACATGTCAGTCCATCCAATTTCCCTCAGCCTTCGGCTCAAGGGAGTGGAGTACCACAGCAGTACCAGAGGCAGCCATCGTTTCCTCGAGCCGAGACGTCTGGGCCTATATCTTCGTTTCCCCGTCCAGGGCAGGGTGGGCCGGTGTCTTCTTTCCCTCACCCAGCGTTGTATCCGCAAAGGGCTTCCTTCCAGTCAAGAAACCCAGGTACGGTATACGAAGCTCTAAGCCCCATTGAGTACGGCCATTATCCATCATTTGACCCGAGCAGACCCCAGTCTGTCTTCCATGAGGCTTCCTACCCGCAGAATCCACACCCGCCAGTGTCAGGCAGTGTCTTCCAAAGCCCACCGGGTTCGCACGGAAGTTCGTCGAGAGCACCATCTAGCGGAGCTGCTTCTGTTAGAAGTGCGCAGCAATACTCCCATACCGGAACATCGTCCCCTTTCCCACTCGTCCAACAAGGACAGCCAGGACAACCGGGACAACCAGGACAGCTAGGACAGTCATGGCCACCAGGGCCAGGACTACAACCACAAGCACAAGAAGCACCTGACATGTTTGGCCCCCCCGAACTCCGAAAGACATCCCTAAAAAGACTAATACAATGTTCAAGGCTCGACCGCTACGCCCTCACGATCCGACAGCAGCCCATAGCAGCCAGGGCGTGCGGCTTCGGCGAGCGCGACCGCCGTGTCATCGATCCACCACCCATCGTTCAACTGTCTCTACGGGACTTCGACCCTACATCTCAGAGCGACCTACATGAGCTACATTTTCCCTTCAATATAATGCACTGTGCGCTCCTCTCAGCCTCCTCGACGGATATCGCCCATCGGCAACCGACGTCTGCGCCAACCTATCCTGCTGTGGAAAGCACAGATGTGACCACTGTCCCGGACCCACAGAGCGCAGACCGAGTGACGCGCAGACTAATGGGCACACTGGTCTCAAGTCCATTTGTAGGCACAGACCCAGAGGTCCCTGAGTCAAAGAAGGGTAAGCACGAAAACATCGGCGTCTTTTTCATTTTCAACGATCTATCTTGTCGACAAAATGGGCTTTATCGCCTCCGCTTCACCCTTATGAAAGTTCCTATCGGGTCGGACATGTCTGAAAGTCCACCGGATAAGCTGCAGCAAGGCGGTATGCAACAACAAGTCAGGACAGGTGGTGGAAGTGGAAGTGGGGCTATGGAGGGCAGCGTGAGAGCCAGTATAGATAGCGATGTCTTTGAGGTTTTCAGCGCGAAAGACTTTCCGGGTATGAGAGAGAGTTCGAGGCTGGTAAGGGAATTGAGACGGCAGGGGGCTAGCGTTAGTGTGAGGAAAGGACGCGCAGGCGGGGTCGCAGAGACGGAGAGGGAGAAGAGGGCGAGTAGCTTGAGTGGAGATGAGGAGGAGCAAGAGGAGGGAGGGGCCGGGAGAGCGAGGGTGGGAAGGGGCAAGAGGGGACGAGTTGTGTAGGTGAAGATCGGCAGGCTAAAGAGGAGGGCGGTAGAAGTGGGAGACTTGGACAATGGGGAAGAGGGAAGATTGGGAGCAAAACAGTGGGTCTACTAAATGGTGAGTTGGCTCCGCTTCCATTCTTGGGCCAGCAGAAACCCCATCATGGGCCAGGCCTTTTGCGACAAAAAGTTCCATTCGAACCCTACGGACAGCGATCCAACCTAATTGGAAATGAGACACGAAACACTTTGGAGGAGACAAATATTTCAGGAACTAGAACACCAGAAAGACCCTCTTTTTCTTTTTTTGGACATAGACTTTTTCTAAATCTTTTGGATCTTCAATGTCGAGATATAGACTAATGCAACCAAATCGAACGATTTTGGAACTAGACAGAGATCGCCTTGCATGGGAATATGCCATCGATCGGTCGGAAACTTTCTTTGGAGATTGCTTGTTGACTATCGTTATTCGCCACCCGATAAGTGCATGCCAGCGAAGCAGAGCAGGGCGTTGTGCTATCTTTAGGTAGGTCGAGCTAATGCAATATGCAGGAGAAAGGGGGCCTAGGCAGGATGATAGAAGACCACTAGGAGTAAGGTGTTGATGCAGATGCTTATGACTATGTACATTTTCTTGCTATCGTCTCAGTTTTGCTGGTGTAGTTAGATCTCCAACTGCTATCTGTTGTAGAGAGTCCTGAAGCCGCTTTTTCAACCACATGCTGTAAGAGCTGCAATCCTATCTTTCTCTACCACTGCAATAACAGCAGACCCTCTGTTAGCCCAGATCAGACCACGCATATGCATACCGATTGCAAAGAAACCCCAGAAAAGGTTCGCTGATGCCATTGAAGCACTCCGTCCGCAACACGCTCCTGCTCGCTCGAAAAACCCCTCTTCACCTCATATCGTCAAACTCATCCTCATACTTGACACTAATTTTCCTCTTCGCAGCCGCCGCGCCATTGATCCTGATACCTCTATCCCCGCCTCCATCGCCACTGCCCCCTTTCCCCATCGAACTTCCGTTAGTCTGATTACCACCACTCATCGACCCTTTCCTCCCACTCCCCGATCCGCTCGCATGAGCCCGTCGCTGCAACTCCTTCATTTGCCGTTCGCGATCCCTTTTCTCCCGCTCCAGCGCGTGCGTATCCTTCTTTGGTCCTGTAGGGACACCCGCAGGGACACCGGTTGGGAGGGGTTTCTCAATCCGACTGTCCAAACTCGCGTGCTGCTTTAGCGTCGGCGTCTTGATGTCGCGATGTTTGCTGCTCCCACCATGATGAGATGATTGTTGCTCAGAATCGTGGTGGCGTGAACGTTTGTTGCGATGGCTGTGCCGGCGGTCATATTCCGTGTCGTCGACATCTTCCTCGTACTCGTCGCGCGAGCGGCGTTTGCTCGATGAAGAGGATTCATGATGGTCTTCTTCTTTGTCGCGGTGGCGACGCGACGATTTGGATGATTTGCTGGCACCATTGATTTTGATGTCGGAGTCGCGATCGCGATGGGTGTGGTTGTGACGATCGTCTTCTACTTCGCGGTCTCGATTGCGGCTTCGATCTCGGTGGCGGTGAGAGCGGTGGCTGCTCCGCTCTGAGGCCTTGTCTTTCTCTTTCTCGTATTCTCGGTCGCGGTACCGACGGTGTTTGGAGGACTCGACGGAGGAGTCACGGGCTCGCGTTGATTTTGAATGTTTGTAGTCTACCTCATCCTCATAACCTTCCTCGTATTTGCGCGAGTGCCGTCTATGGCGGTCAGATCGCTTTTCGTCGTCGTTCTTAGGTGGGCTTGCGGAACGATCTCGATGGTGGCGCTGGCGAGAGGACTCATGCCTCGACGGCGATCGGCTGCGAGAGCGGGAGGGTGCGTTGGTAGGGCTACAAAGATTAGCGAGGTTCACGTTGCGAGCATCGTGGGTAGTGTTGGCTGACCTCTTCGCACTTGTGCTTGGGTTAGCACGAGCAGCAGCCGCACGACCAACGATAGAGAACCCTGGATCTTGTCTTGGTGCTCTGGGAGGAGGGCCTTGTCTTAGGGCTTTTGGTCCCGTAGGTGCACCTGCAACACCTAGTCCCATCGGCTCAGCAGGAGGCACAATTGGCTTCGCTGGTGCAGGAACGGCCGCATGCGTCACTTCACCGTTAGGTATCCGCGTGAAACCTTTTCCATGTAAGCCTCCTCCATAATTTGCATGACCTCGAGAAAAGCTATGATCTTCTCTGGAGGCAGGAACGTTCCCATTGGCAAGCGCTTCGTGTGGCAGGCTCTTAGAAGGTCCAGTGGGCACTGAAGGACTCGGCGGAGGGGGCATGGCAGATGACGCAGATGTAGGTAATGCGACATGGCGATCTTCATTGTCAACAGCGGTAGTCACAGGCGCCAGAGGTTCATCAGGTCCAGCAACGTCGGATTGGTCATGGCCTGGGGCTCGGTCTTGAAGCTTCTCCTCTTGATGCCTCTCTAGGTCCTCCTTAGGCTTCTCAATATCTTCAGACTCCGGTGGCTGGTCTACCTTCTGGCTTTCAAGTTTTGCGGTACTCTCTTCTTCCGCACGGTCTTCGGCATCACCAGGGGCAAACTCATCTCTTACTGGCTCCTCGGTCTTCCGATCTGTGGAAGGAGCATCCGCCTTCTCACCGTTCATAGGCGCATACACAGGTGAACCACGACGTACCGGTCCCTGAGGCTCTTGCTGGATATACGAAGCATTGTTAGCATTGGTCCCTTGATTTACCTGTTGAAAATTGCCACGACCACGGGAGGCATAAGGATAGCCGCCTCGTCCGCGGCCGCGACCTCGATGAAAACCTTGGTTATGATACCCATGCTGATGAAAGTCATTTTGGGGATACTGTTGTTGGTGCACCTGGTTGAAGTTTCCTTGGTTTTGATGCATATTATAACCAGCACCATAGCCAGAATTAGCTCCAAAATTGTTTGATGCTCCATAAGCATTCTGATTGAATTTATTTTGACCACCAGCGTTCCAGGCGCCTTGTGAATGCCCGTTGAACCCACCACCAAACGCTCCCTGCCCTGCATCAAAGCCCATACCCATGTTCATACCATTCATCATGCCAGGTCCTCCGAAGTTGTTCATCATCTGGGACATCGCCATGGGATCCATATTCATGCCAGGCATGCCTAGAGCAAAGGGATCAGTATTGAATTGGACAAGAGTACCTAGAACGGAAATACTGACCCATCATGTTAGGCATTCCAGCCATCATAGGGTTGACCATTCCATTCTGCATCATTTGCATCATTTGGTTCATGTCGCCCATACCATTGAAGCCCATGTTCGGGAAACCATTCGATCCATCAAGATTGAAGCCATTCATGCCCTGACTTGCCATATTCTGTTGCATCATATTCCAGGTCTTTTGTTGCTCTGACGTTCCTTCCTGCTCTGGTGCTTTTTCTGAGCCCTCAGCACCGTTCCCTATCGTTGTTGTGGAAGCCCGCCTCGGTGTCCCTTGGGGACCTGGAGACTGCGGGGTTGTCAGCGGGGCGACTACGAGGGCTGGAATTCAGATCCATACCTCTATCGATTGCTGTGGAATATCCTTTTGGACTTCCTGGGGCGCAGCAGACGGAGCGCTTTCCTGGTCGGCCTGCGGTGCTATAGAAGCTGACCGAGACTCTTGCTTTACCGTTTCCTCAGCTGCCTGCTCGATACTGCCTTCTATCCGCTCGCGAGGTTGGTTCTCAACAACGTCTGCTGGTGCTGGTGTTGCTGGTGCTGCTGCTGCAGCAGCAGCCTTCTGCAGAGCCCCTTGCTTCTTCGCGTTATCTCTATCTATGACTTTTTTCTTCAAGAAGAGCTTGATTGTTTGTCGTAAAGCCTTATTCGGCCGGCAGTCTTCAGCGTTGATTGGTTCATGGTAACAAATGGGACAGGTTGCCTCGAGCTTGTTCGCTTGACCTAGGCTTCATGAGTCTCTGAATATTAGGAATGGGGGACTATACTCACAATCTGTGCAGATGTTCTGGTCGCAACAGGGTAGTCGAACGGCCTCTTGAGCAAGCTTGCTGCAAGAAGCACACCGGAGCTTTATCGGGATTTCGTCGATGGTTAGTGCACTGGATGCTTGGTCAGTGGGGAGTGCAACAGTCTTCGCAGAAGCGTCCACATACTCAGCGATTTCTTGAGATGAAGCCATGGTTGGCGGTGAAAGGACAGGGTTCGTGCTGGAAGTAGTAGGGAGGAAGTATTCAGCTCTCTGTGATAGAGCTACAGGAGGTGTTGTGATGAGAGCCGGACTTCCATACTGCAGTAGGAATGTCTGTGGCAGATGTCAAGAGAAGCTAAAGGGGTGCGAAGTACAGAGAAGGTGTTGTGGAAGAGCGGTTCCGTCTATGTCTGAGTGTTCTGACACATGCGGTGGCCATTGATAGCAGCAGGTCTGGAATAGGCGGCGGAAAATAGAAAGAATTGCGCTAAGTGCCCGTCTGGGTCTAGCGTGGATTCAATGTTAACGTAGCTGAATATTTTCTGTATCCCTACGTCACCCCATGATTTTTCTTCCTTTTGCCTATCGTCCTTGGACCTCGGAGTTGGCTTGGGAAAGGCTCTGTTCGTCGAAACATGATTCTGGGCCAGATTTCGTACCTTGATTGTGTTGTTTTCCTTGTCTTCCTAGCACCACAATTGCTTGTACAAGTGAATAACTTCGAATTGTTGATATGCGTTGTGAAAGCATTACCATTTCTCTGTATGTGCCGCTTTGGTCATAATCCTTCGATGTTGCTGATCCCAACGAGGCTTTCAATTACCATATCAATTCATTACTGAACGCTATTTCGTGCCAAAAAGGCATCGGTCACCGTTTGTGAAGCAAGCAACTGGCTTCCAAGATTTTGTGATCCGGTGTGTTCGGTATGCTTTCGCCTTCTTTCCTGCCAAGGTTGGACAGGTCTTCTTCTCAAAGGGAGTGTCTTTGCCGTTCATGAGGTTCCGCATGCTCCGGCATGGCTTCGTTCATTCACCCATTGCCTGGCGAGAGATTGATCTTGGTGTCACTCACGGTGTCTATCTTTCACCAGACATTGACGAGAAGCCTGACCTTGTAATTTATTACTGCCACGGTGGTGGGTTTTCCATGGGCTCAGCCTACTTTTACTTGGAGTTTCTTATGGCGTGGGTGAGTTTGTTGAAAGAATCAGGCTACAAGAACCCTGCAATCTTTGGCTTAGAATATACGCTCGTCCCTGATGCTGCCTACCCAAGACAATTAGAACAGACAGTCGCAGGCTACGATTTCGTCTGCTCTACAGTGAAAGATTCTTCTCGCATCTGCGTGGGCGGTGACTCAGCTGGTGCAACCTTGATATTGAGTTTGTTGCTCTATCTTGCCACACATTCGGGTAGATACAGTGATCTCAAGCCCAGCTTTGCTACTTTAATATCTCCATGGACAAAGCTGGTCAGCGATGAGAACAGAGATACTCCCAGCGACTACCTCAATGCTGATAGCCTTCACTTGTACGCTCGTCAGTATGCAGGGTCAGAAGAGAATTTGAACGACCCGTTAGTATCTCCGGCAATATGCAAAGATGGCGACCTGTGGATCAAGGCATCACCTTCTGCCGGTTTTGGCTTTCTGTATGGCTCGGAAGAGGTACTTGGACCGGAGATGAGGAAATTGATCACGCTTTTGCGCAGAAATGGCTGTGGTGTGAGTGTGAGAGAGGAACCTGGCTCTATTCACGCATGGCCAGTCGTGACACTTTTCCTCTCAGACACGCAGGCTGAGAGACAGAAAGGGTTGAAAGACTTGGTCAAGATGGTCAAGCAGGCCATCCCACCTTGAGCAATATCCACGATGACTGTACATAGATAGACTACCAACAGATTAGAAATCATAATAATAGACTGCTATATCTCCTACCGCTGTCTTGGCTGGCACTGGAGAAAGTATACGGCGATTAGGCATTCCCCCAGAGCATACGACTATTAGGCCTTAATAAGCTGGATACATACGAAATTATAAACAAAAATGTCTTCAGAAGCCTGCTGCAAATTCGTTCCGTTATCTAAATGTTTCATGTTGCATCGATTTATGAACCTGGGCGACAGCGAGAAATCAACTTGATGTACACATTTTAGCTTATGTTGCCACTATCTATCTAACATCTAAATCTATATGCAGACAAAGCCCTTCAAAGCTGTCGACGGAGTCATCTCGGTCATTCAGAAGCCACTCATAGAGGTATCGCTAGGTTTAAATGTAGGCATGACAAGTCATGAGTTTTCCGTCCAGCAACGCTCGCTCAAATCAAGTTAATCAAAGTGCTTCGCTCCTTGCTCTCTTTGGCGTTCCCATGTCCACGTCTTCATCCTCATCCTCCAAGACCTTTCGCTTTCCCCTGTCTCTGCTTCCGTTTGGTTGCCCAACAGCCTCCTTCTCATCAACTTTCGCCTCCGCTTCCTGCCATTTCTTCATACCAAGCATTAAGCGTTCGTAGTCACCGACGATTTCGCCAACCGTTTGCTCCACCTTGTCTGCGCGTTCACCGCGATCTAGTTGGATTAATTGGTCTTTACTCTGCTTGTACACACGCTGCTTCACCAGTAACCTCCAGTAGTAGAAAGTCCGATCATCAACGTTGCTTGAGCGGCCTCTTTGGGTGAGCCGAGCTGTCCCTGCTTGTCGCGTGTGCGGTGGTATTTGCGCTAAAAGATGCATTTCGATCAGGCGATAAAATTGTCTCGGCGCAATTTTTTCTTCGTGGCGGATACCTTCGAGGAGTGTCTTGTCTAAAAGCTGTGAAGTGGGCACGCGTATGCCTACACGTTTCGCAGTGAGTTTAGAATCGATCGAAGAGTTCAGCTTTATCTTGGAAAAGACTCCCTTGGCAGATAACCGTGCGTAATCACGATAGTCACGGAGATCGTCAAACGCTTCGCTCGGATCCTCGACGGTGATTTCTGTACAGGTTGGGGAAGCAAGCATACTTTTGACCATGCAATCATAGAGATGTGAGCCATGTCCATGTGAATGGTGAGAAGGAAGGATTAGGAATTGCGATATTCGTATTCGAGATGGCAGATCTGTTGCGTGAAGAGGTTTAGATGGTGGCAGTTCGAATGAATGGGGTTCTGATGACTTTGCAGCCTTTCGTGTGTAAAAGATGAAGCGGTATGAGCTAGAGTATCCGACAAAGGAGTAAGATGATGCATTTGGCTTAGAACGCTTCACCTTTTCATATCTTTTTATCAGATAAGCAGTTGGTCAATGCTTGGACGAAAATTTGCGGAGAGACTCACACAAGGTAAATGCGCCATCTGGCCAACGACCAATCTTGATCATCTAAGTCGAGTGGTGTACCGCCTTCGATGAAGAGTGAGATCAATACCTGCATTCGGCTGACCAACTTCTTGATTGCTGGATCGCGCAGTTCCCCACTCCATATCTCAAAGTTTCTTCCTCTGCTTGTGTACGAATCTAAGAGCTCACCGGGGGGTTTAAAGTCTTTGGCGCTTGTATCATTCTGTATCTGATTGTCAAAGGCGGCAGCTTTCTGAAATGCTTCTGTTGTAAAAGTCAATTGAGTTTGCGAAATTCAGTTGAGCTTGCATACCCTCAGTGACAAATGGGGCCAAAGATTCTTCGATGTCTACTGCCTTAGTATCGCCTAGGGTTTTGAATTTCTTGTCGTACGTAATCTGAACGTGAGGTCGCAAATCATGCTCTGCAAACCGGAGGCTGATACGAAGATTCTGATAGCCAAATATCTTCTCGTGCTCTCCAAGTATAGGATATGTGAATATAGGCGGGAAAGTGGCTATTGCGTGAGGTTTGGTTTCACCAGGTCGAACAAGGGAAATGTGTATGGCCCCGCCGTCCTTGCTAGCGTCTGTGGTCCCTGTGTTTCATGCAATCAGCATGATGACCTATAAACTTCTGCGACTCTACTTACATGCATCTTGGTCGTCCATTGTTATATGTGTTGCGGGGTACATGTAAGTGGATGCGGAGGATGATGAGAAACGCGCCCAGAAAGGCGCGACTCAGATGGGCTTTTTCCAAAGTGGTAAAGCTTCAGGGCTGAATGATATGGAGCCAGATGTCTCGGCCTGCTTCTCCAAGTCAATTGCAAGGGTACCGATGAGCAATTGCTTTCGACTATATCGAATCTCCCTTCTCATTTGATTGTATTAATATACGAGCATGATTGAGCCATGATGGCCAAATCAGTCCGCCATTGGCTCCCTTGAACAAATATACCATCTCTCTCACATTTGAGAAGCCCAGGAAGGGCTCCTTACATTCAATATGCTCGAAGGACTATTCATGCTGCTCACTTTGAGCACTATAATGGCCATTGCGTGAGTACATAATTCAAGCTGGGAAAGTCAATGCTGATGCGCCGACGCAGCTCCTTCCTTGCCGGCTCTCTGCCTCTCTCCTTTTCCCTCTCACACTCGCAGCTACGGCTGGTCTCAACAATTGGCATGGGAGTCTTAGTAGGCACAGCCCTGATAGTGATCATACCGGAGGGGATCGAGACCTTATACAGCGCAAGCGACTACACAGCAGACTCACATGCCAGGAGAAGCGGGACCCCAAGCCCCCAGCTAGTCCAAAGAAGAGCGCTGCCTAATATCTACGACCCAGAGACGATACAACCTCTCCTCTCATGGAACCAAAAGCGCGACGACAAACCCAAAGCGAGCGACTTCAACGCCATGCCCGGTCCCGTCATCCCACCCGGTGTTGATTCCGAGAACATCGACCCTTCCCACTCCCCCCCTCCCAAAACACCCACCGAGCCAGGCAAGATTGGCGTCCTTTCCGAATCCGACGTCCCAAAACCACCCGAACTATCACCACCTCAATCACCACCTCAATCACCGTCAAAGAAAGAAACCCAAAAAGATCCCTCCATCTCCCCTCACAAACAAGACCGCGAGCCCCACGCCTGGATAGGCCTCTCCCTAATCCTCGGCTTCATCCTCATGTATCTCCTCGACACACTTCCCATATTCTCTCCGTCACCAGCCCCTCGACCCCACAGCAACATCTACTCGCTCTCCGACCTCTCCTCTTCTCCAGTTTCTACGCCCGCGCCGCCGCAGCGCTCACTCTCCACCACACTCGGTCTCTGCATCCATGCGGCTGCGGACGGCATCGCGCTAGGCGCTTCCTCCTCTTCATCATCTACGAAGTCCCTCAGCCTAATCATCTTCGTCGCGATCATGGTGCACAAAGCGCCCGCAGCGTTCGGCCTGACGAGCGTGTTGCTGAAGCAAGGATTGGGGAAACGAGGAGCTAGGGCGCATCTGGTGGTATTCAGTCTTTCAGCGCCAGCAGGGGCTGTGGCGACGTGGATACTGGTTAAAGTGATGAGCGGAGGGTGGGAGAGTGAGCCGGCGGTTATGAAGTGGTGGACTGGAGTGCTGTTGTTGTTTTCTGGCGGGACGTTTTTGTGAGCCACCTCTTCTGCTAACAAATTGCGAGCTGCAGGCTAATTAATGGCTAGGTACGTGGCGATGCATACGATGAATGAAGAGGAGAGTTCTTCGGCGGCTATGTTTGATGAAGGGCAGAGCAATGGGTATTTAGAGGCGGGGAGTGTGCGGCAGCAGAGGAGAGGGAAGGAAGGCAAGAGCCCCAGAATGGTGCTGGCTGCTGTTGGGGGAATGCTTTTACCGTTGATAACGCAGATAGGACACGCGCATTAGCGTTGTTATTCGAATGTGTAAAGTAGAGAAAAATGTGATTCTGTGAAAGATAAAGACTCTGATCAAGATTCAAGTCTGCGTACCAACTTAAGGATGGTTCTTGGGCTGATTCCGTCTTTATGTTGTCATGTTGTTGTCACTAATGAACAATGTAGCCTATCTTTTATGGTACATCAAGATATTCGTGGGAAAATGGCTGAGAGGAATCGAGAAACTGAGCTGAATGTGTTTATTGAGCAGTAAAGTCCTGAAAATTACATTCGAGAGTATGTTAAGGTGCTATGTCTTTACACCGATAAAGTACGACATCGAACCTGTCGGCCACGTGTGTACTTCCTCACCACTCTGGAACGTCCACCCTTCCAACCCACCTTGAACCCGCTCCGCCGCCTTCTTCAGCAAAGCAAACACTTCTTCCTCTCTCCTCGTCCTTAAACAGCTTACCAAGCCATCATACACAATGACGAAGGGCACCACTGGAATCACATACGTCCAGAACAGCTGATCCCACTCCCCCCACAGCCAATACCAGCTTCCCAACAACATCGTTGGCCACATGAGCAGTACTGTTAGAAGATTACCTACGTCCCGACCTTGGAGCTCGAAGATTGCAAAGCCGTCGCTGGTCTCGAGAGTGTTCTGGAGGATTTTGATCGCTAGCTCATCGTTGAAATGGTGGAATGCCAGACTGAACAATCGGAAAACCTTCTTGCCGTCATCCGGTTTGTCCTGAAAGCTTGACGGCGGTCTATGTGGCTCTGCTAGCTGTAGGACCTCCTTTGATGCTCTGCTGGCATCTACAGAGACAGGCACGTATGTCAGTCTGCCACGCTCTGAGGCCCTGCTTACAGAGCGCCAAGCTTTGAGATGCGGGTGGAGGTCAGTAAGGACGAAATCGACCTCAGGGTGTTGCTGCTTCTTGAGAATCGATGAGTCCTCATGATCGTTCGTAGATTGGGCCACTCTGTTAGCCTGGCGATTGACTTCTCGCTCAATGTATGGTGTAGGTCCTCCCGCTCCAGAGCAGAAATCGACGTAAGAATAATTCGGAAGCCGCGACTTTAGAACGTTTTGCAGAGTCTGCGCAACGAGCGACGCAGGACTGGTTGATTGAAATGGCGGTATTTGAAAAGTCCAGAAGTGCGTCAGGACGCTCTGAACGTATGAACGAAACCGAGAAGGGAACCTGTACCACCATCAGCGACATTAAGAAAAAGTAGGCAGGGCAAGTGCGTATCCTACCAGGGTTGGTCATCTATCTCGAAAAGATGAAGGCGCGGGAATGGAAGATTCAACGCCATTAGTGGAGGTTGATAACTACCTAGGAGCTTCAGGAACAAGATGTTTCCATGACGCAGAGGTAGAGCTAGAGTAGCGTATCTTAGCCTCCCGTCCCGCTGGTTAGCGGCTGCAAGCCTGCAAGGTCCCTTATTACTCGCCTTGCTGGATGCATCTTTGTTCACTGCCGCATGAATCGTTCAATAATGCCACCAAAACACCCGCTAAAAGAAGTCATCGTCTTCGCGCCTCACCGGCCTGGAATTGTCCTGTGGACGAGTGCGACCAATCCTTGGCTGAAACTGTTCCGCTGTGACCGGTTGGATCAACTTCGAGCCATCTGAACACGCGGGAAACATACCGTAGCGGGTAGTAAAACCGCAATCGCTGCTGTTCCGCCTTTCTTGGGCTTCTGGCTGCCTGCAAAAATGAGCTGATTACTGTAACGGACGTTATGTGGGCTCGGTGAATATCTTACAGTTTTGTCAACTGCTCTATGCGCTTTTGACTCTGCAAAACGCCTATTAGCGCAACTCAGTACAGGTTCGTACGCGAGTCTTACTGTTGGGTGCGTAGCCATGAGTGCAGGCCCAGTCCGTGGTGCTTCCTTCTCCATGCGTTGCCATCTAGAGGGAATCAATTTCTTTCGTCCAATTAAAAGCCATGAGATACTTACAGTGATATTGCCGAACTGGGATTGTAACATGCTTGTGCCATCATAACTAGGCATTGTTAGCGTTGCGTTTGTGGTGGCTCTCCAGACTAAACTTACGCAAACCAATATGATCGGCTTCAGACTAGGCCTGGGTCAGCATTGCTCGGGATAGGGGTCATGTCCAAGACCATTTACCTCTAGTTTCCGCGAATTTGGTAGCTCTAGGACAAGGTTAAGAAGCCACTGCGAAGCCTGAAAGGAAGTGTCGAAGAAAACGACGGCAGCCAGGGCAATTGCAAATATCCAGATTGACTTGGTAAGCTTTTCGCCAGTATGATGAGCTACGTTGTGCGATATCTCATGCCCAAGAACAGCTGCAAGGCCATTATCATCGCCACACAAGGGGAGAATGCCTGTGAATACGAAGACTTTGCCTCCAGGAAGGACAAAAGCGTTGACTTGGTCTGGATCATCAATGACTCTAACTTCCCAATTCTCATTCTCCATGCCCGATACAGGTATTAGTCTCTGCATCACCCGCCGCACCCTCTGAGTTGTAGGGTGGTCTGGTGGTAGAATTCGATCCCCAAGCTGTGAAACAATGGCCTCGAAGCCTCCCTCTGATAGTTTTTTCTCGACGTTGGCAGAAACGACATTGAAACGGCCTCTTCCAGTGACAGGAACCCTCTCGTAGCTAGAATAGGCACCGAATCCTAACCCTAGCCCGCACAGCCCGAGAAAGGAACGAAAGGGCGGACTTGTATTCCAAAGCTCAAAGACTCTACCGGCACGCCCGTACCGATTATATTGAGTATTTGGGCGTGGAGCGAGGCGCCGATAGGTAGTACCAGGTCTCGGGTGCCATGAGGCCAGTCGGAAGCTGGTGTTGTGGACGGTGGGACACTTTTGCACGGCGATGGCGGAGGGTCTATGAAGGGACCCCAAGGGCGATGGGACACGTTTCAACAGAAGAGGTGAGCGCCAAGCCATGTGTGCTCAAGCTCCTACAAGAGTGAGCATTACCTTAAGGTGAAGCAACTATCATTGGTCTGGTTGAATGGGAAGGCGAGCTGTGATGTCAATATCAGCTGCCTAATTGGGGCTGGTGCGGAATTCAAATACTGCTTCTTGCGCTAGTGAGATCGGGTTTCCTTCACCATCCAGATGATCCTCAGATAGAGGGTTTTGTTAACGCTGGACTCCTTGATGATGCACCGAGGAGCAAAACAAAGTACAAGCTAGGGAAGGGCACCAGAAGGAAGGGAAGGCAGAACCGGGGGCGCTTCTTGTTCCATGTCGATCTCTTAGCGCTGATCTGTAGATCTGAATCAGTGTGACCACTCAACTGCTGCGACTTGACCATGATTTCAACCCTCGTGGGAATGACACTTGTAGCACATGGACAATGCCGTCCGCGTGCACGTGGCGATACCAGCCAGTTGGGTTTGAAAATACGCAATACCTTTCGCTGACTTAATTTTCAAAGGCACCTGAACAACAATATCCCTCACATCGATCATTGGTTGGCCGTGAGATGCTATCTCAGCTATCCGTGACCTTGGGTTGCACCAATTGACATAAGTTGATTCAATTGTCCGAATCTCACGCTGTATAAACCCCCTTAGGTGACGGTGCGAGTAAGTCAGCACTTGCAAATTCATTCTGCCATTGTTTTATGCATGTCATCAATCGCGTCAGCTTTATATGTGACAGTAAATCCTTTCATATAAGCACGAGCGCAGTCATGCTCGTCAGAGGCCTAGTCTAAGCCATAGTGAAGCGAGGTGACCGCAGTAAGTTTTCGTTCCTTCATTGTTGCTGCTTGTTTTGACGCCTGGTATTCTATTCTCAAGGTGGCGACTCATAGCAGCGATGTTGTAATATCAAGACGGTGTTTCTACGGCACGAAGCTCACGAGAGCATCTCTACATGTACAAAAAACCATCTGGAGAAGGAGCAAGATCTTGCATATCGTGCCGTTCCGCCACCAAGAGCTCCTTACCGAGCTCCTTGTATGGGCTAAAGACAAGCTCGCCTCCCGGCGATTCTATTGAAGATCGCAGTCCAACTGGAGGCCGAGGAAAGCAACACTTAGATCAGGGCGGGCAGGTGCTATGATGCAAGCGGCACGAATTCACGTTTGTGGCGTGAGGATTGGCAGTCACTGCTGTCCCACTTCCCTACGTCGTTTGGGTCAAACTTTCAGCGCAACGTGTGACCCTATAGCAAATAATCGTCCTGGTGGTCCGTCGTGTCAACGTTGTTGCGTGAAATCTTGCACGTACTTACGGCGTATGGCAGACTATGTTATTTGTCTTGGAAGACCTCTCACAGCACGACAATTAACGAGGCCGTTCTCGTTGCTAGTTCTAGCTCCACGCGGCAGGCGGAAATGGGGAGCCGTTGACACCGTTGGCAGGAAAAACGCAAGCAGTGGATTGCGGAGCTGGACACAAATGACGCTCAAATTATGCGTTTCCATCCCTCCAAACTCTTCATAGCAGGTAGATTGTCGATCACATAGCTGTCGAAATTTCGCGATGGCACCATTTGCACAAGTTGCAGCGCGCAATAATGAGAGTTTTGCGGTCGGATCAAGATGATTTCTGAAGGCGCATTGCGGATCAAGATCCAATCATGTCTTGATTCACTGATCCTTTATTTCCAATGCTGGGTCCGGTGCCACCTTCGAGCATGCTGTACCGTAGGCTGTGGAGTAGTAATAAGGCTTGTACCTCCCCCCTCGACAAAGTCTCCAAACCGCCGGCTTTGCTCCCCCATTATTATTATTATTATTTCTAGGAGCGCATCGTTATTACCAAGACCAAAGAACATCCCGCTGCAACCTAACGCTTAGCGGTTCCTAGGGAGTTGATGCCGAAGCTATCAAGCTAGGCGCATGGGTACTCTGGCTCAGTGTTCCGTAGATAGACCAGCCCCCAAAAAGCACTTGAACAATCTGCTTTCGACATTATCTTGACTTCTTTCGGTTTCGTCGAAATCTCGAATGGAATTGCTTGCCATTTCCGCATGTTTGCAGCTAGGAGGTCGAGAATTCTGACTCCTTTATGTCGTCAAACGATTATGTTCAGCACCCACAGGCCCGCCCCGCGTTTTCTGGAGGTACTCCCCTTCTAGATGATCAAAGAAAACTTAATTTGAAGGAACTTGGTTTGCTGCCCAAGAAGCAGCAGTCTCATCAGTCACACCGACCGGGCAACGTTCGAAGTGAGTCCTCACTACTGTCTTGACCATTTCATTGTCCCCCTTCGCAAATGTCTCGGTAGCCAGCCCGGAACATATTCGCCTCTGTGCTGTCAAAAGCTGAACGTATGCGCTGACTTGCTTTTCACCGCTCCACTTCAGGCAACTCGTCACAAGCCATCACCAGACCATCATACAACGCGGCGCAATCTCACACAACATTAGCACGACCTGCCTATCCTCGTCAAATATCCGCTGTTAGCACTCACTCTCCTTCAGGTCACCCTCATCTGCCTGTGTACCAGCCACCAGAGCCGAAAAAAGCCAAGGGAAGAACGACACTCCTGAATCGCATTGCGAAGCAACAAAGAGAGCGTTTCGCGAATCAATACTACAGTAACGGCACTGCCACATCATTCAATTGGCGATCAGGCCGTCCGATGGCGGGGATGCTTGAGATTGAGAGGTCGCGGACAAGGCGGGAGCGAACTTTCATCGGGAGCGAGTGCGCAGTCTGCGAGGAACCTCTAGAACATACTCTTCGCGGTGAAAGGATTCTGCAGTTCTCCTGTGGACATGTCTCGCATGAAGCATGCTTCTACGAGTACATTAAAGAGTTCGAATCGCAATATTGTCCCACCTGCAATGCCCCTCTCGGGCTTGATACAAGTAGAGGCGGAAATGTGCTTGATCTGGGTATGCCACCTCAACGTCGCAAGGTCGAAGGCCCCTCTAATGTGAAACAGAGAAGCTTAGCAGCATCGTTCGGTCCGTCTCAATGAGCAATGACCGCGATAATCGCGACCATCAGCAACAGCAGCGCAGTGCCGGAAGTCAGCGCAATACCCCTGTACCTTGGGACCCTCAGACGGGCCAAGAACGACCAAACAGCCGTGGCTCGGATTACCGACGTGACAGCAAGGACAATACACAGACCCAGAGAGAAAGAGAACGGGACTTAAGAGAGAGAGATGCTCGTGAACAGCAGCGTGAAAGGATTGAGAAGTATGGAGCGCCACGCCAATACCATAGCCGGAACGAGAGTGTGAATACTGGGGGTTCCGATGGGTATGGTGAACCTCAGGCCACAGCCGGTAGAAGGCACGACTATGATGTTCAGTCTATGGAGACGGCACTGAGCAGTCCCAGAGTCAGTCTCATAAAGAATCCAATACCAGCGCCATCGGTTACTGTTCGGAGCGAGTTCCCAACCCTTACTCGCTCGAGACAGCAGCAGAGTTTGACCTGCTTGATCACCGTCGAGGTACCAGAAGGCAAATGGAGGCCAGACCCAGCTGATCTACGAGGTGCGCCGGTTCTACCGTCGACGCAACAAGAGCCAACCAACTTCAATCGTCCGAAGTCTCCAGCTCAAAGCCATCAAACCGAGTGGCAGACAGAGTCCCCAGAAATGCTGGAAGAAATTACAGAAGATTTACGCGTGAGGGTAGAAAATTGGCATGGATTGGATTTCTCACGGTAAGTACTTTTGTGGCTTTCATGATTGCTCTGTGACTAATTGGTAAAGGTTCGGCAAGCTACGTCTCTTTGGTACCGTCCGCGTAGGAAAGGATAGGCAATCCTGGCAAGAACTTGAATGTTTTCTATTCGCTGAGATGCTCATATGCGTTAAAGAGAAGAAAGGGGCTCCGCCGCAGTATGCGGATGGAAATTCGAAGCGGAAGCTCACACGATGCACATTGAAGGGTTCAATTTTGATCAAGAAGCATCTCAAACATGTAGAAGCAAGCTCTGATGAGCCCGTGCTTACTTTGAGTCTCTCCGTTCAAGATCTGCAACAATTCCATCTTCAATTTCAGAACCGGCAGCAAGTGGAGCAGTGGAAGAGATCCTTGCTAGATCTCAACGCAGTTGAAGCACCTAAAGAGAACAGGGAGTTTGAGCCAGAGAACTCTGGCACCGATGATGATGACTTCAAGACAATGAAAACGAAAAGAGTCTCCTCTGTTAATTCTTCGTATGGACCCAAATCGGTGAACACTACAGCTCCGACAGAGTACACAGCTTCCGCTATGGAGAGGCCTGTGCATGATACTCGGCTGCCCGCATCAATACACGTACCATTGGATATCGTGGTGGTTATCCCAGTCTCTTCTTCTATGCAAGGGCTCAAGATAACACTGTTACGTGATGCACTGAAGTTCTTAGTACAAAACCTTGGGGAGCGAGATCGAATGGGTCTTGTCACTTTTGGCTCCAGCGGTGGGGGAGTGCCACTTGTTGGCATGACTACGAAAACGTGGAGTGGGTGGACCAGAATTCTTAATTCGATTCGACCCGTCGGCCAGAAGTCTTTGAGAGCGGACGTGGTGGAAGGTGCTAATGTCGCAATGGACTTGCTCATGCAACGCAAAGCCAACAATCCAGTCGCAACTATACTGTTGATCAGCGACTCATCAACCTCAGATGCGGAAAGTGTGGACTTCGTGGTGTCAAGGGCCGAAGCTGCAAAGTGCGTATCATCCCTTTTCCGCCTTCGGCTGTCTACATTATGTTGTTTGCTAACCTGCATGATCCTACAGGGTTGCCATTCACTCCTTCGGCCTTGGACTTACACATAAGCCTGATACCATGATCGAACTCTCTACTCGGACCAAGGCATCATATACCTACGTCAAAGATTGGATGATGTTGCGAGAATGCGTCGCTGGATGTCTTGGTGCACTGCAAACAACATCTCATCAGAATGTAAAGCTCAAATTGAGGTTGCCGGAAGGCTCGCCAGCCAGATTCGTCAAGATCTCTGGTGCTCTGCAAATTACAAAGCGCGCCACTGGTAAAGATGCTGAAGCTACCCTTGGCGACTTGAGATTTGGAGACAAGCGAGGTAAGTGTCATTCATGTGACCCCGCGTGTGAAGACAGCCTTGTCTAATCATGGCCTTTGCAACAGATATCCTAGTCCAACTAGTCATCGCTCCTGACAACACATCTCAAGAACAGCTGCCCCAAGATCCCTGGGAGAGTATCGTATCAGGTTTAGAAGCCCTCGGCGGTCCCTTCGACTCTGATGAGCAGCGCTCTCTTAGCGTCGAGGAGGTTCCCTTGATCCAAGCTGACCTGACGTACGGTGACATCCTCCGAGATGGCACTCTCACACACCCATCACGCCCCTCGCTCCTTGCCATTACCATGCTACCAGCTCACCCTAAGACTAAGAGTGGTACCCGTCCTTCGTCACCTCCAATACCACCACATCCAAGCATTGTCCAGCGACGTATGGAGCTTCTAACTTCTGATATGCTTACACGAGCATTGACCCTCGTCTCGCGCGGCCAACATGACCGAGCCCATCATCTACTAAAAGAAACACGCACTATCCTTAAAGGACTTGGGAAAGGCGGATTGCCTCCCATTCCCCAAAACACCTCTAAAGCACCGTCGGCGCCATCCAGCGTACAGGGCGATACTGCTCCCGGCAATGGCAGTGCCACGCCTCCCCCCTCGGAGCGGCAGTCAACGCCTCCGTCTGAAAATAGTGGCAATCAAATTGGTGGATCGGCAACGTCAGGCATTGATGCTACTACGCTGAATTCTCTGGACACTGAACTTGAAGCCAGCCTCGAATGGATCAACCATCCAGCTGTTTTTGGCAGAGACAGTCGAAAAGCCGTTCTCCAAGCTATTGGCGTGATCGCCAGTCAGCGTGGCTACACTTTCCGAACGCCAGCAGAGAGTCTCTGGGCCGGGCGAATCGGCGGGGTGAAGAGGCTAACTAAATATTCCAGAGAATGGAGAGACGCCGGCGACGAGAGCTTGATGGAAGAAGCCTAGTGGAGCGAGACTGAGGTCTGGACTACCTATCAACCTCCACTAGCGCCTTGAACTTCTACCGTTGTGCAATTATGTCAAAATAATGAGCGTTATGGGATCTAATTAATAATTAGGATCGGAAGTTTGATGGGAATCTGGTTGGATACTTTGTTTGCAAAGCCTTTGATTGGAAATATGGACTGCATTGACATGCAAATTCGTTATGTACATGGTCAGCTACGACAGCTACCTCCCCGATACCCCTCCGTCGCTAAAGGTTACGTGGGGATGTTATGTATGCGCAGTTCTTAGCCTTTCAACTGAGTGACTTGCTTAAGTTCAGTGGAGTTGAAATAGCTAGCATCAATCATATGACCTCAAGCGGAGGCATACACAAGAAGTGGCATATGGGTTTTGTTTCCCAGATGGACCTTTGCTTGGCGCCCCACAACCTCCAGCCAACCTCAGCATTCAATTTTGCGTCTCTTCCACACAGCGTACATACACACGCTGCACTCAACAAACTTGCTGTGCCCAGTTCGACGTCATGGCCTGAAGAGCCAATGCCGCTTAAAGAAGCCTCGTAAATCTACCTCCCCCCGCACAGACAGGAGTCATGGTATCCACCAGAAGCGGGGAAACAGCTTCGCACATTACGCAGAAAGATAGCCAGCCTCGAGTACCGTCACCTAAAGTCGTAATTAGAAAGAGAACGCTTGATGTTTCATCTGATCAAGGCAACAAAAGAATCAAGACCAGTCCCACAAGA
Source organism: Bacidia rubella (assembly GCA_032158265.1). Lineage (NCBI taxonomy): Eukaryota > Fungi > Ascomycota > Lecanoromycetes > Lecanorales > Ramalinaceae > Bacidia > Bacidia rubella. The sequence continues at coordinate 1,178,231 of JAVTIF010000005.1, read as the reverse complement.
GAAACAAACTCAAACAATTCGCCCACATCTGCAGACTGGACAAAGCCGCAAAATCCTGCACTGAAGCGCTTTGGAAGCGAAGAAGGTAGCCCACATGAATCAATTCACTCGGAAATAGCAGCGAGGAAAGAGTCATCGGACCAACAGCTCCGAAGTGACGACAGCAGTGACGACAGCAGTGACGATGGTACACCTGAAGAGGCGACTACTGGGGCTCTACAAGACAAAGTCGGTGCTACAGCGGCAAAGGCAGCGGAGGATGCAGCTGTAAAGGCGTCTCTCGCGAGGGCAAAAAGAAAAGAGCATGAGGAAAGGATGAGAGCTCAGAGGAAGGCAACCAGGAAGGCCTTGAATTCAAAGCAATCCACGGCAGACAACTCAGATCAAATGTACGTAGACGAAGCCAGCGCGGCAATGAAGGCGTCACCGCCTCTTTTACCGCAGGAAATTCTAGATGCAGAGCCAACAGTCCGGCCACTCACTCCGGAGCCCGTTACGGGTTCCCAGAAGAAAGTGAAGCTGAAGAGATTTGTGTTTGACTCCGAGAGGCCTGCCAAAGATCTCGTCCGAGGCAACACAAGAATACGAGTCTTGCCGCAAGAGCAGTCTACACTTGCTCCAAAGTCCAAGACGAACAGCAGGCAGATTAGGGAGAAGTGGTTACTTGGGCAGAGAGGAGCTAACCCCAAAGCATGGGTACCACGAGAGAAGCCACAGGGTGGATTCGTTCGCAGATCTATGTGAAAGATGATCTTTGACATATGCAGATGCCATGATATAAACCAACGACATCCACAAGAAAACACATGCATATGGTTCCCACAATAAGATTATAGTTTAGTTGCATGGAGAAGTGTAAATTGTCAACGGCCTTGCATGTCATCCGCTGTACAATGACGAAGCGGCCTGCAAAATCCGCTTCTGGAATTCCCATCCTCGCAATCTTCAATTACGATACCCTCAATATCGACATCTTGCATGACTCCAAGTTTGCAAAATGATGTTGCTTGTGCTTTGTTCGTCTAACAGCTGATCCGAACCTTTGACTGCTACAGCTCGCAATACAATGGCTTCAGCAACAACAGAAAGATCACCTTTGCTCCCCTCCTCATCCGCTACCTCGCACCCACCTAGACCTCAGAGGACGGTTACATTTAATCCGCAAACCACCATCAGTAACCCAAACGGTCCACCTGAGACCTCAACTTTGCTCAATGAAGCTCCTCCGCCAACATCCGCCCTACAACAGGGCACTGCGATCGCTCAACCAAAGCTTTCCACACTCAATAGCAAGCTACGAAGACGAAATAGTCACGGGTCGCCACTTGCAACGCAGCCGATTCCAGCTCCTGCGTCAAAGATTGGGCCTCAACGAACGACAAAGACAGCACAAAAGCTTAAGCTCCTGCCCAATCCAGACCCTAGCGAAGAGGGACAGGACGAGGAAAGTGGGAGAGATGTCTATTCGCAGTTCACTCGCATCAAAGACCCAACCGCCAGGAGAGACGCAGCTAGGTTAGGAAAGGCTGATCGAGATCGATTACCTCGAGTCACGGCCTACTGCACTGCCAATGAGTATCGAATGGATGGCTTGATGAAATACTTCAAAAGCAAGAGAGCTAGACAGAGAGGGGCCAATCCAAAGCAATTTGATGAGTGTATATACACGCCATATAATTACGACAGGCGAAGAAACAGCGAAGAGATAGAACAAGAAGATGCCTTGTCCGAGAGCCCATCGGCTCCGCAACAGAGAGAGCGACGCTTCTCTGACAGCGCAATTGAAGTGGACGGCAACACCTCTCAACGCCGCGAAGACCTCATAGACATCACAACCTCCCACGGCGACGCCCCCCTCGAACCCTCCGACCTCGACTCCACCCTCCAAAACCACACCTTCGACGAACCCCCCATAACCCAAAACCACCACACCTCCTCCGCCCTCTCATCCCTTGACTTCGACACGCACGTGCACACCCCCGAAATCTTCCTCTTCCAATACGGCACCCTCGTAATCTGGGGCATGAGCCCCCCGCAAGAAAAAGCCCTCCTCTCCGAAATCTCAAAATTCGAATCCGAGAAACTCTCAGACCAAGACATCCAGACCGAGAACTTCAACTTCTACTACACGCGCGAATACCAGGCGCGCATCTACAATGACTTCATCTCACTGCGCGATCAGAAGAATTATATGGCGAAGCTGGCGATATCGCATGCGTTGGCGCAGAGCGTCAAGACCTCGTTATTCGAAGATTTGTTGTCCACAACGATTGCGGCGACGCAGCATTTGCCGGAGCAGATTGCGTTGACGGGACGGATTGCGTTGAGTAGGAAGGAGATCCATCAGCAGATTGGGCAATTGTTTATTTTGAGGATTAATATCCATTTGCAGGGGAGTGTGCTGGATAGTCCGGAACTGATGTGGGCGGAACCGCAGCTCGAGCCCGTGTATGCGGCTGTGAGGAGTTACCTGGAGATGGACCAAAGGGCGAGTTTGCTCACGGAGCGGTTGAGTGTCATTGGGGATTTGCTGGCGGTGTTGAAGGATCAGGTGGGGACCAAGCATGGGGAGTATTTGGAGTGGATTGGTGTGTCTCTCCCCTCAGTATCTCTTCGGTGGATCTGAACATGATCTTCACTTCCTTGAACAGATGAGGGGCAAGTGCTAATGTGGATGTGTTATAGTGATCGTTCTTATCGCCGCTGAGATCCTTGTTGCTGCTGTCAACATCGTGGTGGATCTGTATGCTGGAGTGGAGTGAGCTGGGCTTTCTATGCTTGGTCCCTGTGGTGTATCTCTCTCTTTTCATCGGATTCATGCGTTCTGAGCGAGGCGTTTGCGTGGACCAGACATACCCGGGTTCTTGTATTCTTTCTTTGTATAACTCTCGTTGGAAGATTCTGGACAAAGAGCAATCCATCTGGACCGATATTGGTGTTAGACGAGGGGGCGCAGAATCACTATTTGCCTGCAGCGCGGATTAGAGTTGGGTTGGATGTCAGAGGCGACGCTGAGGGTTTGTATTCAAGAGGTTGCAGAATTGGGAGAGGTCATTCAGATGTGAAATGAGACTTGTCTCTCCAGGTGATACAGATGATGGATACAAACCGAAATGTGCAACTACTGGCTGCTGTTCCTTTGCACCTTTTCTGACAACCATATCTTCGTACTTCGGTATTACTCATTAATAGCCTTGAATCCACCTGCCTCCGTGGGAGCCTCCGCATTAGCCATTTCCACATCCTGCCCTCCCTCTTCCGCACCCTCACCACCTCTCTCGGCCGGGTGGCCCTTCCGACTATCGTCTGCATCGTCAGCTTCCACCTTCGGCTGGATAGGCGGCTCTTGTTGATCTAACTGCGCTTGCTGCTGCTGGTGTTCTTGAGCCATCCTCGCGTGACCTTGAGTCTGCTTTTCAGCCTCGCGTTCGTACATACGACGTTGTTTGACATATTTCTCCTCGCTTGATGCCCAGTGCTCGCGTGCTAGTTTATAGAGGTCTTCTTCAGTGCGTGTGCCGGAGTGCTTGTGAGGCTGGGAGAGGTAGTTGTTCTCGAAGAACATGTAGAAGGGATCGGCGGCTGGAACATGGCTGCTCATGGCTTGGGGGTGTTGAGGGTAAGGTTGAGAGGGTAACTGGTTTTGATGTGCGAGAATCTGTTGTTGTTGCATGGCGAGAAGCTCGGCTTGTGAGTAGTTTGCCGGATGTTGAAAGCCGTTGAGCGTTTGTCCTGGCACTGGTCCGTATGGGGATTCGTGTTGTGGATGGTTATGATGGTGGTGGTACTGGCTAGGCTGGAATGGCTGTTGTTGGCCCATATAATACTCACCTGGCGGAGGAGAGGACTGATAGGCAGCACGACGGTGGCTCCGTTTACTTCGAAGAGGCCGGCCGTTGGGCTAAAGAACGTGTTAGCTGACAGTCGGAGTCAAGGCAGGGGAGCGAGGCATAGGCGTCGACCAGCACGTACTGTGCCTGCTCCCTGACCCGACTGAGGACATACAGTTGGCGGACCTTCACTGCTTCCATCACTGTCTTCGTCATAGACGGGCAGTCCATCGACGCTACCACCGTTCTTCTTCATCCTTTTACCAAGCATTTCCAAGAGGTACGCTCTTTCGAGACGCATCTTCCGGATACCTCTGTTAAGACGAGCTTTTCGTGCGCGGAAAGCATCATTGCTTTGTTCGACTTCATCCATTCGTTTTCGAAGGTCGATACATTTGCGTCTGTACGCCTCTTCCACGGTTGGTGGAAGAGGGCTTGATGTTGGTCCTGCAGCCACTGTGGGTAACGTAATAATGTCAGCCTCGGTTTGGATCGAAGATGCTGCAGACGGTGAATATGCAAATATGCGTTTTCTTCTCTTGACATTCGGAAACCAGCCAGAACGAGGGCCCTCATTCATGAGAGATACATCGCTCTGCAAACCACTTTTGGATGGATTTGTTAGAAACATAGACGATGTCGTTAATGATTCCACTTAGTGAGTTGTGACGAGTGAGGACTTTCTTCACATATGTATGCTCTGTTTTCCATGTTCCATGAAGTGGTAGAGATATGTTTGAATGGCAACGTGCAAAGACCACGGAGATGTGGGTGTCGAAGCTCCATAACATTTGACACGATTTAGGAGTGTCCGATCCCGGAAAATACAACACCTATCGGCACCACTGACAATTTCCAATGTCATGAGAGTGGGTTTCCAATACATGGGGAAAGACAAGCATATATCAACTAAGTCAATATCCGGTTGTTGTAGAATAGCAAGTCAAATGAGCCGTCGGCATGACCATATATTCTTTAAAAACAAAGACAACTCTATTTTGAGTTCTGTAACCACGGAGAGCTGTGAAATTCATCCAGAACTTGCGTTTGCTCACCAGGACCATGGTGCACCTCGTCCGTAGCAGGAAAGTGCGAATGCTGTAAGGAAAAACGGGGGTACATGTACAAAATGGGGTTTACACATACTCGCGATTCTTTAGTGATGTCGACCTCGGTCAATATCCCGGCTTTGGGGCCGTAAGATCTTGATCCGATCAAAGGGCCAATTTGTAGTTATACACTGTGTCTAGGATGGACACGTTGTACTGGGGAGTGCCTTGCTTCTGCTGGCCGCAGTCTGGGAATTGAGCATAGATCAATGCTAGACTACAAGAAGTTGGATCGCCTGTTCCGTGAGATTGATACTGGTGGCAATTGTAAGATGATGAGAAAGGTAAGAAAGAAAGCACTTGAGCTACTCCGTATTTGTCGTTTCATGATCGCTTTTGGGACGCTAAGCCTGTTTCGGCTGCGCTCTTTCTCTGTGGTGAAGCCACAAACATGTCTGGGATTGCCTCCAGAATCTACAGAATGAAAGTCGAGTAAAATCAAGGACTACGCAGACCCGAATCTCATCCTTTCCAGGTGATAAGTCGGGAGTTAACTTTATCTTGATATTTTTGACAATGGTCTAGCCACATGCCAAAGAACCATGCTCAAAATCTCGTCCCATTGACTCCCTGCATACCCTTGCCGAGCTGAGATGCCACCACCGTAGCTTCTCTGACACTTCTAGCGACTGTTCCTCTAAGGCCGCCTTCCTCAAGCACTAGTAGACCGCCTATCGTACAACCACCTGGCGTACTAACTTTCTCTCGAACCATGGCCGGGTGTTCCCCATTCAGCACTAGTCCAGATGCACCTCTCATAGTTTGAGCTGCCATCAATTGAGCTTCAGCTCGAGGCAGACCCATCGCCACCGCACCATCTGCAATAGCTTCCAAAACAAGAGCGAATGTAGCAGGTCCTGACCCACACAAAGCAGTAGAAGCATCCATTTGATTAGGTGGAAGAGTAACGACGCGACCGACACGCGAAAACATCCATGTTACAAGGCTGTGCAGATGCGACGGCAAGGGTGGGTTGGATGTAGCGATCACAGTCATGGACTCACGAATCAAAGCCGCTGTGTTGGGCATGACCCGGATGATCCTACAGCGTCCATCTTCTGCTGGATCTGCAGGCAATGTTTTGCTGCTATTCGCGCCATATAGTGTTTCCTCAATCTGCTGCACAGGCACACCGGCTAAAATACTCATGAGAAACTTGTCCTTGAGCGCTTCCTTCATTCCCTCTTCTTGGAGTACCGTGGACAGATTGTACGGCTTGCATCCCAGGAGAACGACATCCGCTTCTCTAGCGGCTTTGACATTGGCATTTTGGAGGATAGTGAGCGAGTCTGTGAGATGTGAAAGCTCCTTTTCAATCCGCTTTGCGGAGGCTGGACGTGTAACGCATGCAATGAACTTGGTGGGTATTTGGGGCGGGAGGTCTTCCGATGGCGTAGCTGTGCCCGAAGGAGTTGCAGAGCGCTGGTCGAGGAGGGATGACAGGATGCCTGATAATATTGCAATCCCCAGAGTACCTAGGTAACGGTAAGAATGGGAATACTTGGGCTAAAGCCACGCGCACGTACTTACCACATCCTAAGAATGCTAGAGTAATACCTTCGCGATTGCCAGGAAGATCTGCATTTAGCAGACTTCCGTTGGCTTCTGCTACCGGATCTCTACTGGATGGCATTTGTGACTGGTGTGACTCCAGCGGGTGGTGTTTGCAGAGAGCTCCCCTCCCGTTACCCGGCGCTCCTGCTTCTTGGTTCGTCTCTCCAAATATTTTCATGTTCTCTTATTCATGTCGCAATCGTAATATCACGGATGGCCGACCCGTTCGATGTTCGGATGCGTTTCACCCATCAACTACAAAACCTCAATGCATCTATCAATTCGTCCCAAAAGGCTGCCCATTATGCTCTCAAGAACCGGGATATGGATGAGGACCTTCACTCGTGCATCCTGGAACAGCTCGAGAGGGTACGACCTCTTACCTTCAGCGATAATGCCTATTAATGAAATCATATTAGAATTCAATGAACAATAGAGCGAACATTATGTACTTCATCGAGCACCTCTGCGACATGGCGCAGCGAGAGCAACATCCGGAATTTGTACGAATGATGCAACGGGATATCCTACGTGTTGTGGACGCAGTCGCACCGGCTGATGGGTCTGGGGCTGCGAATCTCAAAGTTGTACGGAAGGTACTATCAGCATTACAGAACAAGAGTGTATTACAAGGGCAAACCGTTCAAGAGATTGAAGAGGGTTTGAAAGAGCGGGATACACTGTCCGGGCCCAACGCCGCCTTATCGCCTCAGTCACCGAACGCAACCAATGCGCCCAATGCTCCTAACCGCGACGATCCTTCAGCTCATGCTGGATCCAGAGTTAATGGTGCTACCACTCGGCTGGATAAGCGACAGATAGAGCAACGGATTGAGGAAGATCGTGAGAGGCATAAGCGGTTAAGAGAGGATATTTGGGCTGTCGGTGGAGATGCGAATCCGGATGAAGAGTTTGAGAAAATGTGGGATGAAGTGAGTAGTTTGGGATCTGATGACTATTTGCAAGCGGAAGAAGAGGCAGAGGAGCGAAGGGTGGCTTTGGAAATGGGATGAAAGAGTAATGAGACCAACTTTTGCGACCAAATGTTCAGTATTTGCACGGCGTATTGGAGGAAAGGATCATGATACCCCGGCGTCAGAGCATATGAATCAAAATGTTTTTAGTTCACCCATTTACAATTTTAGTGACAAGTATAGGTAAAACTTGTATGTTGTACATCATACGCCCAATATCTATCCCTGGGTATCTTCTATCATAAGCATCTTCGCTGAATTCAAGACTCCATTGCAGTGCCATCACAAAAGGACTCTGAATTATTTGTTATGCTGGGACATGAACTTTGACAGTGGCTTTGGGCATTGTGTGTGGAGTCCAGACATCCATCGAATGCCGAAGTTACTTTCAATGCTGGAGACGTTTTACATTGCGAACCAGGGCCGTGTCTAATTAGGTTGCCATCAAGCATGTGGCGTTGAAATTCGGTGTTACCGAGTCTGTTCATGGCAGGGCTGCTCATCTCTCGTCTGCAGGGCTTCGCAACGAGTCTGCATCGCTGCCGTCTCGGTTAAGCAAGCCTCGCGACTCGCCACCTTGCTCCTCCCTGAGCATACCCGCAGCTGTTCCGGCTGAGTCAGTCTCAGCGCTGTCAAGGATGTACCACACATCCTTTTTCGTCAAGAACCCTTTCAATGTGCCCTTCTCAGTGAAAAGCACGTAGCGGAGACCGAGTCTTGAGAACATCGTCACCGTCAATTGCAAACTACTTCTGCTGTTTAGGGTGATTGGAGTATGGTCCATCCACGGTCGGAGGTCAAGACTGGTTTGAGGATCGACGGAAGGTTGGTGAGCAAAGTAGACTGCAGTCGAGGAAGGGAGCTTTCGTGGCTCGGCGGAGGCTAGTTGTAGGGAATATATGAGCTCGGTACGGGAGATATAGCCTAGTAGAGTTTGACTAGTGTTGTTGGAAACAACAGGAAAGCCACGATAAGGTTGGACAGAGAGAAGGTCTTGGATGGACTGCATTGTCTCTCCAGCAGCTGGAAGAACAACAATGTCGTCGATCTGCGTCATGATTTGTGATACTGGAACATCGGGGACCGGATCATCTCGATTGTCAAGGAATGGATACTCGTTGAAGTGAATCCACGTCTCGTATATGCCTTTCGTCCCAAAAGCGTCGCCCACCCATTTGCTGAGCATGACTGCAATCATAATTGGCAGCACGTAAGTCAACGCTCCAGTCAACTCGAACATGATGACCACGATCGATACTGTCATCCTCGTGACGCCAGCAAGGGCCGCAGCAGCGCCCACAATGGCGTACGTACCAGGGGTGATGCAAGGTGTATCCGGCTCACAGGTGCTGAAGATGAAAGCATTTGGATGGTCGTGTTGCCAAATCTCCATAATGACTCCAACTGCTCGTCCACAGAGGCCGCCAATAGCCATTGATGGCAGTATAATACCCGCTGGTATGCGCAGACCAAACGTGAATGAGGCCAGTAGAAAGCCTATCAGAGCCGCTTGGAAGAGGAGGAGCACGACTCCTGCTGTTGCAGATCCTTTTTTACAAATACCAAATTGGTCGTCGGTAATTGTAGCACATTCTGCGAACAACATGAATACTAGCTCAGAAGACTGCGCTCTCATGAACTTGTTTGGGAAGTTCAAGATCGCAGTAATGATTGAGGCGCACATCACCTCCAAAATAGGGTTGTCTGCAAAGCGCGAGCTTTTCCGCCAGTTGGCAAATTTTAAGTTCAATTTGATGAAGAGCCCACCATACATTCCCCCCAAAATACCGAGTATGGCATATGGTACGATCTCAAATCCATGCCAGCCTGTAGAGTACGTAACCTGATAGAGAACAAGTTTACCAGTCCTGAAAGGATTGAAAGCCTGCAGCGTGACGGCTGCCACCATTGCGCAAACAAAGCTTTGCCACATTGTCTTGTCTGGAAAATAGTACGACAGCTGCTCAAGGCTGAATAGGACACCTCCTATGGGGGAACCGAATGCCACGGAAATCCCGGAGGCTGCGGCGGCGGAAAGGACCTCTCGCTTTCGAGCTTCATTGTCGTTCAAACTTGGGGATAATTTCATAAAGAGGTTTGCGCAACAACATGCGACATGAACAAGCGGCCCTTCTTTTCCTAGCCAGAGTCCTGAAGCCACTGCAAGGCAGAGTCCGAGGGACTTGACAACCAAAGTCCAGGCACCCATGAACCTTCTCATGACGAACCCTCCTAATACAGTCTTAATCTCTGGGATGCCACTGTGCTTTGCGTACGTTGCGTATCTCTGTACCAGGACACTGGCAGCCACCGCGAAAACAACAGAAAAGCAGAGAAAGAAGAGATATTCAATAACGAAACCCCCAGCTCCTGAATCTATATGCAGAGCTCGGCTCCAGGAAGTCCATCCTTGGCATTGCGCCCATTCATCATGGCCCCAGCAACAAAACCCTCGGTTCAGATAGAAGCTACCTCCTCCCTCGCCCTTTTTACAATAGCCTGTCTTTAGGTCCCCAAGCCAGTCACTAGCCACATTGATGCTTGCTGCCAGAACACCAGCCGCTAAGCCTGTAGCTATGAGGACTATCCATACTTGACTTGCATCCAAGAGCTGCTGCGCGTATCCGAAAAGATTTGTTGCCTGGGATGAAAGATAACGCAGACGCTGCCGTTCTTTTGTATACTCGAAGATCCAATCGATTGCTGTAAGATCATCATAGCCAACCCTTCTCCCAGGACCTTCCGTATACCAGTCTGTATTTGGACCATCTTTGGCATCGTGGTAGACGGTCCCGTTTACGCTTTGTCCTACATTCTGCGCCAACGATACATCAGAGTCTTTGTTAGAAGCGAGATCACGCAGTCTTCGACTCCGAGCGGTTGGCAAAGGCTGGTTAGGCCGTGGATGTGGGCTGGCGTTTCGGGAAGATGCATTTGACGAAGAACTAAGGGGTGTGGAGAGGAATTGAGGGAGTCGGAGCCCGGATGGCTGCTTTGCCTTCTTGCGGAAGGAGAGTCTTGTTCCTTCATGAGCCTTGAAGAGTGGACGAAAGAGGTTCGGTACTCACGGCGTCCTAATTTCGGCTTCGTTGAGAGGATCGTCAGCCAATAGCGCATTACTATCGAAACCCAAGTCGGCATCCTCTCCATCCAGATCAATTGAGCTGCGAGAAGATATGTCCGGGCGCGGTGATAAACGGTCCTCGCCTGCACTGGGACCGGGCGAAGGCCCGTTCATACTTCCCCTGCTAAAGCCGCATTTCAATTGTGAAATAACTAACGGGGAATCCGAGTCCTTTTTAAGGCTGCTATAGAGCATCGTCAACTGGCGGCTATCGCGGTTCGCGGTGGCGGTGATTGTGGCGTCATGCAACCAAAAAAAAAAAAAGAGGGTAAACCAGCAATCCGGTCATATAAGTTATGTGCGCTGCAGTGGACATTTCTTCATTCTCCGGAAGCTTATTGAGTGAGCTGCAAAGAGTACAGAGCGTACCGAATGAGCTGCTTAAAACCCTGCAGCATGGCTCAAATTCTGCATATCTTCAGACGATTACAGAATTGGCACTTGACCCTAGGTACACAGGTATTATCTATGCCACACATCCCGAAATATTTGTCGAAATCTCTAGTAGATGGTTACTCCTTCCGCAAACGAGGAGACTTGCTGCTCTCTCCGCATATGCTTGTATTCTCCCGTTCGTGCCTCACCTAGCTGGGCACGTGTCGACCTTTCTTGACTCCGGAAGACAAGGGTATCTGGAGGCCTGGTTCTCATCTGATGTCACTTGTCTGCACAGAATAGAAATTGAAAATCTACAAGCAATTTTGTTGGCTTTTTATCGATTGCTAGTTGCTTTTAATAGCCGATACGCTCCGTATATTGATCTAGCGAAGCTAAGCGGACTTCTCAACCACAATACTTCTGTCATCAGATACCTCACCATCCGAATAATATGTCTGTATCTCCATGCATCGGACGCTGTATTAGAATCGATGATCAAGAAACACGTTGGTCAAGGACCAGTCGCGGGGGCTTGGGATGGTAAGACGATTGACTTTTCTTTCTTAGTTCTATGGGAACAGTCACGTTTAGATGCAGTTAAGAACAAGACTGTGCACTATCAACAGCAGGAAAATGAAGCACTAGCTAGGACAGTCCATGCGACCTCGCTTACGAGAGAAATCCAGCCTGAAAGCTTCTCAAATACAACAATTCTCGTTGGTAACGTACTGATACCATCGATCGAGCCTAAACGAGGTCAGAAGGCTTCTCTGGTTCCTACAAATACCACGAGAATGAATATCGAAAGTATCGCGAAGGGTATCATTAGCCAAAGCCCGCTACTTGTGACAGGCCCTCCCTCTTCTGGTAAATCTAGACTCATCAGAGAGATCGCCAAAATGACTGATCATAGATCAAGAATGGTCACGATCCATCTCAACGAGCAATCGGATGCGAAGCTTCTGGTCGGGGCATATACAAACGACACATCGTCAGGCTCTTTTGATTGGCGTCCAGGCGTCCTGACTCAAGCTGTCACTGAGGGCAGGTGGCTTCTCATTGAGGATTTAGATCGAGCGCCACCTGAGCTCATGAGTGTGTTGCTGCCGCTGATTGAAAGGCGGGAACTGGTGATTCCTAACGAAGAAGCTCCTATACCTTGTTCGTCTGACTTCAAGCTCATTGCCACTGTCCGAACCTTTAAAGATGCACAAGGACAGGATTCTAGACCTAGAACAATCATGCTTGAACGACGAGAGTGGTACTGCGCGGTTTTACAAGGCTACCCAGAAAAAGACTTAGAAGAAATGGTGTCTTTCTTGTTTCCAGTCACAAGAGCCCACGTTCCCCTCCTCATGCGTGTCTTCTCAGCTTTAATCCACCAAGCAATGACTGCCACCTCTTACATGAAATCAATGGGACCTCGCCAGCTACTCCGATGTTGTCGAAGGATCGAGGGCCTACTCTGTCAGGGTGGCCTGACGTTGGCCGCCCAGCCCATCCCGGAGACCTTGCTTGACGGGATTTTTCTAGAGGCTGTCGATACCTTCGCTGGCAGTCTGCCGAACGGAACACTCAGATCAAATATGGTGGATTTAATATCTCAAGAGCTCCATGTTCCCATCCAACGAGTTGAACACGCCCTGCGGACGCGAAAGCCGACGTACGAGATGAAAGGCAAAACTTTGCGCATCGGGCGAGCTACTCTTCACTGTCGAGGGAAAGATGGGCGGTCGGCGGCTTCCTCCAAAAGATTTGCAAGAACAGATTGCGTACTTCGAGCATTAGAATCTTTAGCCTCCACTGTCCAACAAGCTGAGCCCTGTCTTCTGGTAGGTGAAACAGGCACTGGAAAGACCAGCATGATTCAGCACCTTGCGGAAGCATCCGGCCAGAAGCTCGTCGTGTCTAATTTGTCACAGCAAAGCGAAGCTGGCGACCTTCTCGGCGGCTATAAACCTATCAATCCAAGATCTCTTGTAATTCCGATGAAGGATGATTTTGAAGATTTGTTACGCCTCACATTCCCGTCGCAAGAAAATCATGAATTTTTGGCAAGCTTGAGGAAAGCGATCTCAAGATGCCAATGGACAAGAGCCTTACGTTTGTGGGAGGAGGCTCTTCGTACGATTGAGTCTGTTATTAGATCTAAGCAGATAGCCACCAAAGAGCCCACAAATGAACTCAAATCCAAGAGAATAAAACTTCAGGCTGTCAGCACAGATCTGGAAAAGAAATGGACCAACTTCAAAGACGATGTAGACAAGCTCAAAACACTCCTGTCTGGGAAAGCCGGTGGCTTTGCATTCTCTTTCGTTGAGGGCAGAATTGTGCAAGCTGTACGGAATGGAGATTGGGTGTTGCTGGACGAGATCAATCTTGCCCCCCAGGACACTTTGGAGAGCTTGGCAGACCTTTTCATAGATCGTCAAGACGGCGGTCCTTCACTGTTGCTGTCAGAGACTGGTAAGATTGAGCGTATTCATGCTCACGAGAATTTCAGGGTCTTTTGCGCAATGAATCCTGCCACTGACGTCGGCAAACAAGACTTACCTCCGAGCATTCGTTCAAGATTTACAGAGATCTTCATCAATGCCTTCGACAATGATATCTCAAACCTCGTAGCTGTGGCCATAACCTACCTATCAAATCATAAGCACCAAGAGCTGCGTACAGTGACGGACGTTGCACAATTATATGTTGATATAAAGAGCCTGGAACATGAGAACAGACTGGTTGATGGCTCAGGTCAAAAACCGCATTTCAGTCTTCGGACCTTTACAAGGGCACTCACCTACGCCGCCGATGTCGCTACATTATATGGTCTACGTAGGGCTCTATATGAGGGGTTTTTGATGTGCTTCGAGACGATTCTGGACCAAGAGTCTGTTTCTCTTCTGCAAACATCGATCGACCACCATATCTTCCATTCGCCCGAGACTAGGAAAACCTATATGAACCAAAAAGTACGTGCACCTCAGGATGCTAAGGATTATGTTAATTTTGATCACCATTGGATACTCAAAGGCCCATCTCTTGTTCAAAATCAGCCACATTATATACTGACGCCATTCATCAGGCGGAACTTGCGCAACCTCGCAAGAGCCGCTTCGACTCGCCGTTTCCCAGTGCTTCTCCAAGGCCCCACATCTTCTGGGAAAACAAGCATGGTAGAATACTTGGCAAAGAAATCGGGAAATCAGTGTGTACGGATTAATAACCACGAGCACACGGATCTTCAGGAGTATTTAGGTACCTATGTGTCTGATGCTGAAGGCAACCTTGTCTTTCAGGATGGCGCTTTGGTAACGGCTCTTAAGGAGGGCCACTGGATCATTTTGGACGAGTTGAACTTGGCGCCTACAGACGTCCTCGAAGCTTTGAATCGCCTACTTGACGATAACAGAGAGCTTCTTGTTCCAGAGACACAGCAGGTCATTCGCCCTCATGATAATTTCTTGCTCTTCGCCACACAAAACCCTGCTGGAATGTATGGCGGTCGCAAGGCTTTTTCACGAGCTTTCAGGAATCGTTTCCTTGAGCTACATTTTGACGACATTCCAGAGCAAGAACTAGAAACAATATTACATGAGAGGTGTCAAATCGCGCCTTCGTTCTGCTCCAAGATAGTCACCGTCTACAAGCAATTAGCTGTCTTGCGCCAGAGTGATCGGCTGTTCGAGCAGCGCTATAGCTTTGCAACACTTAGAGATTTATTTCGTTGGGCTTTGCGGAAAGCAGATGACCGAGAAGAACTGGCAAGAAACGGCTATATGCTGCTAGCTGAGCGTGTTCGGAGGGAATCCGAACGAATAGCGGTGAAAGACACAATCGAAAATGTTATGAAGGTCAAGATCAGCCTAGACCATCTATACAGCTCTGCGGCACTGAACGCTATCTCTGGTGGAGCAGCCGAAAATTCTCATGGCTTGACGTGGACGAAGTCTATGCGCCGCCTCATGATGCTTACGTTTGAAGCCATGAGGAACAAGGAACCAATTCTGCTGATTGGTGAGACAGGAACTGGCAAAACCTCCGTTTGTCAGGTGTTGGCTGAGTTGATGGGAAGGGACCTACACATCGTGAACGCTCACCAAAATATGGAGACTGGGGACTTGATAGGAGCTTATCGCCCTCTGCAAAATAGGGGTATCTTAGTGAAGCACCTAATAGACTCAATAGTAGACGTGCTTCAGCATAATGGCGCATACGAAAAGGGATATGGTCGAGATATCGAGGCCTTGACAGTCGCATACGAAAAACTCGCTCGGAAGTTATCTGCCCCAATATCCAATAGCGCGAAGGCTCGCATTAACAGCTACTTAGCCAGGGTCAAGGCTCTCTTTGAATGGACTGATGGGAGCTTACTGAACGCAATGAAGGATGGGACTCACTTCCTGCTTGACGAGATATCGTTGGCGGATGACGCTGTACTGGAGCGCCTTAATAGCCTTCTGGAACCAGATCGCACACTTTACGTTGCTGAGAAAGGGAGTACTGACGTCCAAGTCACAGCCTCCAACAATTTTCAATTTCTAGCAACAATGAACCCAGGCGGGGATCATGGAAAGAGAGAGCTGTCAGGTGCATTACGAAACCGCTTCACTGAGATCTGGGTCCCAACCTTGACTCAAGAGGATGAAGTAATCGAGATTGTTGAAGCAAAATTGCATCTCGAACACAAGCATCTTGCAATCGCTATGGTTCGCTTCTCGAATTGGTATTCTACAACATACAATTCGACTCCTCACATGTCACTGCGCGAGCTCATTTCTTGGGCGCAATTCATCAATCAATCTGACGAGGCGAACACGTCCTTCGCAGTGTACAATGGAGCCTGCATGGTCTTTGTTGATAGTTTGGGGGCTGCCTTGACAACGTCTTCATCTGGAGATGAAGCTAGAATTTTGCTCCAGCAGCAGCTCTGTATTGACAAGTTGCAAGAGCTCTTCGACTTGAATTTGTCCGCGTTCAGAAACTCGCTCCCCATCATGAAGGATGACGAAATTAGTCTTTCGATCGGAGACTTTCGCATCGCAAAACGATCGCTTAATAGACAGATGATCCCGTATAATCTCCAAGCGCCTACGACCATTCACAATGCTATGAAAATTGCGCGGGCACTGCAGGTAAATAAACCTATTCTGCTGGAAGGTGATCCTGGAGTTGGCAAAACTACTTTAGTTGCTGCCTTAGCACAAAAGGTTGGCATACCCTTGACGCGAATTAATCTTTCCGATCAAACAGATCTTTTAGATCTATTCGGATCAGAAGTGCCAATTGAAGGGGAAGCAATTGGTAGCTTTGGCTGGCGGCAGGGACCGTTTCTTCGGGCAATGCAGCGCGGGGAATGGGTGTTGTTAGATGAAATGAATCTTGCGTCTCAGTCAGTGCTTGAGGGGCTGAATGCTTGCTTCGATCATCGCGGCGAAGTCTTTATTCCTGAACTAGGGAAAACTTTCTTGAAGCACCCCAATCTAGCTGTCTTCGCTGCTCAAAATCCCTACCTCCAAGGTTCCGGCAGGAAAGGACTACCAACTTCCTTTCTGAATCGCTTTACTGTTGTCTACATGAGCAACTTTGATGAAGCAGATTATGAAGCAATATGCTCAGGGGTTTACGCAGAGATGGCTCCGGAACTCCTGAGGAGCGTCGTGAAAAGCGTGACTGATGTTGTGAGCCGTTCGCAAAAAGACAACGCTTTTCGATCTCTCAACGGTCCTTGGGAGATAAATCTACGCAATGCTTTTAGGTGGTTGGACATACTTCAGACGAGGGAGACTTCAATGATGCCAAGCCATCCTTTTAATTACGTGCAGGCTCTTTTCAGTCATCAATTTCGTACAGAGAGTGACCAAGCTTTCATCAAGGATCTCATCAGTCGATCCCTTCAATGTTCTGAATCCGTAAGAACGTACTACGTCAACCGAAATGATCGATATTTAGAAGTCGGCCAGGCACTGCTGAAGAGGGACGGGCTTAGTGGCTCTCGCCAAAGGATGTCAGGCAATTTCAAGAACATTAGCTTGCCGGTCACAGAATCTCTCATGCTTTGTGTCGATAAACGTTGGCCAGCACTTCTTGTTGGACCATCAGGATCTGGTAAAAACAGCACCATCCTTGCCCTAGCGAATGCTGTAGGTGCAGAAGTCGCACTTTGTTGCGCCAATCCCGAAATGGACGCCCAGGATTTCATTGGGAGCTTTGAGCAAGCAAGCAGCAAGAGGAAGTTGAGAAGCTTCATGAAAAACCTCGCACATTACGCTCGTCAGGCAATGCTACATCAACTTGCTTTGGACCAAAAGCTCGATGACGATCTTATTGCATTGCAGAATGGTCTTTCGGCAAAGACTGCTGGTCCGAAGCTCCCTGTATTACTCCATGATTTAGCTTCCACGTACCCAGAATCACGTTTTCCGTCTTACTTGAAGAACTGGGAGAACATGACAACTTCATCTCAGGCACAATTTGAATGGGTGGAGAGTAGCTTTGTCAAGGCTTTGAAGCAGGGTAAATGGTTGGTTCTCGAAAATTCTAATCTTTGCAACCCTTCGGTACTTGACAGATTGAATTCCTTGCTAGAGCCAAACGGAAGCTTGATCATCCATGAGCATCGCAATGCGGATGGCAGCGCTGAAGTTGTTCGTCCACACCCAGCATTCAGATTCTTCATGACGATGGATCCTCGTCATGGCGAGCTCTCGCGAGCGATGCGAAATCGATCTGTAGAATTGTTTATCGGCTTGAGCGAATCTGCACGATTACTCGCCTGCAGTCCGCTAGACCCTGCGATCGATGCATCTATGTCACGCTTCTTAATCTTTCAGAAATTTGACTGGAATCTAATTGACGATCGTGTCGTGAGGCCCCTTCTACTTGCTCTGCTAGATCACTTCAGCCTTCAGGATGTGCCACATCTGAAACAATGGTCAGCGCAGGTCATTGAGGGTCTTGTAAACATACCGCAGACTGTCCATGAAGCTTTACATTCAGCAGTTGAGGCCTTGACGCGTCTCGGAACGTCTGACGCAACTATACTACAAGCTATTGAAAATACATATGCTGGATTGTCCGAAGTAGGAGCTATGCCTCCAGGTTCGAATACTTTACAGGCAAGTCTTTTGTTCGCATGTTATATGATGCATTTACTTGTAACTAATTGTAGACAGCCGATTCACCCACAAAATAACCCCGGCTTGGTCTCATTGACCTCAACCAATCCGTGGTCCCAAAACCTCTCCCTTCTTGGCGAAGTCTTTGAAGTGTTGCTGAGCCTTCATGATTTCGACTGTAGATTAGCTAGTATTGCTAGTTCCGCGCTGTCGAAGTCACCTGCTTACAGAAACGTCCCCAACAAACTCTTGGTCTCTGCTGACACTAGTGGCGCAATAGGTGATTGCGTGACAGGTTTCCTTTCGCAAATGACTTCCTTTGCAAGGGCATGTGTGAATGAGGCATCCTCCACATCTGAAGACAACGACGAAATGTGCCTTGAGACGGAAAACCATCAGCCGAAAATCATCTCTATTGATCACGTGCTTTCATATGTTAGAGAGCTTGTCGCGTTCTTGGAAGACATGCTGCCCCTAGTGCAATCAACTCATTTCGATGAAGCTGGCATGCATGTCTTCCTAACCCTTGGCAAGTCGTTAGGTCTTTCCCAAAGCTCTCCGTACTCTTCGAACCCTTTCATAGCAAGGCTTGCGAACGAATTGCTCAGTAGTCTCGACACGTTGTTTCCTGGGGAATCGCTGTCTTCTGGCCTCGCAATGGACCAAGTCTGGAAATCACTGAAACCACTGACCACGCATAACATGGATGAATCCTCAGAAATTGAAGCGTTTGCGGATCGCTTCGATAGTATTAAATGGACCTCAGAAGCTTCTCTTGAGGAAATCGTGACACTGCGAAAAATCTTCACTGACATTCTTGGCTCGTCTACCGTCCAGGCTCAGTCCCTGAAATTGCCTACTGCTGTTGTAGTAGCCTTGGAGAGCCTTGAGAAGAAGTCACGAGTGGCGAGCACAGAAATGAAACCATTTTTTAGCCACCAATTCGACGCGCTCGGACAATATCAGACTTGTCTAACTGAAGACCATCAATCATTGAGTACCTCTTTGAGCGTACTGTCGGGAGAGCGAGTGAAGACCTCCTGGGATTTGCAGAATTGTTCATTTGCAGGCCAAATCTTGGAATCTGTTCACAAAGCTCTTCATGGTCACGATCCACAGAATGACCTAGCGTGCCTAACCCAAACGCTCCCTTTATCCTTATTTTCAAGGCTTGAAGGTGTTAAAACAGTGCCAATGACTTCGGTCAACCTTCTTCGTCAGGAATTGCAAGAGCTCGGAAACAACGTGCCACTTTTGAGTGACTATCTAACTGTCAAATCTATAGGCCATATTCACGCCATGTTGTCAGATCTTCACAAATCTATGTACAATGCTATCTGGAGAGATGTCCAAACTGATGATAAGTTTAGAATTGAAGAGGCTGTTAAGCAGCTACCATGCAGAGTATACGGGCAAAGAGAGGATACAAAGTACATACCAGAGCATATAGCTGCGATCAAATGGCTTCGAAAATGCGTTCGCACTGTGCTTTCGCCAGCCGGCTCATTGGGTGATATGAGCACTATCCCGTCCTCTGAACAAATTCTACACCTCTCTAAAGAGATGGTCAAGTACTTTACCGGGTATCTGCTGCTATACGTGCCCGATCAACCATACGATCCATATAAAAGATCTATCATCGAACGCGACCGTCACAATCGGCGAAAAGAAGTACTGAAAGATCAACACACTGCACTTGTGCTTCTCCAAAAGGTTATTTCTGGTCAATCAGAAAGTTATAGGATAGCAAAAGTAGACAGTGCATTACGTGCACTGGGAGAAGCGCCAACAGCAGACGATGTATTTAGGCCACAAATATCAAAGATGGCAAATCTTCAAGGAGAATTTAGTAATGTGCTCAGGCTTGTCGTCCGATCTGCCACTCTGGTTGAATCAAGTGTCAACGATGATAATTCAAGGTCAGGTCTCGAGGCTTGTCGAAAGGATATTCAGACAACGATTGGAAGGTTAAATCGGAACTTCAAGGATTATGTCGACATTGTGAGGCCATTGGTCGCTTTGATGAACGGTTTGGATGCTGGCTTTGCTTTAGCGCTCATGAAGTCCAAGAAGCCCGTCAATGCCTCCAGTGCAATCAGACAAATATGCTCAATAACTCCGTTCATGGGGTGCTCATTAAGCGGGCTTTTGGACAACCTTGTCCGCGGCCTGCAAGTAGATAAACCTATCGCTGTCAACATGTACACAGATTTCATTGGATTGGTTGCAATGATCAAACAGATAGAAGGTGGCATTCCACACAAGGCCAAGAGCCATCTACTTCGGTCATTCCACGCTTCGTATGAAGAGTGGAAGCGGACACTGGACCAAAGACAACGGGAACACGTCGCAAACTCGTCGCTCTATCGTTACCGTGGGGATGAGCCAGATAATAAGAGCACAGAGGAGGGAAATATTCAAGAGCTCTTTGCGAATGGCGAGAATGATCCTCGAGTCTGTGAGGATTCGCCAAGCGGAGCGTTTGACTCCTCTGGTCTGAGCCAGACGATGGCTCATCTTCAAAGATCCGTGTTCATCCCAACAAGGAAAACGGAGCAACTTGTCTTGGCCCACTTATCAAATTCTTCTCGAAGACTTGCAAGAAAGTGGTCTGACTCCGCTTTGGGCGCAAGGAGTCCCATCGCCTTAGACGAATTGGTATCGGGATTAACAATACGCTTAGATGAGGAGATCCAGATGCTGGAGATTCGAGATGGAGCAGCCATGTCCTACAACTTCTATACCGATCAGAACATTGCTGAGACAGATAGATTATCATCTTTGATCAGCCGGACACGATCCAGATTTTCGGATTTGTACGCCCACTGGCCTGAACATTCCACCCTGAGCAATGTTATTCAGATGTGTGATGAGATACTCGGGTTGAGACATACAGAGCCGCTCATAAAGCTGCTGAGCAAAGCAGAGCAACTGCACAGCCTTGTGAGTGAGTGGCAAGGAGTCGCGAGTAGAGACTATTCAGCAGCTGCCCAATATGAAGAACTCACGCAATTGATAATCTCATGGCGAAAATTAGAGCTCACAGCTTGGGCTAAGCTACTCGAAATTGAAGACAAAAGATGTCAAGCTGACGCAGAGTCATGGTGGTTCATCGCTTACGAGACTATCATTGCTGCTCCTCTGACGCTGACAGAATCACACGGCAGCTTGAAAGGATACGCACAGCAGCTGTTAGCTACGCTCGAAAGCTTTCTTGCATCCACGTCTTTGGGGCAGTATGGTCATCGTATCGCAATCTTGTACCAATTTCAAAAGCATGCGGTTCTGGTTGCAGAAGAACAACCTTCATTGCGATGGACAAGCAGCGCCCTGACCAACTTTATCGGATACTACGAAAGATTCAACCCTATGATTGCTCAGAAAATTCAAGCAGAACGTCAGAAGCTTGAGAAAGAGTTGCGAGACATCCTATTGCTCGCAAGCTGGAAGGACACGAACGTTGTGGCGCTTAGAGAAAGCTCAAAACGCTCGCACCACAAGCTCTTCAAGGTCGTTCGCAAGTATCGAGAGCTTTTGGCACAACCAGTTGAGTCCGTGCTTGTCAAGAAGGTTCTGGAGACAGCACAGGACATTCCTAAGCCTCCTGAAGAGGAGAGAAATACGGACACCCCGCGGGTAGACTCACGTGCCTTCAGTGTCTGCCAACAGAATCTTGAGGGTTGGGTAACAACATCACCGCGATTCACTGACCCCTCTAGCACAGCGCAGAGAATGCGCTTGATGACTCAGGTCCCATCTCTAGGTACAAATGCACTTCTCGAATTTGAGGATCTTGGTAAAAACTTAATGCAGAACATCGAGTTCTTGAGAAAGTCAACACCTACAAGCTTGACCTCAGAAAATAGCGCCGGGGTGAGGCATCTTCAAACACAAAAGCGTAAACTCTTTTCAGAGACGTTGAAGCAACTTCGCGGAATGGGTTTTCAGAGCAATCCCAGCCTAAAAGTCCTAGAGGAACAATCTTGCCTCGCCTCTGTGCTTGCCACCATGTCACCTTATGAAGAGTCAGAACACCAAGAAATGCAATATGTCAACTACGATCTTCAGTCTTTTCTTAGCTACGTGATTGACATTAGATCGCATGGGAGAATACATCATGAGGATATCAGTCATGCTGATATTAGCAAGAGTAAGGGTTATTTAGAAAGCATCTTATCGACTATCATCAAACAAAGGGCGACCATCGCGACCCAAGCCTCATTTCTGGCAAAGCTCAAAGGGCTGTGCCATAAGATGGCCAATCTTTGGAGACCCGACATATACACCCTTAACGTCTCCGATAATGAGTATGACATCCGGGGACTTCTAAAGTTGACTAGGTGGCTCCCGCCTATCTTGAAAGCAGCCAGCACAATTCTGGAATCATACAGTAATCTGAAAGCTTCAGATGAAGTGATTATGCAAAACACACTAGAGAAGTGGGCGGTTATCATAGGACAATCATCGCAAAACATCGAGGATTTGCCGAAGTTGCCAAAAGGTTTGACCAGCTCGCTCCACGCACAAGTCGAGAAAGAGGTCTTATCAAATCTGGATGAGCTAAGGTCATGGCTAGATGAATCTTTAAAGGCACATCCAGAGAAAGCATTCCTTCTCAAACAAGTACGGCTATGGACTGAAATCTCTAATGATACGCGTACCCACCAGCCTAACGGTGTCCATGCCTCGAATGTGTCGAGTATCCAGACCCAGATGTTTAAAGTGCTCGATACAATGCTCGTAGGCAGTCAGAACCTAGCAGCAAAGTTAGCGACTCTACCAACGTCTCATGAGCACCCCAAGTGGCTTGTACACACAGACATGAGACTATCAGAAGCTGCTGAACAGCTTAAGTTAGAGGCTATCGGCCAAATTCTGAGCGACAGCCTCTCCGAAATGACCCACTTGACTGCCAACAATTCACGTGATGTGCATACAGCTAGTGCAGTCTACGCGTTAGGATTACCCATTGTGAAGCAATATTGCGACACGAGTGAGACGCTGCTGAACCATTACAAGAGGCTACATGCGTCACTCTGCAAATTAGCTACCTTTCTAGCCGAGAACCTTGCAAAGGTCTGCGAAGATGGGTTCTGTAATCCTGCGGAGCCGTCGAGCGAAGATGCCGGCCAATCAGAGAAAGTAGAAAGTGGTACGGGTCTCGGTGAAGGGGAGGGTGGTGAAGATATAAGCAAAGATGTTCAAGACGACGAGGATCTTTCGGAGCTCGCACAACAGCAACAGGAGAAGCAGGAAGACCGCCCCAGGGATAGTAATGCTGACGCTGTGAATATGGATCATGATGATTTGGAAGGTGAGATGGATGAGGTTTCAGGAGGAGAATCATTGAGTGAGGACAGTGAAGCCGATGAAGAAGAGCTAGATGAACAATCGGGTGCAGTTGATGAGCTTGATCCTACCGCTGTAGATGAAAAGCTTTGGGATGGTAATGAGAGTCCAGAGGCAAGAGAGGCCACAACTCAAGGTAGGTCTTCCCAAACCAGCAAAAACCATCAAGACCGTGCAGATTCGGCCAAAGAATCTCAAGACAGACCACAAGGTGAAGAGGAAACTACAGAAGAGGTCGAGGCGCAAGATACTGAAGAACTGGATAATATGTCTCAAGAGGATTCACACCAAGTGAATACGCACAGTCAGGACGGCACAAGTCTGGAGATGCCGGAAGAGATGGATATTGACATGACACTCGAAAATGCAAGCCATTCTTCTTTAGAAGACGACGATTTGGACGAACTGTCTCAGACCTCGGGTGGGGTATCCGAGGACAGCTATCAGGATGAAAAGATTGAAAATGAGAAGGATGGCTTGACAGAGACGGAAGAAGAGCTGGACGCCGACGAGGAGCGACAGTCAACACCAAAGGACGACAATCAGCGCGATAGCAAGTGCGAAGCTTCTCCAGGAGATGATATTGAAAAGCAAAATTATGATCTAGACACAACACAAGGTCAGCCTACCTCAGATGTTCCTATTAACTCAGAAAGTCCGAGCCAAGCGTATGGCCTTGATCAAGACAACAGCGCTGTAGCAGAACAAGGACAAGAGCACGACAAATCTGGTACGGCGCTTTCAGAGGATACAGAAAACCCTCAGTCCAAAGGGGGCAAGACCACTGGTGAAATCGGGGCTACGCACCAACCACAACTTGAGCAGTCACAGAAAATACACTCGGGTGAATCATCTTCTCTTGAGGAGAGAAGGAATCCTCTCAAGCAATTAGGTGATGCATTAGGAGAGTGGCATCGTTCTCAGACCCATATCATGGATGCACAAGATTTTGATCATGAGGACCCTTCATCTTCGACAGAGATTGACTTGGCAGATCATGACGTTGAACATCTTCCTACCGAGGATGCGCAATCAGATGGGCAGGCACTCGGAGCCGCGAACGACGACCAAGCTCGCGCCCTGGATGATCAGGCTTTAGCTTCAGAGGTGCGCACGGAATACACCACACTAACGTCAGACGATCTCGAGAGTGAGGTCGACGGCTTAGAAGCTGAAAAGACTGTTGATGCAAAAGACCAGAGAGAGCCAATTACCGACAGAATTGGGAACGCTCGATCGACTGAAGTGGTTCATAATATAACCTATGATAGACACATGGCGCAGGATGCCGATGTTGATAGGATAGAGTGTAGTGAAGACATGGAAAACCTTGACCGAGACCTTTCTACTACCCACATTGAGGCTGTAGCTACTTCAAATGCTCTATCTACAGATGACGGCAGGCAATTATGGACACATTACGAAAGTGCTACACGCGATCTATCATTCTACCTCACGGAGCAGCTTCGCATAATTTTGGAGCCTACCAAGGCTACAAAGATGCGAGGTGACTTCCGTACTGGTAAAAGATTGAACATGAAGAGAATCATCCCTTACATTGCATCGCAATACAAAAGGGACAAGATATGGATGCGAAGATCAATTCCATCTAAACGCAATTATCAGATCATGCTTGCTGTTGATGACAGCAAATCCATGGGCCAAAGCGCAAGCATCGACCTTGCTTTTCAGTCACTCGCCCTCATATCAAAAAGCCTTACCATGCTGGAGGCAGGTCAACTATGCGTTGTGCGCTTCGGAAATGATGTCTCTGTGGTGCATAATTTCGACAGACCCTTGACATCCGACGTCGGGGCCACCATCATCAACAACTTTAGCTTTCAGCAGACTGTAACTAATGTGCGCAGGCTTGTTGACGAGTCGATTAGCCTTTTCAAAGATGCACGTCAAAAGACGTTTGATAGTAGCCCCAACCTTTGGCAGCTGGAACTTATTGTTAGCGATGGTGTGTGTGAGGATCATGATGCTATTCGACGCCTTTGCCGGAGGGCACAAGAAGAAAAGATCATGATCATCTTTGTGATTGTGGACGCGGTCCATTCGAGCAAGTCTATCATAGACATGACCCAGGCTGTGTTCGAGCCCGATGCGTCCGGTGAAAGCCAATTACTAATCAAACGGTATCTGGAGGACTTCCCCTTCCCTTACTACCTCATCGTCAACGATGTGAAAGGCCTTCCGGGTGCTTTATCACAAGCTTTAAGGCAGTGGTTTGCAGAAGTCGTAGGTTCTGGCTAGCGAAAAACCCACGCTTTAGGAAACTGTTTTCGCCAAGACCGTGGGAATCTCACCCACCAGCGCCTATGGCCCATGCTACCTCACTATTCACCTATCACACATATTTTGAAGCAAATTTATCATTTCATCAGCCATTGAAGTCGTGAAAAGGTTCACGTTGTAATGTTCAACAAAGCCCTTCTCGCTGTCTGAAGAACGTGTGGCACATCACTGCGAACATAACCGCCAACAACTCCACAGACATTCTTCCATCTATAGGAACTGCAGATGCTAATGCCACAGCAACACCACTGCTTGAGCTTACCACTAGACTAAGATGTCACAATCAAGGAAAGTTGAATAATTTTAGAATTCTCTCAACCGATTGTGATGTTGTAATTATTGTTTGCAATATTATGCATCTGAAGTTTGCAACGCACAGGCAGCCTCATTATATGTGCTTTTTTGATTGTGACTCAGTGCGGACTATCTTGAAGCCTTATGTCTTCTTTCCTGGTGTTTGTCTCCTGTTATCGTCTGTCTCTGCACGCGACCACAAAAGTGCTGCTCTGCAGTCTTTTTCGTCTGTTCAGGCTCTCTCTTGCGAGTTGTTTCTGGTACAAAACAGGTTTGAATGCATTTTAATCTCGATTGCCATTTCTGCTGACTGCAATAAGCCAAGATACTTGCGGAGATACTTTCGACGCCATCAGCTGCCCTAGCTGAAGTCTCTAAGCCAACAGATCCGCCTTCACACACGTCACAAAAAGAGCAAGACGCGAAACAAAATCACACAGGTCTGTCTCTTCAGGGCAATTTGGCGACAGAACCTCCTTCTACTCGCCATTGATGCAATCAACATCACAGGGACGGGTCAACGCAGGTGTTGTAGATCAGACTCAAATTGCAGACGCCTCAGTCATCTCGAGAGCCTCGTCCTAGAGAAAACGGCCGGATACAGCCATCTGGTGCTTTTGTTCACCCCTGCTATGGTCATGGAGCACCAAGTGGGGCCATACAACCTATAGTTCTAGAATCAAACGAACCCGGTCAACCTGGCAGCTCATCAACGCGCCCAAATAGCAGTCCGCTGTGGATGTCAGGATCCCATTTTGGGTACGCTGCAGCGGACATTCGCCAAAACACGTGGTATAGTGCTATACCAGAGCACACTTCCGGGTATCCTACGAACTACACTAAACCGAATACGGGCCATGTCACAACGTCAAAATCGGATCTTAGGTATACTGCCAGGTATTTTAACCCCGACACCAACCGTGATGCCATGTCATGGGCACATTCAGGTGCTGCTCATGGTCCCTCTGAGGTTCCACTAGCGTCTCGCTCCTTCCTCAACAGCAATAAAGGAACCCTGATCGACTTGACGACACCTCCTCATTCTCCAGCATGCCACCTGAAGGCAGACTTATATATCTCTAATAATTACACAAATATGGATATGGATAGCCGGGAGAATGACCCGTCACAAACACCTGCTATAGCATTCGATAGTGACTCGAGTGAAACTCACACCACCACAAATACGTCACAGAACTTCGTCTCAGAAGATCACACCGACTCCTCGCAAACCGACTCCTCGCGGACCAACTCCTCGGAGCCGGACTCCCAAGCAAATGCCTCACAACCAGCGCGCATACCCTGCATCATCCACTACAATCTGCGATTCGTGCGCAGCGACCCCGGCCACTGCCTCGTAACGCACATACCAACAGGACGCCAAATAATTCTCCCACAGTCAGAAGTGCGCCGCGACCCAGATTGCGCGTACAAATACTGGAAAGCAGAAGACAGAGGCGCGAAAGAGGCAGCGGAAGAGAAGGCGAAGGAGAACGAAGAGCGCCTATATTATTTGGAGAAATTCTTTAGGCAGGCGGATTATCCGTTTGATCCGCGACGATGGGCGGAGCGGAATCCGACGGTGGATGATCTGAGGTCGTTGAAGTGGGAGAGGAGGATCAGGGGGTTTTCGGAAAGGGAGTAGGGTGTTGGTTGATTGGAAGGATTTGGTGGGGATGGGAGTGGGGGAAGGGGGAGTTTGGAAATTGATGTTGAGAGGGGATTGGTTTGGAGGAGTGGATGATGTATAAGACGCTTTGGATTCCGAATGCATGTTTATTTGCCTGTTCTGGGTGAAGCTTCTATACCTTATTGCCTTCTCCATGCTGCTTGTAGGCATTGCGTGCCATGTTTAGGTGTCTCAGCTGTCGTCGATGTCGTTTGCAAAAGTCCATGTGCAGTAGTTGGTCTCTTCCTGCTTTTGGACCATGTTTTTGTAGGCCGATCAGTATTTCCAACGTTGTCTTCCTGCCGTTACTTGGGCCAAAAAACTTTAGTTTCTCTGCACGGTTGCGTTGATATTTCTCTTCTTCTTCGGAAGCGCAAGGATGTGCGGGAGATTCTATCCAACTTCATTTTAGACAGGTTAGCAGACTGTATAGCAGGATTCAAGACCTTTTTCTAGTCGGGCACAATACTATCGTTTCATGATCATCAATTCATCCTCGCATGTCTTGCGAAACAACCCCTTCCTTGCTCTTTAAAAGTCCCTACCATCCATACTTCCCAGCTCCTTCCTTCCGATTCTTCACCCCTTCAGCAAACTTCTCCTCCAATGCCTCCTTCTGCCCGACGGCCGAGTTCACCAGCTGCTTCAGACTGTGCTTCCCGCCTCCTTGAATTGGGCGCACGGCGTTGTGCTGGATCGTCTCACCAGCTTGCCGCAAAGCCTCGTTGCTGGCGTACTCCTGGTCGGTGTTGAAATTTGTGACTTTGATTGCTTGGGTCGATGATGATTTGGAAGCGTTTCGACCAAGAAGTTGGCGTTTCTGAGAGGGTGTGAGATGGAGACTGTCGGCTATCGAGTCAAGAGACTGATCTTGGTTGGTAGAAACTGCAGGCAAAGACGGCGGGGCCTCTTCCAAGGTGGTAAGGTTGTCATCGCTAGATGTATGTTGGGCGGGATCTGGCGTGGGTGTACCGTAGAGCATGGGTTGATATTCTGCTTTCGCTCCACTGCTTTGAGGGCCACTTGTATCATCGACGGCAGCATTGTGATTCGAGAACAGTGAAACTTTCGGGGCTGCATTCGCAGCTGTTGCTACATTTCTAGCATCTGCTGTTGTCGTCGAAGAGTCATTACTTTGCGCTACTGGAGGCCTCTTCCTCTGAGGCTTGCGTGCCACTGATAATGGTTTGAACATTGTTGCTTTCTTGACGGGTTGCTGCTCGGAACTTCCCACAGTCCCTTCCAATGGCGCTATCGATTCCGACCCTTCTGGCTTATTTGTTGAATCTTGCTCCTCCCTACCGTCACCGACTGCATCGTTGTCTGTCTGGCCTGGTTCGGGCTCCCTTTCTGGCATAGGTTCTCTTGTGAAGCCCGGGGCTGGTCCTGTCTTCAGACTGACTCCTCTTCCAAGACCACCCCGCCCAGTGCCATTCGTCGCTGCAGGGCGCTTTGGTGCAGGTAGTATAGAATTGAAATCTTTGAGCCCACCGCCTCCAAGCTTCGCCTTCTTTGCGGGACGCTCCTCGACGTCGGTGTCCTTCTTATCACTCGTGTCCGCTTTCTCTAGATTCAGCCGAATCTTAGTCGGATTCGAGCTGTCAACAAGCTTTTGGAAGCCATGCTTTGATGCCTGCGCTTTCGATTTTGGAGCGGGTTGAGGCTGGGATCCTTGCTCCGACTCCTCAGAACTGCCATAGTCAACAAGTGCCATCTTGTGTGCCTCCAGGCTCTTCTTTGTCGGCTTGAAGAAGATTGGATGGACTATGGTCTATAGGTACTAAGTCGAAAAGTCTGGAACGACGTCGGTACCACGTGGGAAGCCGCACCAAAGCGGGAGCTAACGCACGTCAGCTACGGTGGCTCTGTGGCTTGAAAGCGACCAACTTCATGTAATTCGTATCCTGCTGGTCCAGGACAAGACGGGTCGCAAGATGTTCCATAGACTTGCTTTCTAGCGGTGATGGACATGATTGAAACTTGATCTTCGTAAGTTATGCCTTGATGGCATTATTACTCAAGATATGGCGCTTCTCCAAAATGAAGAGTAAGGAATTCAGTTTTCCTTCACTGCTTCGTTCGCATTTGCCATTCTAGTCTCAAGCTCTACAGTCTAACTTAGAACTTTAGCTTTCTTGTTTGGCAGCTTCGTACGTCCTATTTGACCAATATCAGAGATGGGATTGGTGAGCGATTGATCAGTGTCGACAACAGCATTCTCAACGATCCAAACTTTCGCGCTGGTGGCTGGTATTCAAACGTCCAGGACAGCAAGCGGACATACTCACCGCCTATTCCAACTGCAATTTCTTCTGACTACTTTCATGCCCCTAAGTCTGCTGGACTGCCGCCTCCTGGCTTCAATGACGAAGAGGATGAAGGTGGTATGGTGACAGGACGCGGAAGCGCAGACACTGTGGGGCCTGGACCCAACGCAAAGCGACGGAAACGCCGAGAACAGCATGACGAAGACGATAGCAGTGATCTTAGTGATGATAGCGAAGACGAGATTGAGAGCTCTCGAAGGTTAGTAAGACACTTCTAAGGGTCTACCCTCCCGCATCTGATTTTGAGTAGAGCTGCTCAGCAGATCAAGTTTGCAAAAATGCCAGTCCGAACACGATCCGGCTCTTCTCCCATCCGTAGCTCATTCAGAGACAATGTAGAAGTCAACATCATTTCACCTTCTAGACGATCGCACGAAGGGCGATTACGTAGTGGCTCTCTTACTGGGGTTGAGGCTGTCAAGCAACGCGCGAGAAGAGACACTACGACGAGCAGCGAGTTCTCTTCAGAGAATGAAGTTGATCCATCTTTTTTCAAGCGTAGGCAGGTGAATACTTCGAAGGCCGCTAAATCTGGAGAGCTACTTGCACAACAGCATGAAGAGGATGAACGCAAGCAGCAGATGCTCAATCTCACTACCACCATCCACGAAGGCACTGAGGTCGAAGACAGGTCTGACATATCGTCAGAATTTGGTGGCAGTGCCGACTCTGAATCTCTGCTTGATGAGATTGCTGCCGGATCATTAGAGGTACCACCACCTCTGAATTTTGGTCGCTCGGACTCTCCCTCTCCTAAGAAGCCAAAGCTCCAAGCAGCATCCACACTACAAGATCTGGGGCGCACCAGGCCAATCAGTACGATAGCACCGGTCAGCCTGCTGGGTCAGGCATTGAGCGCCAAAAAGACGAAGCCCAAGAACTACGTCGAGCCGTTTGCGAGACTCTCTGGAAAAGGCGTCCCTGATCCATTGTACATCAGGATATATGCGCCTTTCTCAGAGTTTTCTGAAAAGCCGCTTGACATGCCTTTGTTGAAGCATGTGCAGGACAATGAATCCGGTGAGACGCCTCAGACAACCGTTGGAGATGCTATTGGCTTGGCACTATTTCGCTACGGGGAGGAAGACCTGAAGCCGGCCGTAGAAGAGTTAAAGCTGAATGTCAATCGGTGGACCCTAAGAATGATTGAAGACGGTGAGGTTGACTTTGATTTTCCTGCACTTGCACGGACAAGGCCAATCACCGACTTCACGTCCAACAACAACCGCGGCGTAAGAGGGCGCTCGAGAGAGAAACCATACGACGAATTTGCTTTAGTAGAGGCGAGTGATGAGCAATATCAGGAAAACAAAACATTGACGCCAAAGTATGAGCAGTATGCAGCGGCTGCAGACAATACGCAAGAACCAACAGTGGAGATCCCTTCACCTGGCCAGCCCACACCCGAGAGGAAACAGATGACTCCTCCTACAGCTGCTCCACGTAAACCGCCTGCAATACCTGCAGATAAACCAAATATACCAGTCATACATTCCACACCTAGGATGGGCGCTCAGAAGCAGATCAAGGTCCACTTCACCTCGCTCGAAGCCGTTTCCCAAGTTACGACTCTAGAAGTCACCACAGACACCTATCTCGCGGAGGTTCTAGATACCGTCTGTAAAAGGTGGAACCTCGACAAAGCTTATCATATCCTCAAAGTCTACAGTACAAACACAATAGCCCCTGTTGACCGTACTGTGGAAGCTCTCGGTGCGCGCTCTGAGCTAGATCTAGTCCGTCGACGTTTCGCCAATGACGGCGCAATCGGCATCTCTGGCTCACCCGGCAGCTCATCACCCAACGCGCCTCTTATGCTGCCCTCTGACTCCCCCAAACGCGCAGGCGTCCCGAAGCGTACACCTCTAATCCATCCACTCGCTCAAGCGCGGACGAATGAGGTATTCGCACCCAACCTCACCAATTCCTCCGGTATGACGAAGTATCGGCGGTACATTGTGACGCGTAAGCAACCAATGTCTTTCGCTCCCTCCCAAACACGAGTGCTTCTTATTGATGTCGACTTCATACACATAATGACACCAGACTCTGCGCCGAAAGGGGCGCTAATGGACGTCAACGCGAACAGTAAGACCGCTAGACGAGTGGCTTTCAGTATGATCGTAGGATGTAAAGTCAGTAGGCGGCATCCGAAGAGCTTGAGAGTTGTGGTCGCCAGAGAGGGGGGCCAGGAGCAGAAGAGGTATGATTTCGAGGCTGCTAGCGCAGAGGAGGCGGCGGAGATTGTAGAGGATATTAGACGTGGAATGGAGGTCTACGGGGGAAGAGGTGGAGTGTAAGAGCTCAGCACGAAACGAGAAGAAAGTTTCGGTGTGGAAATATGACTCATCCTGTCCATTAACGTCTATCAAATCGTCTATCAAATCTATGTATGTACAAATGCAGATGACAGCCTAGACAAGACCCCGCTGCTTGCTGACGCTACCATATTTTGCCTGCCATGCAAAGAAATACAAGAGAGCCGCCAACGGCTGACCCACCAAACAAAAGCTTATCCAAAAGATACAGTTGCCTAGAACCTTCCCGTTCGTACCTTGCATCTTCTCAAGGGGTATTGTCATGAAGATCATTGGTATCTGTGCGACCATGCCCAGGAATGCGACCCCAATTATATTATGCGTGGGAATGCCCACAAGCAATTCGTGCAAAAAGCCGCTGAAGATGAAGACTGCCATACTCGCCGTACCGGAGGACCAGCCTCTACCCACCATCGGGCCATAGATATGACGCTTCATGAAATGGTAAACGGGTTTGTTCCAAGTTCGCCAGTAAGCGCCCACACTGGGACTGTTCCACCAGTCTTCGTAGAACTGACGGTCTCCAAATCGCATGATTTCGGCGAGTGCATTCAACGCTGAGTGGAAGACTGCGAAGAAGCCTGCCAGCCAGACGATTAGTGAGATGGTGGAAAGCTTCATCAAGCGCTCAATGACGCTTGCCAGGTCTAGTGACGAAATCTTCGAGAGCGAGTTATGCAGTAATGGTGCTGCGTACTGCGCGCTTGCGAGCCAGATGAAGATGCTGAGACCGAAGCATTCGGCTAATCTTTTGGCGACATAAGTCCACCGGATTTGGGTGGTCCGAGGGTACACGGGTTGGTAGACCAATGTTGGCGTCCACCAGAAGTAGCTGAGATTGGTGATCGTGATATTTTGTGGATAAGGACATTCAGAGTACAAGTCTGGCAGCGAGGCCGCGGCTTCCGGCTGTAGTAGCGCATACCGGAGGTCACGATTAGTAAACGCGTAAGAGCAGATCTTTAGCCACACGATGATCGCATGGACCTGCGAGACTGTGCCAAGCAATGGATGATAGATAAAGCTGTAGACGGTCACTGTCGTGACCGCGAGCGCCAGCGTAGCGTTCAGGCCATGAGCGAAAGCAAGAACCCGCCATATCACCTGAAATGATCGTGCAATCGAAGGCACATCCTGAGGTTTCTGATCATTCCGCTTTGCGCGGGCTATGGCTTCCTTTGCTTGCCGACTTGCGGCGACCTCGATGGCGTAGGCGACATAGAGATGGCAGGGGACCATGGCGTAGAGCATCGTGCTGAGGATTAGATCGTTTTTGGAGTAGTCGTGACATCGTAGGCAGATCAAGACGCCGTATTTCATGGAGTTTTCGATTACGAGTCGTAGATTCATTACTATTAGTACAAGAACCATGAGATTTCTAAATCCAAGGAAGTCTGGAGGCGTTTTTGCATCTCGGCTTAGAGGGGATGGTCGACTTCGTGCGTGTACGGCTGCGATGTGAAGGTACTTTGGTCTTGAAGATCTGGGTTGTACAGCGTGGCCATTGGAGATCTCCGATCTTTCGGGAGCATCCTGCACATCAGCAGATTGAATGATGGTTGGTTGATCTTGGGTTGTCTCTGATACACTCGTCAGAGTAGCCATATCGTTTGTGTCCTATAGTCGAATTGACCTCAACTAATTTCCAAAGTAACTATCTATTCATTTCAGAAGAAGAGAATTGCCACCAACGCCTGCAAAAAAGTCCCAAACCCCGCAGAACGATTGTTTGATAACAGACTTTCATCTGATCTTGTGGAAACCGTTGGGGAAGACCCACTTTTTTATGCATAACATCTCTTGGCGCTTTAGCCTACTTCAGCTGTGGCTGGTGATAGAACTAGGCTAGAGCTAAGCTTTGTTTAACACCTTCCTACAACAACTTCAGCAACGCCAACTCGTTGCGCCGAAGACTTTAACACCGCCAACAAGTGGAAGTTGCGATGGATAGAGACCACCATGGAGGATATGGAGGAGGAGGCTACGAGCAAGGGGGCTACCGAAAGCCATTCATGAGAAGTAAGCCCTTTCTCTGCATTTTAGAAGGAGTATCACCTTCCTTTGAGAGCAACGAGTGCGCGTATTCCCCCTGCGTGTTTAGACGTTCATTCAATCTATAACAGCACGATCAAAGCCGATTACGTGTATACCTATCCCTCTCAAAACAATCAAGAAGTGACTTGTGGTAGAATGGATTTTAGACTGGGTGAAATAGATGAGGATCATACTGACAATTCGTTAGGAAATGTCACCGACTATAGCTCTTCGATGGTGCAATGGATGCGAAATCGGCAACAAAGATACAAGGGAGGCGCTCGCCTTCCAATGGAGAGGCCTTTCCCAAGTCACATCGTCAACATGCTGCCACCAGGTGCAGGAACACAAAAGGCAGTAGATGCTATACCAGCCAAGATGCTCCATTCTTCACTAAATAAGATCAAACATCCTATCAATGTTGTCAAATGGACCCCTGAGGGCCGACGGCTCTTAACTGGGTCAAGCAGCGGCGAATTCACGTTGTGGAATGGCATGGCTTTCAATTTTGAGACAATCTTACAGGCTCATGACGCCGCCATCAGAGCGGCTGTCTACTCGCACAACGAAGATTGGCTTATATCGGCAGACCAAGAGGGTGTTGTAAAGTACTGGCAAACAAATTTCAATAATGTCAAATTCATTCAAGCCCACACAGAGCCTATCCGTGACCTTGCGTTCTCCCCCAATGACAGCAAATTTGTGACCGCATGCGATGACCGTTCCTTGAACATCTTCGATTTTGCAGAGGGCGCAAAAGAGTCATCACTGCTGGGCCATAATTGGGATGTCAAGGCTGTGGATTGGCACCCGACCAAAGGTCTTCTGGTATCAGGGTCAAAAGACCATCAGGTGAAACTGTGGGACCCACGAACAGGCAGATGTCTCACGACACTGCATGGGCACAAGAATACTATAGCAAGGACCAAATTCGAACCAACTCGAGGCGACATGCTCGCAACATGTGCGCGGGACCAGACCGCACGCGTCTTCGATATACGCATGATGCGAGACGTGTGTTTACTGAAAGGCAACGAGAAGGATATTTCCACACTTGCTTGGCATCCGAAACATAAGCAACTCCTTTCAACTGGTGGCGCAGATGGCAGTATATACCACTACCTGCTCGACGAGCAGAATGCACCTGCGGGCACAGCAGCATCCATCCCCCCTTACGATAGTCCCGATCCAAACAACTCTCCAGCTCAAACCATTTATCCTGCTCACAAGGTTCAATACGCTCACGACTTTTCAGTATGGTCACTAGACTGGCATCCTCTTGGTCACATTCTCGCCTCTGGATCCAATGACCGTGTTACTCGCTTTTGGACGCGGGCGAGACCAGGGGAGACCGATTGCTTTAACGACAAGTTCCACCTCGGCGAAGACGAAGCAGCTGCTCGAGGCACTTGGGACAAACGAGGTGGACGCAAGATGATGAACGAAATTGAGCAGCAAGAAATGGAGGATGAAGCCGAAGGGCTTGAGGACCAGAAGATGCCTGTCAAGCAGACAGGATTACCAGGCCTGCCAGGTCTCTCTTTACCTGCTAATGGATCGACTAATGGAGCGAGGAATGGACCTCCTCCGCCAGCACTGCCTGGGATGCCACCTGCACCACCTAATGATATACAGTCAATGGACCCAGAGCGATTCAGAGCGCTCATGGCGAGCGGTGGCATCCTGGCCCCACCTCCACCAGTCAACGGACAGGCTTCCGGGTTTCCTCCGCCCCCATTTCCGGGCTTTGACCCTTCCAAGATGCCTCCGGGTATGCCTCCGCCGCATATGTATCAGCCGCCACCAGGTGGTCTACCACCTCCCCCGGGCACTTTTGGCGCTCCAAATGTACCGGGTATTGGCATTGATAATGGCGCGTCTGGTGGAAGCGTTAGAAGAAGGGGCCCGCTACCCAGTCAGCAAGAGAGCCTGATGATGGAGCAGCAGCGCAACCGGTTCAAGCCCGCAAGGTGACATGTGAGACCCATGGTGTCATTGGGATTTTTATGTCTCAAGGGCTCACAATTTTCCTCACTCTGAGAAGGCGGAGACAATCGGGCGACATTAGCGAGGCGTATCGGGAAATGCATACTCCATTATCCATGTAAGATCAAAGTTGATATAGCGAGCAGACTTCGAAATAATTGACCCACGTTCGTGCTCGGTAGACAATTTGACCCCGTCGAATGCTAGCATGTTTCCATACTGAACGTTTGAAGGTCTCTAGAGCTCGTTTGGGTCAATCCTGCCTATTAACTATAGCGGAGGAATCTCACTACTAAGTACGTTCAGTAAACATCGCCTGTTATTCATCGCGCCATCTGATCATACACTTACCCCATCGACGAGACCAGCCTCCTGTCTCTCTCTAGCTCTACTGATACCGCCCACACCACATCCTCTCATCCCATAACAAGATTCCACGCCGTCATCCCAGCAAGAACATGCAGCCCAGCCTGCGGCACCAAATACCAGATTCCTCTGTACCTCCCCATTCCATTCGCCTTCGATGGATCCGTGTACCCAAGCGTGAAAAGTACCCTAGCTGAGCACCAACTAACACCTAACGCTGCGCTCGCCACAGGATCTATGCAGCACGATATCAGCAGCTACCTTCACCGGTCCAACGACCCCTTCATCCCTTCCCTATCCCCTCTTTCTCAATTGTTCGCTCCTCACTCGCACACAAAAGCAAAAAAAAACCCCCAAAACAAAGGCCGGTGGGGAAAGAAAAGAAAACATACACATCAACCCCCCCGTCGCAAGACTAACCAGCATAGCAGGCCACATCTCCAAAAACTGCGCATGCGCCCGTTGCGCGCAGTTGAACTGATATTTCGCCTTATCCTCAGCTGCTTCGGACGCGCTGGCGTAGCAGTTTGGATAGGGCACTTTGGCTGCTTTGCGGTGGCGCGCTGTCACGATGAAGCCTTGCCAGTAGTGCAGGGCTGTGGTTAGGAGGGTCGTGGTTATTACGTAGCCGTATTCCGGGGGGATGGTGAGGGTG
Source organism: Bacidia rubella (assembly GCA_032158265.1). Taxonomy (NCBI): domain Eukaryota; kingdom Fungi; phylum Ascomycota; class Lecanoromycetes; order Lecanorales; family Ramalinaceae; genus Bacidia; species Bacidia rubella. The sequence continues at coordinate 1,140,851 of JAVTIF010000005.1, read as the reverse complement.
GACATTGTGGTATGATTTGGCGGGGAGTAAGGGGGGTTAGGGTGGGTGTGGAAGAGGGGATAAGTGGGAGGGGTTTGTGGGGTGAGGGTTGGAGGAAGATGGTGTTTATTTCATATGGAATTAGAGATTGACGGCGGCGGATCGGGACATTCTTTCCCGTGCCGGCGGAGTCGGCTCATTCTTGCCGGCGAGGTGCATGAGACGGAGCAATTCGATCCGTTTATTGGTAGCCGACCATAGGCTGCGGTTTGCAGCGTCTGACTGTGTTGCCTAAGAAGAGTTTTGTAAGGTTTTTATGTGTCGAAGTCTTGAGCTAACATGTCAGATATATAAATCTAATGTCTCTACGGAATGAACCGTTGCAAGCGGTCAACATAATAGCAGCCGCCAAAAAGGGAAAGCAATGTTTTAGTGAAGCTCATAGGATACCTAATCGACTTCGTGGAGGATGTCCTTGAATCACTGTCTTCTCTCAGTGGTCCGTAAGTATTTCTACATCAAAATGTGAGCGAACGATGATCAAGTTGAGTCGTTGCCATTTAAATTTACAACATCATACATTCTGTATTCAGAACCTCGTTCGCCTGTTCGCCCTATAAACAGTCCATCCTACATATCCTCCAACAATCGCAATGCCAAACAGGACAATCTTCAGCAAGAACCATCTCCAACTACCCCTCTCCTTTTCCCCGCCAGGATTGTACGGATGCGCCTCCGGTGCCTTTGGCGGAGGAGCGGCTGCTCCGTCCTTCTTAGCCTCTGGTAGCCTGTTGGTTTTTATGTGCAAATTGTGAGTATTTACTGCTACGATGTCAAAATTATCGGACAGCTCGCCTGTTTCGGCGGTGAAGCCCAGGTATGCCGTTTGTGGAAGTTTGATGGGTCCGGTCTCGAAGCACTCGATCCAATCATCGGCCGGTGCATCCTTTTTGTATTGCAATTCGACCTTCAACGAAGTTTCTTGGTAGTATGTTATTCGGATCTTCTTTGTTGGTGGATCCTCGTCGCCCCGGATACCTCGTGCCTATATGAGGGTTAGCACTTGCTTTGCCCCGCCACCGTTACGGTCTTTTATCATACCGAACAACCAGCTATCTCGTTGTCTTTGCCATCATGGTCCTTGTCGTAGCCCACACTGCCATTGCCAACCATAGCCATGACGTACGGGAATACCGTCCCTGGTCTCGAGTTTTTGTACGTATCAATGAACACCCCCAAGCCTGTGAAGAAATCTCTATTGCCAAACACTTTGCCCGGCTGTGCTCTTTCTTCAGTCATCCATATGGCCATTCCGTCACCGTGCAGGTGTCCTGCCCCATGGATCTTGAACTCCATTTCCACCATCCAATTGTTGGCCGTCATGGGCATTCGGGCGAACAGCCAGCCCATCTGCCCTTGCCGATCGGAGACCAACCGTATGTATTGATCTGCTCGTATTATGGTGTCTTCCCCAAATTCGAAGTAGCGTGACTGCATGTCGGAGTCGAGGTATGGTGCTTGGAGGGATTGGGAGCGGAGCTGCGCAGATAGGTTCCATTAGCATTAGGGCAGCGACGGTTTTGTGGTGGCATCATACGGGTATCTTTCGAATAGTGCTATCATCTTTCACATCCATGGCGGCGAGTGCCATGCAGCACATGTAGACCAGCCATAGCAGGCAGGCTGTCCACCGTAACTCCATGCCACGTAATGTTCTATCAACTGTGAGGAAATACCATGACAGTGCTATCGATTCAAGAAATGTCGAAGAAAGATGAGTAGATAGTCATTGTCGCGTGCAGCGGTGGCCACTTCTGCACAGTTGTTCAAGCTGTCCTTTCTGATGTTTCACGTCTCCGGGCTAGGTTCTAGGCGCATCGCCCCGAAGATCTAGCCGCCTCCGCAAGCAGCCTAGCCTATGACGCCCTGGAATAGAAAAAAGTGCCGTCGTTGATGTCAGCGAGCTCCAGTATCTTGTATATGCAACGTCTCGAACCGCACCGAATCCACCGTACCCCCGAACTGCAGTACACAATCGTCATGGACTCCTCAACAATAAGCAACGACTTCCAAACAGACCCAAAAGGCGCAATCATAAGACAAGTCCAGCAAGAAGCTGCTATGCAGAATGCCAAAACACTCATTACAGTAAGGACCGACCCTCCCTCTCCCTCTTAGACGCAATCCTATCTCTCCCTGAGCTCTTCATACATTGCTACTTCATCATACACTGACGTCGATTGCCAGAACATCAACAACCATTGCTTCGAGAAATGCGTCCCCTCCCCAGGCACCTCGCTCTCGAGAAAAGAAGAAAGCTGCATGACGATGTGCGCGGAGAAGTACATGGGTACATTTAATACAGTACATAAGACATACATTCAGCGGGCGCAAAGTCGGTTACAAGGCGGTGGTGTTGGGGGGTTTGGATTTGGGGGAGGAGGGGAGTAAGGTTATGAGGCTATACTTATCGCAGGAGATGGAGGTCTCAGTGTGTATATATGCTTGACAGAGGGCTGAGGCTGCATTGTATACATAGACGGAAAGGACGGCATAGACGGTGTGCATAGCATAGGTGGAATACCCTACTTCAAGAGCTGATAGAGTGATTGTTCAATATTATAAATTGGAAAGACACGCAAGTACATCGCTCAAGCGCCTCGCTATGCTCTTCAAACTCCGCCTGCAAATGCTCCATGATATACCACCAACGTCTTTCGAATCGCAGCAACAGGACCAAGGCTGCCCTATCTCGGGATAGGGAGTCCCTTCTTACTCATGTTTGCACCCATTAGATCCTTGTGTCGGTCCATGTATTCCCTCACAATGATTGAGCAATGCACCTCCTCACACAACTTCTTCCTCCGTGTCAGGGGCAGCTCCGTCGCAAACTCCAACCCAGCAGCTCGCTCGATAGCCTCAACCGGCACCTCAAAGTCCTTGAGTGGTTTGTCGCTATGAATTGGCGCATTCGGGAGCACGAATGCACCCAAGCTCACATTCCCACCAGCCTTCCCGTCTTCAGCAAAGATCACTTTGTAGAAGTGCGTAGGCACAGCGACATTTGGAGGACTCCCAATAACCTCGTATGAGACTCTCCATTTCCCATCGTCTGGGTCGCGCTTTGGTAGATATAGCGGCCCCGTGACGATTCTCACAGAAGGATAATTGTTCGTCAGCCTGCGACAGAAATCCTCAAAATGCGCCCAGTAATCCCTATTGAATCCATCCCCTACCTGGGGACACATGTTCGTCAACAGGAACGTCTGATCCAGTGCATTTTGACTCCATTTCGCGTCCGCGGCGGGCACTTGGTGCCCGCGGTCGTAGCCTGAGCGCGCATAGTCTTTCAGCTTTGCCCTAAATTTCTCTGGAATCGTCGCGTCTTCGACGAAGATGCTGTGTTTGCGGTCCGCATTATTGGCGGATATTGAGGCAGGCGTTATGTGCTCTGCTACCCAGAGCGGGTTTCGCGTGCGCCGGTCGAAGGCGGAGGTGGTGCTGAGGGTGGGGTGGAGGTCGTTTGTTGGCCCAGGAAAGCCATATTGAAAGAGTCCGTTGGGGTTGACAGGCGGGATGAGATCTTTGAATTGCTGGTGGAGACTTGTTGGGACTGGCGCTGAGGAGGCAGGCGTTGGGGGAAGCGGGGTGGTCGCCGTAGGTTTGGGTTTGCGATCTCTGCCAGAGAAAATCGAGGCTGTTATGGCTGCGCCAGACGCTGCGGAGGCGGCAGCAATGATTGCAAGAGTGGTTTTGGACATGTTGAGGAAGTGAAAGCGTGTTGAAAGAGCGACGGCGCACCCTCTGCTCTTAAAGAGCCCTCATATGAGAGAGCAGGCAGTCATCAGGGAAGGAAAGCGCGTGATGAGACTTGAGAGACGTGCCTGGACCACGAGAGCCAATCACTTTTTTTTTCACAAGTCAGCGTTCACACTAGTAGACGTCATTTGGTAATCCATCTTCATTGGTACCCTTGCGTCCTACCCTTCACCATGATAGACATATAGACTTCGTACCACTTATCTTTCTTTATTTAAGCTCCATGCACCTATCGTTTAGACCTATATATCGTTTCCTACAACTTGCTGAACTGGCTTTACGACCGTCCTTTCGTGAGGACTGCCCACAGTCATGGCACTCGATAACGACACCAGAGGATGGATTATGACATGTGTGAGCGGTGTGGGTATGTAGTGACGAGTATACTGAGGGCAACATTCTCATGCTAATGCGTTGTAGCCTGTGTGTTCGGTGCCAGCATCATCTGCGTTGATTTGATCGTTCAAAGGATCCCAGGGAAGCAGCATTGGCGGATACAGGACAGCAATGGCTTTCTGGCGGCCTCACTTAGTCTCAGCTTCGGAGTCATGCTCTTCTCGTCGTTGAACAACATGCTCCCAGAAGCTGAGGAATACTTGGACAAGGGTTTGAACTCGAAAGCTGCTGCTCGCTGGACATGGATTGCTTGCTTTTTAGGCGGAGTAGTTGGCATTCAGTTCTTCTCTCGATTTCTGCACCATCATATTCCTTCAGATATCGTAGATTGTGATCACACGCACGAGGGCGACGAAGATGATGGACACGATCATGATAAGAGTACCGTTGTCGACAACCATCGCCCGCACGGACATGGATATGCTGTGGAATCTACTCCTCTCTTATCACATTCTGATCCTTACTCGGAACCAGACCTGGAACAGCAAATGATGTCAAATGAGCCATATGAGCCGAGAGCCAGCTTGCCACCTAAGCTCACAAGCCGAATGACAAGCTTCATCACCGGAGCAAAATCTGCCTGTAATGAGGGTGATCCCTGCTACGGGTATAGCGACCCTTGTGGCGATGAATGTCTCAAGATAGCAAGCAGGAGTCCTACCCGAGCTTATGGACAGTCTATGAACCCAACATCCTACCGCCAACCATCGCTTTTACGAACGGCAACCACGGGTCGTGTGAGGCCAAGACCGACACATACACAAACGCTTGGTAACGGGACTGCTCAAACGGCCCTGAGAGGAGGATACCTTCCTAGGCCCTCTACTGGTCAATCTCAAAACTCCACCATGGCTATCTATCGAGGCAGAGAAAGGACCCGTGGGCACTCATCGTCCCAATTTGATACTGAGCTTCCGGAGGATGGTTTCAGAAATGGTAACAAACGTGATGAGTCAACAGCGTCGTCAACGGAGTCTGGGACAGCACTCGATGCCTCACACCATCACCATGTCCCGAGCAATGCTTTTCTGGCGATTGGACTTCAAACCTCAATTGCCATTGCTCTTCACAAATTACCTGAAGGCTTCATCACCTATGCTACTAATCACGCCAATCCAAAACTAGGCTTCAGCGTCTTCATGGCTCTCTTTATTCATAATATCACCGAAGGATTTGCGATGGCTCTTCCACTATACCTTGCTATCAATAACCGGTTGCAAGCAATGCTTTGGAGTTCCTTACTTGGTGGGGTCAGCCAACCTTTGGGCGCGGGGGTTGCGGCGTTGTGGTTCAAGCTCGCCGGCACGGGGGGCTGGAAGCCCGGTGATACAGTGTACGGATGTATGTTTTCGGTTACGGCGGGCATCATGGCGAGCGTGGCGTTGCAGCTGTTTCAGGAAAGTCTGACGCTAACTCACAACCGGAATATCTGTACAATCTTCGCATTCATTGGGATGGGGATTCTGGGCGCCAGCTATGCGTTGACGGCTTGATGATTACACGACATGGACTTCAGTTAGCGAGGAGTGCGGCGCGTGGAGAAGGATCTGATTGCTATGCATTTCTGAATGTATGCATATTAACATCACTACTGAACATGTCTTAAGGCTGCATGTAATAGTCTTGAACCAAACATTTCAACAAACGAAAGAGTTGCAGAGTGTCGAGATCTTCCGGCGTTCAATAGTGTCATAGAGTTCGCACGCAACGTCGGCAAGATGCCCCACGCACTTTATTCTCCGATTGTTGCAGACGCCCAAAGGGTCTTCCACAGCCGCATTCGGTCAGGGCAGAACCCTCAACGTTGTTCTTGGCGTCCGTCCTGCAAATGCTCTATCGTGAAAGCTGAGAAACGTCCTTCTTCATCGACACTTCTACTTCCCATCCATGCCACGAGTGCTCCCTGTGAGATGAGCAGTAGCAGAAGATGCGATGGGCAGCAGCGAGATATGTCCAACACCTAAAGTGGCTTAGGCTGCGGTGATCGGCAAAAGCTGCGCTTCTCGAGTGTTGCCATGGCTTGTTAGCATCGATTCCTATCTCCACCCCTCTTCTGAATCTCGAGACTCGAGACGTTATTTATACCAACTCCCTCCTTCTCCTTCATTATTCAATTGATATCTCCATCGCTAATCCGGGCACAATCAGTCCGCCCTGCCTCGCAACGCCATCAGACTCCATCACTTCTCAGTCCTGACGCCTTCCCCGCGCATGAGCCTGACACACGAACCCCGCCATTTCTCCGCCCCTGCCGTTAAAGTACAACTGCCCGCGAAGGGGTCCCACCACCCGACAAGTCTCAATTGTTCGCTTTGTACCACGTCTGCTCATCTCCCATAGAGTGAATGGCAGCCGAAGCACCCACCCGTTTCACACCCACGAAATAGAGCTCTCATTGGACCTTTACCATTCCTCAAACTCCTCAAGCCACAAACAAACCTCAGAGACCGCCACACCTCAATTAACCGCACGATACTACAGCAACCTCCCAGCGACCCTGCACTTGCCCGATTGCGCCTGCCTGATTCTTCATGCCGACTCTCGGTTTTCTGAAGAAGAAAAGGACAAAAGAAGGCCATGATCCCCATGAACCATCTTCTCCCGTCGACCACCATGCCGCTCCTACCATAGCTACGAACCACCCAGAATCTTTACAATCGGCATCTCCTGGCACCCTAACGTCAACAAATAGCACCGACAGGGTCGGTGAGCCCATGCAAGTGGACCAGAGGACACCCACAAATCCAACATCAGCTCCTACCGGTGGACAATCAGTCGGTCCAACTTCGCGACCTGGTACCGCTGATACAACAGCTATGGCGGGCTACGATGGAGCTTCTACACCTCAGACCCAAGGTCATACAAACGGAGCGAGTGGGGCTCCAATGGTCCCATCGAATCATATACCTTCAGTGCCTCGGAACACGAAAGGTAAATACCAATTGACTGACTTCGAATTGAAGAGAACCCTGGGAACCGGTAGTTTTGGGAGGGTACACCTCGTCCAATCAAGACACAATTCGCGATTCTATGCTGTAAAGGTGCTGAAGAAGGCTCAAGTGGTGAAAATGAAGCAAGTAGAGCACACAAATGATGAAAGGAAGATGTTGTGCAGGGTCAAGCACCCCTTTCTAGTGACACTGTGGGGAACATTTCAAGACTCTTGGAACCTCTACATGGTCATGGATTTCGTCGAAGGAGGCGAGCTTTTCAGCCTATTGCGCAAGTCACAGGTATGATGACCACCATCAAATCATCTCTTAGCATTGTTCATCTGTCAGAACCTCTTCAGATCAGTTCGTTGACGGACCATATAGCGTTTCCCCAACCCTGTCGCAAAGTTCTATGCTGCAGAAGTGACCCTCGCCCTTGACTATCTGCATTCGCAAGGTATCATATACCGAGATTTGAAGCCTGAAAACCTTCTACTAGACAGACATGGCCACCTTAAGATCACCGATTTCGGGTTCGCGAAAGAAGTACACGATATCACTTGGACCCTTTGCGGTACCCCAGACTACCTTGCACCGGAAGTGGTTGCCTCAAAGGGGTACAATAAGTCTGTAGATTGGTAAGCCTTATTAAGATGTAAAAGTTGCCCTCATTGACATCCACTAGGTGGTCGTTAGGCATACTGATATTTGAAATGCTGTGTGGCTTCACTCCGTTTTGGGACGGAGGATCGCCCATGAAGATCTACGAAAACATTCTGCGAGGGAAGGTCAAATACCCTCCTTACATCCACCAGGATGCGCAGAATCTGCTTGAGAGACTGATCACACATGACTTAACAAAGAGGCTGGGCAATCTGCACGCTGGATCCAAGGATGTTATGAATCATGCTTGGTTCCAAGAAGTGACCTGGGAGCGGTTGCTCAAGAAGGAGATTGATGCTCCATATGTCCCTCCTGTGACTGGTGGCATGGGTGACGCAAGTCAATTTGACAAGTATCCCGAGGAGACGGAAGAGTATGGGCGAAAAGGTCCAGATCCGTAAGTGATGATGCCAATATCTTCCAATTCCTCTGCTAAAACCTATATAGCCATGGTTATATGTTCAAGGAGTTCTAGGCTTTCGTCAAAAATATGCGTATATGCATCAGACTTTGCAACGCGAAATATGACTCAGGGCAAGGGAATTACGAGCAATGCGGTGGTCACAGATTTTGGAAACAGGAGACTCGCTGGGAAAATCTTGGTGTTGACTTGGAGCAGTGGCGTTCACAGACCTGGGTGCCTCAGTAGGTGGACGCACGAGTATGTAACGATATATTGTTTGGATTGCTTTCAGGTGAGGCCTTTTCCATCACGGCGCATGACTGGAACGCGGCTTCGAGACCGCAATCCAGGGGCATGGAGGACAGACTGGTGATGTGGGTTTAGTCGCCTAGATTCAGTAGGCGATACAACAATAATTTTCAAACGAAAGCAAAGAAGCAGTTCGGTTGCATTTGCAACAGGCACGGTCATGCACTTCGTCATATCAGGTTAGTATGAGGGTTTGGATCTACGCAAGTCTACTATATTGGGTATCTCAGAATTCACAAGCAGCGTTACAAGGAAGCCTCAAGACTTGCCCTTCAACTCGTTCCACAACCGATCCACCACCTGAAACACAGCTGTAACCAGCTTCATCGTCTCCTTATCCAGCCCTGCTTCGCCCGCCCGCTGCTGCATCTTATCCGGATGCCACTTAACCCTCTCCCTCTTCAACACCTCCACCAGCTCCAACGCTTCCCCATTCTCCCCCTTCGCAGCCTGCGGCGCATGTCCATAAAATCGCTCCACCTCCTCCTTACCCACATCCTCCCGTTTCCCAGACTCCACAGGCCACCATACACCCTCCTTCTTCTCACCCTCTACGCCCTTCCCTCCACCATCTTCCCTCCTCTTCTCCCAAGCCTTAACATAACTCTCCCAAACCCCCCTCCACCGTTTCTCCCTCCGTCTCTCTTCCCCCCGTCTCAACGCCTCCTCAACCCCACACTCCCACTCCCGCGCCTGCCTTCCCCTCTCCCTCTCCCTCTCCCCTTTCCTCCTCCGTTGCCTCTCCCCCTCCCTCCGTGCCCGTTCCTCGAAAATGTATTCGTGGCTTTTCTCCCACATCTTGCTGCGTACATAAGCCACATACTCCTCATCGCTCATGCGCTCGAGTTTCGGCTCCCCATTAATGTCGTCGGAGATGTCTGGGGATGTTTGTGATGATTTTACCCACGGAGAGTACTGGTGGATTGGTTGTCCGTAGACGCCTTCCCAGAATAAGGCGCCTTCGTCGTCCGCGAGGGCGTCGAAGAGCGATTCGCGGAATGCGGTGTCTGGGTCGGGGGGGATATCCCAGGCGGTTTGTGGGGGGTAGGCTGAGGAGGAGGAGGAGGGTAGGGTGTGAGGACGTCGAGAGCGGTGGTGGTGATGGTGGTGACGCCGGCGTTTGTGGGGTCGGTCTGTGGTGGAGTTGTGGGAGGTGGAGGAGGGGTGTTTGAAGCGGAAAGGTTCTGTGGGTTTGGGAGGAGGAGGAGGAGGAGAAGAAGATGGTGGTGAGGCCATAGTCGGCGACTAGAGGTGACGAGGACTTTGATAGAATCGCGGTGCGAATCGTCTAGGGTGAATACATTTTGGAGCTTGATGGTGAAGAATGAATGGAGTGACGTCCCACCCAAAGCAGGATGGATTGGGATTGGGAGCAGAATATGTTATGCGCAGCTAGTCTCAAAGAAACTCAATTTGAGCCCCTGAATGCAGCCCCTTTTAATCAAAGGATCTTGACTATTGGGTTCCTCAAGGGTCATAGACTACATAGGAGAATGCATGCAGTCACTTGACTTGGACTGAACCAATCAAAGATTCATGGGATTTCGAATTGATGAGTTGTATTGCTACTACGCCCGCAGTAGAACGCTAAATATTGTGCTTTTCTTTCGTATCTCAATTATATTCTCCTGCCCAAAAACATGTCTCCTTCCCCCGCCGCTTCAGATCATCATCATTATCATAGCCATAAAGCCAACGGCACAAAGGATCTCCATACCCAGGCTCAACGCCAGCGTGGCGGCATCGTTCTTCTTGCCTCCTGTACCACTTGTCTTCGATGCAGTTGAGTTAGTAGTACTGCTCTTACTGTTGCTCGTAGTCTTCGCAGACGAAGCTGATTTGTTTGACGAGCTTGGCTTCGCTGAAGTTGCAACAATAGTTGGCGACTCGCTCTTCGATGACGGCGAGGTTGTTGCTGTGATACCTCCCATTAAGCCGTCTTCACTCTTCGACCCTGAGCTTGAGCTAGACTGGTCGTTGTTGGAAGACGTTTCCGAGGAAGCCGAGCTCTCGGTGCTTGTTGAACCATCGGATGAGGTCTGGGAAGTAGACTCTGAAGAAGATGAATCTTCAGCTTTGCTTTCACTGGTACTGGCTGCGTCAGAGCTACTTGTTGAGTCGTCGCGGCGGAAAAGCAAAGGTTTGACCATGCTGACGATTGTGAGGTGGCGGGCAAAGACAACAGGCTTGAGCGGCTTGTCAAGGAGACCAGAGGCATTCTCCAGAGATCGTTTCTTCACCTCTCGTGTTGTAGTCTCAGCTTCGGTCTTCTCTAAAGCAGTCAGATCATTCTCAAATGTCTTAACATCGTGCTCGGGGGCTGGCGTAGACTGTTCTGATGAGAGACCAAGCAGATCTGCAAATGATCTTTTCGGGTTCTCATGACCGACTGCAAGGCCAACAGAAAGCAGGACAGCTATGCAAAAGCGTAAATGCATCTTCGACTGATCTTTGTGATGCTTCTCTGGTCAAGCAGGCAATATGTAAGAAGCTGTGAGAGGCAAGACAAAGAACGCATGTGTACGTGAACGGCACTTGCATCAGCGGGTGCTTCTTGCTTCCAACGAACGGTTCGACCTAGCAAAGAAAGGTTCTCAAGGTTCGACAAAGCTCTTTATGCAGGCAGGATAACGGATTGGCTTGAAATTCGCCACTAGAGCATCTCCAATGAGCAGATTTTCCAGGCACCATAACAAAGGTTCTAGAAGTAGTCGGCCAATGCAACGCATGATATATGACGTGTTGAAGGTTGTTGTTGAGTACTAGGGGAAACTGTACGCTTTGAGCCCAGGGATGTCAAGGGGTAGGAGAGGAAAGATTAACGACTAATGATGAGCTTTCCTCTTTCTTAACGCTTAAGATAAAGTCCTTACATGGCTTGTTTCTGCCATTGACTTCGGACAACTGCTTGAGGTGGGACCTCGAGCTTGAATACATGAGAAACAATAACCAAAGGTAGCATAGGCACTAATAGGGATCTTATCTTTTGCAAATGTGGACAGCCTAAGTGGTTTGCTATGTATCATGATCAAGATATCAGCCATGATTGACTGATTTGAGACGCTGGCGCGAAGTCGTATCCAAATAAATGCAAGATAGAAGATTCATCAGCTCTGCTATCATCAGAGAGTTGTTAGCATCTTATAGGATCTAGGATAGCAGAACACAGAAGCCCTTGTAACATAGCTGCATTTTCAGCAAGATTGACTAGAAGGGTTGACGGTCCGACCGGCCATTTTCTAAGATGCACATCTGTTCTCAGAATTGCGCATTGCTGATAGGAGGGGATTCGAGGGGCTGGCCGGTTGGACCGTCTGGCAGTCAACTCTTCTATGTTGCTTATGTAAGCAGACATATCTAGCCTTCACTTCTAGCCGGCCACCCCCCTCTTAAGAACAATCGGTACACCGTAATGCCAGCCCTATCATATGGCCTCAATGTGACCAAGAAAGCCCCGCCAGGACAACGTCCGCCTCCGGCAAAGCGGAAGACGATCTTTGATGATGATTCAGGCCCAGAAGATGGCCCCGATGAAGAAGAAACGGGGGAGTCTATATCCACCATAGGTGGACTTCAATCCTCTTCAAGGCCTAGCCTCTCAGAATCAAAATCAAAATTCAAAGACAACTTGCCTCCTTCGCGCTCTCTGAAACCTCCAAAAATTTCTCAGTTCGGCGACCTATCAAGCAAGCACACCAGCAAGCAGCATTCCAGAAAAGCGCAGGAGGTTGACCCTTCCATCTATGACTATGACGCCGCTTATGATGCTATCCACGCAACTACCACTACGCAAAAGGATGCAGAAACAGCAAAAGCTGACACTGACAAAAAGCCCAAATACATGATTAACCTACTCGCCGCAGCTGAAGTCCGCAAGCGTGATCAGGTTCGTGCAAAGGAGAAGATGCTCGCGAAAGAGCGCGAGGCCGAGGGCGATGAGTTTGCAGATAAGGAAAAGTTTGTGACAGGAGCGTACAAACGGCAACAGGAAGAGATGCGAAAAGCTGAGGAACAGGAGAAGCTGAGGGAACAAGAGTCAGAGGAGCGCAAGAAAAGAGAAGGAGGTGGCATGAAGGCGTTCTACAAAGACCTGCTTGGTCGAGATGATGAAAGGCATGCTCAAGTCATGAAGGCGGTTGAGGAGGGTAAGGGCAAAACAAAACCTGAGAATGCAAGCCAAGGGGAGCAGAAGACTGAGGCTGAGCTGGCAAAGGAGCGAGGCGCCGCAATCAATGAAGAGGGTGAGATCGTGGACAAGAGACAGCTGCTTGGTGCTGGCCTGAACCCGGGTGGGGCGAAGAAAGCTAGAGCCCCCGACCCTCGCGAGAAGCCCAGCAGAGGAAGAGGTACCGATTCAAGAGAGCAGGAATCGAGAGCCTTTGAAGAGCAGCTACTTGGAAAAAGGCGATCGTCATCAACAGAAGATGAAGGGCGAGAGGGCAGAGCTGCGAAGAGTAGGAAGATGGAAGACGAATTGCTGGCTGCTATGGGCAGCCCATGAGGATATGATTGCTTACCATGATACCCCAGAAGTTTTAAGGTTGAATATCGATTAATCTCAGAGCCCGCTTCGATCTACTTGCGTTGCTTATACTACATGCACTGGTAAATCTGATGTTTATTACATTCCTTCCTTGTGATTCTAAGGAGGTATGCAGGGCATAGATCAGGACGGCGCAGCGTCCATCTTCAAAGACGTTTGCGTATCAAAATTTCAAAGCCCAAGATAAGATGCAGCTTGCCACAGCGCGGCTGCGCAGCGGAGTTATGTCACACTTTCTTTGGCTAAAGAACCTCTGTCAATGGTCTGACGGCCTGGTTGCTTTGCTGACAATCATGTAATGATATCGTCCCTTCGGGCACGTGGGCTGGACTCACAGCAGCGTGCAACTACAATGCGCCCACGCTCATCCCAATCGTCATGGAAGTCTGATTACCAAAGGTATAAAGGACATGCAGCGGAAAATCGCAGAGCATCAGTCCCAGACTTCTTTAACGACAGTCAACCTTCTGAAAGTAAAATGTCACCTGGTCAGTTGGTGATAATTTGCAGGATCATATTGGACACACAATAAGAAAATCAATGGAGAAAGTTGACTCAACTTAGCTACTACTCCAAAATGGATTGTAGGCTCGCTATACCCGTTTTCATCCCTTCATCATCAGATCTTACTCTGACTTGTGTTGCCCCTTATTGTGGCCCCTATGGAACGAGATGGCACTAAGATTTTCAGGGGTGTGATACCCGAACCTTCCCCTTAGATCTCCGCCCCGCAGCCGCTAATGCAGCTGTCGCCCATGCTGCAGTCAACGTTCGTGATGTTTGTCAAATAGCTATTCACGCTTCGTATCTCACGTACCTCTAGAGCAATCATCCACTCAACATGTAATGGCCGAAGCAATAACATCCGCCACCTCCTCGCCTCGACGCTTCAACCCATGGGACCCATCAACCACTCACTCCAACGGCCACGCTCCTGACCCCAGCCTTTCAAACGATCATACTCCTCCGCCCTTATCCTCCGATGACGAAGATGCCAAACGTTCACCATCCTCGATATTCCTCTACACCTACGCCCTCGGCGTAGCATTCAGCATCTCCACCCTAACAACTCTCTACCTCCTTTTGTCACAAAGCACAGCGCTCTGGCGCCTACCCTTTTTCCTCGCCTCGCTCTCCCTGTTCCACACGCTCGAGTACATCACGACGGCTCTCTACAACCCCACCGCCGCCACTACATCAGCTTTCCTCTTGCACAATGGTCGCGCCTACAATATCGCTCACCTCCTCGCCTTCCTCGAGTGCTATTTCCATCACTCAGTTTTCCCCGGCCTCCTCATTCCTACACCCTCCCTCCCGCAGCCATGGCTCTACGTCGGATTATGCTTCATGATCATGGGACAAGCGGTGAGAACATCGGCGATGGCTACGGCAGGCAGTAATTTCAACCACATTGTGCAGAGTTACAAGAAGAGGGACCACAAGCTTGTGACGGGTGGGGTCTACGCGTATCTGAGGCACCCAAGTTACTTTGGCTTCTTCTGGTGGGGACTGGGGACGCAGATGGTGCTGGGGAATGTGGGGTGTTTGGTTGGGTATGCGGTTGTGCTTTGGAGGTTCTTTAGGCGGAGGATTGAACGTGAGTCGCTTCTTTCTATTAGACACCTTTGAATGCGACTAGGGTGATGGTGGGACTTGAAAGCCTTGAGACTAATGAGTGTGTGCTGCAGACGAGGAAGAATCTCTGGTCAGGTTTTTCGGTGACGAATATGTACGATATGGACGGCGGACTACCGTCGGTATACCTTTTATCAGTCAGGCGAGCGGTGCATTTGAGTAGCGTGAAATAGATTTGATCGCATGAACGGGAAAGCTGTAATTGATCGAGACTAATGATGGCACCAAAGATCTGATTCATCTAATATAATGATATCCCGAACTCATTACCAAATTATACTCAAGTTCAACGGCACAGTACATTTTTCCTGCCATGGACACACACTCTAAGTTCTCCTTCCTTCAGCAATCCAAACATTGTGACTTCCTATCTCCGAAGCTCAGCGTCCTACAAAGATTGATAATCTTGCAGCAAAATACCGCTTTCGCTTTCGCTGTCGCTGTCGCTGTCGCTTTCGCTGTCGTCAGACCCGACCTCCCAAGCATCAATGCGCGCCTTCACAGACGCTACGCGAGCTTTCAAATACTGGACGCTGCCTATTACACAATGCTTCACTCCACCGGCACAACGCACGACGCCTCTACCACACCACTTCGCTCCTCTCTTCGCTCCTTTGCCACAGTAACGTAGTACTGAGACGCAGCAATTGCAAGACCCAGGTGGCAAGCAATCGGGGTCGACACGATTGATACCCGGAATAATGCTCGATGGGCCACTATCACGAGGTGAACCTTGGGTGGACTGGGAAACACTCTCTGTTGAATGCTGTATTGAGTTCTGCCTAAGTCTTCCACGCCTTTCACGGCTTCCGGTGTCTTGTTGCGTGCCGGTTGAGTTGGTTGCCGTAACATTTGTGACAGGGTCATCTGGAATATCATTTTGTTCAGTTATGTCTATCGCTCCGTGCCACTGTGGCTCCTGTTTAGCTGCCGGAGCGGCCGTACTATCGAGAGTAGGAACATGTTGAGGCGCTGATAGCTGCGTAGCTGGCTGTGTTGTGGTTGGATTCAACACGTATGCAACAGCTGTGGCACTGAAGGTTAACAAACGCCATTTACGAAACGGTTGACGTGACCTACGGCGTTGCATTTCCGCAACCATATACCTGTGTCTAGTACCCCAAGTCCAGTGAGTGGGATCGGAGTTTGAGTGTGGTCAGCTACCAGGAGGGTGCCAAATGGAAAACCCTTGATTTACCACTGGCACCCCATGTCGAAAGCCATTCATGAGTTGTGGCATAACTCGAGTCTTGGGATTGCGCCATGGATTGTGATCACACCGATTGCAGCTCAGGGCAATCGAGTTTGGGGGTTCCGATCCTGGCTTTACGTATGTCCCACAGCCGCAGTTTTGCTCTAATACAAACACTGGCCCTAGTGATCGTGGATAGTACGACCTGAGTACAGACATAGCTAAGGTGTCTACCTAAGCTGATCCGACACCCTTGTTGGAAAATGACTCACTGAATTGTCCGTGGAATGGTTAAAGTTGTGCCGAAAGATGCACGTATATCAATATAGTAAATGGGTGATAATGTGTGATAATGAATGTCGAACAAAGTCATATTCGTCAGGGATTTTATCATGTAGAGCACGCTTGCGTTGCCCTCGCAGCCGGTCAAAGTTTGCTGTTTTCGACAAGAGCACCGCTCATCATTGCGCTTTCCTGCTCTGGGATACTCTCTCCGACGACGGAGTCCCGACCACCTCTCGTGGTCCACCAGGTAAGAGAATTGGCGGCGCGATCAATGTCCATTTCGCCACTAGTCAGGACTTCCCAGAACCTTTGTCTACATAATTGTGCCTGAGCTTGGTCCTGAACAAGCGTCAAGCTTTCTGCGACCATAGGTAGCCAATCCTCGAGCTGAGCTGTAGGCAACAGAGGTAGAGCGTCAATCAGAGACAGTTCATAAACGGCTTGTTCAGAGAGCAAAGGTGGCCGGACAGCTTCCGGCGCGATTGGTGCTTCGTCCTTCACGAGCGAAGCTTTGGCGGCATTCAGACGGGACCTTACCAAATCCATGATGATGGATGGAAGAAGTGGCTCCTTCGCCTGTAGAGATGAAGACTGCGACGTAATACGAATCAGCGTCTTGATAGCTATGCGAAATTGACGCGCTGATATGGCTTCCGGAAACACCTCAAACAGCACTTCTACATAAGAGCGCACGTGCCTAGACAGGAGTTCGCCGTTCTGCGGAATCGAAAGAACAGCTAGCATGACGCTATGCGCAGCTTCAAATACCTGTAGGAGCCTTTTATCTCTACCTAAGCCCAGGTATGGTGTTGCCGCATGTAACAGCAGTGACTCGTTTATATGAATTGGCAAAATTAAGGCAAATTGCTCTGCAGTGTTGAGAAAGTACAAATCATGATTCCTGTCTAGCGGATGCTCTGACACTGCGTCTGCCGCAGGAGATCGGATGTCTTTCAGAAATGCTTCAGCCTCGACCGGATACTGCGACAAGATGTCGATGGCGGTCAGGCGAGCAAACTCGTACTGTGAAAAGCTGCTGCTAGCCCCGCGAGAGGAGATAAAGTATAGATCCCTAAGGATATGGAGCGTCTGAAGGGCAATAAAGGGAGACAAATCAGCGGGGAGCCTTCTGTCACTCAAGATTCTGCCAAGAACCGATCTCAAAAGCACCAAGGCGGAGAATACGGCTGACCTCAAAGTTCGCCATAGAAGCGGAAGAGTCTGTCTCAAAGAGTTTTCGGCGAGGTATTCACGCTCCTCTGCAAAGTCAATCTCAGAAAGCTTGTTCTGTCGCCACTGAATTAGAAGCGATCTTGAGAAAGAGGCTAGGTCCTTTATCGTGACTGTGATAGCGTCGACATCCTGGACTTGCTCTAAAGATAACGCTGCCAGTCTTGATAAAGGGCCTAGGCAGTTCATTACAGGCGAGCTGACAAGGCGCTGGAACTGCACAAAAGTGGATGCCTTTGGCGACCAATCGAATTGGGAACGAGTCACTTGAACAACATCAGCATCCATGGTACTAAGAAAATATCCCGAGTGCAAGCCATCTTTCGAGAATAGTGAAGCATGAGTCAGCATCGGCAGTAGCAGGCGATGATCTAACATGGACTTCTCATCTTTGGTGAGAATGTCAAACACTTGGCTGAGCATCATCGCCAGACTGTTGGCGGCAAATTCGCTCATAAGCTCGCCTTCGCGCATTGCCAGATTTGCTGCTTTCACTATGCCCTCTCCTAGAGTATGACGTAAAGACAGTGAGATTGAAGACTGCCCTCTAGTGTCGAATCCGATGATGAGACCGGCCAGAAGGCATAGGTGTCTCCACCTTGGTGAGGAGTCATCGGCACCCTTGATCGCGGCAACCGCCCAATCCTCCTTGGACAGTACTCGTTGTAGAGGGTGGTCTTGAGATGGTGAAGTGCTTGACTCAGATTGTTGTGTAACTTGGCGTGCCGCGCCGTTGAATATACTTAGCACACGAAGGGTCGTTCTAACGCCGTCAGGCCGTGTCCAGATGGAGGGTGCTGATAGGAGTTGGGAGGTCAAGAGTGTCACATTCAGGGGGTTTGCAAGAAGAGTCAGCAGTGTCGTTGCGGAGCCTAGCAGCCTTGTTGGTCGTAAGCAAAAGAATTTTAAGAGACGGCTTTACTACTTACCGAGCGACGTCCTCCACGTCAGCCCTACTTTGGAGCGCGCGCAGCAATGTCGCAAGCGACTGATTTGCGGACATGACTATGAGGTGCCTCCATCAGCTGTCCAGGTCGATGATGGGCCTGCAGGCGCGCACATTGCGTTGCAATCGCTCACGAAAATATCTAGCATTGACGACGACCACTGAAAGGGACCGAGGCAAGCATCCACACTTGGTGCCCGGCTCTCAGACCACCCCAAATTATGGCCCCTAAATTCCTGCTTTTAATTGACAAACGGCAACGTTGTCAGAAGAGAGGATTTAAACCTCGATTAGAGAGGTGATAAGTGGCGTCACTTATTACAAATTTTGTCAAACGTCTCCCCGCAGCTTGTGCCCCGTGGTTCGTACCTATGTGGCTCAGATCGAGATAATGTTACTCGAGCTGTGTCATGCTATAATTGAAACGTAAGACGTTTGTAAAAGGATACTGCCCCTGAACGTGTAAGCAAGCACGTCTCAAGGCATAAGGTCCCGCCCTCACTCACATGTCATTGTCGTCCCAGTAGTCATGAGTGTGGACTACCTGCTTCATGTGGGACACCAATTGCCTTCTTATGCTCCTGTACACATTCAAGACCATCTGCCACTGAAAGATTGAGGATATGTTACTGATACTGCTTTGAGACAGCCTGATGAAGCTTGCAGAACTTGTCTTTTTGGCTGAACATGATTTCGAGACACTGTGCATTCAGACTTGTTGTCTTCAAGCTCTCAGACAGAATCTCCGTTTCACTGATGTATGCAACTTGATCTGAGTCCTTTCTAAATACGAATTCACATAATGTACCCTAGTATTACCAAGATTTCCTGGAAGTGTCCTCAACACGGTTCTTGTATTTGGGACTAGAAACATATACATCCTCCTACTTCTATGCTGGCGTTACACGATTTTCAAAAATCACACGCTTCGCATTGCAGGCTGGACCGCAGCCTGTAGGCCTTCTCAAGCGTCAGAGCTGCAGAGCTATCATCATGAATTTCTGAAGGGTACTCAAAATTGAATTTGCCAAGTGGTATTGCTTGAGTTCAGAGATAATGTACGCCATCGTTATGGTGTGAAAATGCAAGGATTCAAAGTTGCTAGCCTGAAACGTACGAGGCATCCATCACCTTGGTCAGGATTGCATTTCCTACAAAATCAGCCCATCCATGACCTCATCTGCTCAGCAGCCTTACACATGTTACTGCACACATTCTTTCCGCTATGCCCGTTGGTGGAGAATTGAAGAAGGTGCTGCCAAATTCGTAGCTGATATGATGGTTTGTGTTTTATATAGCACCTCGGGACCCGGATGTTCAACTTGCAGATACACTTCTTTTGCGTGGCTTTACAATTTCCCTCAAAAGAAAAAAGGTCCATTATTCTCCTATTGGTTTCTCCTTTCTTGGGACTACTCCAGGGCTGGATCCGTGCTTGGTTGGCTAAAAGATACACTGGTCCTCACCCGAATTCCCAGCCAAGGCATTGTCTGCCTCTGAGACCTATTGATCAGACGAGATGAGACCGTTCATTCTCTATTTGTGTTTGCTCTACGCTGAAAAGAGTGCTAGTGCTGTCAATGCTGAAAGCGATCTCTCGCGTCTCGAAGCTCGTGAGATATTGTCCTCTTCTCTGGATTTTAATGAAGCAGCGTTAGCTGCTCGAGCTGCAGGTGATGGGGCGGCTAGTAATGCAAATGGTCCTGCACGATCAAGAGCACAGAGGTTAGCAGCCGCAAGAAAAGCGGCTGCAGGGTCTCAGCGTTCACAAAAGGTAAGTACTTACTGCTTTCATTGGCAACCTGTATTCCTACAAGAGACTCGTGCTGATTTGGGCTGCTTTGAGAAGTCTAACGCTGAAGGCACCACTAACATCAGCGGCTCAAATAACGTAGCAGATGGTTCAGCTGAAGGTGTGAACGGAGGTACATCCAACATAACAGGCAATAACGGCGGTACGGATGCGAACTCCGGGCAACAAGCATCAGCAGGAAAAGACAACGCTTCTGGAGGTGGCTCAACAGAGCAAAACGGTCAATCATCCTCGATTGATAATTCCGCCGGGAGTTCAAACACTGCAGGCGATACTGCTACCGAAGTTGATGGAGATACTACGGCGGGAGAACCGGCTACTGGTGCCACAAACTCGAATAGCACAAGCGCTGAAAGTACGAGCGTAGGCAACGGTGCAGCCGATGAGTGTGGTGTCTTCTCAGGAGACAAATCTTTGGGTGGCGGCTATGCTACCACAACTGTAAGTACTTCAAATTCCCTTTCATAAAACGTGTGCGATGATTGACTAACGATGGCTAGCATTACGGAGGCGATGCAGGCGGCGCATGCGGATGTCAGGGCGGCGGTGTTAATGGCATCGCTACAGTTGCCGGCAACTCTGCCATCTTCAAGAGCGCGACCACCTGGTGCGGAGCAGGCTGTGGTCTATGCTATCGGCTTGAGAATGTTGGGAAACTGCCGTATGCCGGTGCGGGTGACTGTAGTGGTGCAGGTCAGTCTATCACCGTTTTGATGAGTAACAGCTGTCCTGGTGGCGAATGGTGCGAAAGCCCAAACAAGTATGGCTTCGACGCCCATTTTGACATCACTACGAACGTGGAAGCAGGAAGCAGTTGGAGTAAGTCCGAGTGTGTCCTTTTAACTCAATTGATGCACCGCTCGATTGTGCCAGGTGCTGGCTGCGATGAGAAGAGACGAAGCTTACAAGAACATCGTCGACAGATAACCCTGTTGTCAAGTTCTCGGTCATCCATTGTGCTAGGCCATTAGCAACTGTGCGGGACAGTTGTAGGTGTAAGGATGGTAAGGACACCGGAGGAAAGCGGACTCGCCGTTCTTTTGGTGAATACGACGTTTTCAATCCTACATTTTGATTCTTGTTTAAGAAAGCCTGTTTATAAAACGATACGAAAAGGTGGATTGGGAAGATCAACCGACACGACTGAAAATTGCTGCAGTGAGACTTTAGCACCTGACTATGCTTGAAGAATAACCCCATTGCACTCATATGTACATCAATGACAACGATGAAGGATTTTTAAGGAAAGTATTGCTATTCTCGGTGAATAAGATAGATAAAGTACTCTCTTTTAGTACAAAGCTGAAGTATCAGGGTGCCTGCAATGGCTTCGCATCCCTCGTCCTCTCTGTCTCTGCGTCACTTGTGTTAAGCACACCTTTAGGCTCCAGCAACAACACACCCACTTCCTCATCAGCTTTTGGACAATGCTCGACGCCCTTTGGCACAACAAAAAGCTCGCCTGGGTTTAGAGAGACATTCCTATCTCGAAATTGGATGGTTAAGCTTCCAGATACTACGATGAATAGCTCGTCAGTATCAGCATGTGTGTGCCATACGAATTCCCCAAGTAGCTTTACGAGTTTGATCTCGTAGTCGTTCAAAGTGCCTATAATGCGGGGAGAGTAATGGTCGTTGATCTTGGGAAGAAGGGCGAGTGGGTTGAGCACCTCGTTTTGAGACATTGTCCAGGACAATGGAGGGCGTCGAGGGTGGTAGAGAAAGAAACCGTTCAAAACAGCCTAAAATGACAACAGCCCTGAGGATGACGATCCCTAACACTCCAATTTCGCGGATTGCATAGGGGCTCTTTTCGGCTTTTTCGGGATGTTTTACGGGTAAGCTCCGCCTAGAGGTTAGCGAGTTGGGTCCCATCTCTTCCCTGCAACGCCCCTAATTTAGATTCGTCCTCAGCTTGGTTGCTCTTTCTTCATGATCTTCGAAGGTCTCCCATCTCCTCAACAACTGCATCATGTAGCCCCCATCTGCCGCCCTATTGGCACTCACCTCCCATATCATCATGTCATCCAAGCCTACACTCGACAGCACCGTCCCCGAAGGCTACACGACTCCACCGTTCCCCTCTCTCTACCTCCTCCTCGGCCCAAAAGACGTCCGGCACCCGCAGTACCTCTACAACGTTACTGATATCTGGCGCTTCACACTCTACTGGACTCTAATTGCGTTTGAGGCCGCTCATATCTGTGCCGGCACCTACGCTGTTGTGACTGTATGGTGGGGGAGTAGGGAACAGAGAACAAAGTTGGGTATGGGAAGGAAGAAAGGGTTGGGTAATATTGGCGGCGGTCAAGAGGGAGGAGGGATGAATGAGGGACTTAGCGAAAGAGGGGTTGGTGGGGAATCAGGACGGGAGAAGGGCAAGAAAGTGCAGGCGGGGATGAAAGGGACGGGGATCAGTGGGATGTGGGTCGTGCCTGTTGTCTACGCCGTCATTGCCGGCGTGGAAGGGGTGCTGGCGGGGAGCGTAGTGGGCTTGTTGTGAGTGATCGGTACTTTGAAGCGTTTCCTAAGCTGATTGTTCGCAGGCTGGGGGCCCTTTACAACGCTGGTGGCTTTCATATGTCGACGTGGATCCCCTTCGTCTGGGCGCTTGTTAGTCTTATGGTGCTCATCATGTCATCATTCTCGATACAAGGCGGTCTCTGAAAACAGAAGTACAGTAGACTGCAATATCGCAAACGCAATTGCAACCACTTTGGACCGCCAGCTTTTTGCAAGGCGTTGGATGCTGAGTCGACACTGTCTGTCACGAGTATGAGGATATACCTGAAGTAAGGCTCCGCTGGAACACCCGATCAATGCTGACATTGGGTAGTGTCACAGGCTCATCGGGTTCAAATATTATTTCACGGGATCTCGTTGAGCTTTATCCTTTACAAAAACAGTCGTCTCAATAGCCTTGATCTGAGTCGGCACGAACTCTCCGTTTGTCAAACGGCCTAACCAGGGTATCTCAAGGGGTTTTATCTTTTCCCTTACATAATTCAGCAGCGGTTCACTTTCCGGAGCGCCTTCCATGAGTCCGATGGGTCCAATTCTGTGGATGCCCAAGGATGAAGCAAGTCGCTCTTCAATGCCTTTTGGCAAGGCTACCAATCGAGTTTCAGGCAGACTGGGATGTGCGCTCGAACCGACTTTGCAAAGAAGAGGAAACTGGGAGTGCAAAATGTTCGAGCCACCCCCGATCGGAACGAATACAGCGGCCATGTGAGCCAGACTGGAAGCTTCTGGAATTTTGCTTGCCTGCGCCAGTGATTCTAGGTGCCTCGTAGTCGAATTGAACCCGACAGTCAGATGTTCACTCAAAGCAGGTCGAGTGTGGCTTCTGGAGTCGACTGCTTGACTATCCGGCGGAGCAGAAGCATCTGCATCTTCCAAAGCGGACGCCAGCTGCTTGCGTTTACGTTTCTTGGCTCGTTTTCCTTTCGACGGGGTGACATGAATTGAACGATGGTATCCTATTGGCGCCAGCAATCTTAGGGAATTTGGATGTCAGAGACGCTCGATATGAAGGACTGACAAGAACATGTGTATGTGGAGAAAGCATACTCAGACAATAGGTCGACAATGATATGTTGTTCGTTTGCAGCTGGGCTTGGCCTGGACAGTTGGGTCAGCCGAAGAAGCTGAATGTACGAGAAAGCATACCACTCAACCAAAGGATAAGGATTGTTTAGACTGTAGATGATCTTTGGTTTGCGGGAACCTGCACCCGCAATCTTGTCCTTCATGCCGCTAAAGAGTCAAGAAGGCCTCGGAGGATTTCCTTGCATCATCAATGACAGGACTTAGGGACGGACCGGTGACACTTTTTAGCGTGTCAGGTTGGCGATGTGAAGCTGCCATGCATGAGTCCATACCACCTCTTCACGGCACAAGTTTCATGTATTTGTTGAGATCCTACATGTGATTCACATAGCAATATTTCTCCTCTCCATTGCAAGTCTCACTTACCCCACTACCCCTAAGTGATTGTGAAAAGGTGAGCAGTCAATGCCCCGCGCTTAGCGTGACTGCCTAAACTCTAAAAAGATCTTTGCCCGCCTTGTCGCGAAACCATTTGAGGCTACCTCCAAAGCTAAGGCAAGAGCTCTTTAACACCCACTTGGTAGAGAGTCAACTTTACTTGCAGCTGGCTTCTGTTGAAGCAATAGCTTTCATTTACATTTCTTTTTCCCCACAGTGTTCCCGCCACCCGCTTCCTAGTACGTCAGCCGTTTGGCCCTCTTAGTGGCCAAGACACACAACAAGATGTCATGGACGCTAGAAACATAAATACACCCTCCACACCCACCCGCACAACGTCCGCAGGGCCTATCTCTCCTCACCATCTGCCTATGGATGACACCGACTCATCTGGAACCAGGAAGCGTCCTCGACTAGACAGTGGTGAGCGCACTTATAGAAGCATGTCCGCCGACAGGCTGCAATCGAGCCCATCGCAACCCAACTCTCAACCCTCCATCTCCACTATAGAAGACGAAAAAGGCAGCGTGGAAATGATTGCTGCTCAACCTCCTATGACACCTACAAAAGTCACAATCAACGTACGAGATACCCAGAAAAGCGAAAGGACCGACGCTGCTGGCGGTCAATCGACACTTCCAAATGGCACGTCCAATGTTGATCATGATGCGTCGCCTGGGTCTCCGCCTAGTTCTCCCAAAGTCATCTCAGTACCTTCAACCCCAACAGGTAGTCCTGAGATTCAGGTTGCCGAAGTCGAGGAAATTGGCGACGATACTGCAGTGACGAGGTGGAGACCTCTCAAACACAATGCTTTGGACTCGCGAAACATTCAAACAAATCACCTAGGGGCTTTCCCCTACCTCAACGCTGGCAAATCGCTTCGAAAGACTGTACACAATATATGTGCAGCAATCGAAAAGGGTGAGCTTGATCGACTATGTTTTCAAAGGAGAATAGAAGTATTGGCTGACTTGAAACAGGCGACATGCTCGACGGCCAAATCATTGAGAGAGTAGCTGACTGGATCGAACACTATTTGGAACTCACTGAGCCTTTGAGTGAATTCTGGTGGGATATGCTCTCGGACGAAAGGGAGTTCTGGGATGAGCTTCCTTGTATAATAGACTCAATCTACCGCCGGGGGTATGAACCATCTCTATTGTTGGTGATACAGTATCACTAATGTCGTATACAGTGATACACTCAAAAACCTTCCCCCGGTATTTTCCATCAACACTCAGGATCGAGGAAGTGACACTCCGGATCCTTTGACTAGATTTCTGGGATCATGGGCTGCTATTGGACTTAGGATGCTGGATATTGACAGGCAGACGCTGATCGACAATATGACTGAGTCGAATAATACCCCTGATTTGGTTTCAGAACGATATCTCTCTCCATTGCAGACTTTCCTGAAGCAGGACCCCACTTTTTGGAAACACATCGTCGACACACGGAAATTTGATGTTAAGGGTCCAATTCTTCTCATGATGGTGAGGTTGACCGGGCCTCCTACAAATGGTTTGACCATGTTTACCGAAACATCGAAAGACCTTCTGGATCGCCCAATCAACCTGGCTAATCTGATACCTAAGTTCCAAGCTCTGTTCTGCGTCGTTAGCGCACTGGCGACCGTGTACCGCCAATCACTTGTTGAGAATAGAGTCTCTCTGCCCACATCACTACCAAGCCAATTTTACGACTTCTTCAAGATTGTGGATACACGGCTCCAGCAATTAATCAGCAAGCAGGTTTCCAGCTTGACCTACGGAATCTGTCAGCACATCGTATTGGGTCTCTCCAACATCCTCCAAGTTGTAGCATTAGCAGACGAAAAGGTAGCTAGACAATTGAGTCACGAAAAGCAATTGGACACGACAGATCTGGCCAACGAGGAAAGGGCAGATCTAATCTATGTGTCGTGGAAATTTGAGACGCTGAAGCGGTGCATTATGGGAGGCCGAATGGAGATAAGGGTCCAAGGAACTGAGATTATGCAGCTTGACCTAATCAACAACCACCGCAAGTACATCGAGTGCCGGCATAGCGACCTCAATCATCCGATAACTGTCTACCTCGCAGACTTCCTTATTCGCAACAGATTCATACCATACCTGGTGGGTGCAGAGTCACATTCTCAGTTGATACAACGGTCTTCCAACATTCTTGGGTATCTCGTAGTAACTCAGAGGCTCTCCAACGCAGACCTAGATGTCGTCTGGAACGCTGCTTCTGCAAATCGGGAGTCTCGCTCTGGGGAGGTCATCACCCATATGTTGTTACCATGTCTAAATCTGTGTCCTTATTCAACATTGTGCTACCTCGTCGACAGACTGAAAGACGTGCCTGTGGATGATTTTGACGCTCAGATGCGGGATTACACTCAGTCTCTGCTGCATAATCTTGCAAACAAATGGCAGGATCAAATACGCAAGGAAAATCCTAGGTCTAGTGAAAGACTGGACACGCCGCCTTTCGAGTTGTGTATTCGTCTGCTTCGACAAGCTGCAACCGATGGCCTATCGAGTCGAGATCATGCCCGAGCAGTTCGCGACTTCGCATCACAGCAACTATCTATCCTGCTTCACCTAGGTCCATCTCAAGATTCACGAGAAGCTATCCTCAAACGGTGTCTCGATGATATCGCACACCCAACTATGTCCGCAACAGGGAGTATAGCCGCACTTCACGCGTTAATTCAAGTGTGTAATTGGAATCATAAACCGCAACTTATACATCACCTGACCCAAGATCTTGACATGACAAAGATCCTGATTGACGATCTATGTCGGACAGCTCAGGAGGATCGAGAAGGTCACGTTCAAGCCGCTGTATCGCATGAACGTCTCCAGACTCGGCTCCGTCTACTTTATTCCATAATTTTGGAAGCGTCCGAAACTTTCTCTCTTGACATAACGAGTCGGTTGTGGGAGGCCCTCGTTGGCTCTCAAGCGCCGTCTGAGAAAGCCCGGATCGACGCTTGGGAAATGCTTTACAGCGTAGCTAACATCTTAAAGTCTCGCAACCCTTTCATCGACCTTTGCATTTCAGAGATGCTTCCTAAACTCAACTCAATACATGTAGTGCCAGGCTGTCTGGACTTTGTTGATGCGGCGAGGGAGTATATCAAAAGGACCGAGGACTCGCGAACGCCTGATGTACAATTGAATGCATCAACAGCTGCTGAGCTTTTATGGCATCTGGCTCTTACGATACCCAAAGAGACGCCAGATCTGGCGAAGAGGGCAACTGATATGCTCATCCCACTGTATCTGGACTCGCCCGACGCAAAAAATAGAAGTCGCGAAGCTAATGATTCATTGCACATTGACCTCGTTGAACGCTGCATCGATAAGCTTGGCATAGCAGCCTCTAAGCTTAAATCATTCACCGAGGGATCCTCTAGTGGCGAGGACGAGCCGATGGTGATGGTGGCTACTGATGAGGAAGTTCAAACGCAGAAGCTTTGCTTTGTTAGATCCTTGATGATCTTGAAGGAATTTGTGCAAGGCGTTCGTCAGCGGACCATGTACAGTCCGTCCCCTGAACTCCCAGCGAGACTACCAGTAGGATTCAACGATCTCAAGGGTGAATCTATCAAGATCAGGTACCAAGCTCACTCCGAGAACAAGGGTGCCAGCAGCATGAACACTTTCGAGGTTGGTGGACTGGAAACCATAGAAGAGCTGTCTTGCAAGCTAGCAACTCTGACGAGTTTCTCAAAATTCAAAGTCTATGCTAGTGGTCAAGAAATCCATTTTGCGAACATCGCTGATCAGCAGCTCAAAGACTCCGATTTCCTTACGAGAGGCTTGCTGCTCATCCGAAAAGTAGCTAGTGCAGAGTCTGCGTCTTCCTTGAGCGGACTTCGTCCCATGGAGATCGAAATCATGCGCCATTTTGATCAGCTGTATCAGCTTCTAGGAATGGAGGATGAAATTGCACGCCAGGTAGCCAATTCCTATATGGGAGCTTTTATTAACAACTAACGTTGATAACAGGTCCTCGAATTTCTTACTGCGTTCCCTCCCCATCCAAGTATGGTGGAACTGGTGAACTCCCCCATCGCATTTTCTGAATCGGTATTCCCCACAATAGCGCCATTCAGGACTTTGTATTCTCTACATGTTCTTGGAACCATCTTGACTCGCCAATTGCAGACGGTAAGTGGAACCTGCAATTCAATTCGAAACAGAAAGACTTATACATATCTTAGCATACTGTCTCACTCGCCTTCATGAAAGATACCATCAAAACCCTTTCCTCAGCCTTGACCGAGTCACATTTCAATATCGGCTCTGATCAGTGTGAAAATGATATTCTGGTTGCAGGACACTTGGCAGATTGCTTGAGCAACTTCCTAAAAGCCGTACGCGACCCAGAAAGCCATATTGTGAGTAGCGACACAGGAGGTGATTCGGCAAGCATCACTTCAGCGGAAAGCTTGTCTCCCTTTCCAAATCCTAGCGCACTCATCAATTGCTGCCTAGACCTCCTATCAAGTGCAAGCGCTATTCAGGAAAGCGACGATGCAGTGAGACTGATTCATGGCATATTGATAACTCTCATTGAAGCAAGCCTAATCTCACATGGATGTTGGCTAGCTTTGCAAGGGACTGGGATGCTAAACTGGATAATTCGAAAGCTGTTACTCGAGGAGACCACGACCAGCAACCGTCAGGCGTTTGCAAAGACCGTCATCGGTGCATGCAAATCTCCTTCTGGAAAACTACCTTTGTACCACGAAGACATCATCATTGTGTTCGCAAATGCTGCACTTGAGGTAGTACCTGCAACATCTGAGTTCAGTCAGAGTTCGCAACAATTCTTTGAAGTTGCCTTGGCACTCTTGGAATCTCTTAGTCGGACTCATCAGCAACAACTTGACATTGTCAGATATATTAAGGAATGGTCGGGCTTGCTATTCGGCCACAGACACACTGAGGCTGTCGGCCGCAGCGAGATCGACTATTTCGTTACCGGACTGGCCCATTTGGTTCTATTCTGCATTCGAATGGCAAAGACCTTTGGAACAAGTGTCGACGTGTCCGATGACCTTCTAGAGAAGCTCTTTCAGCGCCAATTGTTTCCAAGCTTGGAAGAGACCGAATGCATGCCAAATCTTCGATCGGCCACCCGAGATCTACTTTACTCCATAGTTCTCTCATTGTCCAACGATCTCAGTAAATATCATTTGCTGCACCGACTAGTCCGTGACGTCTCCATCTCTGGCGAGGTGACCGATCAGGCCTGGTCGTGGGGAATCGCTCAACCCTTCAATGATCGCACTCTAGAGCCTAATTGGAACTTTGAGCCCACCAGAACGTTGAGATCCGCAGCTGGCTATCCTGGTTTGCGGAACCTTTCTAACACATGCTACATGAATTCTCTGTTTACTCAACTTTTCATGAACACAAGGTTTAGGAATTTCGTGCTGAGTGTCACCGTGGCCGATGGTGGGACATCACAACGTTTACTTCATGAGATACGGACATTGTTCGGCTTCATGCAAGCCTCTTCGCTCAAGGCTATTGATACTCAAGCTATTGCAGAGTCTATCATCACTTACGAAAACAGCACATTAGACGTCACTCATCAGGTCGATGTGGATGAGTTTTTCAATCTTCTGTTTGACCGTCTCGAAAGTCAGATTCTGAGCGAGCACGACAAGAAAACCTTTCGCCGTTTCTTCGGCGGTCAAATTGTTCAACAAATCAAATCGAAAGAATGTACTCACATTTCGGAGCGTCTTGAGCCGTTCTCTGCTATACAATGTGACATATTTGGCAAGACGACTTTGATGGAATCTTTGAATGCCTACGTTCAAGGAGAAGCCATGGAAGGTGGTGCGTATAGCATATTGACCCAACGTGAGTATTGCATGATGCTGACGCGCTTAGATAATAAATATTCATGTACTTCTTGTGGAAAGTACGTTGATGCTGTCAAGAGGTCAGTTCTGAGATATTTGACCTCATGCTCTTGCTGATCAGCCTGTAGAGCCTGTTTGAAAGACATACCCGACAACATCATTTTCCATTTGAAAAGATTTGATTACGACATGATCCACGGTACACGCGCGAAGATCAACGACCGTTTCGAATTTCCTCTTGAGATTGACATGGCTCCCTACAACGTCGAATGCCTGAAGGACACCAACGAGCCATCTGAAGCTGATGTTTTTGCGTTGGTAGGGGTGCTTGTGCATAGCGGAACAGCTGAATCGGGCCATTACTACTCGTACATACAGGAAAGATCCTCAGGAGCGAGCCTGCACAAGAAATGGATCGAATTCAACGATATGGATGTGTCTGAGTTCAATCCAGCTGAAATTGACGGGCATTGCTTCGGCGGTTGGCAAGAGTTTCCAGCTTATGAGACACGATATGCAAAACTCTGGAATGCGTACATGCTATTCTATGAGCGAGTGGAAGTCTCAGCGACGCAGGAGGCGCAACAATCGTCACTAATCGAGAGCGTTACGAAAGCTGCCCTTCCCGTAGATCTGAGGAACGACGTTGACACGCATAATCAGGACTATCTCCGACAATACTGCCTCTTTGACCCAGCGCATGCAACATTCCAGAGAGACCTTCTCCGGCAGCTCCGACTTGTCTCAAGTGGCAAATGCTCCTCCAATCATGAAAATGAGAAAGAAGCAATCTGGTTAGGCTTAGAATACCTTGACAAAGTACTCGCAAGGCTGAAGGAGACCACTCTTTTTGATGAAATGCTGAGCACTCTCATCAAAACGATTGGACCTTGCTCAGTTTGTTGCTCTATCGCACTTCGCTGGACTCAGGAACACGATTACCCACTGCAGAATCTGTTGCTAAGGTGCCCTCAACCTAAGGTCCGGAAAGAATTTACTAGCATGATCATACACACCTTAACGAAGCTTCGTCAGCAAACTTCGGCGAGCGATGAGACGCATGAACATAACTCTAACGAGATGCCTTTGGAGGAATTTAGCGAACCTTCGTCCCTGCCGCGGCTTTTGAACGGCCTCGTTGGTCGCCTTCGTAGCCTCTGGGATCGATTGCACACAGGTACCCGCGCTTGGGACGAATATTTTGGGTTACTTGCTGAAGTGGCGCACATGGGCGCGAGTGAAGCTCACCTGCTCCTGAGACATGGGTTCTTGCAGCAATGTCTAGAGCTTCTGGTCTGCGAGCACTCGGCTTGCCGGTCGTTAAGACTCCAACAACCTTACTTGTCTTACTGCAAACAAGTGGAAAAATGTCGAAAATTCTCCTACAACAAGCTCATCGAATTGGTAGCGAATCTCTTCGAGCGCATTGACTTTGCGGAAGATGTTCACATGGGGGAGCACTATAGCCGACCCTTCTCATCGGGTAAGATGCCTCTTACTGATTCAGAAAACCAACTCGTCCATTTTCGCCAAGCGGGACCGAAAAGTATTTGTGTCTTCCTTGAAAAAATCCTCGGCACGGCCGCAAACCGGCTAGCATCGAAGCGAATCATGAGGGCAATGTTGCTTGCCGAGCCTGATGCCAAATTCTATCCGCAGATTCAGAACACGCTCAAGAGTGGGATCAACATCGACCCAGCTGAAGCGGCTGGCCCTTTCCTTGAAGCAGCTTTGACTTTCTGCGAGTCAACGCCGTTTGAGGCTGCTGCAGAGAGGATGATACTTGACGTTGCTTCGGTAGTCCAAACCATTAACGACTCAGGTGGAAAGGAGCATTTGGAATTCTTTGTGCAAGCTCGTCGATTGCGAAGCCTCAGAGGTCCGTTTCCACACGACTTCTTCCATCGCTGCGTGCTTGTTTCAATGCAGTACTGGGCTCCACACCTGCTTCTTTACTGGGAACAGGATGTGAGGATCGGCACAATAACCCTTCTTAGGATGCTTCTGTTGCAATACAACATACATGACATGGATGATGAAGAGCTTGCCGACCAATACACAAGAGCTGGAAAGAAGCTAGGTGAGGCCTGTGCTAAGAAATGTCAGTTAATGCTTGAGGCAGGCAAGCCTGTGGGAAGAATGGCTGGAGATATCGACATGGTTGTGAGGGCTTGCATAGAGCAGTACTTCGATGATGAAGACGATGAAGCCTTCATCCAAGATGTATTTGGTAAGACAACGAACTCGTGATCGAAATGGTTCTCGTGCTGATTGCTCTGTAGACATACTAGATCGCTTGCAAGCACTCACGGTAACGGATCTTGAAGATCCGGCATCAGGTATGTATGACTGCAAAAGAAGCATTTTAGTTGCTGATGATTTTGCTTCAGATTGGGACAACTCTGCAGATTTGCCTTCTGACTCAGAGGATGAGGCTTACGCGGAGATGTGAGCGAACAAGAACAATTAGCGAAGGCGTAAGGCGAACATGTAGGCTACAAGGATCCACATCAGACGAGGCGAAGGAATGTGTATGGATCTGGCAAAGGAAGCGAGCATCTAGATGAGGCGTTACCATCTTAGGGATTGCAACAAGGATGACGAAGGGATTCAGGCTAGGAAGCAAATAGCTCATGGTGATGGAATTTTGTACTGCACGTCTGGCGTTCCAAACTGCAGGTAGTATCTATAGATGTTGACCGTCGCCGACCGCTCGGACATTAAGGCCGTCCAGGCTTGTTTCAATGTAAATTGGGGGACTTAATCTCTGTCCATGTCTTTCTTCATTCGAAATGGATCGCCACAATTTTAGGCATGTCATGATCGCCTTTCAAGGTATTCGAACACGCCACATTTGGGTCTCGGCACAAGTGCGTTCGAGATTGTTGCGCCTGCCCATGCTAGTCCCAGCAAGACTCCGTCAAAGTAGCAGATAAGATTGAGCTACAATGTGTTGCAGATCTGTCTCGCTTGAGAAGCATTGAATGCTGGTAAGACGAGCCAAGCCACCATTCTCAGGCTTCAAGCTCGACCATCATCACCTGCATGATTCAAACGTCTTCAAACTCAACTTCGTCATCTTCATCATCCTCATCAGACACTTTGTCAGCTGCATTGCTGGTATCTACCTCGCCATTGGCGTGGCCATTTGTTGCATCCTCGAACTTGACCTTCTTCGAAGCCGGACCTTCGCCATTGAGAGGCGTGGACGCATTGGTCGCTGGACCACTGCTTCCGGAGTCGCCGTTTCTATTGACTTGCGACCTAGGCCCTTCACTATCGGCGGGAGTTCCGCTCATTGGAGTGCCTGCGTTGGAAGCACCGACATCCACGTCCTCAAACTCATCGCCTGAAGATGCTTCTTCTGCAAGTTCTTTCTTTGCTTCATTTTCTTTTTCCTCTGCAAGCATTCGGTAGTATTCCGTCAGCTCATCGTTCAGAGCACCAGGATCCTTCTTCTCGTCTTCGTCTTCTTTGATCAAGGGCGTGCCATTTGGTTGGGCTTCCCCACTTGCTGGTTTCACAACCGTGCTTTCGCCGGTGACCGTCGATGTTGTATGCCAGACTGGGAGTACGTTTTGAGCAGCAGCGCTTGCTTTGCGCTGGGCTTCTTCGGCTTTGTCGGCGGCGCTTTGCTCCGTAACGGATACAGCGAGCGGAATGATCGCAGGTTTGAGACCTTTTGCTGCAGCACTTTTGCTGTCTTTAGAGGGCTCGTAGGGTCGGAAAGGGTTTAGTCCTTCCCCTTTTTGAAGTGGTATTGCGAACGACAATGCTTTATCGAAATCATTGCTCGGAATGTCTTGCGCATCGATGTCCTTCAGCCAGTCCAGGATTCTGCCTAGCTGGGTCTGAAGCCTTCTTTGCGTCTCAGACCCCGCATCTCCCTCCTTTTGTTCCTCCCGCTCAAGGAGATTTCCACAGCGGTGGCACTCGAAGCCTAGGGGTACTGCTTTGTCTAGGACTTCAAGTTGAGTCCATTGGGCTTTGCATTTGGGACAATAGAAGTCTTTCTTTTCTTGAGCAGGCTTGTATATGTCTTCAACCCGTTTGGTCAACTTGTAAACACGGTATTTAATTGCATCGATTGTAGCATGGAAGTCTATGAAGTAGTAGTCTTTCTGGATGGGTCTCTGCATGCCCTCCTTAATCTCAGCTCTAGAGTGGCTATGTATATCAAGATCAGTCCCTCCTTCTTCTCAAAGCTTGGGATCCTCCCAACTTACACAGCCAGCATCCTATCTTCTTTGAGCTTGCCGGTCAACTTGCGCAGGTCTTTGGCCGACATACCCATCAGAGCGGCGAGATCGTCAACTAATAGCCTACGCTCATGTTCAGCGACCTATCCTGGCTCATTCAGTTCGGTAATGACGGACGCTGAGTGAATGAGCAAGGCATCAATGACAATGACATGCTTGGTCTCGTAGAAGGCTCTCGCCACACTACGGATGAGCGTCTTTGCGACGTCCATGTTGATATGCACGGACTCCCAGGTGTAGCGATGGAGGCCGAGATGATCCTGAGCGAGGATTTCGACGGGCGGCCGTTTAGAAGCTACCAAGAGCGCTCAAGGCCAGGGCGCAAACGGTCCCAGACCATCTTTGAAGCATTAGAGACGTCTTAGTGGGACGACATTGAGGGAAAATCAGATTCACGAACTTAATGTGATCTGTAAGACTCTCGGTCAATGCGACACAGGAGAAAGGAAGAAACAAGGCGCATGCGAGCAGTTCATGCAGGCAACGACGCTAGCGGAGAACAGCCTTAACTCCGTCCACCTCTCTTATATATGATATTTGAATAGTTAGTCACATTGATATAGCACTTCTCGGGCGAAATCAGTAATCCTCTGCATGAGGATTGCTCTTCAAACATGGAGACATCTTCACATCCAGCCCCTCAGGACTCTGGGACCAATGAACAAGGTCCGCAGCGAATGGCCCCCAGCAGCCCAAAGGACGTTGACGATCGTTCGCCAAAGACCCATGCGCAGCGTCACCCCTACGAAGGCGGACAAGGAGGTCGAGGTGGAAGACTTGGAGGAGATAGGGGTCATAAGAAAAGGGACATGGGACGTGGGGAATGGAGGTACGTTGAGAGATTGTCCCCGTCTTTCCATCCTCACTAACTAATGAAGCCGAAATACAGTGGACAAGCGGACGCGGAATGACCGCAGTCAACAAGCAAACAAGCGTCAGCGAGTCGATGGTGAAGAGAGAAATCTTCCTATCTATGCTACCAGATACAATGAAGATGAGATTGCTGGTGAGGAGAGGAGACCAAAGCGAAAAGTCGCTGTGATGATAGGATATGCGGGGAGTGGTTACAAAGGCATGCAACTGTATGTCCGCTCCTGTCTGCAAAGTCATGTCTTCATTTACTTACTCTGAGCAGGAGTCACGAAGAGAAGACTATCGAAGGCGACCTCTTTCGCGCCTTTGTTGCCGCAGGGGCGATATCCAAGGCAAATGCGGATGACCCTAAAAAGTCATCCCTTGTGCGTTGCGCGCGGACTGACAAGGGAGTCCACGCTGCTGGAAACGTCATTTCGCTCAAGTTGATCGTCGAAGATGACAATGTAGTTTCGAAGATCAATGAAGCATTGGCTCCTCAGATCCGGGTGTGGGGCATCGAAAGAATGAACGGGGGTTTCAGTTCGTATCAGATGTGTGACTCAAGGATATACGAGTACCTGATACCATCATATTGTTTCATACCTCCGGACCCAAAGAGCTTCCTAGGTGAGGAGATGTTGAAAATTGCTGAGGAGGAGAACGATCTTGAAGGCTACCGACAGCGTCAAGAAGACGTTGCTGACTTCTGGGCGGAAATCGCAGGGAGCTGTGTCCAAAAGGAAGCAGAAGTACTGGAGCCCCATCTGCAAGAGCAGATGCTAAATCTGTTTCACGGTCGATCGACAGGTCAGACTTTGTCTGAGGCATCCTGCTCAAAACCAGAATCATCAGAACCTAGCAACGATGCCCCCGCAGAGCTCGATTCTCGACATGCACCAGTGTCCCAAGACCTTCAAGAGCAAGAGGAGCAAGCCACCGTCGGCCGCTCGGAATCTGGCCCGGTTGCAGCTTCTTCGACCATCGACCCTTCGACTAACAAGAAGCCAAGGCCGCTCTCTGACTCCGAACTGGTCCAACGAGCGCTCAGAACAGCACTCCACAACGCAAAACGTGCCTGGCGCATCCCACCATCACGCCTCGAACGACTCCGCTCCACTCTCTCCCGTTTCGTTGGCTCCCACAAGTTCCACAACCACACTATCGACAAGACGGCCAGAGATCCATCTGCCATTCGTGTCATCAAATCGTTCATCGTAGACCCTAAACCCGTAATAATCGGTGGCACCGAATGGCTTTCCCTCAAAGTCCACGGTCAGAGCTTTATGATGCACCAGATCCGCAAAATGGTGTCTGCGGCCACATTGATCGTCAGGTGCGGTTGCCACGAAGGCCGCATACAGGATACGTACTTGCCTGATAGACTTAACATACCGAAAGCGCCAAGCTTAGGGTTGCTCTTGGAGAGGCCGGTTTTTGACAAGCAGAATGAGAAGTTGGCAGAATTTGGGCGGGGTAAGATTGATTTTGGGAAGTACGAAAGTGAGATTGCGGAGTTCAAGCAGAGAGAGATCTATGAGCGGATCTTTGGGGTCGAGGAGAGAGATGGTGTGTTCTTGGCTTTTTGGGCAGGCTTGGATACTACTAAGACTGCTGGGTTGCTGTGGGCGAGTAGTGCTGGGGTTAAGGCGACGAAGAGGGAGATTGTTGGTGCTGTGATGGGAGGGAAGGCGGAGAAAGAGACGGGTGTTGGGTATGAGGAGGAAGATGAACACGGTGCTCAGGATGAGAACTAGCTTACTCCAGAGCATGCGTTCCGAACGACTAACCAAAAAGTGGGAGTGAAGTCACTTCTTAAGACTAGCCTCTGATGTGGATGTTGGCTGGTACAGGGGTATCTATGCTGATGCAAATGAAATATGGAACAATCATATTAGAGCCTGCCCTTTATACATCCCCTCCCTAACCTCCCTCACCACATCCTTGCGGTCATGTTTGCCTACCAGCACTATTCCCCTACCACGCCTACCCATACGACCAGTTCTACCTAGACGATGAATGAAGTCAACAGTCGAATGAGGAACATCGTACAAGATAACATGTCGGACAGCCAACGTATCGATTCCTCTCGAACCAAGATCAGTCGAGACCAGCACTTTCGTATTCGCAAGATGGCGTTTAGCCGTTGCACTCTTACCTTTAGCAGGTACCACAGCAGTCGTCGCAGCAGGTCGTCTTGGCTCATTGGAAGCATCGTCGTCCGGAGCCCGTGACGTGAATTCAGCTAATACCTCCGACTGCCTCTGTTCCGGCGTGTCTCTGCTTAGAGCTATCGTATCAATGCCTTTCGAGTTTAGGTATTCCGCTACTTCCTGGGTCTTTTCGCGCTCGTTGACGAATACTAAGAGCCGAGTCGTTTTACCTTCGTTGTTTGCGATGATGCGGCTCTCGTTGGCTGCTTTACCAATGGACCAGATGGTGTCTGCACACGCTAGAAGCTTGTTGCCTTGGTACGGCTGCTTCTCCACTTCGACTACGCCTAGTTGAACACGACGAGGGATAGCGTGTAGATTCGGAGTAACAAGGCGGCGCATGTCTGGATAGTTCTTCTGCAGATATGAGTCTAGACTTCTTGGTATTGTGGCTGAGCAGAGGATGAGTTGTTGAAGGGACGAGGTGGCTTTATCAACGATAGTGGAAGTTGACGGAGCAAAAGAGCGATCGAGAAGGGAGTCTGCTTCGTCGATAACTAGGTGCGTGACACGACTGAGGACATTAGGGTCTGATTCTGATATGCTGGCGAGTAAGTGCGGTGTGCAGACGAGAACGTCAATGCCAGAAGGAGAGAAGAGACGATTGCGAATGACTTTGGGTGTATAGTTTGCTGAGATGAGTGCGGAGCGGAACTTCACATTGTGGGAAAGCAGCTTGACGACATTGCCGACCTGTGTGACCAACTCCGATGTTGGAAGGAGGATAATAGCACGAGGCCGGCCAGTAGTAGAGTGTGGGGCATTGTGTGGAGGCTCCACTTCGTTCTCACTCAGTATTTTCCTTTGCTCCTTTTCCTTAGCCTGCTTTCTAGCTTCTGCCTCTGCTTCTGCCAGCTCAGCTCGCTTTATGGCATCAATGACTGGCAAGAGATAGGCTAGAGTCTTGCCGGAGCCTGTCTCAGCTGCCAGGAGAAATTGGTTCATACTCAGCGCATCCTCGTCGTTAACAGGTGGCCTTTTCAGGTTGGCTCGGTTGCGTAAGAGAGCCGGTATCGCTAGACTTTGTATAGGTGTCGGCGATATATCTGTCATGCCAGGGAGAGCTTGTGTAGCAATCGAGTCTTGAATAAGCGGCAGCAGAGGGAAGTCTTCGAAATTCTCCATCCGCTTGATTGCCGCTTTGACGGAAGATCGCTGGGTATAAGGTACTGCGCTCAACGCCCTTTGCATCTTCAACGCATGAAAGGGCTCCCTTTCTTTCTGAGGGCGTTCTCTGCCACGGGACGTTCGCTGTCCTGGCCGTTTCCGCTCTACATTCGAGCCTTGAGTGCGAGGCAAGTTCCTAACATTGACCGCCTTTTGGTTCATGCCTCCAAACGGGCCATCAGAAGCTCTACCTGCACGTCCATCGCTCCGCGGAGTATCCCCGGCAGGCCGACCGACCTTTGGGGAGAGGGTCATACGAGAGGGGCGCTTCAGGAGCTTCCCTGTCGAAGCAGAGCGTCTCCATTGTAACGGTGTTTGTGAAGCGTATGGTAGGAGAGAAGATCGGAACTGGCAGAACAGACAAGTCCTCTGAAGAACAGAAGAGCTGGCTGACATTTGAGTGTGACAGCATTGCGCCAGTAGTGGCAACTTTTTCTTTTTTTTTCATACAAGATGCGCCAGGCTTATCGATTAGCAGTCCATTCTGAATCTAGTGCGAGCGTTGCTGGGCAACCACAACGCGGTGCGTAAGCGGCCGCTTCCTAGGAACTAGCGCTCAGAACGGTCTCATACAGGTACCACAATTGCTAAGCACAACACTGTTCTGCCCATTGTATCCATTGTTGCTGGTCCACATTCAAGACTCGAGTCTCTGATTCCAACAGTATTGCCTTTCTTGGAGGATGTGGTGCTAGCATTCTTATTGCGCGCTCAGTGCTCAAAGCGCCTGCCATCAACAAAACAGTCCTGGTATCCCCGCCCTCGACCGTGCAACCACCAACTTTTTGACTGCGCACGCTAGCGAACATGTCACAGAATGTGCGCCATACGTTCATGACTGTTTTTTTCATCAATTGCTGACATGTGTTGCCAGATTCAGCCGCTGCGTATCCAGAAAAACACACCATCGGCTTCACCAAACAAAATGAACGGCACGACGACGCACCGTCCGCTGGCAGAGCTGGGTCTCTCCGAGCGTAGAAGGAACTCG
Organism: Bacidia rubella; assembly: GCA_032158265.1. Taxonomy (NCBI): domain Eukaryota; kingdom Fungi; phylum Ascomycota; class Lecanoromycetes; order Lecanorales; family Ramalinaceae; genus Bacidia; species Bacidia rubella. Next base: position 1,101,361 of record JAVTIF010000005.1, on the reverse strand, counting down.
CCAAGCTACAATCAGGCTACAAAGGTATGTGTTCATATAGTGCATGGAGGCATTTTTGGTTGCGGTTCGCTTACTCTAGTAGAAGCCTATGTTTCAAAACGATTCGTCACCTTTCGAAACGTCTCCGATGAATAACTCGCCCCGCCTGTATTGGCAAAGCCGAGATCCTGGGTCACCTACCAGAGGCAATGCGGAGAACAGAGATCCTCGAGAGCAATCGCCTTCTCCGGCAAAGCGATCTTCTATCGAGAATCTAAAGCGAGCATCTCGAGTCAAGAACAGCAGTATGTTCGCTCGAGAACAGAAATTCGAATACGATCCTGCATCCAGCCCAATGATTGAGCGACCGCTTGCGCAGGGAAGACCGTTCAGTCCTCAACTTCAAGCTCATGCTTTTGGAGGAAAGGGCTTGGACGGGCCTCGAGTTGGGAATGGTGGCGAAAATAAAGGCAGTCCTTTACGCTCACAAGCCAAGATCGCGAGTAGAGCAAGTATGCCAAACCCTGTCAGCGCCTCTAACAAAGCCCAAAACTCGCCCACAAAATCGTCGCTTTCCAACAGAACTCGCTATGCACAAGTGCACGGTTTCGATCCCGAGAACGGCATCTGGTCTGATGAGGAGGATTCTCTCAACGAGCGTCAGCTACCAGCAGGCAAATCTCTGCACCGACATGCGAAAAGTGTTACTTTTGATGTGGCGCCACCTCAAGTCAATGAGTATGAGCAAGCGACACCAGACCCATCATCTGTGGCGTCGGGGTCTCGAGAGGGCAGTCATGACTCATTTGAAGATGACGAGGATGATAGCTTTGATCGTAGCTCATCCTTCGGGCCTGAGGACTCATTTGATGCTTCTCTTGAGGACACCGAGAAGACACCCGTAGTACTACCGGAAGACTGGAGGTTTATGAGCCCTGAAGTCGCCAACGATGAGCTCACTGCTCGCGTAGATGACCCTTTCAATGTTTCAGCAGGTAGTCCAGCACCAACAGCCAGGCCTTCGTCTCCTGGGGATGCTCGTGCGTCTCCCGTCCGTACAGATTCTCGGGACTCCAGTGGAGAAAGTCGTCCATTACCACCATTACCACCATTACCGCCAGCGGGACTCCCTCAAGCTGCTCATTCTCGGACTGACTCTAGGGATAGTTTCGAAGCTATGTCGGAACGCGTACACCGTCGGCAGCGCTCTGGTAGTTCGCCTGCCCGTCCAGCTTCTATAACAAAGGCCGAGATTCAAGGGATGAGTGGGTGTTCCATGCCGATCGAAGACCGCTTGAAACTTATGATGCTTGGTGACGATCCAAAGACAAAGTCTCCGGCAGACGAGCAGCGAGAGCGCAAGCTTCGTCGAGGTTCTCCAGTTCGAAGTCCTATGTCTCAAGATAGCCATCAACAAGATGATTCTAACGAAGTTGAAGCTGAGGAAGACGATTTAGCAGGACTTGGCGACTATGAGATGCCCCCTAGAATCTCCCGCGAATCCATTCTCCGCAATGTGAGGGACCGCGCAGAGAAGGACAAATTCGAAGAGGAAGAGAGTTCGTTTGTTCTAAGCCCGCGCTTCAGTAAAGATCTCCAAAGCCTTGACCCTGACATGCCCCTTCCATCAACGGAAATCGTAGATGACGAAAGTCCCAAGATAAAACGAGATCCTGACGAGGAGAGCGAGGTCGACGTATATGCCATCCCAGATCTGTACAGCCAGCATCTACAGGCCGAATCCTTTATGAGTGCAATGGAAAAACTGGAAGCCATCAAGCAGGCCCAAGAAGAGACTTCACAGCAGCCGCTTAATCTCAAGGATGATGATGACGAGAGCCACTACTCTGTGGATTCCTCATCCAATGCGATCTCAGCCCACGCCCTCGTCAATGTCGAGGAGCAAGATGACGGCCAGTCCACGCCAAAGCTCTCGGCACCTAATCACAGTACGGCTGATCATCAGAAAGGAAGCCGCAGAATGTCTTTACCTCAATTTGCAGCATTACTAGGGGACAATGACTTTGACTTTGGTATGGACTCATTCATGACCGAAGGCCGGCCAAACCAACATGACCTCGAAAAGACAGAGACTGTAACAGTCCAGTCCAGAGAGTTCTTGGATTCAGCAAACAATGAAGAAACTGTGGACGTTTCTATGACGAATACCGATATCCAACGGCCCATAACACCAGAAGCTCAGCTAGACCCCCCAAGATTCCCTGGTCAGGGAAGGAACTCCGATAAAGAGCCAAGGACTCCAGACTCTGTCATTCGACACAGTGTCGAGGAGAAATCAGCCGGTTCTCCTGGTATCCCAGAGCCCGTTGCTACAATCAAAGCTTCAGGAAGTAGACTGAAGACCCGGCAATCAGCGACTCCAGCCGACATCCAAGCAATGGCTGAAGTGAGACGACAAGTCAGTGGCGAGATTCCAGCAGTGCCGAAAGTCCCTGAGCAACATCACGTCAGGCCTTCTGTGGTTCCCGAGGGCGATGAAGGGCGACTTGGCTCAGAGAGTGAGACTGCTTCTATATCAACCAATGGAGGCAAAGACGAATCGAGACAGCCCAAACGCAAGAGCAGCCTTGTTGCATTAGATCTCCGTGTGGATAAGGCTGATGAAGGCCTCGGCATCGACAGCGAATTTGACCGTTTGCTAGAGGCTCAAAAGGTGCGTAAAGTCTCTTGGTGCTGATTTTGTCCTGTATTCCGGGTTGTAGTCATGCAAAGTTGCGAGGGGCTAATAATGCTTTCCAAAACAGAAAGGATACCTGATGAGACAAAACACGAAGGTCATTGTCGCAAGCAGTGCTTCGCACGAATCACAGCCTGACACGCAAGAAGACCCTCATGCTGAGGCTCGTGGCACGCGTTCAGCTGGAAATTCTCCGCGGAAACCAAGCCAAACAACGTGGACCACAGAACCGTGGAATGGCAAGGTTCGTCGGAAAAGCATTCGTAAATCTGGAGGCGTTCCTTCAAAGCCTGCAACCGGGCCTGCACCACCGTTGCCTGGTCAGCAGAGCAACGTTGCCAGCGGCCTGGACAGCGTTGCAGAGAATGAGTCTGTTGAACAACCGGAGGAGATCGGGGAAGACGGCGAGCGTGGAAGGCTTTTTGTGAAAGTCGTTCGCGTCAAAGACCTCGATCTACCATTACCGAGAGGTGAGTCTACTACTGGGTAGAAGTGGGTGCAGAATGCTAACAGGGCGTAGGCGAGCGATCCTACTTTGCGTTGACTTTGGACAATGGTCTTCACTGCGTTACGACTTCCTGGCTCGAGCTGGGAAAGACAGCGCCAATAGGTCAAGAATTCGAGCTCGTTGTGCTGGATGATCTCGAATTCCAACTCACGCTCCAGACCAGACTCGAGGAGCCCAAGCCCAAGCCAGTCGTTGAATCACCAACAAAGGCGGCCAAGGCCACCAAGTCATCTGCCTTCAGTCGTGTCTTCGCGTCCCCAAAGAAGCGCAAAGAAATGGAAATCAGACAGCAGGAAGAGGCCCAACGAGCAGATCGCCAAAGACAGCAAGATGCGGCAGCTTCTAGGCGGTCAATGCAGCCCACAGCATGGGACCTTCTCCATAACCTAGTCGCCAAGGATGGCAGCTTCGCGCGTTCGTACGTGAGCCTGAAGGACCATGAGGCAAGCGCATACGGCAAGGCATACGTTGTTGATGTGCCCTGCTTCAATGAGTGGGCGACCGAAGAAGCACACAATGGCAGTAGCGCGAGGAGTAAACGACCCGGTAGTACCCTGAGGAGGCCTCCGTATCGAGTTGGAAAGCTCGAGCTTCAGCTGTTCTATGTTCCTAAACCAAAGGGGGCAAAGGATGAAGACATGCCTAAAAGCATGAATGCATGCATCCGAGAACTCAAGGAAGCGGAAGCAGCCGGGCCCACAAAATGGTCTGGCCATCTTAGTCAACAAGGTGGTGACTGTCCAGTGAGTAGTATCAATCAAAGTGCAGAATTAGGAAATGCTGACTTCCACAGTACTGGCGCCGCCGATACTTCTCCTTAGATGGTTCCAAGTTCACAGCATACCATGAAGCTACACGTCAACCGCGTGCCACCATAAATCTAGCCAAGGCCAGTAAGCTCATTGACGATAAATCTGCTCTGATGAAATCCGGAAAAGGTAGCCGTCGAAAATCTGCCTTCGCCGAGGAGGAAGAAGGTTATATGTTCGTCGAAGAAGGCTTCCGAATGCGCTTTGCCAACGGAGAGACGATCGACTTCTACGCAGACTCAGCAGCTGACAAAGATGGCTGGATGAAGGCTTTGTCGGAAGTGGTTGGCAAAGACATGAAGGACAAGAAGTGGACCGACATTGTTCTGGCAAGGCATCGTGCTGTAGCCTCACGAGCTCAACGTGCGATGGATGGTAAAATGCGACCTCCTTCACCCACCAAGCCTACACCAGCGTCACCTACCAAAGCAGCTCCTTCAGCGAGATCAGCACCACCAACACCGGCGAAGAATTTCGCTCCACGACAGCCGCCGCTTCCGGTGCCTGAAAAGAGCCCACGAAGAAGCGACATCGCTATGGCCAATCGAAGGGCCGATGCAGCGTCGAAAACGAGGTCGATGATTTTCTAATATAAAGTCGGTATAAGCTCAATACCTCTGGTGTCCGGGTCGATCAATGCATGCACAAAGTGGAGATGACGTCGCCTCGGAGTACATTGGTATGGTTTGAAATAATGAATGGGTTGAGGTTGGCTTGGTTGTTCTGTGAATTTCTGAGTTCGCGTACATATTACAAGACGCCGTGGTCTCAGTGACTAAAGTGTACTATCAAAGTCAGCAGCATGGTATTTCACCCTTAATGTCAAGTGCAACACAATTCCTGCAACGCTGTTCTCGAATCATTTAGCAGCAAGATCACGAAAATACAGCGGATATACCAAATTTTTGCGTCTCATATGAGCTACCCTTTCTTCCCCTTCTTCTTCCCTTTCCCCTTCCCACCTCCTCCTCCCCCGCCTGTTCTCTCCCCACTACCCTTGACAACCTCCGAACCTTTCTCCACCGCCTTCTCACTCACAACACCACCCTGCGTCCTCTCCCTCTCCCCCTCCTTCCTCTTTCCCTTCTTTCGGTTCGGCCGATAGCTACTCCGTTCCTTCAACGGTAACCACCGCTCCGGATCCGGCTTCTTACTCGGATCATAATCCTTCGGCAGCCTGGATTTGCGGTTTCGCTTCTTCTTCGGCTTCGGCGCTTCCTCTAGCGGTCGCTTCCGTGTCGATGTCTGATCGCTGTTTGGGAGTGGGGGAATACCTGCTTCTTCAAGCGCCTCGATGTCGATCCCGGCGATTTGCTCTTCTACGGGTGGGAGCAGGGAGAGGTCCGCGTCGGTTATTGAGGAAGGGGAATGTGATGCGTGCGAGGCGATGAAGCCGGCGGCTGCGAGGCGGGATGTGGGGTCTGCTTTGCGGAGGGTGGTGAAGATCTCACGGGCTAGAGATTGGTGGTCGAGGTCTGTGGAAGAGACGAGGGTCGTGCCTGCTGCTTCGAGAAGGGTGGTTGGGGGTTTTGATTTGTGTCGGAGCCAGTAGGGCGCTGCTTTTGCTAGGGCGGTTTTGATTTGGGATTTGCGGTTTTGGCTGCTGTAGAGGGATACTTGGAGAGCTACTAGGCCGGGAGCGTACACGACGTCTTGGTGTGAAGGGTTGGATGATTTGGAAAGGTGGGTTAGAAGCTTTTCCATTACTGTGATGGCCGAGCCGTGGTTGTTCGTGAGGACGTAGAGCTGGATAATGGTCATAGCTAGACCGACGTCTGCGGGTCTTTTCTCGAATAGAGGGAGAATCTTCTTCAGGCCGAAATTGGCTAGTTCGCCTTGAGTATGAGCTGCAGCATTGAGGGCAGAAAGTGCGTTGACATGTGCTGAAGTCGTGGGCTGAGATTCTCTAAGCACAGCATCTGTGGCCTTTATGACGCTTTGCGGCTTGCTTGCTTCAAGTTCAAGAGTGAGATTGTTCTGCTGCAACGGTTCGTTCTGATACGAGAACAGCTTGTCCGTAGTAGGAAGCACGGCGCCAGCATCCAGTAATCTACGGTTTAGATATGGATTTGAGCCTTGAGGTTTCGCTGCAATGACATTGTTTTGGGCGATTCTCCGTGTGGATGCATCGGAAATGCTACTATTCTGTCAGGAACCTTTGCAAAGATGCCTCACGAAGTGGCTTACTCTTGGACAGATAATTCAGAAGCAAGGTCTTTCGCTTCCTTCTCTTTGCCTAAGGCGCAAAGAACATAGAGCTGCTGCGCACGTATTGAGAGGAGCTCTGCATTTTTCTCGTCTTCGGGTAAGTCTTCATTCGATTTGCAAAGATCTGAGCGCACAACGTAAGTGGAAGGATCGTCATCTTTTGCATTAGCAGCCTACCGTAGGCTGTCTTGAGTAGTATGCTGCCCTGTGGCAACTCTCCTCTTGCGATTGAACCGCAAGCTGTGTTATAAGCAGCCTCGAAGCCTTCTGTGTCTTCCCGTGACCGCTTCTTCCTTTCCAAGAGGCCTCCTTGTTTTGTCCATTCTAATTGAGCGCTGACAGCGCTTTTATTTATGCGTATATCGCTCGCTTCAGGATGACTCTCGTCATACAATGTTTTATAGACATCTAGAGAGTTCGCAAAGTCTTCCGAACGGTATGACTAAGGAACCATATCAGCACTGGCTCTTGGTGAGGTTTACACAGATATCATCGCACAGCCTGAGCTTCGACATGTCTTGCCCCTCGGCTGTCTGTAGCACTTCTGGCTAATTCTTTTGCTTCTTCATGTCTTCCCGTCTTGTACAAAGCATATGCCTTTTCGACTCTAGTTTTCTCCTGCAACTGACTTCCACCTCCATCGATAGCCTCAAGCGCATCTTCCCATCGCTCAAGCTTTAGTAGCGCAATAGCCTTGGTGCGGAGTGCTTCGGCATCGTTTTTTGAAGCCTTCAGACTAGCATTGCAAGCCTTGAGAACATCATCATGGTCATCAATGGTCGCTTGCTGTAGCAATGCGCTTAGAGTCTTGCTTGCTGCACTCATGGCGAGCAAGTCGGTGCAAGTTAACACGCGTTGTTAGGAGACCATATCGCCAACATTCCTTGAGAAGCTCCTCCACATTGTGTTACTGGATCGCAAGAGCATTCTACCAGGAGGAGTCGTCGGCGCAACATTGATTAGATGCCCGCCTGAGGCGCACATACGGTACACGGCCGGATTGCATCAGATATTGCCAAGATCTGTTATCGATTAGGGTTGTATTGACGTGCTTGGCAGGGCATGCAAGGCGTGTTCAGCATGTGCGCAAACCTCCCTGGAGTTCAGACAGTTCATAAATTAAGATCGCAGATGCAGACATCTTCAAGTCTTGGGTTGAATGGTTCTTTCATTCCTCGTATTTACCTCCGCCAATGCCAAAGCTCGTCCGCTCTAGCCAGCCCTTTAGGTACTCGTAAACAGTAAATGTCACAGCCTGACCAGGCGCAACACGCATGATCCTGGGTGTGATACCTTTGTAGAAGGCCCTAGATCCTTCCTGCTTGAACATCTCGCTTGTTATCGTCCTGATCCTGCTCAAAGCCGTTTGGCCTTCTTCTGCGGGCATCTTCTGGAGTCTTGTCTTCACAGTATCAATTGGCGCGTTGCTCAAAGGACCCATTGCTCCACTGACAAGGCCGATGACAGCTGTTTGATAACTTGGTAACTCTTTGTCATGGTATGCCGGCTGCATATTCTGCAGAATCTGCTTGAACTCTGTGTAGGCACTGAAGTTGACGGCTTGATTCGTCCCTTGCCGCAACGCAGTCAAGGAGACGCCACGATACAAGGCTCCAATGCCTTCTTCTTTCAAGACAGTGAACGCGGCATGTGGAGCATTGCGGTACTGAGGCACATCCAAAGGATCAGCCAGGGAATGATGCTGAGCTTGCAAGCGAATCTTGACGACTTCCATAGGCGTTACAACGCAGACAGCCTCCGTAACCCCTGCAGCGAGTCCAGCTAGGAACGTCGCTCGTCCACTGACACCCCCATCCTTACCAGCCAGCAATTGCTTGTACCATTCATACGATGTGAAGCGTATAGCCATCTTTGGTATTATGCCAGTAAGCACAGCTCCCAAGCCCTTGTATAAACCAAGCGGTGTTTCCCTTTTGACAATGTCTTTCCCAGTCGCATAGAAGCCCCTTGGCTTGGCTCCTCGAGCTTTCCTTCTGGATAGCTGCATCCGGACTTTGATAGTGTCTGGATGAATGAGCTTATGGGAAACTCGTTTCATGGCGGAACTGACCCAATGGGTGACAGGCAAGAGCCTCCATCATACCTGCTCCACCGCCAGCTTGCAGCATCTTTAGCAATCAAATACTAGGCTTCTTGAAAACATCTCTTACCGATCAGATTAGTTGCTGCTGAGGCAGGCTTCTTGCCTCCCGGTCCCTTGACGCTTTTAGCTGACATGATGTGGCCCGAGTCTAGTAGATGCTTTGGAGTAGGAGAAGCTAAAGTTGAAGCAGTGCGGCATAGACCATCGGTAGGCTTATGAGTATGGAAAGATATCGGTTAGAACTGATTGCAATTGGAATCGCAGACTGCTCGAACAACTAGGCATCGTGGGAAAGAAGGTAGGAGAAGTGGTCAGGCAAGTTCGAGGCATCAACTTGGCCATGGCTGTTTAGACAACGTGACTCAAGCCCAGACAGACAAGCCGCGGTACAGTCGCGAGACCAATGGCCGTCAAAGAAGGGAGGGGCCGAGAGCTGTGGACAAGCCAAACGCATCCACAGGCATGGACAAATGGAGAACCGGATGAGTGGGCCAACGGAAGGACATCGGATTTGCGCGCCTGTTTCAAAATGGTTTGCTTGCGATAGCTCAGATTCATTGACACAGCCAAGGATTGCATCGGGCTCGATCCAATACATACTGTCCCTGTCATATGCTGGCTGAGCAATGTCGTGTTGTGTTCCCAGAGGCAAGCCACCAAAATGTTGAACCTCGGTCGAATGGTTCTTGGCAGTATCGTATCCACGCGCGAGTGTGCCCAAAGTTACCGTGGTATGGGGAAGAACGACGTTGCTGCATAATTAAGCTATGTTCTCCTGGAAAGTTGCTTAATTCACAACTCTGTGAGTCGGTGATGTCTCTGTATGGCCCATTCTGGTGGCCACATGAGCTGACCGTCGCTCGTTGAACATTCGCATCAAACAGTCTGGGCGTATCATTAGTATAAGAGGGCATAGAGTCGATGTGAACTTCAACTTATAGTCCGAGGCATCGAAAGACACAGTGACGGTGATTCAAGCGTTCACACTTTCATAATTGGGAGCTCGATTTTGTTACATGTTGTGTTCTTGCTTCGTCACATCGTTGAACTTCAAATTCCTCTCATTAAGCGCCTTTCTTTTCCCCTTTTTAGGGCTTGCCATTGCCATCCATATGTGGAAAAGCGACCATGACAGTCCTATCACACTGTTGATGTTAAACGGGTTTTAGAGTCCATATTTTCTCTTGAAAGAAATCAGGGAAGGCAGCTCAGAGTTTGTGAAAGCTATTCTTCGGAGAACACAATAATGAACCACACAAGCTCGCTCGCCTTTTCGGTCTCATCTAATTGTGGCTTCTCCTCACCAAAAAAGACAACAAGTCTCAACAAGACATTATGTTTTGACTTAGGGCCCAGGAACCGACCCATGATTGGTTCAAGCATAGAGAGGCCTGCAACCAAGCTACAATCGTGATGCCTTGGTACTGCCTTCGAGAACTGCTGGTGACAATCCACAACAATGTACGAGAAAGCTTGACATGAATCAGTTTCATTGCTTCGGAATCACTCTCTCGAGCGCCTCTTCATGAGACCTGTGCTTATTTGCGATGAGGCTGGAGGGTGTCTTAGAGCTGTTACCGACACTGTGGGCCAAAGGATCTGAATATCACCAACACGGAATGATGTCTGCTATTAAGGGTATAGATTCCGTCGCATTTGATCATGTCTCGCTATCCAGAGGAGGCTTCCGCGCCGGTTATGCGCAAATTACATTAGCTCGGGGAATGTTTCGGGAATCTCTTTGCGCGTGTATTTAGCCAGTCTATTGTACCAACCTCATTGGATTGGGGATCGTAAGTTGTTTTTCAGGACTGCTCTTCGTATTTTACGCTATGGCCCTACCAGAGCGTTCTCAGATTGAAAAGACATCTTTAGCTAGACTACGTCTGCCTATGATGCACTTGATAGAGAATATGTAAGTATGGCTTTGTTTGCATATATGAGCTTGATATTGAGCATTTGCTTCCCAATTCATGCCTTATTTGTCCCTCCACAACCTTCTTTAGACATTATCAATACCACAGCAATTCAAACGTTTTCCTATGAGCCCAGGTGCATCAGACCTGATCTCCACCTATCAGGTCGTCGAGACGCCGCTGCATTATGCATACGCTTTCTTACCCAATTCACATCAGGACTACCGAGCCGTAATCTTCGCTGGTCAACCGAGCGCGAGAATGCAAGCCCGGAAGTTGGGAAGCTTCCAATTTTGCGAGACGTGGAAGAGGACTCGATCGGTTGCGAACTATCTTTTCGTCCGCTCAGAGGCACTGTAGACGAAATGTTTCCGCCTGGGGTGGTTTTCAATGCAGGCATGGCCATCATTGACAATTGTTTGGAGAATGATGAGGATGGTTTCGTTTACCTCCCCGAGAGATTCACGGGTCAGATTGGAGACATAAGATTCAACGTCTTTGGTTGGACCATCGAGTCCGAAGCGAAAATTGGAAACAGAACGTTTTGAGAGCGATTAGCTTGTCCCTGATCCCATTACTGAAAATGCAAAGTGAGTATACGACAAAGAATTAATATCCGAGCAACATCAGATTGGATATTTATAGCGGAAATTTGTGAAGATTCAGAGCCACAGCGGGACCTTCACGGCAGTCCCGTGGCTTTCAGATTGTGGACCTGGATCGGAGCAATCTTGAGGTGGTTGCAGCTGGCCTGCAAAGCGCCGCTAAACATCAGGAATATCTCATCTGCAGACAGTGTCAAGGAGGCTAGGTAGTGAAACACACAAGAACGGTTTGATGCAAAGAACAGGGAGTATATTCTCAATCGAGAGATGTTCAAACTTTGAGCCATCAATGAACACTGCAAAGTTGACGGTCTTGTGCATAATAAGGCTAGGTTTTAGTCGTTCATGTTGCCCTATTGTGTGGGAACGACCAATGGAATAAACATAAGTGGTAGAATACATTGCTCGTCGATTCACTTTAAGTATTTGCCTGATCATACCAGCTCGCGCTCAGTACGCCCCGGGTATAAAATCAATCACTTGAATATCCGTGATCAAATCCTGTATGCTTTTGACAAAGGCTAAATGCACCTCGTCATGTTTGATGTAGAAATTGCGATCGTCCTCGTTCTCGAACTCCATTACAAAAACATGAGTGAAACCTTTCTGTGAGCAGCAAGGACAATTAGTGAGATCGAGAACGTATGGCAGACAGATTGAGTGGCCGCTGATGTGATGCAATGAAACCCACCTGCAAGCCTTCGGGACTGTTGTCTTCTCCACCAACCGAAGACTTTATGTATGGTTCCTTCGTCTTCTCACTTAAGCAATTCGTTTTCAGACTCAACATGCGAGTGCAAGTCTTTCCATATGTCAACCAAGCTAGCGGATATTAGGGGATGGTGTTGGAATACATCACGAATTACTGCCTCCTCAAGACTAGGTTTGAAGCTGAATTGGACGATATGAACTACTGCCATTGTTGCTTCCCTCGCGAGATAAGGGACTAGAGCACTTCACAGTGCAATCTTGTGCTGAAATCTCGACGAAGCGTTTATAACCTTATATAAGAAGCCAGTGGGATGCCTGAATGGCTGACAAAGAAGCTGACTTATGGATTTACGTGTATTACTTGATGAATCCCGTTTTTATTTTGTCATGCATTCTATGATGCAACAAACCACATCGTCAAGAAGCTCTGAGTTTTTCACTAAGGCCACGGACAAACGAGTGAAGCAAGTTGATTAAATTGATCCGCATTCGGAGAGTATCTGTGACGGAAGACGCTTGCCCAAGAAGCGGCGAGAAAAGGGGCCAAGTCACCACACCTGCTAGAAGAGGTGAGGGCCCAACCGGCCAGACGGTCCAACCGGCTAGTCTAATATATGTGCATCTATGATCAAAACTGCTCACGCTCCGAGCCCCTAATGCCTTTCCTCTAGGGGCTATTTTAGTGAGCAAGCCTATCGTATTTGTAATCATGGATGCATATAATACAGACTGACGGGTTGGGCAATCACGGCTTCTACGCTTGCCCGGAATGGTTAGCTTGTTCGATCAATTCAAGAAATTACTGCTATTCAACATGCCAAACCTCCAAGTCTTACACTGAGCGACCTCGTGCCTCCATTGACCTCCAAAATGCAATCAGGCATCAGCGTCTCCGTCGAGTTGCGCGAAGCCTTCAACTCACTCGTCTCCGACCCTGCCCAGCGCGGCATCATCGCCTCCATCCAAGCCGAAGCCATCACTCCCCTCCACATCGTCCCCGCCTCGACCACAGATTTCTTCTCAGACCTGCCATCCTTCCACTCTCTACTCTCAGACAAACAAGCCGCATACATAATCCTCCGACGGTACCAAAATGCCCCTGATGGCTACGTTGCCGTCACCTACGTCCCAGATATTGCGCCTGTTAGGCAGAAGATGCTGCATGCGTCCACGCGATTGTCACTAGTCAGGGAGCTGGGGCCGGAGAGGTTCAGGGAAACGCTGTTTGCGACGGAGATGAAGGATCTGGAAAAAGAGGGGTGGGAGAGGCATGATGCTAGTGGGGCGTTGAAAGCGCCCTTGACCGAGGAAGAAGAAACGCTGAAGGGGGTTAAGGATGCGGAGGCTGAGGCTAGAGGAGGGACGGAGGGGAGACGGCTGGAGACGGGGGGTAAGCTTAGTATGGCTATCAGTGAGGATGCTAGGAATGCTTTGGAGAGTCTGAAGGCTGAGGAGGGCGGGAAGTTGGTGCAATTGGTGTGTTGAAACTCCCCCGTACTATGCTGTTGCGGGGGATACTACGAGGTTTCTAGGTCGATCTGACTTAGGTATAGAGCATTGATCCTAAGACCGAGAGCATCGAATTGGTGAGCGAAAGCGAAGCGGATGCAAGCTCGCTTGGAACAGCAATTTCAGACACAGATTCTCGGTACTCCCTGTTTAGATACAGCTTTACTTCGAATGGGTCACAGGTGTTGCCCTTAATCTTCATCTCTTCCTGTCCGTCAGGTCTCAAGGTCAAAGACCGCATGCTCCATGCGTCGAGTAAAGCAGGCTTTCTATCTGCCCTTGACAAAGACCTTGGTCTTGAGATTGCCAAGAAAGTACATATACCTTCTTACCCTTGTGAAATAATCGGTCACTGAGAATTGCGCTAGTTCGAAGTCACAAGTCCCACCGAAATCACCCAATCCACAATCGAGGACGAATTTACGCCCAAGCAGGAGCAAAAACAGGGCTTCTCGCGCCCAAAGAAGCCCGGCAGACGGTGAAAGTTCGAGGCTTAGCAACAACTATCTGTCAGAGAACAAGCTAACCACTGTATCCTTTCGAGCGAACTGAATTTGCCACTCTTGACGTGCGCTGCAGCAACAAAGTATCTATGCTGCATTAGCGTATGTGTCGAAGCTGCAGGGACCGCGTCTAGTCCGGAGTCTAGTCTGTGCATTGAGGCTGAGCCTAGCGCATCACTATACCATCGCTTTCTGATGTTTCAGAAAGTAGCTTCGGAGTCCCAAAGCAGACGAGTTCTCGCAAAGCATGTGGGTCCGAGACGACTGTTTCATTTATGGCTGTGGTCGGCATATCGTGCAGATGGTCCATATTCATGGTTCTGGAGTGAGACGGCCAAACAGAGGGAGCAACAGCAGCTTAGAGGACGCCCAGCTATGATGACATGGATATTAAGATGGGTAAATTCTCATTTGCCGTCTCAATGTAGAGTAATGAATATCCAATCCCACAGACTATAACCCGATATATGTACTCCTTTCAAGCAAATCACCAACTCCAGCGCTCTTCCTGCAGTCTTCCGCCCACCTCCCCAATCCTAAAAGCAAAATCAATAGCAAAGCGTATACCGCCTCGGCTGTTCCACAACATCGAAGCACTTGGAGCACACCACCTCCGACTGGTTGACGCCCATACTCCAGCTTTCAACAATCAGACGCGAAGTCGCTTCAAATTCCTGCACCCTAGCCTTTTCCTCTTGCTCCCACTGCTTGCGATCTTCCTCTCTCTGAAGACGCTCTGACTCTTCCTCTGCTCGTAGTCTGGCCGCCTCCTCCTTTCTTTGCAGCTTGTCGCATTGATTAGCCAATGGGGCCGCATTGAGCTTCTCCACAGGGACATGCTCGGTTTCTTCTTCTTCCAAAATGCTTTGTTCGAGTGCCGTCAACGCTTTCTCCTGTTGTTGGATAATGGACTTATACTCTGCTGTGGCGCCGTGCAGCAGGGTAGTTGGCTCGGTGCTAGCCCGCTTGATGACGTGCAGAGGACTTGGCTCTCTCGAGGGAAAGATGGATGGGTATTCTGATGTGGGTGATAAGGGTACAGCAAGGTGAGTTGTGTCGCTGATTCGCGATGGCAAGGAAGGAGGCGGTGGTGGCGGTAGAGGTGGCGGTACTGGCTTCCGCTGTATAGTTTTCGTGGGTGGCCTCGGGGAGAACGGCGTTGCCATTGCGAACTCGGCTGCTTGGGCAGGTAATGGAGACTCCTCAGGTCTCCGGATCTTGGGATGCGTGACGGCGACGTGACTCATGCGGTCGTCAAGCTCAGCGGGTGCGGTGTGTCTAGTGTTGAGTTTCCAGGGGATGCGACTTTGGAGATCAACATCGCCGAGCGGGCTGACCAATTCAGCAGGGAGGGTGTCTTCTGCTAACTCTGGGATTGAATTTGGGCATAGAGGGAGCGTAGGCTTTGCTATGTTGTCGTCAGGGCTGAAGACCGTAAACGAGAGGTCGGAGTCAATGCGTCGGATGCTGGCTGTGCAAAAGGTAGTGTCGTATTCGGTCATTACTTCATCGAGTGCGGCTTCGTGAAATGGTATGTCGAGGTATACCCGAGCCAGGTAGCCTTTGGAGAATTTATTGCCGTTGTGGATCGTATTGATGCGGTGAAGAAGATATACGCAGGATGAAAGGCATATTTCGCGGCAGTACGGTACACAGTCCCTCTTCGCGAGCTTGCAGAGAAGTTGCTTGAGAGTGTAGATATGGTCGAAGCTTAAGAGCATGAGACCTTCGCCGGCAAAAATGACTTCGTTCTGTAGGAGCGAGCGACGTATGATGTATGAGTTGGGAGAATGTGCCTCAAAAACTCTTGGTAGATCTTTAGTGCTATCGAGGGAAGCGAGGGCGGCCATCCAGTCTGGGCAGATATTGTACTTGATGCATGCCTTCCGTACCAATCTTGTAAGCAAGCATTGAGACTTCTTCGGTAGCTGCCAGACTGGAATGACGAGAGGGTCCTGTTCTGATACGAGAAGTGCAATTTGTAGACCATGTTTGGCCAAACCGTCTGAAATAAACTTGAAGGCTGGCACGAGAGACCTGCAACTAGCTTGTACATCCCAGTGGAAGTGAGGTTGATGAAATGACGGATTTGGAGCAGCACATGGAGCAGCATTAGACTGGGTTGAGGGTTGTTCATTGATTGGGGCCATCGGAGTATCTGTTCTCAAATATTGGTGGTAGAGGAGATTGCTAGCATTGGAAGGTGTAGGCATGCTGATGCAAGAAAAGGGCAGTTGAAAGCACAGTATCAGAGATAGATCGCAGAAGCAGACGATCGACAAGCAAATCGATTATCGGAGAGGACGTTTCACAGGAGTATATAGTCATCAATCATCTTCGGTACAATTGTCCCATATGCAGAGAAAGAGAGCTAGTGTTTGAAAGATGGGGAAGAATGGCACCTGCAGCCAAAAAGCCACCCCGAGAGTCCAAACATAGCCATGGAAAGCGAGTATAGATCCATGATAGTCCCCCACCTATCTGAGTGGCGTGCAGTATCCTAGTAGTAGTTCTTAGATTGGGTACGTTCAAGAAAAGCGCGTTGCGGCGTAGAGTGAAGTCCAGAATACTTTTTCTTGGCGTTCACGCTGACAGCCGTAAGCTTTAGCCTTAAGTAGAAGCGATCTCCACTGATTAAGCTCGCTTGGCTCCCTCCGCCAGTCAGAGTTGCAGTCGCTACATTAGTGCCCGTTTCCACAAATAGATGGGATTTATCGAAGTATTTTCGCGAAGGAGTGCCACCAACGTCAAGTACGAATTTGGTCCTGCATGTCCGAAAGACTTAAGTCATTTAGGCCTACTTCATTCACAACACTTGCGACTTTGCTGTGTCCTGCCGAGTTTGAGTACCGTTACAGCACACTCCTCGGCTTGCCGACTTGATCTAACCAGCTTTGGATATGCTCATTGACCTGCCCTGCCGCTTCCCACAGTGCCCAGTGACTTGACTCTACTGTTTGTCTCTTTAGCTTAGGTAAATATTTGCCCATGCCCTCCGAAAGAGAAGGAGGCAGTGCTGCGTCCTTGGTTGCTTGAATGAACAGTGCCGGCACTTCAATGCTGTTTCTCGCAAGTCTGACTCGTAAGCGGCTGCTTTGCCATGTGCGTCTGATGAAACAAACTTACTCCAGCTCGTCCTTGAAGTTCTGCTCTGCCGAGCTGTACCAGCAAGCTTTCACAGTTAGTCATTGTCACGTGTGTCTGGGCCACTCACATACTCGTTTGATGCACACCGCTTTTGGCAAATTGCTCAACGTAAAAGTTCAAGATGTTCTCATTCATCAGCTTCGTTGTCTTGATCTCTGGCAGGTTTTCGAAGCTGAACCCTTTGCGTACGTCGAAACCAAATTTACGATCTGGACTGGACCCACCATAGACAGCACAAAGCATGGACCTAATGTCGTCTTTCGTTTTGATACGCTCTTCAACGATGCCGCTTTTGAGTTGAAGCTGGTAAGTCCAGTTCGTCATGCCTTTCTTGACCAGTGCTTCCCTTGAGACATAAGTCTTCTGGGGCGCAAAATACGGCGTGCAAACAGAGAAGACAGCGATAACCAGTTCTGGAAACCATAGTGCGACCCGGTATACGATCATTCCTCCCTTTGACAGCGTCAGTTCACAAGACCTACAAAGATAGTCTGCAAAAAGGATTACCCAGTCGTGGCCCCCAAGGATGATTCGGTTTACGCCTAATTGCGATGCAAGCTGCTTGATGGCTTCGGCGTGTGTCTTCCAGCTGTAGCTCTCGATCGATGCTGGGGGCACTCGAGGCGCTTCGGTGCCTCCATAGCCAATGCAATCGGGTACAATGACACGATAGCCGTTCTGGGCGAGCATAGGGATCTGATAGCGCCATCCCATACTCAAATCAGGCCAACCGTGTACCTACGTAGTGTTAGTCTGCCGTTAGACCTTGCCTAGCTAAACAACGAACTAAGAAAATGGTGCCTTTGTAAGTGGTCGTTGGCTCTGCTCGTAGATAGTCTGCACATTCCATCAGATTCATTTAGAATGACTTCATCTTGAAGATTGCTCACGGAAGTGCCTTCCATTCAGAGTTGCTTCGCAGCTGCGAACCCTAGAGTCTGAGGTGGGGTCAATGCAATCAATGGCCATGATGTCTTAAAAAGAGTGTATCAAGCAGGGACGTGTTAGCGAAGCAATTGAACGATTCATGCTCCTCATGAATGATGGACTACGCAACAAAAGTCTCCGTATGAGCCCCGCAATGATAAACACTCGAGCCAATGGATTTGCCGAGGTAGAAAGTGAATGATCTGGATGCTTAAGGAAAGATTCTTCTTGCCATCTAGGACCCCACCATCTGTTGTTTCTAGAAGCATTGAGTAAGATAGTCTATGCAAGGGTGCTTTTATCTCGAAAGGCGAAGGATCAACATTTAAATAATAACAATCTTGAAACATAAACCGAATTCTAAGTGTCGAGTATAGAGCCGATAGAAGCTCTTTGTCAATAGATCACTGTATCTTCATCACCTTCGACCATCTCTCCGCCATCCTCCCCAGTATCTTTGTTGGCCTCTGATTGATCCTCACGCGGCGGCTCTGTATCTGGCATGGCAAGATCATCGTGGTTAGTACCGTTTGCTTTAGCTTCTTTGAAATTGTCAGTATCAATCTCCTTACCATCGTTCTCGACCACACTCTCTTTCGTGTCGTCTTTTGACGGTGTCTCTTGGTGATTTGTTTTCTCCATATCATCAGCAGTGGTTGGATCGTGGTCACCATCGAATTCCCTCAATTCTCTGTCGATGACATCTTTCGCTTCCTGAATTTGCTCTTTGATCTTTGCATCCTCGTCCGGAAGTAGTTCCCATGGTTTATAGTACTGTAATTCGTTAGCAGCCAATCACTGGGGTGACCAGGTGTTACTGACAAGCCTTGGCTCTGCCTTCGTCTGTAGAAAATGTGCTTGTGCGAGCGTATTCGAGTGCCGTAATCGCATCTGTAGCATATTAGCCTTGTATGTTTCCTGTGATTCTTCTCCAATGAGGCTTTTACCGACTGCCGGTCGAATATCTTCTGCTCCTTCCGGCGCAGTACATTTATTGCTTCGAGCTTCGCCTTTCTTTTCTCATCTTCCTCTTCATTCCGCTGCTGCAGCTTAGTCCGTTGCTTACTCTCAATATCTGCGCGCCGTTTTGCTGCTGTCGACGATGAGCTCTGGGATAAAGTGCCGAGCAGAGCGCCAAACAATCTTTGCCCGCGCTTGCGCTCCTCCTGCGGTCCGTTCTTTCGACGCTCGTTCATTCGGTCTTCCCTAGATGATGCAGTTGGGCGTGACGATGTCCCATCCTGGTCCTGGCCAGTCCTATCCTGGCTAAGTCGGGCTCTCTTAGAATGCGGTGAAGGTGTTGAGTCTCTCCTGCGTTTCAGAGTCGGCGAAGGAGGCTGAAGAGTAGCTTGAATCTCTGGAAGAATGACAGCAGAGGCGACAGCCCTGACAAAGTTTTAATCAAGCTGTAACATAGTGAGGCGCCTCGGAATATAACTTACACCGGTGAGCCTGCCATTACTTGTGTATATCACTTATACGAGAAGTCACATGTGAGCGAAAGTATACTCAAACTGACACACACATAGATTCGTCTCTCCTACCTAACGAGACACTTTTTAGCACGAAAAGGGAGCGAGAAAAAGTGACAGGCCTAGATAGTCGAGTGGAGCTTGTGCGCTAGTCTAGATGGGAGTGATATGATTAGAGTTTCTACTTATCTCTCCAACAAGCCTAGCTTTACTCACATTGAGGCTGACAAATACATTGAAGGTTGAATCGTCCGTCGAATGTTTCTATGTCCTTAAACTTGTAATTCAGTCGTGACTGTTCTCTCAAAAACCCTTCTGACGAGATAACTGCTCACGATTGATCGTTCTCTCACCGTCTACTCCCCTTCTTCAACTTATCAACATGTCTCGCCATCATCCGTACGTACCGCGAGTTCCTTCCCACAACTTCCACAGCTAACCTACCTAGGGATCTAGTAATGTGCCGCAAGCAACCCGGCATAGCAATCGGACGCCTCTGCGACAAATGCGACGGCAAATGCCCCGTCTGCGACAGCTACGTGCGACCCACAACTCTCACCCGAATATGTGATGAATGCTCGTTCGGCAACTACCAGAACAAATGTGTCGTCTGCGGCGGCGAGGGGATTAGTGACGCTTTTTACTGTTTTGAATGCACGAGGCTAGAGAAAGATAGAGACGGGTGTCCGAAGATCATCAATTTGGGGAGCTCGAGGACGGATCTGTTTTACCAGAAGAAGAGCTTTAGGAATCATTGATGGAGGAGGACTGCAATCTACGAAAGAATCAAGCCTTGCACTTCAAAGACGACTACGGGCTTCGCCGAATTGCCTCTGGGCCTCCTGCTGAACCCTGTTCATGGCAGACGCAGATTCCACCCGTTCAGGTGTAAGAGCTGCATGGTTTTGCAAAAGTCTCAGAGAAAAAATGACGGATTTGCAACGACAAGATGAGAAGATAGTATCAGCGGCTATGGACAAAAGGTAGAGACCTGCAATTATCTATGCATCATGCTCTACGCTAATTCAATATATAGGTGTTTTACAAAAATTGAAATTTTAGATTATGCCCTTCGTTTCTGCTTGCGCCAGCGCTATGCTTTGCGTCCTTATTCCCTTCGAAAAAACATACAAAGCTAAGCCATCAGATGTAGCTAACTTTCACCCCCATACCTACAGTTTGCCTGATCTTGTCCCAGCTCTGACCTGTTAGTCTTCTCAAGCGCTCGCGTATGTCCCTTCGGCCGAAAGCGGCAATGAAGGCAATGATGAAGAGGAGGAATCGTGTCAGTACCATCGGGTTTTGTGAAAATTGTATCGCCATATTAGAAACTATTCTGTGAATGGTATTCGCTACGGCAAGGCTTCGCGCCAAGACAGTCGATTGAGGTTTGCTCTTATCTGCTTTACTCGCGGCAGCTTTCGGCTGTCGTGACTGTGGAGAGGCTAAGGATTTTGAAGGTGGCGGGGGAGTTGGTTCGACAGCAGGTTCAGGCGGGACAAATTTCAACTCCGTTTCTTTTTGCTCAGATTCCGGAACGGTGATGCCATGATATTTTATGTTGTCTGCTTTAGTGTGTATCCTAGGCGGTTCTGGCTTGATGGTTATGTTAGAGTCCGTTCTCCCAATATCGTTTGAGATTGGCGGATTTTGTGAGATGCCGTCGTGCTGAGGCAGAGCGTCTTCGAATTGCTCTTGCTCGCTAGAGTCAGCCTCGCGCAGATCGTTTATCGTTTGTAAGAAGGCGTCCTTTCGCTCTTCGTCCAGCATATCATTGGATCTTACGAAATCTTGAGCGTATTCCCATTCACAGTTGCGGGGAAGAACATGAAGTGCAAAGAGTTCGATTATCTGGAGTCGCGTCTCAAGATCATGGAACGAACCTCTTGTAGCGTCACTGTGTTTGCCATTGAGTTCGTGGTGACCGCTCAGCCGTACATCAGATGGGCTTGGAGTCGATAAGTAGCTTTCAAGTCGCTCTTGGTTCTTTTTTTGACTGTTGGACTGCGCGAGGAGAAGATTGGCTCTGCAGACGAGAACATTCAGCGATTGGAAGTGCTCGGACATTCGCCTTATTCTTACAAGTTGACTACCACTTCCGGATCCACGCGCCCCTCACTTCCACCATACCCAATATCAACGACTTTTTGCCAGATAGATCCATCTTCTGCTTTGTTAATGATAGTCTTCCATTGCTGCTTGCCGAAAGCATTTCTGCCATCCTCCAATCCCAGATCTGCTATAGCATTGATCAATGTCAAGTAAAAGCTCCAGACTTTGACTCTCCATTTCTTCTCTACCCTGGCGATTGGAGCCTGTTCGATATCAATCGAAGCATGGCTTTCCTCCCTTTCTACTTCCGGCACCGTGATTAAAGGAGCAACGATGGAAAGCGCCTCAGGAAATCGGCGGGTCAAGAAGAAATTGGATGCTTGCTTGTAAGGCCTCGAGAACTCTGAATGGCCTTTGCGAGGCGAACCAAGGGAGCTCACAGAGGATGAAATAGAGTTAGGCATTATGAAGTGTTCCTTCGTTGCCGTGACAGTAGCTGTGTCGCTCATGTTAGATGCTAGATGGGACGTGAGGTGATGACGAACTGTGGCTGGAATGGCAGCTGCGATGTAGCGGCGGGTAGATTAGCTTTATCTAAGGGTTAGCTTCATCGGCGGCATGGGCCAAGAAAGTCCGCGTCCTTTCACTAAGGTAAGTTTTATCAACCTAGTTTGCAAAACAGTAGAGTGACCTTCCATTGTCATGAATGGTGGCCTTGCATGTTTGAGCTTGGTAGTTGACTTCTTCTTGATATGCGGAGCAACTAGTCCACTGCATCATAAATGAGCGCGCATCGTCGATTCTATTAAAATCAACAACGCTGGGCGCTGTCGAGCAAGCTATATTGCCTTTCTGCTTAATGATTTATCATTGCTATGGACATTGATCGTTTCAATTTCAAAGCTCAGCTTCCCCACATTCTAGAAGACATCGCTAGTAGTAGATTCGTTTCTCTTGACGTTGAACTTTCAGGGATCCCTCGTAAACAAGTCAACAGATCTAGAGTCTATGGTCAGGATGATCATAGGAAGCAAACCCTGCAGCAACGATATCTTGAGACCAAAGCTGCCGCGCAAAAGTATCGAATACTCCAACTAGGACTTACATGTGTTCAAGAAGATCCAGAGCGAGGTCAAAGGGCTGATGTTGTATCTTTTCCAGCTACTGACATTAAGTAGAGACATACACATTACGTTCATACAACTTTGACCTAAGTCCACTTGTAGACAGACGGCTTAGGATTGAGAGGGAT
The DNA here is from genome assembly GCA_032158265.1 of Bacidia rubella. Taxonomy (NCBI): domain Eukaryota; kingdom Fungi; phylum Ascomycota; class Lecanoromycetes; order Lecanorales; family Ramalinaceae; genus Bacidia; species Bacidia rubella. The sequence goes on along the minus strand of JAVTIF010000005.1, from coordinate 1,078,961 downwards.
TTTACTTATCAGTCTGACGGTAAGCCGCTAATCAAATCCATCGATCGTTTCTGACCCTTCGGATAGCTGTCGACTTTCTGCTAAGCCATGGATTTCAGATGGACGCTCCTTTTACGAAAGGCATCCCGTACCTATCTTGGGAGGAAGAAGCGGAAGCACGAACTGCGGCGATAGCAGGCTGGGACAAGAATGAGCTTCCAGATATTGGCGTAAGCCCAGGAGATATCGAAAATTTGCAGCTCCTGCAGAGAGTGCGAGAAGAAATTGGACGTTGGAATCAGACGCCAGAGGTAAGATTATCAGAAGTGTCATTGTGCAAAGTCATTCCGTAAAAGCCCGACCGTATCCTTCAGCCGTAGGTTCGTAATGTAAAAACTGGGCCAACTCTTCTCTTAGGAAAACGAAAACTTTCTCAATATCACACCAGTTGGACGTGGTCAGTCTGGGAGGAGTGAGAGGGGTCTGAATGGCTATCAAAAACGTCTCGTTCATCAGCTCGTAAGGGCAGAATATCCCGATTTGGTTTCAATCTCGAAGCCGGACTTCATCCAACTCGTGCCGTACGACAAGAATCGCGAAGACGCTCAGCTGGCAAGGAAACGACAAGGGCTTGACAGGACTATCACGGAACAGACAGGTCTTAGACTGATCATTGACGCGCTGTGCTCAAATCTTGGGATGGCCACAGGGGAGCATTTATCTGCGGATCCCCTTGCTGCAAACCTGCAAACCATGGCACGGACACGGCTAGGTCATCATGAAACAGCCAAGAGCGATATTACGTCTAGGACTGAACAGCAGAGAACTCTCTTTATAGTTGGTCATAACCTCTTCATGGATATGATCTATATCTATGCTTGCTTCTTTGGCCCCTTGCCCGATCAGGTGGAACAGTTTCAATCCATACTGGCCAATCTGTTTCCTCTGATAGTTGATACAAAGTATCTTGCCGATATCATCAATGAGAATTCTCCGCGGTACAAGTCATCTCTGGAGGAAATTGACGAGGAGCTCTCAAAAATTGCATCTCCCACAATTGGTATGTTTCTTTTCAGTCCCGTGACATATTATAGACTTGTACTTCCAATGCAAAGAAGCTAATCGTCTTAGAAATACCAGATGGTTTCAGCAAGTATACGGAAAACTCGAGGATGCACGAAGCTGGATTTGATAGCTTCTTAACAGCGAGAGTGCTGATTCGACTATCAGCAAAAGTAGATGGCGAGAGCATCAAACCGCACTCGAGTGACGCTGGATCCGTTCCAAATGAGGCTCCATCTGGACCCTTTATTCGTTCTCTGCCTGGAAGCAAAGCGAAGGATGATGCGGAAGGCCAACAAGATCTTCCATTCTCAAACAACCCTGATATGATGAAATTCTACAACAAGCTCAAAGCTTTGAATGTTGAGGAGCCAGCTACCGAGCCTCATTCCGTGATGCCCTCACCTGACAGTCAGTTCTGGTCGACATTCGGTAACAAGTTACGAGTTAATGGAACGGTAGAGGAGTTTTGCGAGATCAACAGCCTGCCCTCAACCAGGAGACCGCAATTGGGCATCGGACAGGTCCCAGGATATTGGGTCCCTTGAGCGACAGCACGGATTCCCGAAACGTGGTCATGAGTACTGTCTAATGAGTTGTGGATACTCGCTAGCAGTGTACACTACCGCATAGCCAGTAGATAGATCGTTCAAATTCTACGGGTACCATGCATTGAGGCAGCTGCTCGCCAGACTTCAGAAAGGCCTTCTTGTTCTCTATGTCGTGAATAGTGTATCCTCCTATCCGGAGAGTCAGCAATGATCCCTTTTCAAGTGACTCGGTCATAAAGAGGGAGCGCGAAACGTACCTCTCTGAGATACTCTCCAATATCAGCTTGCCTGAAGCAAGTAATTGCGGTAGGCTCTAATCGTCGGGCTTCCGCTGTACTTCTTGCCGTGACACCAAACCCCTAGAAGTGCATGATAAGTACATGTCGCACTGGCTGTCCAACGGAATTATGAAAAGTAACCCACCAAAGGCGTATCATCCATAGCCAAGACCACAACACCCTGATGAGCAGGGCAATCCTCACTCCACTTTCCAACATGCGCCTTCACGATATGTCCACCATACAGGAATGGCATCTCGCCGTTTGGCTTCACCCAGAGCTTGTATCGCGCATGAGGTGCTATCACGTCCAGAGCGGTTATGTGCATCCTGAATTTTCCACTTTTCGAGAACTTGCCGATACAAGTACCTACAGAGAGGAGATTCGGTCTAGCGATAGATGTGGCGAGATTGGCGAGGACAAGAGGCATATAGTAGACTCGTGAGCCATGTAGGCGAAATACATGGCGGTCGTCTTGCTTTTTCTTGTTGGTAGAGGAATCGGTAGAATCAGTCGAGGGAGGTGCGATTAAATGGGTCAGTGAGCGACCAGTATAATTCGCTAGTTTTTCGAATAATGTCTTCGTCTCCGATTCTGTAAGAGGCCGCATTGTACGTGATCTTGGTTTCCTTCAAGTCCTGGCAAAGAGCAGATTTGTGGTGCGGAGCAGCTAAAAAGCTCCGCACGGCAAAACTTCGGTCGACTTCTAAGCGGGCATTTTTCTACAACGTCAACTGTTGTGCTCTTCAAGGGTCTTGTAGCCAGATCAACAATGGCATTTCAGTCACCGCCTAAGCGAAGGAAGCTTTCGCCTCCAGAAGATCATGGAGTTACTACCGAAAGGGTTGATCGTAAGGGTCAATCGCTTCAAGACGATTTCGTGAAGAGAGCTGCAAAATGGAATCTAGAGCAAAGCTACGAGGGAAGACCACGAAAGGACAAAAAGGATGCTAAGGAGAACATAAGACTGCCTATCAAGACTGCTGAAGGAAAGGTTGAATATCATCAAGGGTCAGGTGCACTGGATGCGTCAGATGGGGGGGTAAGCTCGGACACTGAGGACGAGAGAAGTGCTCAAACCTTAGAGAGCGCGAACTTGGTGAACCAGGCGGCATCAGTTCCGGAATGGCAGCATTTACCAAGCGCCAAGGCAGAGATGGCGAAGATAGCAATCCAGATTAATTCTGATCCTGAGGAAAATGTGGGCGGATTTCGCAAGTTAGCACAAATATCAGCAACTTCGCAGCCCAAAATTAAGGTGCTTGCTTTAGCCACGCAAATGGCTGCATACAAAGACGCGATTCCGGGGTATCGAATCAGACCTAATTCAGACGCAGACCCGAAGGAGAAACTGTCAAAGGAAGTTCGATCCCGACATACGTTCGAGCAAACCCTTGTTAGTGCATATCAGAATTATGTCAAGCAATTAGCAATATGTGCCAATGATGATTCGGATGCAAAGATTAGCGGAGCTAGCGTGGCAGGGACTGCAGTATCTTGTGCATCTCATCTTCTGCTGTCCAACCCACATTTCAATTTCCGAGGCGAGCTGCTAAAGATTGTTGTGGATGGACTATGCAAGCATAAAGGAGACGAGATCTTCGAAACATGTTACACAACTCTGCAATCTTTGTTTCGTGAAGACGAAGACGGTACGCCGTCACTTGAAGCGGTATCGATGCTTACGAAGTCGATGAGAGCACGAAGCTACCATGTGGATGAGCGTGTGCTAAATGTCCTCCTATACCTCCGACTGCTATCTGAATTTTCGTCAAAAGCATCACGAGATGGGATAGATATTAACGAGGATGATGATGGCAGGGTCAAGAAGGCTAAGTTCAAGAAGGAGTTCCGTACCAAGAAGAAGCGGAAGTTTATGAAAGAGCAGAAGAAGGTAGAGAAGGACTTGAAGGAGGCCGATGCAATTGTCGACCATGAGCATCGAGATCGAATGCAAGCAGAGACTCTCAAGCAGGTGTTCGGCTCATATTTCCGCATACTTAAAGAGCGGATACCGCACCTCATGGGCGCTGTGCTCGAAGGTCTAGCTAAGGTTCGTGTTTCCAGAGTTTCAATTTCCTTTTTCTCAATGTAAAGTTCGAATCGCATGGCAGGCGTTGTGGGCACAAGCTCCTTAGAGTGCCTCTTTTGACTTGTCTCGCGCTCCGTGAAAAGTAATGCTGACTCGATTTCCTTCAGTATGCACATCTCATCAATCAAGACTTCTTTGGTGACCTTCTGGAAGCACTCAAAGATCTCATCAACAGCGCCACACTGTCTCTACAACCAGGGAAATCAGATGAACAACATGAGGGCGCAAAAGTCCCGGCACCAAAGACCAAAGAGTACACCCGCTCAATCCTCCTCTGCATCACCACAGCCTTCACCCTCCTGGAAGGTCAAGACGCCGCCAAATCAGCCTCCTCACTCAACCTCGACCTCAACTTCTTCAGTCAACAACTCTACCGATCTCTCCACGCACAATCCCTAGACCCTGACATTGAACTCTCAGCCAAATCTCTCCGTTTACCGGACCCAGACAAGCAAACTCTCTCGAACAATTACGCCACCGGAGACCTCAAAGTTAACTTCCAGACAACCACCGCCCTCCTCCTACGCGCCCTCTCAGCCGTGCTAACGCCCCGCTCCACTCCTCCTATCCGGCTCGCAGCATTTATCAAGCAGCTGTACACCACTTCCCTACACTTACCTGAAAAGTCGGAACTCGCACTGCTAGCGCTACTGAACAACGTAGCTAAAGTCCACGCACGGAAGATCGCCAGTCTGTGGAATACTGAGGAGAGAAGGGGGGATGGCATATTTGATCCGCTCAGGCGTGAAGTGGAGGGAAATAACCCGTTCGCTAGCACGATTTGGGAGGGTGAGTTGCTGAGGTTGCATTACAGCCCCGGTGTTAGAGAGAGCGCAAGGACTGTCGAGAAAGCTGTTGCAAGCGTTTGATAGATTTGGGTGAGGAAATGGTGGAATCTGAATAACATATCGTAGGGAGCGTGTCGTGACGTCTAGCATCGTGAAATTGAAGTGATTTGGAATTGTCTGATTACGGGTGCTTTACTACGATCGCCTAAGTAGGATAGCTACAAAGAGGTCGGAAGACCGAATATGTTTGTCCCGCGAAGTCAAAAAGACTATTGGTCACGACGACGAGCTAACACTTCTACGACGAAAATGCACTTGGGAAGCCAGAAACATTGTTTATACACAAAGTTTGTAACTCCTCACTGGAAACATATTCCTAGAAACGTATTGTTAAGGCTCTTGTCCTTGTTCGCCGTTGACTTTTTACTACTGATAAGGCATGTTTTCAGGCATCCCAAATAACCAAAGCTTCAACTGCAGACAATTTGCCAAACTTCGTTGGCTGCACAAGTCAGACAAAATGAAAAATACAATATCTTGTGACCCCTCAGCCTACTCAAGCCTAGGACACAGACCTCTAGACTTTGAATCCATTATCTTGACATTTTGCCACTGTAACTAGAATTTTATGGTCTTTTCAGAGAAAGTAGAGTGTTAAAATTGGGTCTTTGAGTAGATTCCCACAGTGGAAAAATCAGTCGAACATTTTAGAGCAATTTATTCAGACTTCTCGAGATCGAAAATTCGCCCATAATGTCATCTCAGTAACTCCTTCTTCTTTGCTACTGACAGAAACCATCCCTCGCTTCTTTTCGGATGGTAGAATGGGAGGGAGACTTGATTGTTGGTTGACTGCTTCCCCGCGCAGTAGGTTTTCTCAAGACAAGAACAGAAGTGAAGGAAGTTGCGGCTGATTTATGTCCAAAATCTCTTCAGGTAGATGGTCCGAAGAGAGAGGTCATACCAAAAGTACGTTTTGGGTGGGATTTTTATATTTTCTCGTTATCTTTCTAAATATAACCGAGAAGTACTGACTGAGTACAATCTCTCCATTGAAATATAGAACGGGCTGGAGAATGCTTCAGCCAAAATAATTGTACCATCGTGATTCGTAAGATACATTCTTGCCGTCGTCTTAGTCTACCTCCTTGCACCACAGTCAGCTTCAGTACCCTCATGGCTATATGTTGGGCAAGTGCCTATAATTCCTGTATACTATCGTCGTCATCTGAATCATTAGACTTGCTTGGCCCTGCTTCTTGGGCGCTTTTGCGAGCTCCCTCCATCTCGACCCTCAGAGTCTTGATTTGCTTTTTGACCACACGCCACAGCAGAAGCTTCTCTAATTCGTCCGCCCTATCCTCCACTGGGGGCAAACTGTTGATACTATGTTTGGTACCCTTTTGGGCACCGACGATTGTGAGGAGAGATGTCACGAAGACTTCCTTCATGTACGCAAAGGAAAAGTTCTCGGTGATATCAGCTATAGCAGGACAAAGCTTCGCGGGAAATTCGAGCTCGACGTTTTTGAGAAGCTTCTTTCTCCAGTACTCGCAGTACGCAGTTCGCTCGGGCTTTGCTGGGAGAGCGAAGTGATACTTTCTGTCGAAGCGCCCAGGGCGCTTAGAAATCCCAGCATCTAGTCGCTCAAGATAGTTCGTGGATCCGATCATCATGATACCATTGTTGTCTTCTAGTCCATCTACTTCGTTGAGGAAAAAGCTCTTCGTCTTATCGTCGATCAAACTGTCCAAATCCTCGAAGATGAGAAGGCATGGCGAGTACTCTCTAGCAGTCAGAAATATTCGCCGGATGGCGTAAAACGAATTGCCACACCCGGCAAGACTTTTGACATAGAGACTGGGAATGGGATCTTTTCGTGATGCTAAAGAGTGCATGAGCGCTTTTATGCTAATGGTTTTGCCGTTACCTGGCGTCCCATGAAAGATCGTCCTATATGCATTCGTTCAAATCAGCAAATCGGACTATAGCTGGAGTAGAAAAGGAAACGGTTACTTTACTCACCCGCGCTTCCAAGGCACAGCAAAGCTCTTGTAGTCTTCTTCACTGTCAAAGAAACTCTCAACCTCTTTGGTCAAGATGTCTTTCATTTCTCTGTCAAGAATAACATCATCCCAGCAGGCAGACTGAACTGCTTTATACAATTCTTTGTCCTTCTGCCACACTTGCTGATCAAAAACAAGAATTTCGTCATGAAGCTCATTGTTCCATTTCGATGAAGCCACGATCAAATCGTCTACAGCTTTGGGTGTGGTGGTGTGGCTCTCGCTTTTCGATAGAATGTACAGATTGCTCTCATAGCTGTCATTTTCCATCCAATCTGCTGAGTAGACAATGAACGACCTGCCGTTCCAGTGGTAATTATACTTGCCGAACGTTGTATGGTCCTGCAATTTGCCATCTTTTTTGGAGATCCTGCCCTTAGGGGGCTGGTACTCTCGGGAGCTGATGCAAATGTCATACCGGTGGTCCAATTCAGCGGTCGCGTTTCCAGCCTTCGCAAAGGCGAGAAGCCCCGTAGAGGCAGTTCTGGTTACCGTCACATTGTAGTCTAGATACCTGCTTTTCAATGAAGAGAGCAGCGCTGTGCCAGTAGATTGAGCTGGTGATTGGAAATGTCTCTGCCAGTCTTCGAAGACCTTCAAAGAGGCACCAGGGGATTCTTCAAGGCTGTTCATTTCTGAAGTCGGGAATTCACCCATCTTCATTAAGTATAACCCTGATTGCCAATTTATAATCAGAATTGTTCTTGTTTTGGACGTAGCTGTCCAATTTGCACCTTCGAATAGGAGTAGCAAGAAGACCAAATGACTGGAACAGTTGCGAGCTTAATGCACTGTCAGTTTTCCCTTATAGATGCATTCATGTCGGCTTGACGCAGCTCTGCTGCCTGCTATCTGCAAGGCTGCAGGAGAGATCGGCACAAAAGTTGCCTCTGATGAGTAATCTTAGTATGAGTCTTCTAATGAGGCGCATGCAACACCGGTAAGACTCATACAAACATCATTTATGCAGTTAGTTGGGAATCTTCTGCTGGCAAAAAAAAAAAGCTCTCTGAATCATAGGGATCTCTGATTGCAATCAGAGGCATCGCCAGTCACAGCGGGCCGACATTCTCTTGGCAAAAAATAATCAGCAGCACCAGTAGCCCAGGGCAGGCACTGAGTCGATAAATCTAGCCGGCTGGAGAAGCAGCTGCTTGCTTTACCTTCCTACCTCGGTCACCTGGCAAGTTTTGAAGACTGAATGATACCCGACCAGTGGCTGCACCGTCCCGTGCGTACTTGGCGTATTCTAGTAGCATTTCACTCGTCACCCTCAAACTGAAATCAGTCACAAAGCAAAAGCTGATTTCCAATCTTCCTAATTCTGGTTCAGTCACTCCACCTACTTTGGCAAATCGGGAATGAGGGTAGCTAAGATCTTCAAGAGCTTTCATGGCAACACGAAGGCCAGCTAAAACAAGTCGATGTACGTTTCGAGCAGTGACCGGCAGCAGCCTCTCAACGACTGCAAGCCTGTGGATATAGAGGCCAGTTGCAAGGTATACACCGGTAGACATGGGGCAGTACTTGTGAAGACGCATCAAGTAATCTTCTAGTGATATAGGTGGTGGCTTCTTCGAATAGAACTTCCTCGCCACCGCTGCGTGCTGGGTAATCAAGGGTTCAACCTCAGGGTCGACAATCTGTATATTCGGCTCACACGGTCGTGCTTCTGGGCTTCCAATAGGCGTCCGAGCCTTACAGGGAACGTCACCGTCGTCGCCGACCCATTGTCTTGATCTTCTCTTGTCGCGTCGCTCACTTTCCGTCCGACTTGACTCGGCTAATTCAATCCTAGGCGTGTTCGGATGACTGACTGGGGGAGTCGGAGGTATGTCCCCAGTCATGCGCACAAGTGACTCCAACAAGCCGCAGAGTATCTTTAGAGCAGCAACAGGCGCAAGCGTAAAGATGTCAAGCTGCTTGACATCTGGTATGGTCTGTTGATGGTGCGGAGTTATGTCCTGAGACGGAGCGATACCTGCATCGGCGGAGGGACTTGGCGGAGGCGGTAGCTGTGGTGTAGTGGTCGACGGCCCTGGTGATGCCATGTTGCGTGTATTCCAACGTAAATATCGGAATCAAAGTCAGGCTATTGATCAATCCAATGATCGTCTTATGCCCATTTGCGAGCGCTTCAGGCGGAGAATGATCTGAAAGTAGATCCTAATTGGCGAAGCATTGGGTTAATTCGACAAATTTTGAACAGATTATAGCACAGCAAAGCATCAGACACGTCAAAGCTGTGGCATGAGGGCCGCAAGTAGACGGGTGATAGAGAGGCTTGATCGAGTGAAGGAAAGGATAGACCACTGAAGTTGTGAGAGTCAGCAGACGGCTTGATGGCGAATTGAAGTCATGTCAGGTGTATATTGAAGTATGTCGGCTTTGATATTCGAACTCCATAAATGGTATAAATGAGGAAAGGCGACAGAACGCGATTGCAGGTTAAATGCAGCGGGGAACATCGACCGAGGGGTGGTCTGGATTTCCAAGCAGGGGGTCCAAGAAATGAAATGCTCGGCCAGTCTCATCCATGCTGTAGCCAGGAACACTTTGCACTTCCTAAGTTGTCCGCTGCAGGTTGTCAAGTTGCTTCTTCAAGGGCGAAGAGTCAATGACTGATCAATTCAGCATGATCAAGAAGCAAGACACAAAGGAGGCCGTAAGGGGAGCGACGGGGGGAGGGCCGCTCGGGCGATCTGCATTGAATTATTATTGCGTCAAAGGTGCAAAATGCTAAACTTTTCCCTGTGCGACACATGTGTTTCAGAACCTCTCTCAATCATCGGTGTAGAAGTATCCCAATTCACAAATCTTCCTATACTTGCAATCATATTGTCATTCGAATCACCTCGTAGTCGACTTGTCTTTGCATTCTGAAAAAGAAGCCGCATTCACTTTGTCTGGACATCCAAACATCGCTCCATGTACGATTCATTGACTTGAGTCTTTACACGCCCTTCAGGAACCTCTGATACCAACCCTATCTAACGCCCAGTTCACCACTCAAGATCATTGAATTTGCCCTTGCAACTACAACCACAAAGAGCAACATAACAAACATCACCCGTTCTATTCGCATCGACACTATTCAGTAATACCAACCTACCCCGGGAGCAAACGGACAAAGAAATAGCTGTGGCGGTAGGTTGAAAAATATCTACATCTTATACAGATGGACTCTTGCTGATTGATTGTCTGAAGGAGGCGGTAGGCATCACGCCACACGCGCTTTGGAGGGTGGAGGAGCCCGGTGGGCGGAGGTAAACAGTTTAGAAGGGTAGTCAGACCTCATTGTTAAGGTACATCGAATCAGAAACTGCCACTGCGCAGGCGGTCTCTATGCGAGCAGCTCGTCCGCTTGAGAACATAAGGTCCTCTGCCCGAACCCACTCAGAGGTGCGTGGGAATGGATGTGCAGCCTACCGCTGCCACGAAACAAGACCTGGATTATTTGCAAACACAAATGAAGAATGTCTATGCGACACAGGCCGAGCATGCTGATCGCTTGATGCGTCTTGAGCAGCGCCAGGAAGGAGACTCTAGGTTCAAACCGGCTTGGGGTGGCCAGTCGCCTTTTTCTGGCTTGCTTAATGGCAGTTCTCAGCAGGGTAAGTGACGCCCTTATGTGCAAGCATTGCTAGCCCCTGAATGAAGTGCTAACAGCTGGCTCTCAGATACGAACTACAATCCTGCTGCTGAGGCCTTCAAGAGCTTCGATCAGGATCAGCCGAACAATATGATGGGAAGCTTACATCTGGATACAGAAGACGAGCCGAGAAGGGGAGCCTCACGAGCTAACAGCGTGCGTTTCGACGAAAGTGCCATTCACGGTCACTTCAGCCATGGTTCTCGCACTGGCAACGACTTCTTCCCATCCAGGACTGGCAGTGCATTCGGCACTCACCCGTTGAACGAGCGCTCCTCGTCCCACAAATCCGAAGGACGCCAAAGCTCTACTCATTCAGCGCGAGCAAGTAGCATTGGTATCGAGTCCCGCCCCCTCTCCGCTACAGTACCTCCATTCACACCGTCAAGCGGCTTAACGGGTCCACCTCCGGGACTGTTCATACTTGGTCCAGTGCCTTCCATCATTCGTTGTTGGCTCGACACCAATTTCTCAAATGATTCTCTCATGTATGCTGCAGTCTGTACAGGCTCCTACAAGTCGATCATACATACGCAGCTCCTTTATCGACTAAACCTGCAAGACAAGATTACTGTCAACAGAGAAAGCCAAAGAACAATTAGACTTCCTGTCTATCTCCCTGAGGCAACAATACAGCAGTCGTCCTCCCGTTCTGCCAGTCCAGCACCGCAACTTCCAACACTTACGACGGATTTCATCGTACGAGACTCCCCGTCTCAGACGGATGCAATTGACGTTCTCCTCGGCTGCGACGTACTACGTTTTCGTAATGCTGATATTCACTTCTCCTTGGACCGACTCACGCTCTTTGACGATGAGCGAAACAAGGTGTCTGTACCACTCGTTCGACCTGAGAACGCTGCCTTGTTCCAAGCGCTCCAAACAAATGCTCAATCAACAGCGTATGAGAGCGACGGATCTGCGCTAAATAAGTCTGATGAGCTGGAACACGAACGTGGATCGCAGCGGCCATTCTCTTTCGGCAACGAAGTCGGACAGTCTGAAGCTTCAGCTCTACAAAGCCCAGCAAGGAAAGCCTCGCCACCACCCTCTTCACCGTCGGTCATCGGGGAAGGGCGGAAGGCACCAAGTGAACAGAGTAATGCAGGAACTGGATCTGCAGAGAGGAAGACGAGCATCGATGTTAGAGATAACGAGTCCCTCACAAACGGGACGACTCCTGATACTCCGTCGAAGACAGAGAGCAGTAACATTTGGGGCTCGTGGAGACGTGATTCGACTCAAAATGGCCGACCTGATGCAGGAGCCTCTACCACCAGTTCAGTGTCGGGCTACCAAAGAGCCGGCCGTGGTCGAGGCATGAAAGTGCTAAAGCCTGCAAGGCTTAACACGTCCCGTGCGCCCTCGTCTCCGCAACCTGTCGGCTTCGATGCAGCGCCGTCACGATGGGGAGATGCTAACAAGTCCAGCACGTTACGTAGGGAAAATGCAAGCCCCACTACAACAAGCGATAGAAGGTCATTCTCAACAGAGCCAAAGCCTCCATTGAGCAGTAAGCCTAGCTCTTCCAATCCCATTGGTGGCGCATCAGCATTTGGCTGGCTCAATTCTGGACAGAAGGATTAGAGAAGATATGTATTTCTCTGTGCTTGTCTATGAATGAAGACGTGGTCAATGCCTTTGTATGCTTAGGAATAGCGTGGAAAGTTCTCTCTCCATGGCTCCTGTAGCCCATGTTACACACGCAAGATGTGTGCAAAAACATGAATTCAAACAGCTCGAACATGCTTTGCACACAAGTATCCATGCTAATTGCGCCGAATAAATTGCCTAGCGCAACAATGCCGTTGTGTTTGCTCTCACTTCCACGTCTTACATAGCCTTCAAATTGTGCCAAGCCTCAAAGCTGACACCGACGGATCTTCGACTTTCGCCGACTCCTTTCTCCACGCAACATCAAGCATCTTGTCTTTTCATTTTCTACACCGTACACCGTCCAACGCAATGCTCACCCACACTATTATATATTAGTTGTCCTCATTCCCCTCATCCGTTCGTCCCAACCCTCCTCCACCGCCGCTGTGACATCTCGGGCGACTTTCTTCTGCTTACGCGGTCATTTTTCGGGCACGGCCATATTAAGAAACTTGACGAATCCACTGTCCTTACAATCCGAAATCTGACCATCGACTGTATGACCTAGCTGCAGCAAAGGAGCTGCTCATCTTTCTAACGAACGCTCCTACAAGTTGATCCAATCTCCATCAGAAGCTCCGCCGCTTCACGGAGACCAACGGGTCGCAGTTGCAACCACTCACTGCGCTGAGTTCTTGATCAGGAACAGTACTCAAACATCTTGGCCAAGTTCGCATCCCGGGTTGAAGGCTTTGGGCGGAGTCTCCTAGTGGTCAAGAGCACTTTAAAGAGTGTCGCGTGCCTGCATCAAGGATTGTGTTTGAGGCTATTGGAGGCCATCAGTATCGAGGACACGTCTGTGTAGACCATGGAGGCCAATCTGACTATCGCTAAGGCGCCTCCACAATGGAACAGTCAGCCCATGTTCCACCTGCCCCCTTGGGGTGAGCCACTGGTAAGCAGCGTCTGCAGCGGAGAGCGGGCAAGACTGACATGACCAGATCGTTTTGACTATTCTTTGCAGTGCCATGTTCTTTACAAGGCGGAGGAACTTTTCAATATTTGGAAAGAGGAAATCAAGCTATGATTCCTACTTGGACGCTGACGATACCTCCGGCTCATCTGAGGATCTCTTGAGGCATGATTCACATGAAGACGATGTTTCTGAAGATTCGTTCTCTGGTACGAAACATCCATCAAAGAGGCGGCCTTGCTGCGGCTGCATTGTCTATACACCTAACACCTCCCGTTTCTCGAATAACTTCCATAGCCGCATATTGCAAAAGTTCCCGTTCTTAATTGAGATGTTCTACTGGATTATAACCTACCTTTTCTACCGATGGACGAAAGTGATGTCACAGATGATATTCACTAAGAAGATAATTGATGTTGCGCAAGCTCACGGTCTTTCGGTCCTGGAGTTTGAGCAGTATAGCTGGATGAGCTTTCTTTTACCTTGGCAGGAGCAAGAAGTTCAGCGCTGGTTCATGAACGGTCATCAGGACGCCTTGACGTTCCTCAACCGTTACTATGCGCTGATCCATATTCCAGGGACCGTGGGGTAAGTTGCCAAAAGCTGATTTCGTTCCCATTTGCTCATCAGCCTTTAGATTCATAGCCTGGTATTACTACATAGCTCCATCACACCTCACTTTCGCTCTTGTCCGACGAACGCTTACACTCACAAATTGGCTCGCTTTCCTGACTTTCACCGTCTATCCCTGTATGCCTCCTCGCCTTCTACCACAGGAATATGGTTTCTTAGACTCTGTCCGCCACGACCAGGCGAATTCAATCTGGATGTCCGGTAACTTTGTCAACAGCCTGGCAGCAATGCCCAGTATGCATTTTGGCTATGCCTTTGTCATTGGTTGCACGATGCTTCATCATTCCGGTGTTTTCCGGAGAACGTTGGAGAAAGGAGAAGTAAGGAAGAATTTGGCATGGAAGGTTGTCTACATCGCACTTGCTGTTGGGTACCCAGGCCTTGTTCTTGCTGCTATTGTGGCAACTGCAAATCATTACTGGATGGACGCACTGATGGCGACGATTGTCGCGTGCATAGCATTCCTGGCAAATCGGATCTTCCTGGTCTTCCTGCCGTTGGAGGATTTGCTACTCTGGGCTCTGAGAATGGAGAAGCCTGCGCCTACTACCGGCGTACGATTCCGACAGCGAGGCGGCAAGATTTGATTCTAATTGTATAAAGATGCATGGCGCGGTGTCAGGCTTTCATTCTTTGTATCAAATAAATCCTACAACTATTCTTTACTTGTACAAAAGATATTTATACCTATTATGGCCGCGAGTTTCCTACATAGCATGTACCTTCCAAGAGGAGGATAACTATTTTACAGCCAGAAATACTCCCAAAAGCTTACATGACCATTCCAAAACACTTTTTCATGGTATGACAAGCCCTCGAGTAGTCGACAAGTGACTCCGGGAACCCCCCCTTTATCCCCTTGCCCTCTTTCTCCCACTCCCATGCACGGCGCCCTCCTCCCCACCCATACTCTTCCTCTTCCTCTCCTCCCTCCTCTCTTCCTGATCGAGCACAAAACTCAGCACATCAAACGCAAACTCCGGGAACTCCAGACACATCTCCCTAAATGTGCCCTCCGTCTCATGCCTCAGGACATGGCTCCTCTGGCCCCAGAAGCTCGCCACCGGCTTCCTGATCGTGCTATCACTCTTCTCGGTATGGCTGTACACATACGTGGCGTACGCCAGCTCTGCCACCGCATTGCTGTTCACGAGATGGATCTTGCTCAGTGAGAGGGTGCGTAATTGCGGAATCCCCAGTTTCTCGGCAAGTGTGTATACCTTTGCGTGCTTGAGGAGGTGTTCGCCGGTCTCGTCTGTGCGGGGGATGGTGGGGTCGGTTTGCAAGCTGTTGTTGGGCAGCTTGTGGGGGAAGTATTCGCCTGTGTAGAGGTATTCGAGGACGGCGGACGTGGCTTCGAGGTCGGTGTCTGGGAGGGAGATTGTGGTGTTGGACGGGGAGATTGAGGCGTTAAAGAAGGGGGAGCGCGCGAGGAGGGCTTGATGGGCGGTAAGTGCTGTTTGCGAAGATGTGGGGCCGATTAGGAGGGTTATGATGGGGGATTTGAGGAAGCTGGGGAAGCTATTGTGAGCTTGAGCTGAAACGATGGGATTGCCGGTTGTGCTTACTCGACGAATGTCTGTCGCGGAGGTTTCTCTTGAGCTACCTCGGTGTCTTCTTCGCCTTGCGCATCGGCGGCGCCGGTTTCTGGTACTTCTGCTTCGTTGTCGCCTTGCATTTCTACATCTGCAGATTCTTCGGGAGCAATGCTAATGCGGACCTCTGGCTCCATCTTGGATCAATTGAGGAGCGGGAGAGAACAATTGACCGGAAAGAGTGCAAAGAAAATGTCAAAATTCGCAATGATCTTATCTGATGGGAGGTGAAAGGGCAAATGAGTGTGGTAGTAAAGGAAGAGCGAGGTTGAGCTCTGAGGGTCAGCTCAAATTGGGGTGGCTGAAGCTCTCCGGGCGCCTGCCACCTCGCTTAAGCGCAGTTCCCCGCCGATAATCCTGGCTCCGCAGGCCTTGACTATCACATCAAGCGTAAAGCTCGAGAAAGAGCGTCAGTGACTGCATCAACATTGTAAGAACAGACCTTTCAGACACAGAAGGCAGCATAACGTCACCCATTGATGCCTCCTATTAAATGATATGGGATCGGGTGCCGTCGCATGAGATGCTTGGACGACTCCAAGTCGTTTGACGCCGGGCAAAGGAGCTTGTCTCGGTGGGAGGGACTTGCGGAGGAGCGGAGAACGAAAATTAAATAAAAAGTTGTGACAACACTCTTCAATTCCAAATCACACCATCCTACCTCATTCGGACCTACGCGTCGAACATTTCAACTCTCAAGACCTGGCCACATGATGGCAGCACGTCCAAAACGGTTCCGTGAGCTTGTCCTTCCACGGAAACCAAGAGTCCCCTTGCTAATGATGGAGTATAGCGAACCCAGCGCTGTTGTACGCTTACCGCTTTTGACAATAGTAGTTAGGTCTCTAAGTGACGCGATGCAGCATCTGCGACATTCAAGAGAAATTTCGGCCCGTGATTCATGAGTATACGAATGTGTATGTCTCAGAGACGAGTCGCCGCAATCACCGCTTGACCAAGGATTAGCATCGCAACCTCCGAAAAGCTTTTGAAAGCCAGCAAGGCACTCCAAATTCCTTCGTTCGCTACGACCCAATCAGCCGCTCGTCTAGGCTCCGTATGCTCAGAACTGGCTCCATACCTGCCCTATGCCTTTGACAAGACCGCTTTTTCTATGATGGTCCCAGAATTACGGCACGCGATGATGCAGACCAGTCCAGAACCCTACCAAGTCGCAATCGTGGGGATAGAGACGCACATCTGCGTCACTCAGACGGCACTTGATCTTTTGACAGAGGGTCACCGTGTTTACATTATTGCTGATGGAGTAAGCTCTTGCAACGAAGGCGAACGAAACATCGCTTTGGAACGATTGCGCGCAGAGGGCGCCATTGTAACAACCAGTGAAAGCTGGCTGTACGAATGCATGGGGGATGCAAGTATTCCAGAGTACGTAAAAAAGTCATTCAAGGCTGTCTTCGCGCTCACTCAACGACTTCCTAGGTTCAAGACCATTGCTGGCCTCGTCAAAGAAACGAAGGAAACTACGCGGAATGCCGTGCAGACATTGTGTAAGATGTGAGCTATCTCAAACATGCAATGCGATCAACAGATCTGTATTTGCTAGATCTCTCTTTTTCCTTTTCCAAAAATTTGATATCCTGTATTCCTTTCGTATGGACCTAGATGTTTTGGAATGCTTGTCCGACCTTACAGTCTGTTCGTTCCCTGATTTGTGGCCTCATTCCTTATCGCCGGTGCTTCAAGATATCCCATGAGCATCTGGCCATTCTACGTGGCCTAGAGCAAGGGATTGCGGTCCATTTTCGCTAGCGGTACCTTCGTGCTCTAAGGCGTACTGTTAGATAGAGACTGCGCACAAACATGACGTGATGAGGTTTATTATTTATGAGAACGTCTCTTGTGTTCCATGAACGCCTCTTTGATGTACTACCTGGAACGAAGGTGAGACTTGGTTCGCGTGTATGCAGTCTGCATGTGGCGCTAGCGTGTTTTGGTCGATGCGTTTCCGCCAATCACTCAAAATTGAACACCACGAACACTGAACTCTTTCATACAGAGAGGCTTACGGCACAATGAAGATGAAGAGTCATACACGTCTGCGACAAAGTTCTCAAACAATGCAATTGTGTTACGAGACAATGCCATTGATTGATATGGTGGCTACGGCTCATCCTGATCCGATCTCCTTTTCTATGCTGCGATCTGCTCTTAATCTGCACTTTTCTCTGCTCGCTCTTCAGCATCGTGTCTGTCAAAGCTCTGGATCATCTCTCTTCGCACCTATTAACGATGCGAGTATTACCATCTGGAGGCTGGCAAGCCATGGCGCTGATCCCCCCACTTGAGAAGCGCGCCGGTCTGGAACGACGCAAGGACAAGACGATCACCGAGACGAGCACACTTATTCAGACATTGACGATCAACCAGACTTTTACCGAGCACGTCATGACAACAGTCATCTCGTCAGTCCTTGTCACCATCACTCAGTCTGCGACAGTCAATCACAAACTCACCGTACCCGTGACTACTACCATTCAAGCAAGTCCAAGTGTCAGCCCGGCCACCGTCGCACGAATCGCACCAGCCCTGGCACCTCTCGAATCATCTTCGTCATCGGTGCAGGATAGACCTTTACAAACTTCACCGGCCACGACTGCTGCTAGCCCTCTTCCGGTGGCAACAACTCCAAAGAAGGACTCTCTAGGTAGCACCGTGATCTTGGGAATAGTGCTCGGCTCACTAGCATTCCTTGGCTTGCTGTTGGCAGGGGCAATATTTTGGAGGCGGATGATGAAGAAATATCGACAGCAGCGAGTGATGAGGAAGCAGGCACAAACAGAAGGAAACGATATGCCAAGGTACATCATCTCCGAGCCCGTTGGGCGTATTGGAACAGGCCGCCCCCTCGGCCATGCTGGTTTCCAGCAGCAAAATGTTGCAGGTAGTGACGCCACTGACTTCTATAGATCTCAAGCGTCAGAATGCAATGTCGGCTTTCAACCCCGCCAAGTGACTGGCACAACGCCCGCTGAGCCGGGATCGCAACAGCATGCAGCGGGATCAAAGGCTGCTGAGGCTGAAGAATGGGAGGAGTGTCCGCTCGATGATGGGCCACCTGCGTATAGATATTGAAGTTGTCCGGCATCTGGCGCCCTTCACAGGCAAGCCAACCTAATAGACGTGAGCGGGAGAGACTGCAGCAGGACTGCAGGACCGGCTTGGCTCGTTGCTTAATGGTTCACTATGCATTGTACTCGTCAGAAGAGGTGTTGAAGCATAGAGAACTTGCATATATGGAACTGCTTGAGTGAAAAGCGAGAACCCTTAATGCATTAAACGGACCCGACTCAAATTTGTCCATTTTTGCCTTAATCCGACCTTGGAGTCTTTCCTTCAGTATTCCCTTGGTCCCCCATACGATAGTTAAAGCATACTCGCCTCATACTCTAGCTAAAGCTCTGGGCAGTGAGCATCTCAATAAGATCCCGCGCTATTGAAAGTCAGTCAAGCGCTATGGGTCATTGATTGGTGCATCTGCGAGTTTGGTTGGTGCGCCGCCCGAGGCCGCTGTTGCGCGCATAGATCCACGAGAAGTCAAACCCTGAAACGTGACCATTTCTCCCCACCACTCCCTGCATACCGTGCTACCTACCCTCGGTATGACCCAAGAGGCCAAGAAGCTATCAGCAGCTATGATCATATCTTGCGTAGGATGTGACCCCTCGCTGTCTTTCTCGTGCTCAGCTCATCGTCTGAATGTAGACGATGATCATGAAAATCGAGACTTGAAACTTGCACTGCCGTCACACACGCACCGCTCAATCCTTGCCCCTGGCGCTTGCATGCTTATTGCTCCTTTGTTGCCTTTTTCCTTCCCCGGCCACACCACTCCACCTGTCTGAAACAAAGACAAAGAGTTTTGGACATGTTGGAGAATCCTATGTTCAGCCCTGAGCAATCATGCGGCTGAGGGTGGGCGCTCCTTCCGGGGATGAAACAAACGGTATTCTTTCCCAGATATATTCTTGCTGACTACATCCGGTCACGTTCTGTCTCTCATCATCATCCTACCTAGTCATGCGACAGCTGCCTGCTCTGATATTGAACCATGACTAACCATCGCCCCAGACCTGCACGCTTGACTTTCGCTCCTCCTCCATCTATCATGCCTCGCTCCGCCATCCAGCGGCGCTCACTGCAGGGCAACGATGACAATGACGATGATGGCGAAGAGGAGGAGGATCAGATCATAGCCCATACCCCATTATCTACTGGTTCCCCAACGGCCTCCCGCCGCCTCCATTCTCAACGGACCTTGGAGCACGACTTGAGGAGCCGACTGCCCTCAAGGATTGCGGACGAAAATGCGAGTCTACTTGATAATGGCCATTTGAGGCGCAAGAGCTACACGGAACCAAACGCAGCAGTCCCACGCTTTTCAAGGGTCTCCAGCGTTAGCAGCTTCAAGATTCCCAGAAACCATAGCAGAGTGAACTCTCTGGGGTTTCGACTTGTAAATGCACTGGGTTCAGGCCGCATGTTTCCCGACTTGTCAGATTCGAAAGGGACAATCTACGTGGACGAAAGGGTATGGTATGATCAGTTTACTTCTACAGACTGGGTGCACGATAGCATAGCAGACAATTTTCGGATCCGAGACTTACGAGCGCGAAAAGACATTCGAGGGCGGATCTACGCCTGGTTCGATGGTGCTCAGGGATGGATCCTTGTTGCCATCATTGGCTTCATCACAGCCTGTATAGCCTATTTCGTCAACTTGACAGAGACAACAATATTCGATGTGAAGCAAGGCTATTGCACAAGGGGCTGGTACCTAGGTCGGAAGAAATGCTGCTTCGGGCAAGCGCCATGCACTAACTGGGTCACTTGGAGTGAGAAAATTCGCGGTTCAGAGGCTGCAGATAGCAGATCGGTGGATTTTGTGTTCTTCGTTCTCTTCGTCGTTGTATTTTCCATTGCTTCTTGTTTATTAACATTGCTTACCCGGACCGAAATCCCTTCAGCCTTCTCCCTCAAAACGTTGGACGAGAATCTTGGTGCTGATCACAGGCCAGGACCTACGGAAGATGACAAGGCGCCAGTTAGCCCAGCCGAGCCAAACGACCCTACTCCGCCTACGACTATGGTGTACTATCCTGCAGCTGGCAGTGGAGTTGCAGAAGTGAAGGTCATTCTGAGCGGCTTCATCATTCACAGCTACTTGGGCATACGGACACTCATTGTCAAGACTTTGGCCTTGATCTTAAGTGTATCATCTGGCCTGAGTCTTGGTAAAGAAGGCCCATACGTGCACATTGCAACATGTGTTGGCAATATTGCCTGTAGGCTGTTTCCTAAGTACAACCACAACGACGGGAAAAGGAGGGAGATGTTGAGTGCAGCCGCTGCCAGTGGTGTCGGAGTAGCCTTTGGAGCACCCATTGGAGGCGTGCTTTTCAGCCTCGAAGAAGTCAGCTACTATTTCCCGGCAAAGACATTGTTCAGGACTTTCTTCTGCTGCATAATTGCTGCCATCTCCCTGAAGCTCTTAGATCCGTATGGCACGGGCAAGATTGTCATCTTTGAAGTTCGCTATGCAACAGACTGGAAGGCATTTGAAATGATTGCTTTCATAGTCCTCGGGGTTCTGGGAGGTGCATTGGGAGCCCTTTTTATTAAAGCTTCAAGAATATGGGCTAGGACTTTCCGGCGAATCCCAGTCATAAAAAAATGGCCGGCACTCGAAGTGGCTCTCGTAGCTTTGATCACGGGTCTCGTCAGCTTCTGGAACCGCTACACCAAGCTTGCAGTGACTGAACTCTTATTGGAAGTCTCAGCTCCCTGCAGTAACAATCTTAGCGGGCTGTGTCCTCAAACCGGCAACGACATTCTTGGTATAGTACGTTATCTGTGCATCGCCTTTATCATCAAAGCTCTCCTCACTACTATCACATTTGGTATGAAAATACCAGCCGGTATATACGTCCCTTCCATGGTGGTCGGAGGCTTGATGGGCCGGATTGTTGGGCATCTTGTACAGTATCTCGCGGTGATGTATCCGAAAAACGCTATGTTCGGTGCCTGCCCAGCTGGTGATGACATGGAAGGCTGCGTTGTACCTGGCGTCTATGCTCTTGTTGCTGCCGGAGCCACCATGTGCGGTGTCACTCGCCTCTCTGTGACACTGGCAGTCATTCTATTCGAATTGACAGGAAGCCTCGACCATGTCCTTCCATTCTCGGTCGCGGTATTGGTCGCAAAATGGACGGCAGACGCGCTTGAACCTTTGAGTATCTATGATCTTTTGACCGACATGAACTCCTATCCTTTACTCGACAACAAGATTCGACCTGTATTCTCCGAGGACCTGAATGTAATAACTCCTCGGGTGGTACGGGCCAATCGAATCATCGACGTATCGAACTCCCCACTAGTCTCAGCTTCAGCCCTCCGCCGCAAACTTGAGCGTCTGCACGATGCGGGTGAGCTTGATGGCGGTCTTCCCATTCTCCGCAACGGTGTCCTCTGCGGGCTCATACCTGCCCCTGACCTTGAATTCGCGCTCGATAAGCTGGAAGATGAGGAGCATGCGCTGTGCCTGATGGCCACCAACATATCGTGGCATGACACGGCGAGCATCGAAGAGGATCAGTGGTCGGAAGATGAGCGTCGTGATCCCACTGATCTCACGCCGTATATTGATCCGGCTCCTATTGCACTCGACGTGCATGCCCCTATGGATCAGGTATTTCAGTGCTTCACGAAGCTAGGACTGAGGTATATATGCGTCTTGAAAGACGGGATGTATGCGGGGATGGTGCATAAGAAGACGTTTGTCAAGTATGTGAAAGAATTGGAGGAGAAGGGACATATGGAAGCCTATTGAAAGCTTTAGATGGATCGATTCTTGAGGAGACTGGTACAACTACGATATGGCACATTTCGAACTTTGGAGTTGCATGGGGAATACAATGAAGGGTCAACCTTGTATTACTAGCGAAGCATTGGGTCTAAGGGCATTTGATTGGAAATAAGCATAGTAATGGCATCAGCGTTATGTAAGGAAAGCAACTTGGGTCTCTTGTAGTCCGGCGCTGGAGGGCGCGTAAAGCTTTCTTTCTGTGACAAGCATTCAGGCTTCACAATCACAATCCATTGTTTTCTCGTCACCGTTCATTCTCGGCTCTTAATTCCCTACTCATCCCGCCTTTATCTCTCTCCTTCGCATCCTTCGCCAATACCTCAAACACCTTCTTCGCCATCCCCCCGACTACCCTCGCCCCCAGCTCAATACACTGCAGCACCTTCACCCCCACAACCTCCACGCCTCCATTCTTCTCTACGAGCACAATCTCTCCCTCCTTATTCGCCCCCACTACCATCTCCCCCGCACAGACTTGTTCTTCCATCAAGGTCGGATCCACCAGCACGCCCACATCATCCTCCCCACCTCCCTCTCCCTCCGTCAATCTAAAGAACCCCAGCGAAACGCACAAAGGGTGATGCAGCAGCGCCAACGGCACCGGGTCCCTCTCCTTCACATTAAACACTGTCAACTCCCCACCCCTAACTTCTGACGCAGGTATCCTGAAATGCAGCAGCGCCGCTAGTAGGGATATGGAGGAGCAGGTCAGGAGCGAACCAGCATGTGAGAGCACATGTATTGTGGCCCGTACGTGCCAGACGCGGCTGCCGGCCACGAGGCAGAGGGATTCTGTGGAGACGGCATTGGAGCGACGGAGGAGCGTGTCCAGTGTTGTTGTGAGGTGGGTTTCGAGGTCTGAGGGTCTGGATTGTTCGTTGTTAGGAAGTGAGACTGGGGTGCAATGAGTAGGGAAGTGGGGGCGGGGAATGTTGGAAGGTGGGGGAGGAGGGGAGGAAAGGGTACGCTTACCCATACTACACAGACAGATAGGGAGGGCTTACCGGCCGACTTCGAAGGCGGGAGAGGCGAGAGGGGACAGCTCGGCTGTGATGGTGAAGATGCCGTCGAATTTGCGGTCCTGGAAGGGCGTTGCTAGGGAGGAGGAGATCTTGGTGAGAACACTAGAAGGTCTTTGTCAGTGTCTGTCCATTGTGGTATTCCACGAGATGTGGTGGTACCGCGTCTTCCCCAGGTGGACGTCGGCGACGCCGTGGTCTTCGCCGAGTTGGACGTTTAGGTCGCGGTAGGCGTCGAGGGCTCGGCCGTCTAGGCGCGTGTCTTCCTCTAGAGCTTGGAGTATGAAGTCGCGCTCGTTGATTGAGGGTTGTGTTTCTCGAGGCATGAAGGCGTTACGCAACCAATGCGCTACGAATGGAGTCCGAGCCTTGCTAGAGCTGCAATTGAGGCTCAAATTCTTTGAGTTCTTGGCGGACCTGCCGAACCGAGAAGTTAGAGCTTGTTCGCTTAATTAGCCATATCAAGCCTAGGTAGAAGCTAAGCTTACTTAAGCTACCAAATTTAGATGAAGGCCCCAATCCTTCTCCTCCCACCTTGAGTGAGCACTTACTCCTTCGCTTGACGGTTTGGTGTTTTGGAAGGCTCCTAGGGTATGAATACTTCACCGTTTGGGTTGCTGCCAACGTTATCGGACTCTGTGGAAGGAAATGATGCCCCAGATTTAGACCTCATGTTTGGATGTACGATTGACATTCGCGCCCACTTTTCCTCCAAGAATCTTTACTACTGCGGTCTTCTGCAGATTCGGCATTGAACCAGTTCCGGTTATTATTATAATTCTAGCCCTGTGATGTCTTCAGCCACCGCACCCAGGCGTTTCAGCCGTCTCTGATCTACACTGTCAGCACTAGGTGCTGTCTATTCGGTGCTAACCCTCGCTTGCTATCATGGCGGTACACCAGCTAGTCTGCGCCGCCACTTGTGAGCGACAGAGGATGCACCTGGTGGGTTCCTTCAGAGTGGCATATATGTATGAGATAGTATGAAAACGTTTGGCAGACAACCCTAGTTCTTTCTCCCTCTGGCATCTGTTTTTCGCCCCAACGTTGATATGCAGCGGTTTACTGAAGATTTGTAATGCTCTAATGTTTTGTGTACTCTGCTTTTCCTTATTCTTAAAACACTATTTACTCACTTCCTTGCAAGGATTTGACCTTGGGCCAGGTTGTGGACGGCTCGAGTTTCGTTGCCCTCTTCCTCAGATAAGTCAGCCTAGCATAACTTGAGCCAGTGTTAAAATCACACGTATTTGCTGTATTCGAAAAATACGGCTTCCGATACCCGAGAAATGTCTACTCGACCAAGTGAAAGACTACTGAACCAAAAAGATACCCTGGAGATGTTACCAAAAGCTGCGAAGCCTGACACAGTGGGTAAACCTTCTCGAGCCCACCGGCTGTCTACGCAAGACTACTTTGCTATGGCGTTTGTCTTGATATCGTTTGTCATCGCAACTGTCGCCGTATTTCACGAACGTACTGCCGTGAGACTGGGCCAGACAAACCAGCTCGTCGTGGTTGGTTTGATGCTATCGATCATGGGCTTCAGTACTCAGAGAGAAATCCAGAAGCTCGCACTGCTGTACGAATTGCGGCTTGGCCGAGCGACCCTTCAGAATTTCGACGCCCTTCTCCGCAATGAACATTTCTCTCGCGAGGCAAGCTTACGACCACGGGTCATACTATTGTGCCTTTTCGCTTTGCCGTTGGGACTTAGCGCTGCCTACAAACAGTTTATCGGAGGATCAACCATGCTCGTAGTCCCAAGCACAGACATTCAATTCGGTTTCTCGGGTCCCCCTGGTTTTCAGCTTATTGGTAACGGGCTTTCATTAATGATGAATATCTACCTTCCTTTTTGGAACGGCCCAGCTCTCAACCGCGCATATGGTTTCAATATGTACATTGCTGCCGACAACGAAACGGCCGCAGCATTAGACGCGCCAATGCCAGATGATCTCACCAAGTTGCAGGATCACCTAAAGAATGATCAATCATTACTTCTGACGGCTAAGGTCAACGCGACAGTGACTGAAAGGGTTTCTCCACCTGACTCTGACCCCGCCAACCGGGATTACTGGGATGAGCTTGCAGATTCGTTTGGCATTAACGGAGACAGTGATGCCGATAACAAAGTGCATAGGGATATTTGGGCAGGGCAGAAGGACATATCAAATGGACAGCCCCTCGCGAATTACACACTCATCCTACTCTCCATCTGGAATGAGGGTTTAAACGAATCATTTCCGACAGCAGCGCAACACTTTGTAACAACAAGGCGAACCTGCGTTGGTACTTGGAATGTCACGCGACAAAACACAACCCTAATTGGGGTAACTGATCTCCAATCTGCAGCAGAATCCACCGTGAATCAGACCCTCATCGAACGTGGCGGCCTAGGCATTGAATGGATATTCACCAACATGCTATCAGAATACGACTGGAGAACAAGACATGACTACAACCAGCCATTGCCGGATTCGTCGCCAAGTGATGTCAAGTTTTCTCCAACAATAAACACGCAGTCTGCTCTTGTCAACGCGATCGTTTGGGCCCGCATCACTAGTCTACATGGTGATGAGCGACCGGTGGGATCGACTGTCGAGGAGAGAGATAAACGACGTTATGTTACGTACCCCGTGTCAGCTAGGGATATTAAATCCATCCGACAAACCACCACGTTAAAAAGATCGCCGTGGCTCGTCGTCGTTCTAGTCATACATCCTCTTCTCACCATCATAGCCATAGCAGCTAAGGCTCTGTTGTATACCACACCCATCGGTGACGGATTTGGTCTGATATCGTTGTTGGCCGGGATTAGGGAGGAAGGCCTTGCTCAGCTTAAAGGTGCGGCATTGAGCGGACAACTCTCCAGAGACGTCAGGATACGTTTCTCAGCCAAAGATGGAGGCAATCTGGGCTATGATCGATTGGGCTTCGACTTGGACTGCCACGACAGGTCACATAGGTTCAAATTGGACCCGCAGAAACGGTATGGATGATGTTGTCGCGCCGATAGCAGATCATATGTCGATCCCGTATAGCAGGTGGTAAGAAAGTTGCATTGTGGAAAGGCAACTCCTAAGCCTCTTCGCATCGATTGAGGCTCGGAAACGAATTGTGGTTGGAAGCCTTGACAACCGGGTTCAAAAATCTGCTTGAAGTCGCTTCACTCGCCTCACCACTGATCATGTTGGACCGATTCCAATGGTTAGATGAGGAACACCTAGTAGAGAGCACTAGTGTGCCGTTCATTCCCATCAAAGTGTGCTGATCGCATGGGAAATTTTTCCAGATCAATAAACCATTCGCGTGTTGACAACCACAGAATTGGAGAGGGGACACATATGGGTCATCAGACCACAAGCACCACATCATACCGCAATTGTCGGACAAACATCGATTAATCACATACAGATCCACTAGCCCCAAAGTCTTCCACTTTCAAAGAGGGATAATCTACTCCCAGCATGTCACTGACTTCGGTCAAATTTCCCCTTTTGCTGCCGTCATTTGAGCCTCCATGACTTCCAGCCAACAGCGCATCCCTTGGTAAGCTATCTCGCATGGCCTAGTCCAGCCACTGCCTAGCATAGCCGAGATCCCACCTCATACCAGGTCCACTGGCGGGGCTGACAACATCGACAATATAGACGATCGCGGTGTTGTTCATTTCCAAGCTTGGACAGCTCTTCATAGCAACGCTGTACGTCCAGTCCCTTGCATACGGACTCTCATCCCTCCATATCGATCGAAACCGCACGTTTTGATCCTTCAAGACAAAGGTACTATCCTCAGTATAGGTCACGACCTCCACAGAACCCTTGTTGACCTTCTCATAGAATTTCTTCGCGACCTCAGGAACAACTAACTTTGCGCCAACAGCAGCATAATCACCTATAACCCCCAGCATGATCCCTATGCTGGTGCGAAGGCACAACCCATTTGACGTTCTTCCCAAACCTCCCCTTCACCCACTGGATCAAGATCCTGCTCCGATGCGGCGGCGTGTCCGTCACCAACACGTTATCCTCGGATTCAACCATTAATTGCACGTGATCCGGATAGTCACCTACATAGACTAACCATACTTGCTCGAGGTTCGGATCGGGATGGTCAGAGCTACTTTGCTGGTGTCGTATATGTCTTCACTTTCAGAGGGGCCTGCCCAGGGACCAGTCTCAAAGAACTCGTGGGCCTCGCTTCGTGTGTATTCGGGTGATTGGGATGGTTTAGAACGAGGTGTTTTAGATTGGGATTGGGGCATTGGTGTAAACCAGTCTGATGGGAAGGCGGGATTGATGGACATGTGGTCGATTGGAACGTCTTCGAGCGGGTGTTGGGAATTGAAAAGGGTCTGGTAGTGGTAAGGGAGTTGGATTGTGCCGCAGTTACAAGCATCGTTACCGTTTTGAGTCATGTTCGAAGAGAGCCGAACGGCAGTGTAATTCGACATGATGATGTCTGAAGTTGATTCGCCAAACAATTGATGATTCTTTATCGTGCGGACCAGGTAGGGGAGCTGAGAGGTACTATTAACCAATAAAGTGAGCCCTATATCTCGGTGCGTAAGTGCCAAGTAAGTTGCATCTATTTTCTCATTTTAGTAAATAGATGTCTCCCGTTGAGAACCATTTGGCAGAAAACCTCTGGAGGAGCCAGGGAAGCACCATTTGATGCGACTGCTGAATCAAGTAACGGTCAGATAGGGGTCTGCGTATCCAGCAGGCGCCGTGGAATCATCGCTACAAAAGCAATTAGAGCCCTTGGTGAAGCACGCGCAACCATCTTCGCCATCTCCAACGACTATAGTGTAGTCAATTGAAGGATTGAGGTCAGGAAACGCCCAGATCCAATAGTCATTGTATTTGTACTGGCGATCTGCACGCTCCAGTAGGACACCGTTGTCCCTTAAGCTGGAGCATAAATCTTGTCTCCCCCTGCGATGACGGATTGATCTGAGTGGTAGAGATTGTAACTTTGGGTCAGCGTTTGGCTTCGAAAGATGCTGCGATGTCTTAGTGATAAAGCTACCTCCTGATAAGTATCACTTACTTTACAGCTTCATATTGCAGCCTGACAATGCTGTCTAAGGCTCCTTTGCCGCCGACAGCGCTGATTGTAGCTTCAATTGCAGACAACGCATCTGGCGGAGGGTCTACATTCTTCGTAGTGACAGAATCGTTGGAAGGAACTAACGGATGACTATGAATGAGAAAACAGGCTGAAGACAATGTGAGAGCTGAAAGAGGAAGCAAGCTAGGGCTCATCTTGGGAGCGGACCCCGGAACGTGAAAAGAGCAGTAGATATGCATCATGAGCCGAGAGAATCGCTGTCATTTTGCAACGAGGAATACAAGCTACCCAAATGGACTATACTCGATACTCTAGCATAGCAAACACGACATGTCGCTTAAGAATCTCCGCTGTCAAATTACCACCGAGCCCAGTTCAAGCAGACACTCTGGGAGGGCCAGGATATATCACGGTCATCCAGCTTCTTGCCGACTCCGTCTATGAAGAACCAAGGCGACATATATGTTTCTTGGCGAAAGAAAGCAAGGATGATTGAATTGGATCACAGGGGAGTCGGTGGTAGACGCGGATATCTCGCGTGCAGGTGAGAATGCGCCCAATTCGCAACGGTCTCGAGGCCGTTTTACGAGGCTTTCCCCCTGTCATTCTTAGCGCCTGAATAAGCGGAATGAATCTAACGGTCCGAACTTCGGGGACTTCCCACATTACAGCAAGGCTGAGCTGTTGCCTACTTCTGATTAATGGGGTACCTTCGCCCTGCTAAAGCCATTCAATCAGGCTGCTCGGTATGGTATGGTCCGGCCCTTTCACGCCAAATCCTCTAATCCCCGTCCTTCCCCGCGTTACCTCCAATCTTTTCCCTCCATCCCCTGCCTAATCTCTCTATTGTCGGATCCTGCTATCCGTCTCCTGACCTCCGCTTGAAATCCATCCATACACTGGATTCTGTTGATAGCTATGACGATCGCTTCGCCGGCGCAGCTCCAGCGCTACCGACTTAGTTAAAGAGTGTCCCACCGTGATCGCGATCCTCTATACTCCTAAATTCGCCCAATATTCCTAGGGTACGATTTTGCCAGATGCTTCCCCCCTCTATAGCTAATTCTCTAGTGTGTAACTTAAGCTTGCGGTATAGCTGGGTCCTCTCATTCGCCCTTATCAAAGATAATTCCGGGCGACAGTTAGGTCTCCCGTGTTGAGCATCTACGTCTGCAGACACCTCGACTTTGGTTTTACCCTAGGCAACCACGTGAATCATCCATCCAGGGCTCTATCACTTCTGTTGGTTTGTTTTGCTTCGGATATGGACAGCACTTTCACTTCGGCATCGGCCCTCCCGTACGCTGACCATGCATGTTTCCATTATTAATTAGTGATATCAACTGCTCACAAAACAAAATGCCAACATCGGCTACTCTGGCATTTCAAATCTATGGACCTACTCTCGAGGTGTATACATCGATAGTAACAGCAGTTTTTGTATCAATTTGAGAAGATCCGTTAAAACGGAGACATTGGGCCATATATGTCAGCCATGGCCTTGGCGAATTTGGCTTGATGTGCAGCATGTCGATGTCCAATACACGCATTCAGGATAGTCAGCAGGAGCGTCTCCTATCTGATCTTTTCGGCACCTCTTTCATGCGCATATTCAAGAGCTTCGACAAACAAGCGTATCACTGCCTGGAATCTTGCGAGAGTCGCTAAAATAACCGGAGTTCTCGCAGTGGTTGCACCTCGGAGCGCTAAGTCGCATCGTTCTCACCCTAGAGCGTGAAGTAACTTTAGACGTAAGTGAGATGAAATAGCCAATGCACTGCTGGCTCGCTAGGGTATTATAACTGAACATCAATATCGATACCATCGTATGCGTGCCCCTTCCTATGCCAAGCCCCGGAGTAGAGTATTTGTCTTGATACCTTCACCGCTATCAAAGCTAGAGTACTTTAGGGCATGCTTGGAGAAGGGAAGCGCACTCGATATGGTGTCGAAAATGCGTGCTAAAGCCGTCTCATAACGGTGTTTCTAATTGCAGGGGAACATCAAGGAATTTATCCCAGCGTCACCAAACGCGAGGTGTTTGGCCAACAGGCGCTGTGCATTGAAATAGGGCTGGAAAGCCGAGAAAGCAGAGCGTGTCTGTAGTTGGGCAGAGCAAACCAGATCAATTCGACACGTTTGTAGGAATCACTTGCTTGTCATTTTTCTATTAGTTTCCACATTCACGGTTGACCAATGATTGATTGATTGCTACCAACGTTGATACTGGATGGCTGGCCAATAGCCTTTGTGTGTATGTATTTTTAAGGCAACCGCCTCCACCTCTTCTATATCAGCACGGTAGCGTATAAGGGTCTTCCTGGAATATAAGGCGATGTCCCTTTTAAGGGTCACTACTCTTTAGGTACGGTATATTGGCCGAACTCCAGATACATTGGTCGATATAGACGGGGCAAGGACCTTTCGACCTCCCCGAGAGCTGCCGTTGGCCAACGGTCACGTAATGAGTGGTTAATCGATCTACAAGGGAAGAGTCCTGTCCATGATTCCTGGGACGCAATGTATCCTAGCTCTTACTTCCCCCTAATTGCCTGCTCTCGTCCAGGCAAAACACACGTCTTTGAGGATCTCTTAGCATCACAATAATACGACTGTGAAGTTCCAGTCTACGCCCCGTAGAGGCCAACCCTCATCGCAGACGCATTCACGGCTGACTAACATGATTGAGGTTCATGATCCCCTGCGATCTTGCCAAGACGGTCTCGAATGCCAAGGCTTTATGCTGACTCAGCTGATCATGTGCTTCTCTCCGGCTGTGCCTCAGTACCTCAGCTGACCAGTGGCTCCGGGTTTCGTGACCACGCGACTGGAACACCAGTATATCATTCCCCAGTGACGCTATGAAGGCTGACAATATTTCACACATGTTGGTGCTTAGGCCACCGGTAGCATCCGATACCACGTTCAGATGCGTCACTAGGTCGCCTCTTCTACCTTGCGAGACTCCAGGCAGCTGTTGTGAGCGTTCAAGATCAAGGACGTCACAACTGGTCTCAGCCACTACAGAGTGTAAAGCGAAAACTTTCGCTCTCACTATATTGGGACAGGAAGTGTAATGACTTATGACTCAGGGCCACTTATTGCTCTCATCTTGCAATAGGTTTTTACAGAAACTTGATCTTATAACCCACGTCAACAGAGCTCTGCAAATGAAGTATTTGAGTTGAAAATCCCTAGTAAATCAACTCACAACCACAAACTTAAAGCCTATCTAACCAACGAAACCCTGGGCAGAAGCTTAGCCTGATGACCGGCCTCTACCTTGTTGTGCTATGATACTGGTCTCATCCCGACACTATTAGTATTGCGAGAGAATGCCAGGATTCGCCCGAAGCGACTTTATAAGTTGATCATTGATCTCACAGGGTCGGAAACAATGCACCCCCCCAGTGTTTCAATAATCTGTGATGAACCGTCCACAATTGGACCTCGATACTAACGGACCTTTTAAATTGGTAGTTGCGGACTATCTGTATCTCTCTTCTGGTACCTCCAACAAGGATACTGATCCCAGCCACGCTTTAAGGATGGGCCGATTGCCTTGGACACTTGTAGCGTCAATCAAGGGCTTGATTGGCAAGAGGTAAACCAATCATTGTGGAAAGAGGATGACGACCAAGGCAGAGGGACGATTGGCCAACACAGCACAGAGTATATTTACTGGCTCCTTACACTGAACGCCTCGGCTAAAGGAACAGCTTGTGAAGCGGTCACACAGCCTAACATCTTTCTGTCACAGGCTTGTGGTTCCGCATTCGTGGCAAGCATGCCATTGTTCAAAAGTTCGCCTGGCGTCCGGGGTCGGCTTGAGAGCTGCGGTTATGACTATAATTCGAGAGAAACCGTCATGGTCGTACATGTGGAACTACGTTGGGATGACACGATCCTGTACTATTAAGTTCGCAAATGTGCGATGCTCCTACAGTAGCGATGGACTCAGAAAAGCTATCTAAGCTTTTTCGTGTACATGGTGGAGCATACGGTGAGACCGTTTTTTCAACTTTTCGCGAAAGTCTGCCTATGTTCGTGAAAGGCTTCTTGCCCTCCCAAAATGCCTTCGAGAATGACCGCACAAGCCCCATTCACAGGTCCAGCCAGTCATATTGTAAGTACTCAAGCTTAGAAGACCAGGGGGAGAACTTTGTGGCGAATACGAAAGCTGAACCGTTCACTCAAGAAGGGACCGTCCACGAGAGGAGCGGTGTTCACAAATTGGACGATTTCAAGCTCCAGTCGAGAAGGCTTTATCTTGCAAGGGCCTCGCTACACCTGACGTCCGCTACGACTTGGGTGGCTACTGGTCAGCCCTATCTTTCTCATCGATATGTTCAATAGAATGTTAATCTCATGCACAGAAAAAGGTCGCTGCTTCACCTCCATCGTGAACGGCTTCCTTGCAAGCGACCTTCAATCACCAACAAAGACAGAGCTCTGCCTGCGATCGTGCGAGACGTGTGATCAAGTTTCTGATCTCGCTGCGGTCTCCGATGATGGTAAAGTCCGACGCTACCGAGTGTCGCCAAAACTCAGACCCAAAGGTCCAGGCATAACCAAGCAATCCTGCGAGTGGAGACCAGATTGTGCCAAGAAGCAGGTCTCGAACGGACAAAGCCCGAGATCAATGCTGTTGCATATGGCAGTGAGCATGGCAATGGTTGGATCATTTTCATTCTCAAGCAACGGAACGACTCGTTTCAGACAACGCTAAACCAGCCGACTGTCTACCTTGTGGCATCAGCTCACCGGTGTGATGGCACGTTCATCGGTTGCATGATACGGCGACTGATAGAATGTCAGGCTGGGATTGGATTTCATGTACGAAGCGATGTAGCACTTCTCGCCACTTGCTCGTCCAAGGGCAACATTCAATTCCCACAGACCCTTATCTCAGTGCTATAATATGAATTTCTTCCAAGCTAGGTAAAGGCGGATGCACCAAGTCAGTGATACTTCAAGCACTTTCCTAAACGTGTTCGGCTAGCTCTGTAGTGGCTTATACCTTTACGGTCGCATGCAGGTTGAACGAAATCTGATAGGAAGGATGCGAGGACTCCACTCCCGGCTTCCCCGATCGTTATTGGCGACATCCCTTGGTTTCCTGGCGATCTTAGCCTATCCTGAGCTGCAATGACCGCTGCGTTCTTGTTCTCGACCACTAATTTTGTTGGAATGCTTCTACGTACTCCACGTCTTTGGCAGTAAATAGGTTGAAAATAACCGTTACCGAACGGCGCATGGATCTCAACGGCTAACCTTGTTTGATGGCACTTAATCCGATCCTACTTGACTATTTCGAGACTAATCAAGTTGTACTTCAGCTCTTCTCTGTGCGATGATGGTCTGGACCATTCAATTCCGTGCTGAAATGATCGCAGATCTGGCGTCCACGGACTCCCATTTCAAATAGTCTCGCAGTGCCTGCAGCCCATCGATGATGCTTCAGCAGCGTTATGAAGTATTGACACACAGATGTCGAATATGATTTGACTGGTATTGCTCTGGTCAAATGATCAGCCTTTCACGGGTTCGATCTAACCCGGAATCTACCTGTACCACAGATGGCAACCGAATGATAGACGTTTTGTCATCCTCTTCCCATGATCACTCGCTCCGGCCGTAAAAGCACTGGAAAATCAGCACCAGGCCACTTTTTAGACAAGGCTGTTCTTAAAAACGCCACTGATCTTCTGAGACGATGTACGATCGATCTACTACTGCGCGGCATCCTACCACCTTGCTACTTCAGGCTGAACCGCAAATCGCCAAAGGACCCTTGGGCTACCGTTTCCTCAGCTAGAGATGTTCGTTCGCATACGCACACACACACTTTTTTGGTATCAATGATTTTGTTCTCCTTATTGAAGTTTTCGTTCCGAGACACAAACGATTCTCTGGTAGACTGATTCTACCGACGACTATTGCTTTGGTATAAGTCGTCTAAGATGAAATGTAGCACAGAAGCAATCCCTTTCGATGCTCTCGGCACTTTTTGGAAGATCTTTAGAGTTCAAAAGATGGAATATGAACACTTCTTGGACCCTCTCAGCTTAACATCCTATCAATTGTTGACAAACCTTGGATATGGTAAGTCAAAGATACAAGAACCAAAATAATATCGTCACGTTGCATATTTTCACATGCATAGTCAAAGTCGACGTATCTCGATCTATCGATTTCAGCTTCATCGGGGTGAAGTCCTTTAGGTTACTATACCCTTTTTGCCCACCGAAAGACAATCAAACCAGGAGCATCGTCGTGAGTGTTGTGAAAATGAGCCAATCAATGATAATGCCGTGGTGGGATAGAGTGTCCAGATGCTCTGAGACCAATGATCTCGCTACACATCATGCGTGAATGATGAGCACCTTCGCAAGTGTGTGGTAGCATCAGATGAACGCGAGCGCTTGGAGGAAATGAGAGGTCGACGTGGTGCCCATCGAGACCTGGTGCGTTTTTCTTGTGGAGACGAGAGGATTGTGATGAGAAGATGACGGGGTGAGACTGGAGAGTGACCAGCAAAACTGGGTCTGATCTCCGTCCCAAGTACCAGAATTTCCTATATAACATGCCTCTTCCCACAAGAATCAGGAAGAGTGACATCCAGACCTCAAATTTCCTCACTATCATTCCACATTGCCATTCAAACTTCAACCCAATCCCATCCACCACACATACTCCACAACTCCCACCCCGCTCAAAACATGCTTTCATCCCTCCTCCTCACCAGCGGCCTAGCCCTCACCACTGCAGCAGCCAGCACTCAATACCTCGGTTCCGCCTCTTCTTACGGCGTCCTAGGAGCCTCAACTGTAACCTCCACCGGCGCCACAGACATCAAAGGCAAAGTCGGCTGCTCCCCCGGCACCTCCATCACTGGCTTCCCACCCGCTACCGCCGACGAAATTCACAGCGCAGACGCAGACGCAGCTACCGCCCAAACAGATGCCCATAATGGCTACACCGCTCTCGCCGCCATGAAACCCGCAAAGGACATGAGTGGGCAAGACCTCGGTGGTAAAGTCCTTAACGCAGGCGTCTATTCATATTCTTCGTCGGCAGGATTGACGGGTGTGCTCACGCTTGATGCGCAGGGAGATCCGAATGCGTCATTCGTGATTCAGATCGTATCGACACTTACGACCGCGACGGCTTCAAAGGTGGCATTGATTAATGGAGCTCGGTCTTGTAATGTATATTGGCTAGTGGGTAGTTCCGGGACCCTGGGCACGCGCACTGATTTTTCTGGAAATGTCATTGCGGTGACTTCGATTACTGTGAATTCGGACGTCATTGTTAAGGGTGGATTGTATGCGTTGAATGCAGCTGTGACTATGATTCAAGACAACATTACTGCGCAGAGCAGTTGCCCAGGTGCTGTGGTCCCTGGTACTAGTACTACCCCTGTTGTTTCGAAGACGAGTACTACGCCGGTAGTCGTGAAGACATCGAGCTCATCGACGGCAAAGACAAGTGCACCGACTACCCTTCAGACTATAACGAAGACCAGCGCCTCCACAACCTCTTC
This sequence comes from Bacidia rubella, assembly GCA_032158265.1. NCBI lineage: Eukaryota > Fungi > Ascomycota > Lecanoromycetes > Lecanorales > Ramalinaceae > Bacidia > Bacidia rubella. The sequence goes on along the minus strand of JAVTIF010000005.1, from coordinate 1,043,169 downwards.
TACGAAGAAAACGACCGAGCCAACCATAATTTTTCCAAATTTTCCAGTCATTACTACCACTGTGACCAAAAATGGTGCGAGCTGTACTCCATGTAAGCCCCTCCTCCTCTCACCAGATTCTATACCTCGTAGCTAACTTGATGATATTTACAGCAACTACGACTGTCGCGAGTGTAACCAAAACTCAAACTTCGACGGCATGGTATACCTTTACGATTAGGATTTAGGGAGGACTGCAGCGCCCAATGGGCTGGTGCAGGGACCGAGAGCGGAGTTTTTGCTTCGATTTTATGACGAAGACACGAAAATAAGGGTGCTAATGACCTATCCTTTCGCTCTCCGTGTCTTGGAGATCTCGACTTGTTTTTCAAAGCGTTAATGTTGTCCTCACAAGTCGTGCTTCAACACCGACGAGGCAAAATTCAGCTTAGTCTCAAGAGATTTCACCTGATCCCCAATTTTCCCATAGTTGGTTCTGCGATTCAGTGTGTTAGCAGTCAAGCGTTTTCCTGATTTACCGAGAACGTTGCTAGTCTCTTGCCCTGCAGTCTTTAGCGTGTGCAAACGTCCATCGACTCCTTAGCATTGGCCCTTAGTCCCCATGCTAATGTACTCGTTTTGCCCTAGTAATGCTTATGCCCTTGAAGTGCGCTAGCTCTGTAATTTACTGTACGCTAGATCCACTCTTGGTATATAATATATATTTTTACGCTATAAAACTGATAGACTAGCGCACTTCTAGGGCATAAATATTACTAAGGCAAAACGAATACATAGTAAGGTATTATAAAAGATAGAATAAAATAAGCTTGTGAAAAGGATATTTATAATATCTTTCTATTATCGCCGCGGTAATGTAGTCACCTCCGCAAAAGTGACTGGCCAGTCTTGAGTTAGGCCTAAAAAGGTTAGATCAGGACACCGGTGGCTTCTCCTTGGCACCCATCTCTGCTCACATGCGTGAACAATCTCACTGACCAACATTCCAACATTGCAATAATGACGACCGCTCATAGGCCCACCTTTGATCCCGTAAATTGTCTCAACTTAGCCTATACTCTCTGAATTTACTGACATCTTAGGCTCGCGGTAAAGAGGCCCTTCGAGGGCCTGCCTACCATCAACGTCTACAACCGGCACATACACATCTGAAGACGCGGTAAAAATGAAAAAGACCCACTTCCACTTCCTAGCACTGACAGTTTCCAAGACAGGCGGGTCAAGGTGGTGACGCAGATCCCAAAGCCCAAGATCTCAAGGCCCAGCTACTAGACGCGGAAACAGCCCACTTTGACAAGAACCCTTCCGGTGCTAGACCTGCACAGACAGCCACAGCAACCAAAAGACGAATAGATGATGGTCTAGGACAAGATGACGCGGAAGCAGAAAATCTAGAGGCGAAGAAGCGAAGGGTCATTGAGGAAACGAGGGCCATAGATGCTGCGTCTGAGTCTGAAAGTCACAGCAGCGAAGAGGATAGTGATGACGAAGAAGATGAAACAGCTGAGCTACTCCGTGAGCTAGAAAAGATCAAGAATGAAAGAGCAGAGAAAAAGGAAAAAGAGGAGCGAGAGATAGCTGCAAAAGAGCAAGAGCAAAAGGAATCTGATATTGCCTATGGCAACCCATTGCTGAATCCGAACCGCGATGCCGAATCCAAAAGACGGTGGGACGACGACGTAGTATTCCGCAATCAGGCTAGGGGTACGGAGAAGAAGGGCAAACCAGAATTTGTCAATGATCTTTTGAGGAGTGATTTTCATAAGAGATTCATGGTTTGTGTTACCCAGGCATGCGTGTTGTGTCTCATGCTGAACCAATAACAGGGTAGATACGTCCGATGAGATCAAGGTGAAGCTCCAAGACCTGTGATGCCCGCATTCACAAGACACGTTGTGCAAGCACTTTTCAGTGCGGCTTCCCCAGGAACCAATTATGCAAGCTTTTGAGGGACATCGTCGATGAGTCTCCTGCGCCCAAGAGAACTCAAATCTCGGTTAGGGATGTTCAACCAAAGAGAGTCGTGAATCGCGATCGGGTTCAAACGCGGCACCGGGAGTAAAAGCCCCTGTCTCAAGTCTGCTTCAATTGTTAAGCTACTGTGGGGTGTGGAAGCCAGGTGGCTTGTGCGCCGGCTTATGGCCTTGATGAGACTTCACGTGTCCAGGTCCAGAGGCTCTTGGGCTGCTTGCCCTGCATCCCACACCGCGACTAACTACTGGTATTTTCTATTTTCGTGCCTTGTCACTGGATAGTGGGGCATGGGATTGGTAGCTTGGCCTGGGCTATGCTTATCGATCGCCTTATCGATGCGGGGTTGTTTGTGGAGGGGCAAGTCTGCATGTTACAGGCCAAGGTGAAGACGCACAAGGGTATTCAGCTGTGCTTCCAATGCAGCAAGAATAGCAAGTAGTGCCAGCAAGGGAAAGCAACTTCCAAATTGCGCCTTCAGTTGGCTAGTCACGGTATCGTCCAAGTTTCAGCTACATCATCGTGCTTGCCCAAGGTTGCTCTACCCCGCCAAGACTTTGACTATAAACATCCCACTCTCTCCCCCCAATGCCCATTGCCTACACACTCTCTCTATCTCTTATCTGTCTCACTTCTCGCAGTTGAATAAATCATTCTCAATTACACAAACACTTGACTCTCGCACTTCCTCAATCAAAACACGATGTCCTATAACAATGACGACGTGAGCTCTACTGCGTGGTCTTTGAAATGCGTCCGAAGCTCACGTTGATAGCGCTCTGGCGGCTACGGTGGTAGCGGAAACACCGACAGCTATGGCTCCTCAGGTGGTGCCGGCGGATATGGGGGCAGTGGCAATGACAGCTATGAATCAAGCGGTAGGGGCGACAACGATAGCTATGGGTCCTCAGGCGGCCTAGGTGTACGCTTATTATCCCCTTTCCTTGGCTGCACGGGCATCTAAATGCGTCAAGGGTGACTCGCGTCGTGGTGATGACAGCAACTATAGCGTAAGTCTTCCCTTGGCCTCCTCCGGGCCAGCGAGAAACACCTGATATAATTGTTGACCTCTTATAGACTGGTAGCGCTGCCTATGGTTCTGGCATGCAGTCTGGCGTGTATGAGCATCCCTACGCCAAGAACAAGCTTGATAATCAATGAGGCTGATTCATGACGACAGTGGCTATGGAAACAAGTCTTCCGGTGGCGATGAAACCAAACTAGGCTCTGACTATGGCTCCGGCCGTCGCGAAGAGTCCGGTGGATATGGCAGCACTGGTCGAACGAGCGGAAACGACCCTTACTCTGGAGGGACCGAGTACGGCAGCGGAGCTACTGGCGGTGGTACGCCTCCTCGAGGCTTACTTCAAGCTTTCCCTTTCTTGACATGCCGTCGCATCGATAAAGCTAATCTGAATGCGATGTTTAGTGGGTAGCGGAAACAAAATGTCCAGCGGATTTGGCGGCAGCAGCGATTCTGACTACAAGGGCTCTGACTACGGCCACTCAACCAGCTCATATTCAGGTGGAACTGAGCACGGATCTGGAACAACTGGCGGAGTTGGTAAGTCTTTCTTCTGAAGGCAAAGCCTATGTTCCCTTTACGGACGACATCAATGCGAGCAATGCTAATGTAGCTTGTGACGAATAGGCTATGGAAACAAGACCTCGAGCTATGGCGATGACGATGATTCACATGGTAAGCAGGGTGGAGGTAAGTAATAAAGCCACGTCGAAAGCCTGGACTAGCTGACTCATTATGGAATAGACTCCACCATGGGCAAACTGATGGAGAAGGCCGGGGGCATGCTCAAGAATGACAACTTGGAGCGTAAGGGCGCAGAGAAGCGTGACCAAGCCGGTGGAGGTGACTCCTACGGAAGCTCTCGCAACGACTATTAGATGAGGCATTGCTTGATCGTCGGCAGAAAGAAGGCAGCCCAAGATGGCTAACCTAGACAGCCAGGACCCGTGAATCCACAAGCACAAGGGGTGACTGTATGAAAATAGCTTTTGCTTCTTGATGTTGAATGAGATCGAGTGAATCTCAATTCTAAGACCCCTCAATACTGCGTCATGGGCTTGCCCTTGACATGCTGTGCTTCTGCATATTTCCCTCAACGCTAACAAATTTGGACGTGAAACCCTACCATTATCAAGCACAAAGTGATCCAACCACATTGCGACTCCGATGATAGTATTGTTACGCGACTATGGCATAAACTTGTGGCTCCTCCAAGATGTATTGCCTGTGAATCGAGAACGCATTTTGGAATAGTTGTATGAAAGGAGCAATCTCTGGTCTGGTAGATACATTCCTCATAATCCCATCAATTTGCAATACCATTGACACTTACATTTGCTTGAGCATAAGATGCGTAATAGTGTCTAGCCGCCAAGACGACAGAAATGTACCCTGGAATCACCAAGAGTTGACGGTCCTCTCGGTCCTGTCGGACATTTCCAAAGCTGCGCAGCCGTTCTCAAATATGCATTAGTCGCTTCCGGCAGTCTCCGGGCTGGGTGTCAAGTAGATTTGAAAAGTCCATTAAAGAGGAGAGTTCCTTAGCTTATAAGATAGCTAATATGACTCGGTTAAAGCAATAATTACAAATATTTGTCATTTTATAACAAAAACCTAATCACACCACCGATTCATATAGATCTATTCTCAACAAGGATTATTAGCGAAAAGGTCGGATGGAAGGTAACGCATAGTATTGGGACTGTTAGATAGCTTCATAACGGGTTTCAATCCTGCTTCGTGTTCTAGGAATAAACCAACCAACCAACCACCTACAGAGTGATTATTGAAGCTCGGCGAGAATAGGACTTTCTTCGGAGGCTAGTTCAACTTCGCTCTGGGGAAAAATTGCCGTGTCGCATTGTGTATTTGCTCACGTCGACGCTAGCTTGGAAACTGTTCAACCCTCTTATTTCCCTTTCCAACTACTTACAGCAACACCATACCCACCCCACTCCCAACTCCAGTAAGAACGATCGCCCACAGTCCCCACAAAATCTCCCTTCCCCCTGCCCTCTCGCTCCTCGACTGCAGCCCAGCGGCTCCACCAGTAGCTGTCGTTCCCGCCGTGTCAGACGTCGAAGTCGCCCTCTCATCATATCCGGGCGCAGTAACACGACTAGGATGCGCCGTAGCCGCAACACTCGCGAAATAGCTGCTGGCATCACTAGAAGCCGCCGCCAGTGTCGAAAGCGATGAAACATCCGAAGTCCGCACAGAAGTCGGGCTAGAGTTTGTGCCGTAAACAAGGGGGGTCATGAAGAAAGTGGTATAGTACCACGTGATGACGGTGTAATAGTAGCTGGAGCTCGAACTCGCCGCTCGAGCACCGGTGGCCGCCCTGCTGGTGGGAGAAAAAGACGTCGCACCGGTGCCTGTAGAGCTCGACGACTCGAATACATTGGCCTGATACATTCCTTTCACTGTATCCGCTTCGCTCTGGCTGCAATCCGACTCCCGACAACAACCCAACTCCCCGTCCACGTTCACGCAGCGGGTCGGGTACGGACAGCTTCCGCCGAGGGTGCAACACTCGTTCGCGTAAGGAGCACACTCCCCGTTTCCGCAGCAGCCGTAGGTTTCGGGACACGCACCCCCGCCGTTGCAGCAGCCGTATCCGCGGTTAATGCAGCCGTCGGCGCAGCAGAGTTGGGTTCCGGACTGGCAGCAGGCGCCGGAATCGTCGCAGCGGCCGTAGCCATATGGGCAGTCTCTTGGAGACAGGAGAGCACGCTTGGCTAATATTGAGGGAGAGTCACTGGAGTGATACGGCGGGAGAACATGGGTGGCGGCGTGACGGTGGCGGGGTTGAAGGAGCGCGTTTCGATTTTGAAGGAAGGGGATCGATGCTTCGTAGAGGGGCCGGACAGGTGCAATTTCAGCTTCTATGTTGAAAGCTTCTGGGGGGAGTTGCTGGGTGTCGGAGAAGGGAAGGATGGTGAGGAGTAGCAGAGCGCGCCGCATCTCGAAGGGCGTTGGGAGCCGTCAAGGCGGGTGGAGTGTGCTGGACATAGCCTCAACGTCGAGGGAGACAGGATGCCCTTGAATATTAGAAGAAGAGAGGAAAATTGGAGTCCCAAAGATGTAGCGACGCAGTTCTTCAGCCCCAATTCGCCAAGCACTGTCTCCTTCCATTCCATTGGATCCAAGGCGGCCCCGCTTGAGCTGATAGAAATATTGATCATAAATTGCTTCGTTGGTGTTTGCTCTCACAGTGTCTATTGTAGTGCGTAAAGGGTAGCTCTTTTCATGATGCACCAAATTGCGAGTTTACTCAGAATCAGGATTTCCCGAGCCGGCCGGTCAATCACAAGGATGTCTAAACCAAGATGATTTTTGGTCGCGTCTCCCCATGTCGCACGACTGTGGAGCGGTGCTCACCCTATAGGCTCCAAGGAGGGGGTATATGGAAGGAAAAAGACAATATCCGATAACGAAGTTAGCCAAACTCCAGGATTGGGGCTGGTATTTATAGTCCACAAATAACCCAAGCATGGCTGAGAGCAGATCTTGCACTCGCGGTTCACGCATTTGCAATTTGCTGCTTAGGAGCAGAAGGATACAGCGGTGATTTGCTAAGGTCGTTGCATTGACGGTGTACAGCCAATTTCTCTGTATTCTCATTGCAGGTAGCATGACCTTCTCCTTCGCACATTCCGTCTGCATCACGGATCTGACATCTTTTCAACTTCCGTAGGCACCTGTCTTATGACATCCGCGAACCTCGCCCGCATGTGAAGTGTCTTGTCCCCCTTCAAGAAACGCCAACGATCCATTGGCGAAAGTGAACAAGCATCTCGCTCCTCCACTGCTCGAAGTGTCACAGGCGAGATCGCTTTGCGGGCCCAAGTAGCCCGCCGAGTCCCCGCCCAAGACCTCTGGTGGGATTTCTTCGGGGAATTCGTATGGTGGGCCTTCTTTGGTGGAGATGCTGCATACATGACCAGATTTACAGGAGTAGAAAATTTGAACCACGGTGTTACCGTAGGTGCGGCCGGAAAGATGGAGGTTTGAGCTGTCGTGGAGAGGCAAAGGGATGGCTCGGTTGGCTGTGGATGCGTCAGTATGGTCTTCCCGCTCAGCAGTTAAGATCGGATGCTAGTATGAGAAAGAGATACAAAGTGAATCTGGGAGAATGAATTTGCGTACTTTTCCGCCAGAATCCAGTAGTGTTCGCACAGCAATTTCGACAAGTGTACTTGACCAGAGAGCCATTGATTCCGATTCCATAAAGCCATCGCAACGTGGTCTTCTGGTCTATCCATTCCTCAGACAGACTTACAAGACCTGTGCCCGTTTTGAATACAGTAAAAGTTGATCCAAAATCCCAGCCATTTGCACCGCTCGAGAAAACCTCCTGTACGACGGTTGGGTCATCTTTTGGACGGTACACGGCCCATGTGGTGTTGACGTCCTTCGGACAAAAAGAGTCATAAGGTCCATCAGGTTTGAACTTGTTGTAGCCTGCTGCAATATTGGTGTCAATGTTTGCGGGTTCGACCTTGAGATCCCCAAGGCTTCCTTGAGACCATGATGAGCATAAATCTTCTTCGTGTGATCTGGCAGACCGCTCTTGTAGAATACCGTCCGCATCCATGTAATATAGCAAGACCACATCTTCAATAAGGACGGCACCTCTGTTTCCCTGGTTAACCAAGGCGAGTGGAGTTCCCGAATACGCTCCTGGGGCAACGACAGAAGCTTTCGGATTGTCCCTGTTGTATTTCTGCTGTATTGTCGTCATGCGCAAGCTATTATCATTGAGCGATTGATAGAGGTAAAGAGAGAAATTCTCTTTCGCAGGGCCGTTGAATGAGCCAGTGGCTATGGCAAGGGAGGTTCCATTCAGCACGCCATCGTAAAGATAGGTATAGCTACAAGTTTGTCAGAGCCTGACTCCACAATGTGAATGTCAGGTGAGGGTCTCACTTAGGCTCCGGCTCCTCGTTAGCCTCTTTATTCAACCCCTTAGGTCTTGTAGATTTGACGATAGGTCCTACACCAGCCACCAGGAACCAAAATACAATCAGGAGGGGCCAGAAATATCGCTTCCTTTCCACCATGCTCGTGCTCTTAAACGTGCCTGCTACTCTTTGGTATGCTTTAAACCGGATCTACTTGATTTGGCTTGACCCGATTTGTTCAGCCCATGCGACGCTGCAGATACCGCAATCCCATCGCTGTCGATGTATGTGTAAGGTGGAGGTTGCGCAGTAGGATCCAGTCTTGTTGTCTGCGCGCCGTAGTCGGGCGGCATCTCTTCTAGGGAGGCATTGGAGGTAGGCATCGTGGCACGAGCATCGAGTAATAGCTCGAATGATGGAGGAATGGCATCAAGGTCGTGGAACATAGGAAGGTGGGCATGATTGTACGCGCCAGGCCAGATTGAGATAGTAAGTTATGCATGTCGATTGCTCCTTCCGCAGGCCAGACATCATCAGGCAGATTTACAGTATAAGTTGGAAGAAAGGGAATAAAACAGCGCTCTCTTTTAACTTTGCTTTCTTTGGCCATTTTTGGAGCAGCTAGATCAGGTTGTGTAATAGGAATGGATAGGATAGGATTGGACATGGGTAAGGTGAGCGAAAGGGTGCGCATCACCTTGGTGAGGGTGTCGCGTCACCCCTGCTCACCTTGAAGATAACTCAAGCGGCAACACCCGCGCGACGTCGAGGTGAGCAGGGGGTACATTCTTATTGTCTTGTAGGGCCAAATCAACGGCAATCTAGTCACTCCCTCTCCACGCCCATGACGTTTCAAGAAGTTGTGCAACCTCCAAAATGGATCCTAATGAAAGAACTTCAGGTGCCTTATTAGGTCAGTAGCTGAGTACAGTCGCATATCTAGACCAAACTAGTCCTCAGCTCACTCGCTGACGTGAAACGAGTACAGCCCGAGCAGAGAAAGACATCGGCCAGCTAATGAGCCGCTTCGAGACCATCCTCTACTTCCTCGAGGCACGTTTTCTCCCCACCTGAAGACCACGCTTCTAAGCCCCCTCCCAACCTCTCGGACTAATGTGGCTTCGTAACATCAGAAAGAAAAAATCGACCGCAATACAGCTGCCGTTCAGGCGTACAATCTCAATGTCCAGACTGCTGCCCTGGTGCGAGCGGCTGAGGATGTCCTGTCGCTGACGCGGGTACTGAAGGAGGCGTGGCTGTTTGGGAAGCTAAATACTGTGGGACATAGTGAGGCGGAGAAGAGGACGGAGAGGGCGAGTAGGGAGGTGTTTGAGCGGTTGGAAAGGTTGAGGGATGAGGGCGCTTTGGGTGGTGCGGGGATGGTAGGAGGTGAGGGTGATGTGCAGAGTGGTGGAAAGACGGGAGGGGAGGATGTGGAAATGAATGGGATATGATAATGTGAAAGACTTCTGTATGAAATTATAGGTCTGAATCTTAAAGATTTTGTGACCTTTTGGGAATATATGAACTTCCCCACCATGATAACCTTTCCAATTCCGCCCCAATGACAACTTCCATGCCACCTCCGCTTCCTCCGCTGACCCTCGTTGTAGCTACAACACCATCTCTAGGCATTGGACTGCGGGGTTCCCTGCCCTGGCCGCCGCTCAAGCAGGATCTCGCCTTCTTTGCGAGGGTCACGAAACGTGTTCCTGCTTCAATATCGCAACCTCGAGACAGTCAGGTTTCCACGTGGACAGAGGAAGGGAGCAATGGCGTTGGACTCGACAAGAGCTATGAGAATAGAAGGGTCAAAAACGCAGTCATTATGGGCCGCAAGACTTGGGAGAGCATACCGCAGAAATTTCGGCCGCTAAAAGAACGGATAAATGTCGTTGTGAGCCGGAATCCTGATGCTCTTGGGCTGGGCCACTCGAAGTCTGGAGAAGTTTATGAGCAGGGCAAGGTGGGTGGACAAGATGTGCTCGCTGCTGGGAGTATAGAGGCTGGGCTGAGCGCGCTGCTTTTACAGTATCCGCCTATTTCGGACGGTCAAGAGGAGGGGGGAGGGCAAGTGAGAGGGCAAGCAGAAGAGAATCAAGTTGAACTCGGCAGAGTCTTCGTCATTGGAGGCTCGGAGATCTACAAGCTTACCCTGGAGATGAAGGAATGTCAGAGAGTACTTTGGACACGGCTGAAGCAGGAGTTCGAATGTGATACGTTCTTTCCTCAGGGTGTGCTACGCTGGAATGCTGAGAAAGAAGAAGGAGAGGATGCAGCTACGAAGCGGGAGACAAGATGGGAGAGAAGAAGTACGGAAGAGCTACAAAAGTGGGCGGGCGAGGAAGATATTGGAGGTACAAAGAAAGAGGGGGGTGTGGAGTTTGAGGTCGTGATGATGCAGAAAGAAGGGACATGAATGCCATACCGGAGGTGCTAGCTCATGCTCAACTTGTGAACTTTCCAATTCGCTTAACCTGATGAGCACGAAAGGAAGTCTTGGAACGCGTCCCCACTTGACTACAGAGCACGCAATATCCAAACAAGTGGCAGAGATTTGGTGCTTCCAAAGGCATATATGTGTTTAGCAATCGATGAATTCGATCTTTGCTGCAGACAGCCACCCTGTTTCTCGACCTCTGGCGATTGCATACAATGTATCTAGAAAAGCAGGCACGAAAGACCCTGGCCCCTTGACGTCCTGCCTTCGACAAGCCACTTCCGCTGCTATCTCAAACATCAATATCCCGGAAAGGGCAGCTAGCAATCTATCACCCTTTTCGACGGCAAGAAATGAGGCAATCGTTGTTCCGAGTGTGCAGCCACTACCAGTGATGCTTCCTAAATACTCATGCCCATTATTTATGGCAATGACTCTTTGACCGTCACTGAGGAAGTCAGTCTTGCCAGTCATGAGTACAACATTGCGTTCTCGGGAAGCCAACTTCTTGACAGTTGATGCTTTTGCTTCGTCGCTAGAGGAGCTTCCACTGCTATCGACGCCTTTTTGCTGTGTTAAACCTTCTCCTAGGACAGCTAGAATCTCATTCTCATTCCCTTTGATCACATCGAAATACCCAGCACTCAACAGTGTTTTGATGGCATTTCTTCTCAGCTCAGTAGCACCACCACCAACAGGATCGAACAGAACCGAGCCCCCAGCCTTGTTGTACGCATTAATAGCCTGGATATAGTTGGATAGACCGTCAGGGGTGACAGTACCCATGTTGATCACTAGGGAGCCTTTCAACTTAGCCAAATCTTCCGCTTCAAGACCATTGTTCGCCATTATTGGAGATGCGCCGACACATAGAGCAACATTTGCAGCGAAATTCTGAACGACAAGATTGGTCATGTTATGGCACAAAGGCGACGTTTCAAATACGCGGCGAACTACGCCAGGGACTTGTGAGAGCAACTTATCCTGATCGTTGTTCTTTGCCGCATTCGGGCTCAAGGTTGCTGGGGCTGATGTTACGGCTTGCCGAAGCTCGCATGCAGCAGTACGAGGGTCAGGGGAGGCCATGATGGCACTCACAATAGCTGCACCAGACAACGATTTTTTTGAATGGGCGGATTGGTACATCACACGCTGTACGTTCGAATGGTTAAGACTCCCAATAGCAACCGCGGGGACAGTTTCATAGGTTGTTGAGAGGGCTTGCAGGATGTCTCTCACTCCGGCGGTTCCAATAATCGACTTTGTATCTGTCTTTGTCGGTGTTGCGTAGACAGTTCCGATTCCCAGATAGGTAGCACCCTCTTCAGCGGCTCGGATTGCCTCCTGAGTGCTGGATGCTGTGACACCAATGATTGCGTTTGGGCCTAGAAGCTTTCGGGCCGTTTTCAGATCCATATCTTCTTGCCCAATGTGAACACCGTCTGCATTGATGGCCAAAGCGACATCAAGTCGGTCATTAATGAGCAAAGGGACATTATGCCTCTTCGTGACTTCATGCAGCCTTGTAGCAGTCCGAATCAAGTCCGCCGTCTCGCCATTTTTGTCTCGGTACTGGACGATTGTGACTCCTCCTTTTATGGATTCTTCGACTACGTGAACCAAATCTTTGTCTGCGAGTATGGCAGGCGTCGAGTCAGTCACGAGATAAAGGGAATAATCTATATCCATAGTTCCTTTTTGAATTCCATGAAAATTGCATAGGGTGCTTTCAAGTGAGCTGTAACGTTTCCAACGCTGATGTCACAGGCTTTGCAGTAATGTCAGCTGTTTCTGCAGTCCTAATCCCTTTGATTGGTAGGAAGTACAAGCAGACAGAAGCCGAAGAGAAGACATACGCAATTATCGACGGTACAGGAGGAACTAATGGACCGCACAGAGGAATGGTTTGTCAAGATATAATATTCATGTAACTGTAATGGAAAGCACAAAAATTCAAAGTCAAGATGTCATGTTGTGAGAGATACGGCGTGACGAAACAATTCAGACACTCTGAACCGACCCGATACGCAGGCTACAAACCAGAAGTTCCCCAAGTCAGCGCCTTCAATACAAAGCAGGGATGGGAAAGCAAGCAGGAATCTTACACAGTTGATGTTGTCTAATGTGTTTGCCTGCATTCTTCTGCCTGCAGAACCCCATGCAGATGCAAGCCACGTGCCAGAGTTTCGGGTGTCGGCAGGTTTCCGCAAGGCGCCTCTAGATCATTTTGTCGTTGACTTTTCCTTCTTCCTCTTTCTCCTCTCCCAAAACACCAACTTTCATCAAAGATCTCATTCACGCAACGAACCTGCAATCACAAGACTTGTCAACCCATCCGCGAGATAATCGAGCAACTTCGACTCTCTCCAAAACTCCTTGAAGCGCCTTGACTTGGACTTCATACTACCCACCAGATTTGCCAATCTTCACGCGAGAACAAGTCAACACTCAACTGTCTATGTATCGGTCCCCTCCGGTCTACCAGTACGACCAGCCTTTCAAGCTGCCTTTAATCCGCATACACCGAAGTCCGTGTAGCGACAAAACCAAATCGAACGGGTGATTAGAGTCAAGTCGGACATCTTGGGTTTCAGCAGACAATCATCATCATCATTTCGTTCTACATGCGCAACCAGAGCATGTGCATGCCTTGTTCCACACTATCCCGCTTCAATCTTCTCTGTTTCGGTCCTTCTGCCCATATACGTGATCATCAAAATCTATAGACTTTCAGCTCCACCGCAAGCATGGCTACCATGAACATTCGTCGTGTAAGGGCCACACCTGTCTCTTGTTCTCTCACAGCTCTCTGACTTTGCGTGCAGGATGTCGCCGACCCTTTCTACCGCTACAAGATGGAACGCCTGCTTTCCAAAATCGAGGGCAAGGGAAATGGCATCAAGACAGTGGTTGTCAACCTCAGCAGCGTCGCTCAATCTTTAGCGCGCCCACCTGCCTGTATGTCTTGGTAATACCGAATCCCAGAGTGCATTGCTGTGCTGACTCTTGAGTAGACGTTATCAAATACTTCGGATTCGAGCTCGGAGCACAGACAAACACCAACCCGGCTGATGACCGCTGGATTATTAATGGTGCTCATGACGCATCCAAGCTCCAGGATCATCTTGACGGCTTCATTAATAGATTCGTACTTTGCAAAAAATGCAAGAACCCCGAAACCGATGTCATCGTGAAAGACAAAGACATCACGCTGGACTGCAAAGCCTGCGGCCAGCGCTCTGACGTCGATGTTCGTCTCAAGCTAAGTGGCTTCATCCTCAAGAATCAGCCAAAGAAAAGCAAGAAAGACAAAGCTGAGAAGAAGGCACGTCGTGCTAAAGCGAAAGAAAATGGTGAAACTGAGGTGAATGGTAACGGCCACGCCTCCCCCGACGGTAGCAACTCCGACAACGCCGATGCTGAAGAGGATGGTGCGCTGGAAGCCGGCAGTGATGACGAGTTCACTCGCAAAATCAATGAAGATGCAAAGGACCTTAACGGAGCTGCAGCAGACGAGGACACCGTACAGTGGACTGTTGACACATCTGAAGCGGCTGTCAAAGCCCGTGCTCAAGAGCTTCCTAGCGATTTCAAGCAGACGCTCACTCTTGAGGATGGCGATGACGATGGCGAAGAAGGCGGGGCTGGGAACAGCGCTTACGATCAACTTGGTAGCTGGATCATCAGCACAGCTGAGGCCAGTTCAAAGGGTGTGGCAGAAGTCTCTGATGTCGACATTTACTTGAAGGCCAAAGAATTGGGCATCGAAACGAAACACAAGACATTGACCGTACTTGCTCAGACCATCTTTGACAAAAACATGATTCAGCAGATTCCGAAGCGTGGAGGCATGCTCAAGAAAGTAAGTTTTCGTATCTTGTTAAATCCTTAAATCGTAACGCGCTAACGATATTCTAGATGATAACATCTGAGCGTCATCAGAAGGCTTTCCTCGGTGGCATGGAACGCTTCGTCGGCAAGGAGCATCCCGAGCTCATTGCTCAAATCCCCAAGATTTTAGTGGCATTCTACCAAGAAGACCTTGTCACGGAAGATATTCTCCGCCCATGGGCATCCAAAGCTTCGAAGAAGTACGTCGACATCGGCACCAGCAAGAAGTGCCGCAAAGCCGCTGAGCCAGTGATCGCTTGGCTCGACACTGCTGAAAGCGAGGAAGAGTCGGACGAGGAGTAGATTTCAATCTCTCGAACCTCTTGTGGCCTCCCGCGGCGACGGCATTCTTCCAATCTTCTATGTGTTCAGCTTATGAACATACTTCGATCTGTCCTTACAGCACGGAAATATCTCCACTCTGCGGCACTAATATCCCAGCTCCACGGTTTTCGGTCAGCTTCACACCTCACTTCTCGTCAGAGATAGATTACAATTGAAGATTCTGTTCAGTCTTAAGCATTCAACATAAAGCTGCAAGTATCTCAAAGACATGTTACCATTTCTGAGAGGTTACTTTCATGTTAAATGTCCAAGTCCACAAAATGCAAACCTGGCACGTCGTCGGGTTTTTTTAGTCTCTCGCCACCTCTGCTTAGCCTTCCTTTCTCTTCAACAAGCCAAAGCAGGTCTGCGTTCAACTCATCCAAACAGAATTTCACTCCTTCCTTCCTCTCACGTGTCATCACAGACTCATCTGCATAAGACCCCCCGTTCAACTCCTTTCCCTTCCCCTCTTGCTTCTTCCATTCTTCGCCCTCCTCACTCACCTTATCCGCCACTCCCCCAATATATCCCGCCAACATCTCAAACACCGCATCCTCCTGCCCGATCTCCGCATTCACCCCAACATTCACCACAACACTCATCACCAACCCCACAAGCGCATCCCAAGCGTTCCACCACGTCCCACCCAGCCGTCCCTTCTGCGCCCTCACCTCTTCTCTCATCTGTCTCTCGACCCTTGCATATACCTTCTCGATTTTCCCAAAGTCATCTTCAATCCTCGTGTGCAAAAAGTCGCCTGCACAGCGGCACAGCACATTCATAGCGCCTGCCGCGGCTACAGTCTCGAACGGCAGCGCGTCGATCGAGAAGAGGCGCGTGGCAATGTATGGGTATAGCTGCGCTGCGAGTGGAAGGAAGGTGTCGGTGTCACGGGCTAGGAGGGGAAAGGACGTCGAAAGGAGATCTAAGAGGGAGGCGCGCAAAGTTGGGGAAGAGGAGGACATGTGAGCTGGTGTGAGGGACGTTATTGATGTGATTATATTGGTGGATTTGCTGGGTTTGGGAGCTGGTGGGTCCGCTGGAGGGAGTGTGGAGAGGTCGTCGGGGTCTGATGGGCCGTTTGGCGGAGTGGTGGGTTTCGAGGGCGGTGAGGTGGGAGGTGAAGACTCAGGGAGTGTTTCCAGGGTCTTGTACCTACGCTCTCGGTTTTCACGGAGGAGGTTGGCTAGTTCGGGGATGCTGATGGGTTTTTGCCGCTTAGGCCGGGTTGTGGTGTCTTTGTTGGCATCGATTAGGGGCTTGGAGCTTTTGCTAGCCTCTTCTACTATGGCGTTGAGGACTGTGAAGAGCGATTCAACTAGCTTTGGGTAGCCGTGGTAGGAGGCCAGTATTGAGAATATCGATTCGACTAGGTCGTCAAGGTAGGGAATGAGAGGTGGGCCGCAGAGGTTGACCATCATGACGAGAACTTGAGGTGCCTGGGGGCTTATGTCGAAGGTGTTGAGTTTTAAGGAGATGGCATTGACTAGATAGTCGGCGTTGTCGACTATGAGTGCCGCAGGATTGGGGTACTCGCAGGATTGTGAGACGATATTAAGGCACGTCATGGCGTGTTGTTGAAGAGCTGAGTTACTCGAGCCCAACCGCTCAAGAATGGGATAGAGAGCATCAACGAGCTCGGCTCGAAAATCACGCTTCTGAGATCTAGCTTGCAGAGCGAGGATTTCGAGAGACAATGCTTGGATCGGCCATGTGGAGTCATCTGAATTGTATGTCGATTTGCTGATTGAGGATAGCGCAACGGAGTATGCTTCTTCAAGCAGATGTGACGAGGGCCCGTCGTCGTCCGCGAAATTGACATACCGATCCATCTCAGAAGATTCTTCGACAGTTGGCGAAAGGATTTGAGTAGCAAGCCACAAGGCAGCAAGTATCTCTTTGCGTGAAGTACTGCGAAGGGTTGTCAAAATACCTTGCTGCATTGTCTCGGATGGTTGCGCTTGTTGGAACTGATATAGAAGACTTTGGAGAGTCGAAAGTCCTGCATCGCCGAGGAAAATATTGTCAAAAGTCGTTGAGTTGTTCGTAGTTTTGGATATTTGTAGAGCTCGAACCACGTCTGCACTGGGCTCCGAGGATGTCTGGATCTTGCTGTCCGAGAAGCGGCTCAATACCGTCGCGACATTGGTTTGTAGGCTCGATCCAATGGAGTCATCGAACATGTCCATGCTGGTTCCTGTAGTCTTGAGCAGACTATATGCGGTAGATATCTGAGCGGTGGTGTTGTTCTTACGCCTGTCGTCGTTAGATTGCATGACTCCTGGTAACATGGTGATCCACTCGTGCAAAGACACTCTCAGATACTCTCCCAGTGAAGGGCTTGATGCGAGAAGTCCATCCACAGCAAATCGAATTCCGTCATCTTCATTTCCATCAGCACATAGGACAACTAAAGTATCAATGAACATAGGGACCGTTTGATGCAGTGATTCTGAACATGAGTTGATAAGTGACACACAGAGTTTCGATAACGCCTGTCTTACGTCCATCCGGTCCGTGGCTTTTAGAGGCATGATGTTTGCTAGAGCCATCTTTACCTGATGTGCGGTGGCCGCGAGCCATTTGTCAGTCGTACCACTGCTGTTCTTGCTGCCATTCCTTTCTGTTAAACCAAGTTCTGAACCACTCAGAATTCTGCATAGAGTATTCTCTAGAACTTGGAGGCCTCTGACAGTGAACGCTGAATTTTTTATTTTGCCCTTGGTAGAAAGAACCTTTGTTAAAGAAGAAATGATACCAGGGAAGACATTCCTTAAAGCTTCCCGATCAGCTATACAGGTGATCAACTTGTCCAGAGCAGACAGTGCAGCCAGCCGTACAGAAGTGGCTGGACCATCCGCTATCCCATCGAGCAATACGGTAACCGAATGCCCTAAAACCGGGATATTTTCAGTCTTGATGGTCGAGCCATTTCCTAGACCAAGATTTCGAGAAACCTGAGATAGGTTTGATATACACTGAAATGCCACTGCCGCTAGTTCCTCGTTAACTGAATTGACCTTGGACTCCGTGGGGCTTCCTCCGGCAAGGAAAGAGAGTAATATAAGCAGCTGCTTGCTCATATCCTGCTGTATCTGAGTCTTCCATCCCTTGAGGATTAGGAGATGTAGACATCTGAGCGCAATCTCAACGACTTGAACAGGAAGTACTTTTGCCTCGCGGAAGACATGTGAAAGGGGAAAGAAAACATAGTCTGCCAATTTTGCGTCAAGTGCTTGTTCGTCCAGAGATACGGACTGCAACACTCTGAAAAGCGAATTCAAAGAATTAACGAAGTCTTGGCTGGTAGTCTTTTTTGACTTGTAGCTCAGTGCCACTTGACCGACGTTGACGCAATGCGGCTTCAATGTTCGAAAGGCTTTAACTCGTGCTTCATCCATAACGAACATACGAGTCCCTAGCCATAGTGCAAATAAAAGGTTACGGTTTGAAGACTTGTCTGGGTTCAATATCTCAAATCATCTGGTGAGGAATCTGTTTCCGTCCCCATCATATCAGCCTCGGGTTCAGCATGAAGGATGAGGGGATATTCGAATTTCTATATCTGGCTTCCTACCTTGCCACACCCCTTTCTTTATAGTTGCAGAGATCTTCTCCATTGAGATAAGAAAGTATAGCATGTTACACATTGAAACTCTACTGCGTGCGCATCAGACTATGGATGGAGGTGTTAAAGTACCGCAAAAGAAGCCTCCTCTCAAATCTCCGTCACGAGATTAGGACTTCTATGCTTCTTGCTATTTACACATTATCTTCAGCATCGACGTTATGATACGCATGCCCGCTTCCATCACGCCTTGTCCTCTGCCTTGACGGCGGTTCGTACATCATCACATAATTTACAGACGCGCCATCTAGAGTTCCAGTGCCGTTTTCTCTCATTGTAAGATACGGTGCAGAGTCGCACCAAAAGTCTTTGCAGTTCGTCACTACCCCTCGAGAGAACGGGTTCCTCCTTTTAGTCGCTTTGCCCGATGCAGTAGCAACAAAGCTATCTAACCCTAGAAGTTTCTTCCACTGATCGAAACAGCCTTGACGAGGGCGGTGCGGTTGAGCGCCCCGTGAGGCGGTCGAGCCACGACTTGCATCGGATATCTGAGCACCGTCCATGGTTGTCGAGCCCGATGTCAGAGTAGCAGTCACTGCTTCCGAAGTTCGTGTGGCGTGTGGTCCATTACCTCTCATGCTCTCCCAAGTAGTTTGAGCTTTTGATATCAGGAAAAGATGCGTGAAGATTAGCATGGAGACCCAAGTAAGATGCAACGTGATCCACAACGTAAGCGCGACAGTAAACGTATCGCGCAGGACATATTCGCAAAGACCATCGGAAAGAATGTTGCATGACTTTTCTGTGGGTAGCGGTAGGCCCTCGAGGTCTGAAGATGTCAGGATCTTGTACGACCTGCATAGGGGCCTGAGTTCACTCACAATAGAGAACAAGCCGATCAAACAAAAGCACCCCAAATTCCATGGATATTATGAAGAGTAAGAAGTGTCGGTGATTGTTCGCGCCCACACAGGCGTTAATCCATGGACAATGACTGAAGAATCTTAGCTGATGCTCTGTAAATTTCAATTAATATGCTCACTGGTCATGTTTGGCAACGCACCGAGAGCATCGTCTACAGTGCTTGCTCCTCAATGGCATTCGGATCATGCAATGTACGCAGTAGTTCTGGTCATCGAACTTCCAGAGGCTTATCAATTCATCAATGACAGCTTTTTGTGATGTACGACTGCTCAGTTTCGGTATGTAGCCCGGATTCTCAATCATGCTGATCGTGAAGAAGTATGCACAAGAAAAGAAACAAGCGCTAAACAGGACATTACAAAATACATGAGTCGTGAAGGTATCTATCTCAAGTTAGCTAGTGACCACACACCTGGACTATTTCTCAATCATACAAGGTAAGATGGTGGTAAACCACTGCAAGCCCACCCAAAAGACAGAACCTGCCAGAACGCCCGCTAGATATGGCTGTTATAGTTGTTAGCCTTGGAAATATCGAGCTCGGGTATAAGCTCACAGTGTGGTCAAATTGCTTCATGTCATTAGGTGCCCAAGGAAATACCTGCTGGGCTGCAAATTGCATAGAATAAAGAACAAACATAGCCAGAGGCACGGCGAAGTAGATAACCATTCTACTCAGGATGGTCATGATTATTATAATTTCGAAGAATGGCAGAAAGAAGAAGAATCTCGTGTGGAAGATACGTGTGTTGACGAACGACGTGTAGGAAAGGGGTAGCTGTTTCGGAGTTCCGTCTGCATTGTAGCCCAGGCCTTTCAATGATCGGTGCCATGGTCCCTTTGACTTCATTTCATGTGCTACTATGGCTGGTGTTTTAGCGTCGTCGGTTTCAGCGAAGCGATCTGAACCCGATTCGATCAATTTTCGAATACAGTACGCATTGCCTTTGACAAGCGCCCAATGTAAAGCGGTGAACCCCTTCTCATCTTTGACGTTCACACTGGCGCCCCATTGAAGGAGTAACTCCACGCAGGCAGGATACCCCTTGTAAGCTGCCCACATTAGGCAAGTATGGCCTGAAGGGTCAGGACTGTCGACAGGAATGTGCTGGTGTAGTAGAACTAGCATAATAAAGACGTTGCCGTCAAACGTAGCAAGGTGTAGCATGTTATACCCTTGAACGTCGACGATGAGAGGATCTGCTCCGTGCTGCAGGAGCATGTGCACAACATAGATATGACATCTTTGGACAGCCCACATCGCTGGTGTGGTCACGGATTCGCCGCCCTTAGCATTGACATCTGCGCCAGATTCAATCAAGAACTTGCACAGTGCATAATGATTGTTAATAGCCGCCCACTGTTCTTATCAGACATGTCTCAACGTAAGGTCATCTCAAGAGAGAACTTACGTGAAGAGGTGTAACGCCCTCCTCGTCCTTATAGGTGCCGTCACATTTGCCTTCGTCGAATAGCTTTTGGATTGGTCCTATTTCTCCCAAACGAGCTAGTTGCATGACATCCTCATGAAGAGGTAGCTTCTCCTCATTCTTCGTTTTGTCATTCGACTCTTCCATACCCGTGTCTGCCCTCTCTGACGTGGACGCATCGCTGACCCCAACCGGCATCCTGAGGTTCGGCTAGCTTGACCTTAGAAAGAGGGAGCTAGTTATCAATCTGCACAAATCGTCGACCATCACGAGACTGGTCTGACGATAGCCTACGCGTTTGGATGTCGGTTCGTCAAGTGTTGATCAAAGCCATGACGGGTGAGATTTCGAGGTTTCGATGCCATAGGGCTGACGCGGAGGAGCCGCAGAACACTCGAGTCCTTCTTTTCCGCCTGCGAGCATTCTGCGCACCATGAACTCTCAAGGCGAACATGGATGGCCAGCTGTCCTGACAAATCCGAACCCGATCTCGCTCTTCTGCACTGCTCTTCTGGTCATTTCGGTTCCTCTATTCCTCCATTTTGTCATATATCGATCCTCAAGTTCGACTTTCCTCCCAACCTTTCTACTTCTTGGACCAAGTGAATCTGGTAAGACATCGTTATTGACATTGGTATGTGGTGAGACAACATCTACTGGAGTAATAGTCTGATACCAGGCCTTAGTGGGAAAGAGGACAACATGCAGTGACCCGCACATCGCAAGCTCCTCTGACTGTTGAATGCTCTTTACCAGTCAATTCGACGGCAGCATCCTCAACATACCGATCTACAAACGATCCTTCTAATGAAACTCACAAGAAATTCATGCTAGCAGACACCCCAGGCCATGGGAAGCTTCGGCATCATGCCATGAGCAGCATCACGAATCCTCAAAATCTCAAAGGTATTATTTTTATGGTTGATGCAGCCGAACTCGCCGCTGGTCAGACTGAGGCGGCGGACAATGAAGCATTGCGACAGTCGGCCGAATACCTCCATGATGTGCTGCTACTTCTACAGAAAAGGTCTTCTTCCACGAATTCTGCCCGAAGACCCACAATGCTTCCGCTGCTCATTGCTGCCAACAAACTAGACCTCTTCACAGCCTTACCAGCATCTTTAGTCCAGACGTATCTGGAAAACGAAATCTCTAAGGTTCGGAATTCTAGGAGTAAAAGCTTATTGGATTCGGGAGTGGGGATGAATGACATTGAAGAAGAGAAGGACTGGCTAGGAGAGGGAGGTGATAGCAAGTTCACGTTCTCGCAAACGGAAGAATACAATGTCCATGTGGAAGTAGCTGGTGGGAATGCCATTGGCGCGGACGGTCCAGATGTCAAAGAGTGGTGGGATTGGATTGGAAGTCAACTATGAAGTGCGACGAAATCGAACCAAGCTAGGCCCACGCGTCTATCTATGTTGGGAATTGCCTCATGATTTGCTTCTAAGTTCAACCTGCTGGGGTGAGCGGGTTTGCAGGAAAATGAAAGTAGGAACAATTTCATACCCTCGGCTAACGTCGGCATGAAGATGCGGGATTCTTCTTCCGTCATTTTCTTGCAAAATGCACTTTTGAACATCTTACAGACGATACTGTCGTTGCGCATTGTTTCTACACTCCGACAACAGCAATGTCGACTATCACGCATCCGAAGATCCCACCGGTCTCTATGGACTCCATACTTGAACAAATCGGCAACACTCCGTTAGTCAGACTGAATAGGATTCCACAAAGCTTAGGTATTGAAGCTACGGTTTATGCTAAGCTCGAATTTTTCAATGCAGGAGGCAGTGTGAAAGACAGGATCGCTTTGCGCATGATTGAAGAGGCGGAGCGAAAGGGAAGAATAAAACCCGGGGATACTTTAATAGAGCCAACAAGTGGAAACACCGGCATTGGGCTTGCGTTAGTCGCTGCAGTAAAGGGTTACAAGACAATCATCACTTTACCCGAGAAAATGTCGCCAGAGAAAGTCGCTGTTCTACGGTCGCTCAATGCCACGATCATTCGAACACCTACACAGGCAGCATTTGACTCGCCTGAGTCTCATATTGGTGTAGCACGCCGCTTGCAGAAAGAAATCCCCAATGCTCACATCCTCGATCAATACGGCAACGAAGATAACCCGCTTGCACATGAGTATGGGACCGCCGAAGAGATTTGGACACAGACTGACGGCAAGATCAAGGCCGTTGTTGCTGGCGCCGGGACTGGAGGTACCATCACTGGACTTGCTCGAGGTTTGCGCAAATACAATCAAGACATTCAGATTGTCGCTGCAGATCCGTATGGTTCGATCCTTGCGATTCCAGAGAATATGAACCAAACACATGCAAACGAATCATATAAAGTCGAGGGTATTGGCTACGACTTTGTGCCTGATGTCCTTGATCAGCGTACGGTCGATAAATGGTACAAGACGGACGACAGGGAGGCATTCGCTTATGCGAGGCGACTTATTGCCGAAGAAGGAATGCTTGTTGGTGGTAGCAGTGGGAGTGCCATTGCCGCCCTAGTCAAGAGTGCAAAGGACTTGAATTGGAGAAAGGGGGATGTGGTTGTCGTGATACTGCCAGATAGCATTAGAAGCTATCTCAGTAAATTCGTCGATGATGACTGGCTAGCAGCTAACGATCTGCTCCCGCCAACTCCACCACCCACCAACCCTCCCTCACCAGAACTTCCAGCACTCCAACGCCAAACTTCGCTCTCTAAGTCCAAAGACAAGTCACCTTTTGGCAATTCCACCATCCGTACTCTCCGCTTGAAGCCAGTGACGACAGTTGCTGCTAACACCCCATGTGCGGAGGCAATAGAAACGATGCGAGACAAGAGCTTCGATCAACTTCCAGTCCTTTCGTCTAGCGGTAATAGGAAGCGTCTGGTTGGCCTCATAACATTAGGCAATCTTCTGAGCTGGATAAGCCAGGGGAGAGCGACACCAAAGTCACCTGTTTCTGATGTGATGTTTTCGTTTACTAAGATCACTGAAGTCGTCACGGACCCGAGGGACGTTGGCCATCTTGCTCCAGCACAAGACAGTGACACGGCTATGACGAACGGTGAAGCAGACAGCCAATCCAAACCCCAACCACGGAAGTTTCTTGAAATATCTCTTGATACACCACTGCGGTCTCTGTCGAAATTCTTTGAATGGAACAGTGCTGCTGTCGTCACTGAGAGAGAGGGCGAGGGGCCAGACACATGGATGAAGCCTGTAGCTGTTGTCACGAAGGTGGACTTACTCGTCTGGCTCTCAAAATTTGCAAAAGGCAGTTTACCGTGACACTCTACCCAGCAGCATGTCGTTTCATAAGGTGAGGCGACTCGTGGTCAATGGAAAAAGCCATAACTTTAGGTTTAAGGAAATCTTTGCTGTAAAAACGGCTCGATAGCTGAAAACGGCCGCACAGACTCAGCCACTGGAAGATTCGACGTGGAGCTCTCTTAGCCCACACCACTCCAAGCTGCGTATTAGATAATGTTGTGGAGAGACATAGTCATGGGCCTTGGTCTATGGAGAGGATGTTGAAATTGAAGAGATACCTACAGTGAAAGTAATGCATTTTATCTGATGTGAATATTAAATATGATAGACAACCAGTAGACTGTTTTAGGAGTAGGGGATGGTCTTTCACTTAAACCAGTCTTGTTGGTTGTTTGATGCATGGCGCTAGTGCAAGGTACTAGCGTCAGCCCTTTTGGGTGCGCATGCAATCCGTGACTTTTGACCTCGTATACCAAAAACAACCATCAAACCTCATATTGACAACAGTCTTGCTGCGAATCATCGCAGACTGTGTCTAGCTCCGTTGACAACTTTGTTGCTCGTTAATGCTTCGAACTCCCTCGTCACTCATAGAGCCATGATCTTACGACTCCTATCTTTGATTGCTTTTGCGATCTCTTGCGCAGTCGCCGATGTCCAATTTACAAAGCCTTCCGGAGGAGCTACAGTTGCAGGTGGTAAGACTATAGAGGTATCATGGAAGGACTCTGGAGACGATCCACCTCTAAAGGAGCTCCAAACGTATCAGCTATTCTTGTGCGCTGGTGGAAATGAGGAAGAAAACTTTATACAGCTTACCAACCTGGTGAAAGACGGCAAATTCAGCTCTGGTAGCTCAGCTTCTGGAGCTGTGTCAGCTGGTATCGGAGGATCGGACAAGAATGCATAGTAGGCAGCCTCGACTGCATCCTCTCAATGACGGTACGGTGCCAGTCCGCTGACCTGCCATATAGCTTTCTCAAGATGATATCTTCCACTGCTGGCGGTGTAGTTATCAACTACTCAGACCGCTTTACACTGTCCGGCATGAGTGGCACATTCCCACCAAATGTGCAAAAAGCCGTCAAAAGCGTCAAGGACACTTCAGGCCCCGAAGCACAGAATCAAGTTCAAGATTCAGCAAACAATCCAGCCGCCGGAAATCAGGGCATCTACGGCACGCCGTATTCATTGCAAACAGGGGCAACTAAATATGCACCAATGCAGAAGAAGCCTCCAACGAAGATAACCGCCAAAAACCCAACCCCGCAGTACCCTACGAGTTCTGCAAAGATAGCGAAAACAAAACTCCCGACGCCGAAGCAGGTCACGACTTTGACCCAGTCTGTGACGTATTCCGCCGCCAGCAAAGAGAATACTGTAAGTGATCCCAAGCACCATACTTACACTACTGTTACTGACGGAAGACAAAGGCATCCGCTTTACCTGGGCCTGGTCAAGCGATGCAAAAGTTTCTCAACAGGTGGCGAGATTGAATGATCGCCCCCTTGTTGCCTTGTATCATATCACTGCATTTAGCGAATAGAGGGTTGTTGGACGCAAGTGTAGAAACTATGGAGTTTGGGCTTGTGCATCAACAGGCGTTTGGACGACAACAAATAGAGCTCAATGCAGCGCAATACGAAGATATGGCTCCGACAATCAGTCGGTGGGCATGGCCCAATATATATAAATTATTGTGTCGTAAGTTGCAGCTTACGAATCCTTAAACACCAAACATAATGAAACCGAATGGCCAATTTACCTAGTATTTCAACTACACTCTCTTCTATCCAACGTTACCTAGGCAAAATGACGGACTTTGAATCTGTACTCGCCGGCAAATACCCCGCCAAAGTCCATGCCAGAAAGGTAGCAGAGAAGCTCAAAGCTGACCTTGGCGATGACACGCCAACGACATTATACCTTCAAGGCCAGCAGACTCGTATGCAAGAGGACAATGATGAAGCTGTGCCATTCAGGTGACGCCGGTCCCACAATTTGCAGCATCCAAGCTAATTGGCCTTGTGCAGACAACGCCGTCATTTCATCTACCTTTCTGGTTGCCTTGTCCCGGACTGCCATCTCACCTACCATCTGCCTACAGACTCCCTTGCCCTCTTCATCCCCGATCTCGACCCTGACAGCGTGATATGGTCCGGACTACCCCTCAGCCCTGACCAAGCACTTGAGAAATATGACATAGACGCCTGTTATACGAACAAAGAGTTGGAAACGCACTTTCAATCTCTGGCCAGCGAGAGTGAGAAAGACATACTTGCTGTCACCGGCCGAGGCGAGCTACCTTTTGAACCATCTGGCTTTAGCACGATCAACAGAGACGCATTGCATGCTGCAATTGACGTTTGTCGCGTCACCAAAGATGAGTATGAAATCGCCCTTCTACGAAAGGCCAATGCCATCACAGCGGACGCCCACATCAACGCTCTCAAGCACATCCCAGACTCCGGAAACGAGACGGAGCTCCAGGGACAGTTCCTCTGCACATGCGTATCGGAAGGGGCGAAACACCAAGCATATGGGGGCATCTTCGGCTGTGGTGCCAACGCTGCTACCCTTCATTACCAGAAGAATGATGAGCCATTGACGGGGAAAAGGGTGATCTTGATTGACGCGGCGGCAGAATGGCAAGGCTACTGCGCGGATGTCACGAGGACGATGCCGCTTCATCCGGAGGGATTCGACAAGGAGAGTGCGCAGATCTACGTGATTGTGGAGCAGATGCAGGAGGCTTGTTTCAAAATGTTGAAGGCTGGGGTGAGGTGGGAAGATGTGCACATGTTGGCTCATGAGATTGCGGTGGAAGGGCTGTTGTCGATCGGGCTGCTCAAGGGGGATAAAGCTGCTATCTTGAAAGCCAGGACGAGCGTGGCATTCTTTCCTCATGGACTGGGGCATTACTTGGGTCTCGACACGCATGACACAGGTGGCAATGCGAATTACGAGGATTCGGATCACATGTTCAGATACCTCAGGGTCCGTGGTACGCTGCCTGAGAACAGCGTGATTACGGTGGAACCGGGGATTTACTTCTGTCGATTTATTGTTGAGCCGTATCTCAAAGATGAGAAACACAGACAGTTCATCGACGAGAGTGTGCTGGAGCGATTCTGGGAAGTGGGTGGAGTCAGGATCGAGGATGACGTGCTGATCACAAAGGATGGGTATGAGAACCTGACCACAGCGCCGAAAAGCATTGATGACATGATGCGAGTTATGTATGAAGGACGAGAGCTCTGAGCTTTGATCTAGGGTCTGTGGATGACGACGTGATATGCTGCATGAAGAGACGTCAAACAAGCAAGGTATCAATGCTAACTTTTGAACCTGTAAAACCTCCAGCTTTTGCAGATATTGCTTAAGCCACACAAGCTCGCTAAGCAATTTGCTAGCGTGTCTTGTGGGGAGCGGGCGGTAACGGGGAAAGGGGAAAGGGGAAAAGGGAAGTACCCCCTGAGATATGGATTGGCAGAAAAACATTGTTATCCAGAGCTCGCCATTCTGCTCCAACGTTTCCTAGCATTGTTGCCCACATTGTCGCTGGAAGTAAAAAGCTGATACCGTCCTATGATATAGAGATACACATGCACTGTCTACCAGTCTGCGTTGGATCTGGCATGCTTAAGCGCCTTGGCTAATTTCTGGGGGGGCGGAACGCTAAAGCAGTAAAGGCCTGGAATCCTGGCATCCTGGCATCCTGGGTTGGATGTTTCAATACCAGCTTCCTGCCCTGTTTAGGAAATTCATATTTCCTGTTTATTACTCCCGTCAACTCTCCCCTTCCTCACCTAAGTGACAACTGACAACACATAATGCTCTGACCACGCATATCTCCTCAAGTCAGCACTAACTTCCACCCTCCACCCTCCACGCTTTCCTTCTCCTTCTCACCGCCCTTTCACACCGTGCCACCCTTCCACTCGCTGTGCGACGTGGAATCATTGAACTTGCACGTTTCACTCGCGTTTGATTGCGCCTAAGCTTCAAGGTACACGATGGCAAAATTGGACGGTATCATGGGTCGTCGCCGTAAGGGGCACACAACAGAAGACGGCATACAAGAGCATAACCAAAATTACAACAATCAAGGATCAGAGAAGGCCTCTCACCAAGGCCACCACCATAAACCGCTGTTCAACCACAAAGGTCATAAAGTCACTAAAGGCATCGAGCCGGACGGAGAGAGCGGTCGTAAGGGCATACATCCACTGAAGTTTCTGAGGATATGCTTCCGTTCCTCCTGCAGACTTTCCATGATCGTCAACGTCCTGTGGCCTTTCGTCATACCTGCCATTGCTCTTCACTTTGCCCGCCCGGACCTGCACGTTTGGATCTTCGCCCTCAACTACATTGCCATGGTGCCAACGGCCAATCTGATCGGATTCGCTGGGCAGGAGCTTGCTCGCAAGTTGCCAAAGGTGTTCGGTAAGACCCTCCTAGTTTGAGAAGCCTCAGGAAGCATACTTACATTATTTAGGTGTCCTCCTCGAGACCTTTCTCGGTGGCATTGTCGAAATTGTCCTTTTCATGGTCTTGATATCCCGGCCACAGGACTTGATTCCTGTTGTTCGCGCAGCAATTCTCGGCTCGATCCTGGCCAATCTGCTACTATGTCTGGGCTTCTGCTTCTTCGCTGGTGGTATGCGCAGGGATGAGCAGGAGTTCCACGAGGTTGTCAGTGAAGTAGGCAGCGGATTGCTCCTTGTCGCAGGGTTTGGATTATTGATCCCAAGCGCCTTTTATGCTTCTCTACGTGGGCTTCCCGACATCGTCAGTGTGGAGAGATTGCAGTATGACGTGGTACATATCAGCCGTATCAGCGCGGTGATTCTGATATTTGCCTTCTTCCTGTAAGTCCGCATTCGGAAGGTTATGTGCTTCTGCTAATTGAACCCTTACAAGATACGTCTGGTTCCAGATGCGAACGCACCATGGTCTCTATGACGAAGTCTTGGAAATCGATGAAGCAAAGGATCATGACCGAGAGAAGGATATGGCGAAGGAGAAGCTCACCCTCAGCGAATGCGTCTTTGCACTAGTTATCGCAGTCACCCTGGTTTCGCTGCACGCGGTCTTCATGGGTAAGTCTCTATAGCCTCTTATTTCAAGTGCACTTTCCCCAAATCGGTAACTGACCCATTGTTTCCATCCAGTCGAGCAAATTGAGTACATTGTCGTCCATAACGGCGTCTCCGACAGCTTCATGGGTCTTATCCTGGTCCCACTTGTCGAAAAGGCAGCCGAGCATCTGACAGCCGTGGACGAAGCTTGGGACAACCAGATGAACTTCGCCCTCGCTCACGTGCTTGGAGCAACCATTCAGACCGCTCTCTTCAACTCTTCTCTCGTTGTCATCGTGGGATGGGGTCTTGCCAAGGAAATGGACTTTAACTTCGAGATCTTCAACATTGTCGTCCTCATCTTGGCCATCATCGTGGTAGGCAACTTCTTACGGGACCAAAAATCCAACTATCTGGAAGGTGCCCTGTGTATTCTGATCTACATGATCATCGGTAAGTTTAGCCCTGTACGCAAGTAGGCATTGGATGCTAATCCTACTTTCAAGCTATCGCCAGCTGGTACTATCCCAACCCGCCGGAAATTGAAATCGAGCGAGCGCATCTTGCCGCCGAAGCAGCCGAAAAAGCTCACGCTGCCATGGAAGGCGGAGGCGGAGAAAGTGCACCCCACCGACTGATGCGCATGATGATGCGATAAGGAGATCGGAATCGACCTGGGAAGGGAGTGCTCCCTTAGAGGAAAATTAATGGCATGGCTTTTCATCTCGACATCTTACGCACGTGCATTGATGCCTCATCATTATCAAGTCGATTGGAGCGAGGCGTTGTTCTTATTGAGCGGTGTCCAGAGCATGGCCGGCTTCGGCTGCAGCCTGTCTGGATCATGAAGCTTCTAATACCCTGTGTAGCACTCAACTGATAGCGACGAGCATAGCGTGAGCATGATAAAGCTTGCTTTTGATAATGAAGGAGAACCTTCTTCATCTCATTTAACACAATTTTTTTGTATTAATTTGGGTAGTTTTAAGAGACCCTTCGAATGAATGGGTCCTTTGGCCTCTCCGCGCCTGCAGATCTACCAGACTTTTGTTTCTCGTGCTGCATCAATGCGAGCATGTCTCTCACTCTCCTGTCATTTGTTAGAAGGGGGTTTCTTGAACCCGTTGGATCACGGCTCGTTCTCGATCTATCAAATCAAGAAGCTGACCCGCTTGTCTAAGATCGCGCCTGGAGGAACGACATCAGTACGAACAAAGGGATATAGCATTGTTATCATCATCGTGAAGATGAATGTATAATTACGAAATCTGTTCATCTCTATTCTTGCCTATCGCGAGTGCAGGCCACATTTGATTCGTCACAGTAACAAGACAGTGCCTGCACCTCCTTACCCAATTTCTATCATCAGAAGCATGTGTCGCCTTGCCATCTCTACAAGCACATGCGCAGGACCAGGTCGGCGAAAGATAGCATCAGCA
This sequence comes from Bacidia rubella, assembly GCA_032158265.1. Classification (NCBI taxonomy): domain Eukaryota; kingdom Fungi; phylum Ascomycota; class Lecanoromycetes; order Lecanorales; family Ramalinaceae; genus Bacidia; species Bacidia rubella. The sequence continues at coordinate 1,012,899 of JAVTIF010000005.1, read as the reverse complement.
TCAACCACCAAACACGACTTGAGCTTCCGTTCCGGAGCGTCATCGTCGACCGATTCTTATACCCAGGCACCGGTAACTGCGTTGTCGGCTCCCCAGCCTTTGAGGATGTGGTGGTGTCTCCTGGCGGTTGACCCTTAATATCCGGATTCTTTGGGATATCACCAAACTCCACCACCGCAAGCATAACCTCGTAGATGCCCGTATCCATACCTCCGCGCTTCTGTGACGTCCAGCTTAGGAGGAGGAATTTGCCATCCTTCCCATCAGCGTCGTCTTCACTCACGAAGCTGGACCCATACCACTCATTCCTCCGCTTCTTCTCTGGCGTCTTATCCGGATAAAGCGATTTAGCAAAGTACTGTCGATTGAAGAACTCCGGATGCGCGCTGCCGGCGTAATTGAAGCCGCCCTTGCCTGGGGTGGAAACGTAGAGTTTCTGCTGCGGCGACCAAGTGTAGCGGACGAGCGCTTCAGCATCCTCGGCTTCGATGCCTTTGCCGTTCCGGCCGCCAGAACGCCAGGTTTTATCTTTAGCGGAAAGGGGACGGGTGGGATCGAGGAAGCGGATCCAGAACGTGTTGTCGGCTTGCTTGTTGAAGTAGATCATTATGAATGTTTCGAAGTAGGGGCTGTAGAAGACGCTGCCCGAGGCGAATGTGCCGGGCATGTAAATCTTCTTGTTGTCGATCAAGCCTCGCTTTGGGCGGGTCTGCGTGAACTTTTGGGTGTCCGGCTCCCAGAAGGTGTATTTAGAGAAGATGGTAAGGTCATTGATGCCGACACGGGCTAATTGTAGGCCGGAGTCGGTGACGCCGAGGAGGTAGAGATCCCGCTCCCCGTCGTCTTTGGATGCTGTTCCAGCGCTCTTGCGTCCAAGCAGGGCAGCGAATCCACCGAAGCCGACCTGAGTACCTGGGATGATGAGATCGCCTTGCCGAGTTGCTACAGGTCCGCTAGGTGATGCAACAATGCTGATTAGAGTCATACCACGACCTTGATACTCCTTCGATGGATCCTGAGGCTTGTAGTCTACATAGACCAGTGGAGCGTAAAGAAATGCTTGATCGGTGCTGATAGGTGTTGGAGGTGTTCCAGGCCCTAGGCGATGATCAATGAGATTGTCATCAATGAACAGTCATCGAAAACTCACAGATGGCAACCCTTTCCTTGCCCTTCTTTTGCTGATTGAAATCAAGTTCATCAGGTTGAAAGGGTACCCAGCCCCCAGTAGCCACATTTGCGTCGGCAAGGATGGCGTTTTTCGCGCTTCCATCTTTCTCCTTGCCGACGTTGACCACTCCAAAGTCTTTGACTACGGTCACATTGTCGCGTGGTGAAGCAGAGTAAGCGACAGTATTGGAGACGAACGAGAGTTGAGAGCCTTTCCGGTCCATGCATTCTGTATCGTCGTACAGCCAAACAATGCTATCGCCTATCAAAGCTGAGTAGCCGCCATCTCGGGAGACGTTCTTCACATCTGGTGTCAGCTGGGTTCCGAGAGGAGTGACGTCTTTGACAACAATGGGCGTGTATGATGCGAATGTAGGATGCAAAAGGAGAACGACGCTCAGGATTTGAGCGCCGTTGGAAACGCGCATACTCCGAATGTCTGAGGTAGAAAGGGTTCTTTGAGGAAGGAGAGCGCACGAGCAAGACGACTAGTAGGGAAGCATGTGTCGTTGCATGGTGGTGGTGAGTGGGGAAGTGTCAACAAATAAAATCAACCCTAAGCAAAACATCACTTCAAGTATCGACGTCGTGGCCAGACTTCATTATTGCGCGAGAACTTCTAGAAACTCATGATGCTGCGAAAAGGCCAAGATCATCATTTTCCCGTTCAGGTTCTATTCCTCCACTCCATCGATGTGCAGGTAAGCGGGATCGCGCCTTCTCGTGGCAGGAAACTATGGCAAAGTAATTCTTTTGGTACTCAGCAGCGGACTTTGATTAACTTGCTCGGATGAGAGAAAGAGCAAGTCAGCCTTCTCTTGAAGATACCTCTGTCCAGCTTCAGAACACATTCTGCAACACGCGTCTGGCAAGTAGAGTTTGACCAAGAGCAGCGAATAAAAAGAGGTTTCTTTGCATCTACGCTTCTGGAAAAAAGCTCAGCTAGCGACCCAGCAGACAGCTCTACGCGAAGTCCACATGTTGGTATGGATCTGTGTTGAATTGTTGGAGTCAAGGTGAAAAGTCAATATTGTTGGTATACTAAAGTCGCGTAGCCGCAGCAAGCTTAGAAGAGCTGACGGTCCAGCCGGCCAGGCGGTCCAACCGGCCAGTCTGAAATATATGCATTGATGATATAAAATACTGGGTTCTGGCACCCCTAAAACCGCAGCTTAGGCGGCCCACGATGGCCTCTATTTTAGGACCTCCTCTAGGGGGATAAAGAAGCGCAATTTTGATCCTGAGTACATATATTGCAGACTGGCCGGTTGGACCGTCAGCTCTTCTACCGAGTCGCCATATCAAATAGTCCTTCCGATGGAAGGCAAGAGATCTATGTCATGACCTTATTTTGGCTTTGCTCCTCCGGTCATCTCATTGAGAATCTGCAGACGAACAACAGAATCTGGTATGATCAGTATGGAAGTCTTCTTTGACTAGGTCCTTCCCAGACTTTACGATTATGATTCCGATAGATGCCGAATTCAGCTAAACGATCATGCCAGCCGGCTTGCCAGGCATTTCCTATGCATCTTCTATCATTGGCTTCTTAAGCTTTGCTTTTACTTTCTTTACCTTCGTGAGAGTCTTTTGGGACACTATTCTGACTTTATGGTCTGCGCCAAAGCAGATGAGACTGTATTTGGACAGTACGCGTACAGAGTTGCAAGGCGAGCGCGCATATTTCCGATCAGCATTGAAGCGAAATCGTTCGAGAAGTAGAACCAAAAGGAGAGACAGTGTGCATGACGATCTTGACAACCTGAGATTACTCAATGGCACCGTGAAGACTCTATCGCGCCAACTGGAAGGCCTTGAACACCCTTTCTTGGCTGGACCACCTGAGCTGGAAGAAAAGGATGTGGAACGGTCGGATGAGGACGTCCAAGTCGAATATTTGCCCATGACTCTTGGACGGCGTTGGGGTATGTCTGTCCTTTATCCTATAAAACCCTATCACTTCACAACTCAGATCACTTTTTCTAATACCAGCGGAAGCATGGATGCGTAGGAAGGATGACATTATCGCAATAGCAGAGCAAGTCAGTAGGATACAAACCCGCAGAATTGCGTGCGAATCGTCGGGTGCTCTCTAGTAAGTGCTGCGGCTGACCCTACGCCGCTTCAATTGACCAAGCCTGCAGCAAGATACATTCAGTCGAGAGGACGTTGAGAGATTTTGAAGACCGTCTTTGGGACCTTGAGGAGCATCTGATGGGCGAAAGGCATGAAGATGGCAATGTTTACGTGAGACGTAGAATCAATCGAACATGAACGATCAGTCACCACCAGCTTTCAGAGGCCATCACATCAGTCCGACTCTTAGTTGTGAAAAGAATCCAATTAACGTCAAACCAAAGACCAGTCATTGCACGCTGCTTTTGTAACCACAAGGTGTCGTGGCCGCCTGTCCGAAAGGGCAAAATCTTCGTACTCAACTTGAGTGCAGTGAGCGTTGCTCAAGACGAAGGATCAGTCCTGCTTAGGATACTTGTCCATGCAAGACGACAGGGGATTCTCATTCTCGGAGCGACGAGGTTGACTAGTCAAATTGTGCACGCGAGTGATGGTGTATTACTGGTGATCACAGGATCGAAAACTAGGCTCCAGGCAACCGCCAGGCGCATGCAAGGCTCGTCAAGGTTCTTGCTGCAGCACAAAACGACAGAATCATGGATCTTTTCCCAAGAACCCGAGAGAATAGCGCCTTTGACGATTCAGATGATGTTACTAGGCGTTCAATGGCCCCGGCAAGCGTAAGCGGACTCCCGGAAACGTCAAATTGCCCCACTCATGGTGCTGATGGCTGACCGTCAATCGGCACCCACTGCCCGAAGCGGCCGTCAGCACGCGCCAAGTGGCTTGCATTTTGGTGTGGCAAATAAGTAAGCTGGAGCGCGGAGGTTTTGGCAATGATCTTGCAGCGGCCCGAGTTCTGGCTCTAGCTGTTCCTTTGGCAGGTGAGTAGGTTCGTTTGTCAGCACGTTATAATGGCACGGATGGCTAGAGGATTCGGGTAAGGCATGAGCTTGCTGCCTGCAGCCCACTGATCCCAAAGCTGGGCTAAGGGATCGATAGTATTGTTGGATCGTCCGAATGCTGAACAGAAGGCAATTTGATCCATCTCTATTTCGAGTACGACGCATTGCTATGCTCAAGTCGATCACCTGGACATCGCTCAAAGATGAAACCTCCGCCAGAACAAAACGTTTGCTGCGGTGCATTGCTGGAAATGAATGTGATCGTATATAGAAACAGACCGAGAGGCTGAACAATTGTTGGATGCGCAGCAATGAGGCTAGCCTCGTGACGGTAAAGCGTCTGTCGCAATCCTTGCATGAAAGGCAGGCTTGGCAACTGTAGTGCCCTTAGCAGCCCCGGCCTCCCAGACCTATCTTATTGGATCAGGTGGACCGTACCGCTGCATTTGCTACGCACCGGTCACAGTAGTGATGGGTTCTCTCGATGCCGAACTGGAGTCTGGAGGGAATGATGGCAACAGTATGACGAAAACGAAACGATCGTTGCACGCCCTTGTCGCAATGAAAGGCGCACTTACTGCTGCCAAATACGCCTTGCAAACGTCTGCGCGCTTAGGCGAGGGTGGATGATGTGAGAAATGATGGTCTTCCGCAATTCCCGAGCAAATGGTGGCTTGTCGCAGCCACACAGGGAGAAGCAATGCGCTAGCTCGATTCGGCCCATTTCTTGGGGGTCTGCTGGTAGCGCATGACATGGGCAGTGTGAATATAAGTATGCAGGTCGATCCTGTGTTCCTTCTGAAGAGGCCATAAGGCTCCAGCACCTTCCAAAGCATTGCTTGTCCCATCCAAACTATATAACCCTCGAGACTTCTCCACTCTCCCACAACACACTCGACAAGCACCACCGTCCCTTGGCTGACTCAATAGCTTGGCATATTCGTCGACGCTGTGCACGACATTCGCGTGTCATGAAAGCTTAGCTAGATGCATCCAACAAAGCTGCAGCACTCGTCCCACCTAGTCGATATCTTTCGAGACACAGGTTGACATCGCTGCCACTCCAAGAGGGCCATCTCGCCCTTCAACAACTGAACTTAAAGCACTCTCACCGTTCGATGTGCAGGACTGAACGGTACAACATTGTTTTTCCTGATGGACATACGGAAGGCAGGGAGCGACTGGTGAACACCTGTCCGCGCGGAACACCCAGCAATCCTTGCCGTCATCACGAGACTGTGAATCTGTACGGCAATCATCTAGCCACACCACAAGACATCGAAGAATATAGAAGGAGGCACGCGCCGATAATCGAACCGACACTTCAACCGGAGACCCGTTCGACAAGGCATCCAAAGGCGAAAGGCACAGTCGAAGGCCTCTCGGTAGGCTTCAAAATTTGGAATCCCTTCTCATCCAAGAACAAGAAGAAAAAGGAGAGAAAGAAACTCTTGAACAGAAATACAACAAGACCCAGTAACCAGATCGCCATGGTTGACCGTCCACCAAGGGCACCGTCGCCGCCTCCGGCTTGGCTACCCCGTCAATCAGGACCGAAAATCATAGAAAGAAAACCACACGACGCACACGACAACAACAAAAAGCACAGGAAAAGGGAGCCTCAGAAGGTCGTCTTGCATCACCATAGAGACTCAAGTGAGGATGACGATTCGTCTGAGCCCGAGCAATTGAGGATACATGAGCGGCGACCACGCCATCGCTCTCAATCACCGGCCAGCCGTGCTAAGGTCGAAAAGCAATTACGGCACGAAAAGGAAAAGCGTGAGAGGGCAGAAAAGGCGGCAGAAGCAGAGCGCGAAGCTCGTGTGAGGGCTGAGCGAGATCATCAGGACGAGATGCGCCGCGAGCGCCAACGCCGACAACGCATCGGCACTCACAGTCGCTACCCACTTGAATCCGCTGAAGGCGCAAGACGACGCCAAGACCAAGAAGACCGCGAAGACCTTAGCAGAGCCGAGATGGCAAGACGCCAGCAGCAACGGGAGGATATCGAACGCATTCGCCGGAGTGACGAGATCAGAGGCTTCCGTGCCGACCAAGACCGTTTCGACAGGCTTGTACCAATTCAGCCAAGACATCCTGTTGCTTTGCACAATCCGGCTGGTGACATGCAAACGAGGGGAAATGATTTCCTCAACAATGCAATGCACCAAGCAGCACTGAGGCGTGAGAACGAGGGGTATCCTAGGAGACCACACGGAGGAGGGTTAGGGAGGCGTGAAACCGTACATGAGGATCACCGCCCACGAAGGTCATATGAGCGACGAAGACCTGACATTGGGAGGCAAGGTGGTTCCGGATGATCATTGCTGGTGTTTTCTGGTTGCCTGCTGCTCGCCTTTGAGTCATTCTTAGGTGTTTTTCCTCTGCTTGTGTCTTTTAATAGACCGTGCTCTTTTTGGTAGACCGAGTCAATGTCATAGCAACGTCATTATTGCAACAAAGGGTCCAAATGACTCTACGAATTGATTTAGTAGGCAACCATTGTGCGGCTGAGAGGCTTCATTTGTTTCAGAAAGCTCGTATCAGCACTGCCTCATTCCTTTCAGCTCCAGACATCTGTCAATCACTGGCATCGAACATTGAGATATCACATATTTCATCACATCGCATAGACGCTGTAGGAATTGTTTCACTGAGCATGCACTGCAGCCTCAGCGTTGAAAGTTGATGGTGTGAGCGAATGCTGGCCGCTGGAGCAACGACAACACATGGGAGAACGGACAGTCCGGTCTAGATACGCTAAGGCATGATAGGCTTAGTGTAACCACTAGCATCGTAGGCCAATCAGAGTGCAGGAACTCAATTTACTTCAATCCTAGCCTCCATGCTTCAATGTTTCATTCTCGTACAATATAACATAAGGAAATGGTTAAATCATACTTTCCTAAGCTCCCATCAAAAACTTTAAACGTAGTACACATGAAAGAGAACGCCAAGGTCCTTAAGCAGACGAACATAAGGTAATTGGGTAGCACAAAAAGCATCATGGGGCTTCAGTACTGTCGCTGAATAGCAGAAAGTAATGCTGCGTTCGTGTCCTCGGCGGGCTATTGCACTATGAAGTGATGGGCGAACTGCTATAGCATCAACATTCATCATTGAGAAGCAATGTACCGTTGTCCAAGAGTGCAACAGTAACACACCGCCATCATTTCACCGCAAGATCTTTTTCGATCATTGACCGACAAATTGGATGGTAAAAGTCTTTGTTCTTCTCGAATGTCACTAGACTGAGTTTGCGGTCTGCCTGGTTAAGCGATCGATACCTGTGTGTGTCATATCAGCTCTGTTCTCAGCTTTCAGAGTACACTGCAGTGCTTACAATGGGCGCACAAATTTCATTCTTCCTACATGGCCCAGCAGTTCCGTCGTTGGCTGGTATACGACCTCTGCTCTGCTTCTTAGGCCGATTTCAAAGTATCTGGATGTGACTTCGTAATTTCGACTTTTGAAAAATCCATAAACATCTCCCATCAAGTGTACTTTCTCCTTGCTTAGTGGTATCTCGAATTCTTTGACAGTGTTTAAAAAGACAACAACTTGGTTTGCTCTCAATTCCTTTATGTCGTTCGGTGATGGCTCGAAGTTTGTAACCTCGTCGTTTTTCCACTTTGAGGCGAGGTGGTAGCAAATGTCGACGAGGGAGGTATCGAAGGTAGGCTTTGGCGGCAGTCCGGGACTATAGAACCATCGATCCCAATCGACAGCTTGTAAAGCGGCAGAGGCGATCTGGTCTGCTGCGAAAAATGTGGTAAGGTTTTCTCTGAATTCATCTGAGGTGAGCGAGCGGCGGGCGAAAACAGCGAAATAGTGTGGGATGAATTTGTTCCATTTTTCATTACCAATTTGCGCCTCCAGGTAAGAGAGAAACGTGTAGCCTTTCTCATACGGTACGTTTGAAAAGGCATCATCGGGGTCTTTACCCTCCACGTCCGGAACTAGTTTGGTAAATTCATGATCATCACCAAATTCTTTAACCGCATCAGCAAGTGCTCCCCAGCCAATTATGGCAGAGAAGTCACGATAAGATTCTCCAAAGAGGGCTGCTTGCAGTCGTCGCTCCAGGTAGGTGGTCCATCCTTCATTCAGCCAAAAATCTGCCCAGGTTGCTGCTGTAACATAATTTCCGCTATAGGAATGACTCAGCTCATGTGCAACGACGTCAACGTTCTCGCGGTCCCCAGAAACTGTCGTCGGTGTCACGTAGGTGTAGACTGGATTCTCCATTCCACCTGATTATGTTCTCAAGTCAGCATGGAATTTCAAAATGTTCAACCGTGATGGAAGATAATCTTGCAACAACATTACATGACTATGTAGTGGTTCAAGTTACTCAGGAGTGACAGCCTTCATCTTAGGAAAATCGGTTTCGAGACCTCCCAGAAGACTAAAGCAATCGCAATTGACTAAAAAACCCACTTACCATACGGAAAGCTCGGTGGCAACACTAATAGGTTGTATTCTGACCATTGATAGGGGTAAACGATCTTTTCAATTGTCTGAATATACTCCTCCGTGTCCTTCTCAAACTCCCATTTGGCAGCAGCAAGAAACTCCGGGCTCGAAGCAATCTTGCTCCTTGGCCCAATGCTCGCGGTTGCAATGTCACTATCAATTTTAGGCTGGGTATTCCTTGACAGAGGAGTCTTCTTACCCGCTTGCTAGAGCAAAAAGATAGCTAGGAATTGGAATATCCTGATAAAACGAGTATAAGGTAGTACCGTCGGTCTCATTCACCTTGGTACCAGTTGGGAGGCCGGACGCGATAACGGGTAGTGGGGATACGATGTTGAATTCGTATGTGGACTTGATATCCGGCGTGTCCTGACAAGGGAAAAGACTTCGTGCATGAATCGCTTGACATTGCGTATCTAGAAAAGCATAAATCAATACCCGCTGTTGATTCGATGAAGGAGACTAAAAAGTGCGTACACATGTAAGGATGCTTGCTCCTCGCTTGTGTAGGAGTCATCCATCCCAAGGCTGTAGACTTAGAAGTCGTCTTCAATTTGATCTGACCAAAGCAAATTAAAATCAACAAGACTGTAGAGGGATTTGCGTTACTTCTGGGGACCTACATCGATACAGACTGGCTTGCCCTCAACGACCGCATTTTCTAAATCAATCCTAAGTGAACTGCCAAGTGGCTCATTACGAGGGTGTAACTCCCATCTGCAAGACCCATTACTGGCCTGCACTTCCTCTATCTGGAGGTAACTCGTGTCGAGTACAATTGACTTCGTCTGTGCGAGTTTTGCAGCTTCAACATTCAGGACGACGTTTCCAGTCAGTATTTGTTTGTCGAAGTTTACAGCCAAATTGGCTTGAGTATGTATCGTGTGGAATTCGTCATAATTTGACTGTGTATTTAGATCACGCAAAGATCTCGTGGTAGGCATGTTGGTAGATCCAGAAGTCGCTAGAAACGTGGAGGTGAATCATTCGTTCCCAAGCACTTGTACTCTCCTTACAAAGCCCAGTAATGACCTAGCAACAGACGTGTAAATGTATCATTTGCTGCCACATTAGGAAGTAGATTATGCTAAGGTGACGAGGATCCACAAGAACGTTAGGATCATGCGACTTAGTCATACGTGGTGAAGTACGGGAGTGTAGCGAAGCAAATTGATTAAACTTTAAGTCCTTCTTAACTGCTAGGCATGGACCGAAATGTCTTTCCCATCCGTCAGAGACCCCATCATTCGGCTTCTCATGAGCACTCCACTTTTCTCATTCTCCGGACTGCTGAAAGATACCTCCCCACTGGCGATGTCTTCATCTGCTATGCTTTCCAGTCCCTGCAGAACGCCCCTCACATAACTCACGATCTGCCCAATACTTCGAAAGTCGACGTTCTCATCAGCCTTAAAGATGTTCCGCCAGATCGCTGTCGCCAAGACAGTGTCTCCTTTCACTAGCCCTTCATCATAGCCAGCTGTCAGACCCCGCCACTGCACAAAAAGATCCTTGAGGTACTTGCTCCTTACAGATCCTGCTACAATCCCATGTTGCTTGGTCATGCGATCCTCTGCCATGTAAAAAAAGTGGTCTAACAGATGCTGATGCCATGTAGAAGCGTACGCTTGTGGAAACATGCGGAGACGACATGTTAACATGTACATATGCAAGAAAGTTACTTGAGCCCAAGTATTGAACGTTGGGGGGAGGCCAAGTGCTGCAATGGCTATTAGCGAGTAGTTTGATTTTTCTGAATGTCTATACCTACTCTCATACCACCAACCTTCGCCATGTCCAAGATCTTCACCATCCTTGGTCTTTGGTATGTCGACATTCTTTTTCTCAGCCTGGGGCATCATGTAATTTGCCTGATGTGCACATTGCTTGACCAGTTTTTCACAAGCAGCGTAGGCTATGTACGTCTCAGTAGTGGCGCCGGCTCTCTTTCGTAGTTCTTTGGCAATGGTTTGTACAGGGCTGAATTGGGTCGTTTTGTGAGTCTGAGTATATGATTGGTCCGGGTTTGCTGCTGGAGGGGCTGTAGATGGTTGAGGTGCTTTCGAGCTGGCAAGAGTTGATGACTTTGCTGTAGCTCTTTCTTGTTGACTCTTGTAAGGTTGTGGCTGTGTCGCTCTGAGACTAGTGCTGGAAGACAGTGATTGATCGAAGTTCTTTCCCAGCCGGGTAATTTTCTGTGACTGACGCATTTGAAGTCGCAGGTTGTGTCGACAAGTAGAACATATAAAAGGCAAAGACATTACGAAGAAAATGCACGTAGTTCAAGGTGGTGGAGCCTCAACTCAGTGGAATGCACGACATTGTACAATGATGAAAGTCATGACGATTTAATTGTTTTCAGCAGGCGCTGCCAAGCAACCCCCAGCCACAAGAGCCGAAACCTCCGGTCTCATCCCGTGGGTACGTGTCGGTCTCCAGTCTTCGACCGTCAACTTCGATTCATTGTACATCTCGCTAATGTAGGTGATATTTGCTGAGCATGAAAGCAAGAGCACTACCGCCTTTCAATGAGCGCTCGTTCAAGCGTCTTCTCAACAATTGGCAGTAGATCAGTCAGCGCGTTAGGGTCTCGCAATTGTGCAGGGGCATCTTGGCCCATTGATGCTAGTTTCTGGTCGACCTCATCAGTACATCCTCAATTTATTGGTATAAGAGTGTTGCATCTGATTACCTGACGGACAGTCTCATATGTTTCCTCTTTTGCTTGGTATTCCCGTAGCACCTCGCCTTTCTCAAAATCAACATAGAGTCTCGTATCACGTATTCGAACCATCACATTATCCAGGCGCATGAAGAAGCGACACAGCAGGAGCAGTCTTTGCGGCATGACTCTGATCTTGCATGATAGCATCGTGATGCCGTTGTCAGCCATTTCATCTTCGTACAACATCACATCGTCAAACAACAATATTGGATCCTGACGCTTGAGCAGCTCTATTGGTATTGAAACCTGAGAGGGCTGGAATGCAGGCGATCCTGAGCGCAGCGTGCCTTTATAATCAGTCGTGTATGACCAATCGAACGGCTTCACAACCTCTGTAATTCCTTCGTGCTTTTTCTCCCTGAGAATCTCAGCTTTTGGAATTACAGGACGCCAGCCTCTTCGTACCGCGTGCTCTGCCACTCCTTGGAATGCGCAACCTGCAACATAGAACTGCCGGTTTTGTCCACTCGATCAAGCGCGTCATAGGTGTTGAAGCTGATGCCGAAACCACTCTCGAGATGCTCTATTGTAACATTGTTATCACCAAATATCATTTCTGGAGGGGCGATCCCGAGACTCTGTGTCATCTTCTCAATAGGTTCCGCTTTGAGGATGGGCAATTTTCGAGTAGACACTCGGAAACCATTCTGAGTAATTGACTGTCCGGCATCGGCAGAGGACGGGTGAACCTCCGTCATGTATTGTTGTCCATTTGTAGTCATATTGCATGTGAGTTTCTCAAGTCAACGTACATGTCTCTGCTTCGTTTATGCAGGTTGAGTGTTGCATAAAAGCACCAATGTCGAGGATTGAATATTTGAACGGAGATTGCCTAAATCCATTAGCACCAACGGTCTATCGAATGCTCAGCCACAACTGCACAGCCGTTGAAGCCGTTTCCTGTTTACGGCAAGATCCTGGCAGGCAGACAGCTCTTACTTGCGAAGAAGTCTGTGGGTTGAATTTTCCTTTGGATTCGTTTGTCACAAGTCTCATACAATTCACGATGCCTCGACTTGAAGAAAGTAACGAGCAGTTATTGCATGCGGGCAAGAAAGCTAAGTCTACGGTCAGCCGCTTCTGGGATGGGTTTTCAGACTTCATCTTCCAAGACAATGTTCTGGAGGTCGCAGTGGGCTTGATCATTGCGGCGGCCTTCACAACCGTTGTCAAGTCATTTGTATCAGATATAATCATGCCAATCTTGTCTCTTCTGCCTTTCATTGATCGGAATTTCAATGAGAAATTTGCCATCCTTAGGGAAGGCCCAAGATACAGCAGGCACCAGGGATACAATACTGTTGAATCGGCTCAGAACGATGGTGCTGTCGTTATGACTTACGGGTAAGGATGTGTCCTAAAGATGCTTGATGTCCTCTGATCAAAGCCGACGAGTTTCAGCGCTGACCAAACTTGATCCAGGAAATTCATCAACGAGCTCTTTAATCTGTTGGGCATTGGGCTAGCATTGTATTTCATTGCCATGACATACGGATGGGCAGCCAAAGACAACTTCATAAAGCATACGGTCAAATGCAAGTATTGCCGCAAGCGGATCAGCGAAAAGGTTAGCCCCCTTGACATGCTAAGATTCCACGAATTGACAGCTATGTGCAGGCTCGACGCTGTGTAAATTGCACCAGTTGGCAAGATGATCGTGAGGATGCATCGCGATGATTCAACCACCAAATCTATTGGTTTGAATGAGAGGTAGGTAGCTTTGCAGTTCTTGTAACGTGCGATAGTTTCTCGTAATACTAGCCTGCAATTTGGGAGAGGCTGAATTGTACGTAGTTGAACATGCAAAATGTAGTCAAAATCATGATGCATATTCATTGGAAGTGGAACTGAAGCGGATATGCTTGGCGCGTCTTAGGGCTGTTGCCGTAGCAACAAATCATACCGCTCACAGCTCAGCATGGCCGATCCTCGTCTAGGTCAATCTTGCACGAAACACTGAACCTCGCCTGACTTCTCGGATATTTCAAACAGCATTTTGCGTCTTATAGATCTGAGTTGCAAAAAATCATTAATCTCGCAAAATGGCGATACGAACTATCGAGGCGCGCTTTGAGCAGATGTCGGTGAATGACGAGAACGACGTTGCAAACGGCGGAAGTCTGTTTCATAAACCCAAGGTCATTGTCAAGCTAGAGAACTTCAAGAACAAGCTGATAAGCCCAAAGGCATCCCTAAGCTCTGCACCCTCATCCGCTCTTGGCTCTAATACTCAACTTACTTCCAATCCTAATCGTCTCAATCTCCTGAAAACCGCGATACAAAATAACAATGACTCCAATTCAAAAGCTTCTGGACTCAACAACGTCATCTCACAGTCTCAATGGAGAGGTTCAACTGCACCACAGCCTGCTTCACCTCCCAAGAAAGGAAGCAGCAGCTCGTCCACCGCCAGAGACTCTGATGAAACAGTCGCACAAAGACTATCGAACCCTGCAGTACATGAGCAGCCACAGCCAAAGAACTGGCATCTAGGCATGTTTGAAATAGGAAAACCGTTGGGGAAAGGCAAGTTCGGGAGAGTGTACTTGGCCAAAGAGAGATCGACCGGTTTTGTCTGTGCTCTAAAAGTATTGCACAAAAGCGAGCTGCAACAGGGGAAGGTCGAGAAGCAAGTACGGAGAGAGATAGAAATACACAGCAACCTGCGGCACCCTAACATCCTCCGTTTCTATGGACACTTTCACGATAGCAAAAGAGTCTTTCTGATATTGGAATATGCCGGAAAAGGAGAGCTTTATAAGCATTTACGAAAAGCGAACAGATTCCCGGAAGTGAAGGCGGCACAATACATTGCTCAGATGGCTGCAGCTCTCAAGTACCTGCACAAAAAACATGTCATGCACAGGGACATTAAGCCAGAAAATATTCTGGTCGGCATCCATGACGAAATCAAAATTTCGGATTTCGGATGGAGCGTGCATGCACCAAACAACCGAAGAAACACGATGTGTGGAACTCTGGATTATCTTCCTCCGGAGATGATCAAACCTGGAAGTCAAGAGAACTATTATAACGAGAAAGTTGACCTCTGGAGCTTGGGTGTTCTCACTTATGAGTTCTTGGTGGGAGAGGCACCGTTTGAGGACACGCCCGTCATGACTCAGCGAAGAATAGCCAGAGGAGAGATGACGGTACCAAAGTTCGTAAGTGCCGAAGCAAAGGATCTGATTGAGAGGGTACGTCGAGTCCTCATCTTCTTGTCACAGGCCTAGTGGCTAACATTGCCGCAGCTGCTTATTCTTGACCCTGAGAAACGCCTTCAGCTCGGAGAAGTACAGAAGCATCCTTGGATCGTGAAACACTGTACAGGTGAAAGAGCGGCCAAGCGGAGCTCGGGTCGATAACAGCGGCGTAGATCTGCGGAGCCCCCTTTTGAGGATTTGTGTTCCCACCGATGATAGCTTGGAGTTGGGTGGTTTATGGTGGAGTCCGCGTCCATTTCTTCGCGTCGCCATAATGAAGAATTTACCGATACACCTCGTCAAAGGGTCTTGTGTCGTTCATGCAACTATCAAAGACCTCGTTGACAACTTTAGCCGCTTGATCATCATCTTTGCAAGCAGCCCTGAACCTTGTCGATAAGATTGCTCTTCTTCTCACGCAATCTTGATAGCCTCTATTCAATTTGTACTGCCCATTGCTCCAAAATTCGTTCAGAAACCTACATTCACCGCTGAGTGCTGAAGCTCGAACTTCGCTGCAAGCTGAATGGCGGAGATCGTCCCATTTGACTTCGAAACGCAGATGGTCATACACATGCATTAGCTCTGATGTAATTAGCTTCATAATTCCTGTATGGACTGGGTTGCTGTAATTGTACCATGTGCCATAGTGTCTTCCTGTTGGCTTTGCGAAGCTATCTTGTTCGCACATAGCTCCATGCCGTAGTTCGGATTGAAGCCACCGCTCTTCTGATCAACACAGTAATTGCACGGGAAATTGTCTGCGTTTATGTTGCCTCCAAGCAGCCCAATCTTTTCATTCATAAAGCGGATGACTGGACCTGAACAGCTTTAGCAAGCATAATGCGAAAATCCCGGGCCAGATTTTGTGTCCATACTGTATCTCATCAAATACGATCGCCGCTCCTGGCATTTTTTAAGCATCTTGGGCCATTGCCTTATTTCTGTCAACTGTATAAATCTTGCGGCATCCTCCTTGCTCAGACGATCAAAAGCGAAATTTGATTGGTTCTTTGTCCGCGCCCACCAGGTGTCGCTGGGATCCAAAGGCCTGATCACCTTTTCGGAGAGTGAGCTCTGCTTCTGCTGGTCACTGAAAGGGGCCGCATCGCCGGAGGACATTTGGTGGTGTGGATGCTAAAGAAGGAGTGAAAGGGAAGAAAATCTTCAAAGTTTTGCCGAGCAACCATAGTTTTTGGACTACTATACTATTTCGCAGCTTACACACATCACGATGACATGTCCGCTAGAACTCCGTCTTTGTTGCTATTTGGATATCCAAAAGGGCATTGGCAAGAAACCGCATCGTGTGAGATTTATAGATTGTCACTTTTGTTTGACTTAGTCAAATGAAGGGCCAGAGACATCTTACAATTGTCATTAAATTAGGTACGGCAGTCCCAAATGCGTACTAATATTGTTGACGGTATAGATTAGGCACAAGCTCTATTGTCCACGAGAAAAGCCATGAGCCTTTACTCTCCATCCTCTCCCTCATTGTTGAGACAGCTGTTCGACTTGTCAAGGATGGGCACAAGGTGGTTATTGTCTCCTCCGGAGCCATTGGAATGGGACTACGGCGCATGAAAGTAGACAGGAGACCTAAATCCTTGACCACAAGGCAGGTAAGCGTATTGCAAACAGTAGAGGTTAATTGCGCCCACTCACCTCAAGGCAGGCTCTAGCGAGTGTGGGACAATGCCAGCTCATTGGGCTCTGGAACACTCTTTTCGGCCATCTACAGCAGCCGATTGCTCAAATACTTCTGACGAGAAATGATATTGCAGACCGTACACAATATCTCAATGCCCAGAACACCTTCACCGAGCTGTTCAATATGGGAGTCATACCTATTGTCAACGAAAACGATACTTTGGCAGTGTCTGTGCGTTTGTACCTTGGGTCAAGGTAGATGCTCTTCAGCTGACCATCCGTAGGAAATACGAGCCATTGAGAAGTTTGGCGACAACGACACGTTGTCCGCTATCACTGCTGCAATGCTTCAAGCAGACTATCTCTTCCTCATGACTGATGTGGACTGCCTCTACGACAAAAATCCTAGGTCGCATGCAGACGCACGGGCAATCGAAATAGTCGAAGATATATCAGCTCTTGAAGCAGATGTGTCTTCAGCAGGTTCCGCATTAGGAACTGGAGGCATGTCCACAAAGATTGTGGCTGCTAGGCTGGCTACCTCTGCAGGGGTCACAGCTGTCATAACACGATCCTCGAAGCCTCAAAATATCTTTGATGTCGTCAACTACGTAGAGTCGCAGAAGAGGGCATCCATTCCATCTCTACCTGTCACGCCTTCGACGGAAGATGATGATCTTTCGCGATCGACATCTTCTTTGCAGCTGGATGGCATTTCAAAGCAACCACCTCTGCACACCCGCTTCTTACCAGATTTACAACCTATTCGTGACCGCCGGTTTTGGCTCTTGCATGGCCTTGCCCCTCATGGCATTATTTACATTGACGAAGGCGCCCATAGAGCGCTGGCGTCACGAGCTGGCCTTCTGCCCGCCGGAATCGTCGATGTCGAGGGCCAATTTGCCCAACAAGAGGCTGTGCGACTTCTCGTTGTCAAGCGGAAAGTCAATGAAAACGAAGCAATCGCCAACAGTGGTGGAGTTCCTGTTGACCTGCCGTCTGTCCCAGTAGAGGTGGGGCGAGCGCTCGTCAACTATTCATCAGGTGAGATTATGCGCATTAAAGGCTGTCAAAGCACCGAGATCCAGAATATACTGGGTTTTGCGGATTCCGAATACGTGGCTCTGAGGGAAAATGTAAGTCTCACGAGAAGGGAAAAGAGCAGGCCTGTCACGCCAAGTACGTCAGTCAGTTATATTAATCCAATTCTCTGAGCCAACCGGTTGGCCAATACTCCTTGGACGTTCGTCTGTATCACGCTGGTCATTGACTCTGTGAATCCTAGCGATTCGCTAGATGATGTGCCTCATTATCCTCTGCCAAGCCAATTTGAGGCCCTGAAAGGACCCCTTCGTTAAGGAAAAATAAAGAGAGAAGCTTCTACTACCAAGGAGTAAGCGGTGTACGTAGAAGTGTGTCTTCTATATTGGTGATGTTCTCAAAACATGCAATCCCAGCAATTGGCTCTCAACATTAAAGGGCTAAGGCATACAAATGCGACTCAGGAAGAGCCATAGCACCCAGACGAAAGAAGATGATCTCTGTAAGTAAGGCGAATCGAGCTCTGATCATAGTCTTGTATGAGCGGGCGAAACAATATGCTACTCCCTCAAAGTACCCAAGCAACATTAAGCCCACGCTGAAATAGCAACGTACATACAGATCTCCAGGCAATGCTTGTCGATTCATGTCATTATCTAGCATCCTTCATCTGGCTCGAGCTCCCCGTCATATCCTCAAATTCCATCGAATACTCATCAACCTCCTTGAATTTTTGCGCCAACCGCTTCATCTCCGCTTTTGCCTTCGCATCAAGCGATGGCAATGCTTTTCCACTCGACGCGTCGATCTCGAAGCTCGTATCCTCGAGCGGGCCATCGCCCTCATCATCGTCGTCAATGTGCGATTGATCATCAATGTTCCGCGAATACGTTTTAGATACCTGTTTAGTCTTTACTACTGAAGGGGTTGCATTTTCTTTGCCCTTTGAAGGCTTGGTGGTCTTTGATTTGCCACCTGCCATCGATTTGCTTCGACGTAATCTGCTTTTGGCATGGAGAGAAAGCTCGTCCTCGTCCTCGCCAAGATTCGTCAGGTCGAGCTCTGCTTCACTGCTACTAGGAATATCGTAAGTGTTTTGGGTTTGCTTCCGTGCCCGCCTGCGAGGTAATAGATTCTGCAGGCTAGCTGTTGTTAGAGGTTTTGGTGCTGGTGGCTTTTTGCGTGTCGCTTTCTTCTGTGGTGTGGACGCTGTTGACTGCGGTAGCTGAGCGGGAGAGGGCGACCGTCGTGGCTGCTTTCTCGTCCCAGTCTTGTCAACAGTGGTCTGCTTTGGCTTTGGTTGTTGTCTTGCTTTTGCTGGCGACTTCATCGGACTACTACTGTGCGGAGGTGCCATTGTGTCGCTCTCCTTTCCAGGAGATGGTGTCCTAATCTGATGATAACGAGGCAATTCGGGCTCAGCGCGTTCGTCCTCATCGTCTGAAGGTAGACCAAAAGAGTCGTCTACTGGCTGCGGCAATGAAATACTCGAGAACCCTGCCTGCTGCTGAGACTGTGACTGAGATGCTGGGACTTGGATTTCGGGGGAGGAGAGTTTTCTTTTCCTCGGTCTGGACGCCTTCGAACCCGAGGAGTGACTCTGGACCAGATGAATAGACGATTTGGCTAAAGGGGTAGATTCGTCGTCGGGCAGAAAGTCAAGGAAATCGTCATTCAAATTTGCTGCGGGTTCTTGCTGGCTTTGTGCCAGCTGGAGCAAGCTCGGCTGCCGAGCTCTCTTCTTGAATTGAATGGCGCCGAGCACAGACGACTGAGCGAGAGGTGTCCCTTGGACGCGCGACGATAAGCTAGCCTGATCACTCAAATTGGCATTTGATGTTCGTAATTTGCCTGAAGGTCGACGATTGAGTGACGCTGGTTTTGGAGCTGCTGATGATGCCATTGTGATGACGCCAGCTTCTTGCTGCCCATGACCTCTCCTGTGCAGCCGGCTTGTCTGGCTTACTCCAATCTGGACACTCGATCTGCCACTGGGTTGCGATGATGTCTCCGAGCGCGGGCTCTCTCTTGCGATTGTGCTTGCATGTGGCCGGAGCGCACCGCTCATAGTGTACTGAGCTGCGCCATTTGCATGCGTTTTCGACCAGCCCTTTTTGCGCTTTACCAAGCCATCAGTATCATCACTTGCGTTTGTTGTGTGCTCTGAGGAAGACGAATGGGGTGGTTGTTGCTTTTGAAATGGCGGCGGTGCAGCTGGATCTGGTAGACGCAAGGTGGACGGTACTGTATGCACTAGCTTTGGTCGCTTCGGTCGTGGCATGATGGCAAAGGTATTCCAAGTGGGGTTTGAGTAGCTTTTGGCAATGTTCGCATTGGTAAATGCTGTCCTTGTGATTGCGCGATGATGGGCGCGTCGCGGGTTTGATATGGCTACGATGGGCTAGCGCCTTCAGAGCCTAGCGTGGAATGACAGTTGATCGTATGCCAACAGCATTGCAAGGTATCTCATTTGGGAGAGGCCCATCTCAGGCATATTTTCTACCTTACGATCTTTACACATATGAGAACTCTAAAGGTGTTTGAGTAACTACACCAGTAACATATCTTGAATACATGTTTGTGGGAACATATTTCATTTCCGTTCTGGAAACAGCTACAATTGGGGCGAGCTTGCAAGGGCAATAATGACACAAATTACGGAAGAGATCGGACCAGCACCTTTACAGGCTGGACCATATCCCCAATTCATTCTCTTCGGTGATAGCATAACGCAATGGTCAGCAAGTCAGGAACGCGGATTCAATTTCATGCCCGCTCTGCAAGATGGTAATTTTCCCGCATAAAGGTGCATGTAGCTACTTCATGTCGAGCTCCCTACGAAAAATGAGTGTCTCGAAGATTGGGCTGAGCAGGTTTTCCCGCTAGCTTTCATCCGTCGTCTCGATGTCATCAATCGTGGCTTTTCTGTAGGACGAGTTCGCACCACGCCCTACAACCTCATATTGCTCACACCTCTTAGGGCTATAATACTGCTCAAGCCGTGCTTGCACTCCCAAGCTTCATGCCGAAACCAGATCAAGCCAAAGTCGACTTTATGGTATGTACTGGTGAGGCGAGCTGTGCAGCATACTTGGAAGCCTGATATCTCTGCCAGATCGTCTTCTTCGGTGCCAATGATGCCTGTTTGCCTGGCAGTCCCACCGGCCAACATATTCCTTTGGATGAGTATAGTCGAAACTTGGAAGCCATTTTGCGCCATCGAGAAGTGGCGGCACACAGTCCACGACTTATCCTTGTCACGCCGCCTCCAGTCAACGAATACCAACTCGAATTCACTGACATCGCAAAGGGCTACACTGAAGCGAGCAGAACTGCGGAATACACACGAAAATATGCAAGTAGCTGCAGAGACCTTGGAGACCGGTCTGGTGTGCCGGTGCTAGATCTTTGGTCAAGGATGATGGCTGTGACAGGCTGGAAGGAAGGTGAGAAGCTTGTGGGATCGAAGAACGCCCCAAGAAATGCAAAGCTCGCAAATCTGCTCGTGGACGGTAAGCATCAGGTCCGGATTCAGTGCGGTGATGGAGGCGACTGATTCGAGTAAAGGGCTGCATTTCATGCCACCTGCATACAACATTCTTTTCGAGGCACTGATGCAGCTGATTAAAGAGCAATGGCCGGATCAGAGCCCTGAGAACGTAGCCTTTCGTCTGCCAGCTTGGACTGACGCTCCGAAACGCCCACAGTCTGGATGAGCAATTTCTTTCGAGGACGATGGGTCAGAGCACTGTCGAGGCTGTCGGAGCTTGCTAGCTTTTGGAATCAATGTCGGTGTATAAATTCACAGCATTTCCGCTCGTCTGGGGTGGTTACCGGTCGGCAGTTCCATTAGAGGCCTTTGTAATCTTTCCATTTCCATTTGCTTTTGAAGGTACTTTCTCTCGAAACGAGGACCCATTGACTCCTGGGCCACCGTCCTCAATCCCTACGTCGACCCCGCTGATAAACACTTCGGACACAAATTCTAATCCAGCTACGAAGACACATAAAAGGCTAGCAATCACAAAATGACTGATGCTAGTCCCAATGTCGAGCCAGCTTCCCTCATCCCGCACTAACCAGAAGAAGTTCATTGTTAGGACATCGCTGATGGCCATCACTACCATGAAAAGGCTGCTAGGTGCAACTCCAAGTCGTCTGTTAAGGATTCCAAGATTGGCACTGATAACAGCGAAAGGTATCATCAATTTAAGTAACAATAAAATTCCTTGAGAAAATGGATTGAAGACTGGGATCAATCGATACACGCTATCCAGTGAGAATGAAGATACTGAGGCGATATTTCCGGTGGAAAAGAATGCCGATTGAAGGAGAAACAAAAAGAACAAAGCTATTCGGACATCGGACAGCTCAAGAGGCCGGTATGGTGGAGAGATGGAGGCGCTGTCCGGATTCGAGACTGTTTCAATGGGGGACTTTAGTTGCTTTGAGATGTCCGATGCAGCATCTGAGAGACGCTTGGTTCCGAGTGCTGACGAAGGTTCTGATAAATTCAAAGTTCGCGTAAAGGTATAGATATGATGTTCAAGTCTAACCCAGGTTACAAGCGTCGCGCAGAAGGCGAAGTAGAACAGTCCTTCGTAAGATATCGTGAGGATGATGAAGATCGGAGAAAAGGTAAGGAATATCACTACCAGGCGGTGGAGGTAATGGTTGTTGGGATGAAGTCCATGCAGAAAGGGAATCGAAAGAGACAAGACTGTACACCCTGTCAGCCCATCATGTGGGAGCGCTGCAGATTTACTCACGGAGGACTATCCAGCCAACCGCTTGATTTCCGAAAGGCAATCCGCGTTTAGCTTGCAGAGATGCAACACTCGATCTTGTTACGATCATAGCCAACAGTATCAGCCCTATTTGACCGCCAACTATGCTTCTTGATATGTGGTCAAGCGTGATGCCAGACCCGTTCCTGGAGTTTGACGATGACAGGATAGTTTGTTCGAAGAGAAGATAGAGTACACCAACTAGAGCCATTAAGAGCCCTCCAAGTAATCTAAGGCTTCCTCGTCAGCAACCTCGTAGTCAACTATCGGTGAGATTCTTGTTACGTACATTACAGTAGTATTTTCGACCTTTATGGCGTTCAAGAGTGTAAATATACTCATGGCTTGACAAGCAATAGCCCACGTAACAATGAGAGGTTTATCGCTCCTGATAAAGTCACGGCCATACAAATAAGGCCAGAATTGAGCCGCTAGAAAGCAAAAGGTATACACAGTCCGGTGGAAATAAGAGAGAACCTTGGGTGATGCGGTTAGCGAGCGCAAAGTGGACTTCCTGCTAGAGTACCTACAAGCGCCTCCAACACTCCCACGAAAGCCAACGTCCCGACTCCGAGCCATAGTTGGTCTTTTGTATCACGCACACCTTGAAGTAGACTCATGCATCCTAAATGTAAAGCTTCACTTCGCGAAACGACTTCTTCCCAAAAGAAAAGGGGAAATATAGCATAAAGATAGTAAGAAAGTGGTGCCCTCCTAATGAGAAGGATGGAGAAAAGGACCACCCCAACGGCACCAAACGCAGCAGAATTGAGGTTACTCCGTAACACTGTGGCTTTTCCGTGCAAGACATGCATATCAATGACAGTCGTGATTGCGAAAGCAATCCATCCTACATAGCCGAGTGTCACGAGAGCACGTAGAAAGAGCCAATCGTACGTCTGAAGATAGCTCAATCCATCCAATCCGAGGTGTAGAAGCTCTTGACTTCGTTTGATAGCTTGCTCATATTCTCCTGAACTGATTGACTGACGGATCACCTCGACGCGATGCGGTACCGAGTGTTCTTCGTCTCCAAGAGGAGGAAACGGTCTGTAGCGAAGTTCAGTCGACCGTTTCTGTTCCTCCTTGACGCGGTACATCTCTAGCACACTTTGAGCATTGGCCAGGGCTGCTTCAGCCTTATCCTTGAGCCCTCCGGAAAGATATGCTAGTGGCAATTCTCCAACCGAATTGACGGGAAAATCAAGACCAGCAAGGTATGCCATGAGTGCTGCAACGTCGGCCTGAGCGACATCGTTTCTTTGAACATGATCAAATCCCCAATCAGATGAGAAGCCATCTTCATGGCCGCTGGCCTTTCCAGAGGATTTCGTGACAGGTCTAGCAACTCCAGATCCCCAAGCAATCAACGGTGTTCGCGTGTTGTCCGGATGCCCGTCCCCATGGCTTCCCCAGTCACTCATCCCATGGTCAGCAGTAAATATAAATGCTGTCCGCCCATCTGCGTAAAAATCGTCTACCAATTTTGTAATCTCCTTCACCCCCTGGTCCACAATCTTGATATTGTGCAGATATTCTTTCGAGTAGGGCCGATAGGCATGCCCAGTGGTATCTAGACCGAGTAGGTGGAGAAAGAAGACATTCTTGTCTTGGCGAAGAGTGTGGTCAAGGGTCGTATTACGTGAAGCTGCCGCGAAGAGCTTCCTAGTCTTGTCGAAAACCCAAGTATCAAGCATGGTAGCGTCCTTCGTGAAGTCCTCGAACTCTTCTCCATAGCAATCTGCATCTACTCGCCCTGTCACAGCCCCTTCTTTGAACATGGGAAGAATGTCCGGGCTTCCCCAGCTCCATGTATGCCTGCTTCGGTTGAAAACACTGTCGAAGTTTACCGGATTGAGTTTCCACCCTGTTGTGACGGAGGAAACGTCCTCGTAGAGCCCTGCAATAAGTGCTACATGCCCTGGTCTTGATTCTGTCGGTACGCGTGTATGTGAGACTCCAAATGTTCCACTGCGCAGGACCTTGGACCGCAGAAATGGAGCAAGCGGCCTAGGCTCAAGGGCGCCTGGCGTGTCCGCTTTTGCTGGTGAAGGATCAGGAAAGGACTGGAATGCCTTGTCGGCGCGAAGACCATCTCCGACAAAGAGTACGAGCCTTTTGGCTGGAGCTTCTGTACCGGATCTCCTTTGAACACCATAAGAGGTCATGCCATGAACAATTGGACTGACGAAGTAAATGTCAAAGATGGAGAATATATAGACTAAGTGAAAGACAATGGCTATCCCTAGGAAGCCAAAACGGCCCAGACGAGCCATGACACGAGGTGACGAGAGTAATGAAGGTGCTGCTCTAGAAGCAGACCTTCTATCGAAGCATGGCGTAGTTGCGCAATCAGCTCAATACCTAAGCAGCTTCAAATGAAATGTAAAGTCCAAGCCCCAGCAAGGCAGGTTAGCCGAGCGCGTCTTTTAGAGTTGTGTTACCCCTGAATCCGCCTTGAAGATCAGCTACATATGAGTGAAGGCGGTTTTGGAGGCCACACTACTGTGTTTACAGTCCCACGACAACATTGAATTTGCTTACAGCGTCGTGCTAAGTGTAATCATTCTCCCAAGCAGTGCGCAATCGTTATGAATACAAATGACGCCCTTGGTCGCCATCATGCGTTCACCATGACCATCAATTCCCCTATTCTGAACCCTCCACAGGCCGTCGTTTGGTCAATGTCTCGATCACTCGCCCATAGAACATAGCAGCATTCATTCTTGAGAACGAAATATCTTCAGCCAGATATTCGGGCAATAGTGCTATCAAGTCGCGGTCGCGATTGTCATCCAGTCTCGGCATATATTGGAACTCTGTATCCTCATACGAATCGTCTGACTCTTTGGCAACGGCGAGTTTGAAATGTAGTGCTGCAAATTGCTCGTTAGTCTAAGCATCTTACACAAGAAAATGGTGTTCTTACTTCCGTTGCGACCAGTCTGGATGCAGTCAAATGTATCTGAATTATTACTAATGTCGACTCCGCGTACTATGAGACCCGTCAAATCACTGTACAAGTCTTCTTTCAATTGAGCAACGTGTGAGGTACGAGCGGTGTCCGAGCCTCCTGCTGCCACCTGTCTTGTATGCGCCTGCTGCCGTCCTCGCATGGTGCTTCCAGGCGTCCGGTCGACAGCTGTAGAAGGGATCCTGAGATTCGCTAACTTCGCTTGAAGAACTTTGTTCTCATTCTGGGCATCAGATAATGACCTCGATAGATCATCTGCTAATGTTCTGGTTTTGGCTAGGTCGGCATCTCGGGACTGAACTTGGTTTTGGAACGATTGGGATTCTTTAGCGATAGCTTTCTGGACTGTGATCTCCTTCTTCAAAGAAGCGATCAAATCATTTGCAGCTAAGTAAGTCAATGGGGAAATCCGTTCTTAGCATAGACTGTAACATACCATTTGAATTGATCTCTGATTGTTTTTTGAGCCGGTCGTAATTTGCTTCAGCCTCTTTCAGTCCACTTTCCTTGAGATTTCTGTACTTAAGATCTATGTTTTCAAATTTGCGTGTCATGTCTCCAAGTCGTCGTCGAAGAGCTGGGTCGCTTATCGCTCGATCGGTGTCAGATGCGCTACCTGCTCGTCTCCTTGCTGGCGCTACCTTTTGCTGTCTTGATGTCGCCTGGGCAGTTTTGGTCCGGCGATAAACCGATGTAGGCTGAGGTTCTTCCTCTTCGTCCGCCTCTTTCTGTGCCCCTGGCGTATTGATCCCGTGCGGTAATTGGGTTTCCGGCACCTCAACTGCGTCGAAGGATCCACTCTGCAACAGGTCTTTGCCATCAGATGCCTCATGGTCCTTTGCGACTCTTGCGCGTCGATCAGATGTTGGTGTGTACTCAAACTCGCCGTCATTCGCGATTGCGCCAACTCTTTTGGTAGCAGGTTTCTTTGCTGGTCGTCCACCCTTGGAACTTGCGGCTTTTCGTTTGGCAGCTGGCTTTGGCTTCTTGGGGTCTTGAGCTGGCACTTCTGGGTCTGAACGCGCAAATTCATCTACTTCCTCCGTTTGGTCCATCTGCTGCTCATTCGCTGAATCTTTCAGAGGGGCTCGCTTTCTACCAGCTTTTGCTTTCGTAGGACCAGAGGCCTTCGCCGTTACAGATTCTCCGCTTAGTCTCTTGATTTTCGTAAATTTTCTCGCATTCGCTTTCGGTCGCCCGCCCCGCTTTTTACCAGCGGTAACATTCTCTTGGTTAGAATCCGGAGTGGGAAACGCGTCAGGCTCCTGAATATCCTCCTCACCATCTGTATCTAACATCGCAGAAAGCGACATAGGTTTACTCTTGGGCATATTGAGCTTGGTTTGAAAAATATGCTTCAATTGGATTCAGAAGGCTGCTGCACAGGTGGATGCTTCTAGATATTTAGATGTAAACAGTCGCGTCGCAAATAAGGGTGGTGGCCCTAAGATAGCGCCAGATAAGGATCGCCAAGACGAGGCAACAGATCTCACATAGTGATTGAGAGCAATGACATCGATTAACGACCATTCGTTCCTGGCGGACTTTCCATTGATCTATCCATGCCAGAACGTGGCTTTATCCAAGATCTATTCCTGTTAGCAGCATCAGTGAGTACCTCCCTTGCCAGCGAAAACCAGCGTGCAACTGTGCAGATCCAAGTAGCTTACCATCAAATACCTTTGCAGTCCGCTGTGGTCTATTACCTCATACGGACAACAATCAACCAGCTACGGGGTGGGGACGAGAAGGAGCAAAATGAGAAGAGAAACGCCGCTGCTGCGGTGCTCCGAAGGCTTGACGCGCGCAATGACGACGACGCCGACAAGGATGGAGGACGGAAACGGAGTAGACCTGGAATCAAATATCTTGAACTTAATCGCTATGAACAGGTGATTGCGATGGACGTTGTATCACCGGAAGATATCCCAGTCACATTTGATGGTCAGTAATTCTTATAGAGAACCCCAATCGCATGGGCTGACGTCTTCGTATGCAGATATTGGAGGTCTTGGAGAAACGATTGACGAGCTAAAAGAAGCCATCATTTACCCCTTGACCATGCCAGAGCTGTTCGCACATCCTTCATCGTTACTTTCTGCTCCGTCCGGAGTCCTTCTGTTCGGCCCGCCAGGATGTGGTAAGACCATGCTAGCGAAAGCCATGGCTCACGAAAGTGATGCTACGTTTATCAATCTGCACATCTCCACGTTGACCGAAAAATGGTACGGAGATTCCAATAAGCTCGTTCATGCTGTTTTCACCCTGGCTCGAAAGCTTCAGCCAAGCATAATTTTCATTGATGAGATAGATGCCCTCCTGGGTACCAGACGATCTGGCGAACATGAGGCAGGTGGTCAGGTCAAAGCAGAATTTATGACTCTTTGGGATGGCCTAAATTCGGCGGATATTACTGGAAAGCCACAAAGCATTATGATCCTTGGAGCGACTAATCGACCCCAAGACATCGATGAAGCCATTCTAAGACGAATGCCGAAAAAGTTCCTTGTGCCCTTACCGTCCGAACAGCAAAGAAGGCGAATATTTGGGCTAATTTTGAAGGGAACCAGGATCGACGAGGACTCTTTTGACCTCGATTTCTTGGTCCGTGTCTCTGCAGGGATGTCTGGCAGCGATATTAAAGAGGCATGTAGGGACGCTGCGCTTACACCTATGCGTGAATACTTCAGACAAAGGAAGGCTGCAGGTAGTCAACTGGAGAACATGAATGTGAATGAGATAAGGGGGCTTCGGACTACAGACTTTTTCGAAAGCGCTGGTGGCATCAAAGCATCGAGGCAGCAAGCAAGACTCATTCAAACTCCAGCTACGACCGAGACAGAAGAGTCCTCGACAGACGACGAGCAAGACGACGTTATTTCTAGATAGGCATGACGTTGATGGAAAGAAACAAATGACCATCGGTAGAACCAGACATAGACATTTTAAGTATGACTTTCAAAGCTCGTCAATGTTGTTTGGTGCTTGGCGAGCGAATCTCAGGGGCTCCAATCCGGGGATTTAGGGCAGTGAGCACGCCATCGGCATCGATGCTACCTCCGTACTTCGTCAAAAAGCTAAATAGGACCTGCGTATTGTGCTTTTGCCCGCACTGAAAGAAGTTCGATTACCTTCCCACCTTTGTATGATTTTGCTCATCTGCGCATCTTGACAAGCTTGCTCTATCCCTTCCCTTCATTTCCCCCACATTTCCCCCAATTCTTAGGATTGCACAAGCTCGAGAGAAATCACGTCAAGTCCCCGAAAGAACAACATGGATAAACGCAACAAGTCAGAAGCATCTGAGTCCACGCAGCCTTTAGGGAAAGCCTTCTCCAAGCTCGATCTTGCCGGCCATAATCTTCCTCCTTCGCCAGCCCCCTCAAGCCCACGCGATGGCAAAAGATACGCACTGGCTACGGAATTGGTATACACAGAGGGAACAGATCAGTACAACTCCAGCAGCCAGCCAATATATCAAGTGCGTAAGCCATGTGTGCCTGAAACTGTCTTCACCACGCTAGAACAGAACAAAGACTAATAATGTTGCTCTACCTAGACAGCTACTTTCAAGCAAACCTCCGGGGGTGGGGGTGGAGAATACGATTACACGCGATCTGGAAATCCCACACGGACCCATCTTGAACGTCACCTTGCGAAGATCATGTGTGCTGAGCGTGCGCTCGTCGTTTCGTCGGGGATGGCAGCCTTGGATGTGATAACTCGAATCCTTCGGCCTGGCGATGAAGTCGTGACCGGCGACGACCTATACGGGGGTACCAATCGCCTTCTGAAATATCTGTCTACCAACGGCGACATTATTGTCCATCATGTTGACACAACGAACGCTTCAGCCGTGCAGAGTGTGCTCTCCTCGAAAACCGCCATGGTCCTACTAGAGACCCCTACGAACCCATTGATCAAAATTGTTGACATACCGTCAATCGCGAAAGCAACCCATGTCGCAAACCCTAATGCGTTGGTGGCTGTCGACAACACTATGCTATCACCATTGCTGCAAAATCCGCTTGATCTAGGCGCGGACATTGTATATGAAAGCGGAACGAAGTATCTTTCTGGCCATCATGATTTGATGGCCGGTGTCATCGCTGTGAAGGATCACAAGGTTGGTGAGAGAATGTATTTCACGATCAATGCTTCGGGCTGTGGTCTTGCGCCTTTTGACTCTTGGCTCCTCATGCGCGGCATCAAAACTTTGAAGGTACGTATGGAGCAGCAACAGTCAAACGCGCAACGAATAGCCGAATTTCTTGAGGCTCACGGTTTCCGTGTACGCTACCCTGGTCTAGCGTCCCATCCTCAGTTTGATCTACATCAGTCGATGGCACGAGGCGCAGGCGCCGTTCTCTCCTTTGAAACTGGTGATGTCAACGTGAGCGAGAAAATTGTGGAATGTGCGAAACTGTGGGCCATCAGCGTCAGCTTTGGTTGCGTCAATAGTCTGATCAGCATGCCCTGTCGGATGAGCCACGCTAGTATAGATGCCAAAACAAGGAAGGAAAGAGCCATGCCAGAAGATATTATACGGTTATGTGTGGGAATTGAAGATGTCGACGACCTGATAGAGGACCTGAGCCGTGCTGTGAGTCCAAGTCATATAACACCCTTGCTTATGTCGAGCGTGCAATGTGTGATATACTGACAATTGCCCCATAGCTGGTTCTAGCAGGAGCCGTTACCTTGACTCCAACCAGTTTTTCTGCAGCAAACCATGGCACAGAGAGAAAGCTTGATACTGAAGCCAATGACATTTTCTAACGTCGACCATCTAAAGGAAAGGAAGTGAGACCCACACGGATTGGCTACTAAATTCAATCTTCGACAAACTCCTCTATAACGCAACAAATTCAATCTTGCCCTGGCTTCGAGCAATAGAAAACTCTGCTATCTGATCCAAGCTCACCGAATGTCTACGACAAAGACAAACCTGCTAAAACGTGAGAACGCTAAGTGGATACGCGGAAACACTCCGTCTCACATCTTAAGTCACCAATAATTTTCCGGAATCTGCACATTGTTCGCCGTCCTCCTTCGTTGATGAACACACTTTCTCTACAAGACTCTTATTTCATGGACGCCGTGGTCGATGGACAGACCTTCAGGATATGACACGTGTTCTTGACCATAATGAAAACCACACACCTTTGACAGGGAAATCTCCACTTCAAACTTCCCCTAACGGCCTCGTGGCTCCACAACCTCGCTCATTACCTACATTTAAAAGCTCCCCCGACACTCAAGTGTGGAACACAAAAGATCTGAAATGGCGCATCCTATCCGATTTTACCGCAGCCGCGTCCTCCTCCGCACTCATTGCGCCCCTCATCACCATCATAGATCGGTCAGTGAATGCATTAGCGAGTCCTTTTTGAAAGTCATGGGCGCTAGCACTTCGATCAATCCTAATACTTTCTTAGCTCCATCATTGAGAAGGCGTCTACCCAACAAACCCTCCGTTCCTCAATCCTCCGATCCTGCTCACGATTGCTCACTCGTCCTCACATCTTCCTGACTTCGAAGCCATGTCTCCTGGTCTCAGCACTATACCTAGGTACTTACTTCACAGCCAACAGCATAGATACCTTGTCCTCTACTCTGCGCAATAGAGCTCCTGCAGATACCACCTCCGGCTCTGCCAAGTTCGTTGCAACCTCAAGCGTCAACATGTCCCTTTGCCTCTACAAGGACAGCCAATTTGCCCGCATGTTCGGCGCGTCGGCTCCTTCAGTCGCACAAACTGCAGGAAGAGTCGTGCCGCTTTCAAGCTACGCCCTCTTCGCAATGAGGGACTCATTGACGATTTTCGCTTCCTTCAATCTGCCGCCTCTGATTGCCCCAATCCTCCCCTTATCAAAAGAGGCGGAGAAATATATCAGCAAGAGGAATGCAGCACAATTTCTCGCCCCTGCTGCTATCCAATTACTCAGCACGCCACTACACCTGTGGGGATTAGACCAATACAATCGGCCGACGGGTCATGGCATTACGTGGAGATGTAGGCTCAAGAGAGTGGGAAGAGACTGGTTGTCGAGTAGTGCTGCGAGGATGAGCCGGATCATACCAGCATTTGGTATCGGTGGGGTTGTGAATGCACGAGTCAGGGAGAACATGATGAGGCACTGCAAGCATTGAACGGTTGTCGCATTGTCCATGCATTTAGCGTTGTTTGGACAAAAGCATGGCCTAGACTAACTTTGATAGACCTTTCGTAATAGCATGGCGCTGGAAGCGGTGTCGGTAATGGGGAGCATGGTTTAGACCCGTCTCAAGTGTTCCATAGACATAGAAATAGAAACTGTACCATATTGCCCATCATCATGCAATAAAAGGTCCATTGAGTTCTCTCTATTACCCAAAGAGTTTCAACTTCAAAACATTCAGGAACCAGCGAATGCTTCTCGTCTCACAAGTGGCAGTGCTAATTCCGACCGTTCGAACATTATTTTTGACCATCATACTGTCGCAGCTAATAGATGACAGCGGCTCAAGACAAGAAATAGAAAGAGCCTCACGCTGAGTCTGCATAAAACGTGTTTCCGGCAATCTTCCCGTGACCGCGCGTATAATGCTGAAACATAGAGACGATCAGGAACATTAGATTGCAGTAAAGATCAAGACAGACATGAGAATGGGAGAAAGAGATCGAAAGACTGCTTATACACTGGTGCGTAAAGCTGGCATGATGAACTATGCTTAGTGTTGAGAGATCGATCTTCGCTCACGATGATGGAATGGTCTAAAAGGAAATCTTTGAAGCTTCCGACAGACAAGGCCTTTTGCTGTTATCAAGAAGGGACATGCTATTTTTGCGACCCGTGATTATGGATTTCGAAAACCATTTGGATACCAGGGCGGTTTGGAAAGTCTCAGCTTCATATAAAAGCAAGTTGGCAAACCGGTCGTATGCGTCTTGACTGTCTTTCGTCACAACCTAGCAATCAATCGTTCGGTCTCCGAGTGGCATCATACTCCAAAGACAAGATGTTGACTTCGTATTGTTCGCCACTCTCCAAGCTACACGCTCCATACCTATCGTACAGGACGTCAACGAAGCAGCAGACCTCCTCGAATCAGGCAACGACACTCTCGCCTCTGCCAACCTTGGGAAACGGGCCATCAGCCCTCCTATCAGATGCGATGGAGTCTTCCCAGTGGCAAATCAGCAAGAACCATTCACTACCCTATCATCACGATGCGCTCGGGACCTGAGCCCGCAAGCCTGGAAGTGTACCAGAGCGGCCACTCAAATAGAGATGCGAGCTGCCGCGTCCACCGCCGATGACAATGGCAATTGCCGCCACAACCAAGTTTGCCACGATGGTCCGGACAGTGAGCGCGTGGGAACCTTTCCCCAGTCCGGACCTTTTGCGTACTGTATTGATTACGAAGATCTCATCTCCCATGCTTTTAAGGTCGCCACGAAGCAGCAGCGGGCGGATGCGTTAGATGGTCATGCTGGTCTCGCCGTGCCTATTGACGGTAAGTATTGGAATCATGCAGTTGATGCCATCTTCACAAGCGCAGATAGCCTACAAAGGCCCGCCAATATGGACTATGTACATATTAAAGCTCAAGTACATTCCTTTCCAGTATCATTACTGATTAGCGCATCGCTGTACATATTGAGTGCACTTTCACGTTCGGGTGCCCCTTCCTTTTGGGAGAGCGTGTTGGCCTGCGATGATGCAAATTTGCGCCTGGACTCGATCGAAATTTGAATACTGACACTGAACGTAACGTACAGAAACCACATTTCAACGGTGGAGGTGGCAGACCTGAAGGCGCGACAGGGGGCGGTGGTTGGGATGATCTTGAAAAGACGTTTTGTGATCGAACATCTATAACGACGTGTGAAGCGTGGAAGGTGAACCGCGTACCTGAGGGTACAACGAGGCAGTTGATCAATGCCAAAGTACAGGACTGGCAAATACGAGGTGCAGGCATGAACATTGCCTCCGAATGCTTTTAGAGAATTTCCGGTGGAAGAGGCAATCGGCGATTTTGTGGTGTTCTGATGGGCGTTTTGACTCTACCGGAGTAAGCAAGGTAGTTTAGGTGGTCTCTGGCATCAAGGCCTAGTACCAAACTTCAGAGGCGTAATACCAGATTCCAAAGCCGTGTACCGATGTATCGCGACTGCGATCTTAGACTTCACAACCCATCAGACTCTTGAATATGCATAACGACCCTTCACGCCTGTCACTCACGGTTGGGATTCCGGACGCCACGCTGAACAGGATCTGCACGGTATTTTGGCCTTATTGAAAGATTGTCCCACATGCGCAACAGACGTAAAACAATTTCTAGCTTGCGTAAGTCAGGGGAAGATATGAATCTAATGGAATGATAAAAATTGGAAAGACTCACCATCCCGGTCTCTGCACTTCGCACTTGACTTTGAAAAAAGACAGCCTCAGTCTCTTTACAATTTGGACATGACTTGTTCGAGCGGGGCAGCTATGATAGATGGCCGATTAGCATTCGTAGATCCTAACAGTTACAGACGCATAAAAGCATCACGCATCTGCGCTTTATCTTGTTCTCATATTCCCTTCGTCCCAGTTCGGCCCTGAAAAGATTGGCTTTGCACGTTGTGAACGACCATCTCATTTTGATTCCTTCACTACAACGCTTCGTTTTCGCCTCCAGGGCCAGGATGAGACGGCGCAGCGAAGAAGAAAACGAATAATCGAGGAATGAGGGGAAGGACCACGTACAGTAGGATCATTTCCCACATCCTGCGTCACCCCAGCCGTCTCGCCGACAGTATTAAACAGATTATTCCGGAATACACAAGAGGAGTTGGCTTCCTCACTGAACTGGCAGGTGCGGCAGGCAAACATGAGCTTCTGGGTCGTCTTATCTTCTTTAGGGTAGAGCATGTTGGAACTGCAGGGTAGTAGGTCAGCAAGTGTACTGGAACAGTGCACAAATAGTTGATATACCATTCCCTGCAGAATCTGAATGTAATTTGTTCCTGAGGTTTGGAGCGGCTTTGAGAGTCTGTGGACGGAGCTGGTGATGCCATTTTTGCTGGTCCTGAACCTGAAAGCTCTCCGTACCACTTTGTTTCAACTCTTTCGTGCTTGTGCAGTGCGTTCGACGGCAGGAAATGGTATCGTGGTGACAGTAAAGTAGCAGAAAGACAAGCAAGTCATGGTGAAGTGACTGAATAATCGATAGCAGAAAGCACAGAGAGCAAGCTAAGCTTCCACAGCGGCAAAACCCCGGGTCACTTTTGCGGTACCTGACTTAGCTAGGCCCGCCCCTAAATGACTCCCGGGCGCCCCGCAATTTTGGTTGCCCCACCATCTGCGGACCCAACGGTCTCGCTCAAAAGAAATACGAGCTTTGTTGCGCGTAGTTCGAGATGCTCTAGCCCTGTATTTGATCATCTGATGGTTCGCTTTTCGTGTGCTATCCGCTCATTCAATCTCCTTTCTTAAGCTCAGGTGCTCACGTTCTCTCTTCCCTCTCTCTCGCAAGTCCAACCTTGCCTTGCCCTTAGTCCAAAAGCCCTCGCAATCATGGTATGCAATCAGCCGTTATCCCCCCGCCCTGCAACCCTGCGTACCTGCATGCTCCTCCTCTTCTTCATGCCCCTTGACATACTCGGTGCACTCTCTCATAGTTCAAATCACCCGCTGACATACAACAGTCAACGACCGCATCACCCGAAACCGGCCTCCCTCCCTCCTGGGAAGTCCGGCACTCGAACTCCAAAAACCTCCCCTACTACTTCAACACCTCAACGAAAGAATCGCGATGGGAACCTCCTTCAGGCACCGACCCTGCCCTCATAAAAGCCTACATGGCGACTCACCACTCCTCTTCCCTGGGCGCCCTCAATGCCCGAACGGCGAATGAAGGCAAGATCAGGGCGGCGCATTTGCTGGTGAAACATGAGGGCAGTAGGAGACCGAGTAGTTGGAAGGAGGAGAAGATTACTCGGAGTAAAGACGAGGCGGTTGAGGTGCTGAAGGGGTATGAGAAGAGGATTAAGCAGGAGGGGGAGGGGTTGGGAGATTTGGCTGCGAGTGAGAGTGATTGCTCTAGTGCGAGAAAGAAGGGGGACTTGTGAGTACTTATTGTCGTTACAGGAGAGAGAAGGGTGAGAAGACTGATCCAAGGCTTTTGTAGAGGGTTCTTCGGTCGAGGCGACATGCAGAAGGAATTCGAGGAAGCGGCATTTGCGTTGAAGCCGGGGGAAGTCAGTGGGATTGTTGATACGGCGAGTGGAGTGCATTTGATCGAGAGGTATGTCTCAACCGACTGAATCCTAGCCCTGAAAGCACAGGGGGGCACTGACAGCTTTCAGGCTACAATGAAGATGCTAAAAAGCCTTTGAAAAGCGGCATTGGGAAGGCGATACGGTGTTACGACTTTCAATGAGTATGGTACGGAGTTCCCTGTCATGCAATCTTGGATCTGGGTGTAGATAAAAGTGAATGTTAGCCAGGAGCGAAGACTTCTCAGTTGGATTAAACATGGCGTGACACTTTAAACAAAGTAAAACAAATGGATTTCATCGCTATTTACAAGTCAGTATACAACGTTGAGTGGGTATCATAATCGCTCGCTATCTTAGGTCTGCATGTTCCCAGATCGCCACGCTTATGAGGTCTCCGTATTGACGCCGTCGCTTTCAAATACCGTCGTCATATCATCCTTCGTAAGAAAGAACCTGATGGCTGGCATCAACGCCAGGTTTCAGTCCCTCCACGGCTTTAGCGACCTCGCTGGTCGCCAGCTGTTCATATGCTTCCCTCTCTTCCCCATCAATATTCGCCTGCTCTCCAACTCTGTCATAAAGCATTCGAGAAATGTTACGGTTGATGTCGGTATATTGGTCCTTGGAGACCGCATTGCTTTGATAATGTGGCTTCAACGCACCTGATACTATTCTTTGTAGATCCGCTTTCAATGCAAAAGGAACACTCACACGTGTCGGTGAGGCCTCTGCAGATCTTGCTGGACTTGAGCTCTGTTGCAGCTGACGCGATTGGCGCCTAGAATCAGGTTTGGAACGATACGTAAGAGCTGTGTCCGAAGGAGAGCGCTCTGGTGAGAATTCTGCTGGTGGGAAGATTGGCTCAATTTTGGAGGTTAGTGATAACGGTGAGCTGGGTCGCGGTGATGTTGAAGGAGGCGGAGTGGTGGACCTAGCGCGAGGACTTGCATGGTTTGACGTAGTTGGTGAAGCTCCTGGGGAAGAGGGCGATGGGGAGGTAGGATTTGCGGCTGGCTGAATAGATAGTCGAGTCGGGCCTGCAGAGTCTTCGGGAGTGTTGGATTCTTCGATTTTTCGAAGCATTGACTGGATCAATGTGGGTCCACCGCTTTGCGTTGTTGAAGGATGTGCAACGCGCGAAGAAGGGCCTGCAGACGAGCTTCCTCGTGACCCAGACCCCAAAGTCGATGGTGTGGTATCATTCTCTGCAACACGCCTGGTCCGAGGCCGCTTCAGTGGGCGCTCTGGCTGTTCGGTGGGCGCTGATTCCGAGGGAGAAGTTGTTGGTGATCTTCTTTTTCGCTTGGGCGAAGGTGCGGCCTCAATCTCTCGGGCCTTTTCGAATGCATTCCAAGCTCGCAACTCCTCTTGCGATTCAGGCTCGGGCTGAGACGGCTGTTCGCGTCTTGCATGAAGATCCAGCAGCGCTGAGGCGGTATCACGGAATCTGTTGGCTCCACCTTGCCGCTCTGCGACTCTGAGCCTTCTTTCCCATTCTAAGAACTCGCGA
Source organism: Bacidia rubella (assembly GCA_032158265.1). Taxonomy (NCBI): domain Eukaryota; kingdom Fungi; phylum Ascomycota; class Lecanoromycetes; order Lecanorales; family Ramalinaceae; genus Bacidia; species Bacidia rubella. The sequence goes on along the minus strand of JAVTIF010000005.1, from coordinate 976,124 downwards.
CGCTGGGCTGGCGTCCTATGCGAAGCATTGATCAGGCTACCATCACTGTCTTCGTCAAAAGGGAAGTCGAGATCAAGGTTCAGATGGTCCCAAACGGATTGCCAGACGCGCGCCCAGCTAGAAGATGTAGCTTCGTTGCGACTCCTCAGTCGACGTTGCTGGGCTCGTGTCCGTCTGTCTGAGGTGTTTTGCGGCCGTTGCGGAGGGCGTTCTGCACTTGTAGGACACACGCTCTCGATGGCCCTTTGGGTTTCACAGGTCTCGCAGAACCAGTGACCGACAGGCACACTCTCAAGGCCGACGCAGTAGGTGTGGTAATATGCATCACACCCATCGCAAGCGAGGAGCACGTCTTCGTTGTCGTCATCACGACATACTGGACAGGGCCGGTCTTCAGGTTCGTCATAGATCTCGTCAATGACCATTGAGGGGTCCACGTCTGCGATTTGGGTTCTGTCGTCAACGGCGTAGGATGAGATGATGGAGCCTATTACATAATGATTAGATGAGTTTTGCAGCAATCAGGGAGCAAAGCTACCTCCAACGCTTGCCATAAGCTCAACTTGGTTGAAGCTTTGGCGACATATCGGGCAGCTGTTTGCTCGCTCTACCCAAGGCTTTAGGCATTCATCATGTAGATCATGTCCACAAGGTAGCAAATGAGCTATAATTCCATTCTCGTGTTCATGGGACCGGGGTGGTGAGGTTGAGGCTCTGGGGCGTGTGTCGTGGTGACCGTCTGCAGGTGACTTGACAGCTCGACCCAAATCACGAGCAGGATCAGTGGCGTTTTCGCCAAGGTCTCCTAAACAAACTATACAAGTCTCTGACATCGTGCAATTCGAATGATGTAAGTTTTGGAGCACGAATAAAAGTCAGAGTCATGAAGGAGAGCAAAAGAAGATTTCTTGGCACGAGTCGAGGTGAGTGGAGGAGGAGAAGGGAAGATCAGCATTTGCGGATTTGGCGGTTTTGTACCGCTAGCGCCGGGCTAGGTGCTGCACCAAGAGTCGCTTCCTGCAGCTATAATAGGCAGTGAATGACGACAGTCTTTCTGCATTGACTGAGGTAGAGAATACTTATCTTGAGCAGAACTCAAGCCGAAGCCTCTGCTGTATTCTTCTTTCAAAATAAAACGACTTCTTTTTTACGAGAGTGCATATCAAGCAACTCTCAACATCTGCATTCTTTGCCGCGGAACCTCCGCCTTTAGTGGCTTTGAAACTTGCGGTCTGTAGATGCTATGTGGTTTCAGTTGGTGCTTTGTCGAGCTTTGACACGCATTCGCCCGGCTTGTTTCGAATCGAGCCATGTCCTCGAGCCCTTCGCAGAATTGATCCACCATGACGGTCAACAGATATCTTGATCAAACCAACGTCCACCCATTCTCTGCTTCACGTGGTGTAGAAAGCAGTCATTCATTCGAACTTTGTCTGATAGAATCGAATGTATGCGCTTGGCTGATAACACAAGCAATGCATAGTAAACACCCATATCCTGGCATTGTGTTGAGTCATCTAGCCTCGAAATTGCGTTTCCCTACTATGATTCAACTGTGATAGGACCCGAGGTCTCCTGTAGTATCACTTCATTCCCTAAGAGCTTACATATCGCGTCAACTGAAGAACATGTTGCACGGTGGGAAGCCACCTTGATGCCTTTCCGAACCTGATGAGAAATGCGTTGGAGCTAAGCGAAGTAAAAACTAAAGCAATGTGTTGAGGAGGTCAGCTGTCTAGTTCAAAACCGAGAAGAATCTTCGATACTTGATGACCGACAGAACTCAGTAAGTCGTTTCGATGAGCGTTCTAACTGCTGAGACACAAAAAATTCTTTAATTTCGGCCATCTCAGTGTCTTGCGAGAGCGTATGCTATGGACAAAAAGTTTCGATATCGATCCTTAAGGGAGCGTATCGATCAGTACATGACAGATCGTAATTTGGAAATGTATTTCGTCCTGTTTAAACCTCCGCGATTTCCCTCAAACGCCGTATCGTTGATCTAGTAGCAGCTGCTGCTGGGGTCCTAAAACGATGAACACTATTAGGGTTCATCCTTTCCCAAATATAAGGAAAGATGCGACGCATTTGTCTCTATGAGACCACGTACGAAACCGTATATGCTCCGCCAGCGACCGTCTTCTTGCACGATCTACAGCTCCAGATTCCGACGGAATGCCTCTTAACTGTTGGCTTCCCACAGAATGTGCAGGTGTATTTCGCGTGTTGTGTGATTTCCATCTTTTTCACCTGTTTCCGCAGCGAAGCACCATATCTAAAGGGTGGAGTTAGATAGGTTTCGATGATACTTGGATAGGTGTCGTAGGGGCGCCTTGCCTCGTGCCATATTTGCCGGTCACACCGACCTCTGGGGAAATGAGTTAGCACCATACAAGCCAGGCCGCGCAGCAACATACTCTTCGTTCGCTTCGTCATCCTGGTCGGTAGTTTTAGAGGATGATGTAGGCTGATGGATGTTGATAGAGCGATGTGTGGTAGGAGAAGTGGACCCTCGCTAACCCAGGTATTAGCGCCTTGGCATATCGATTGGTGGGCAGTCCAAGCGACTTTACCACTTCTCTCAATCTCGAGTTCTATGTAGAATTGGAAAAGCAATGAGCGAATGGAGGGTTATGTGAATCATCAACTTGTTTTCGTTCACTTAACGTGTTTCGACTTGTGCCATTTGTAGAGTAATGTCTTGTGTTGATCAGATATAATTTGTTTTACTGCTATTTATGTGAAGGCATTCCATTTCTCCTCAAGATGTCTGCAAAGAAATATGATCTGATCGTTTTGGGCGCGACCGGCTATACAGGAAAAAATGTCGCTGAACATATTGCCACAAGTCTACCTACAGACTTAAAGTGGGCTGTTGCAGGCAGAGCGCATTCGAAACTTGCTACAGTTGTTGATGAAATCAAACCGTTGAACCAAGATCGTGTCCAGCCTGGTCAGTCATTTCGTCTTACATTCTAGGGAAAAGGCTGAGATGCCTTCGCCTCAGGTATTGAACTTGCTAGCCTACAGCCAAGCGATCTCGACGATCTAGTCAAAAAGACTAGAGTCTTGATTAATACAGTAGGCCCCTACCATCTATACGGCACCCCGGTGGTAGAAGCCTGTGCGAAGAATGGCACGCACTATTTGGACGTGACGGGAGAAAGTCCGTGGGTAATGGACATGATCCGGCAATACCACGACACCGCAAAGCACAACCATGCGATTATTATACCCATGATCGGTATCGAGTCGGCTCCTGCCGACCTACTCACTTTTGCTCTAGCCACTTTAACCCGCTCCCAATACTCTGTGGGGATCAAGGACACCACAGGGGTCTTATACGAGGTCAAAGGCGAAGTCTCCGGCGGCACACTATCCACGGTTCTAACAATACTCGACAGCTACAGCCTGCGAGAAATTGCCAAAGCGAGTGCGGGTGATTGGTCAAGCTCGCCCATACCGCACCCAAGACGCCCTCCAGCTTCCTCGTCTTCGTCACTTTTCAACCCCAATTTCTTCCGCAACCCCCTGGGCTGTCGTTCGGTTCCTCATCTTGGCAAATGCATCCCCTATCCTGCGTCAGGCTCCAACACCAAGACTGTGCAGCGGACATGGGGCCTGCTCGATAAGGGTCAGTACTACGGCCCCAACTTTGAATACCGGGACTATGCTGTTGTTCGTAATGCCTTTGTGGGCGCCCTCGTGCATCTCAGTCTTACTCTGGGCCTGCTGGCACTTACCATTCCGCCAGTACGCTGGTTGGCGAAGAAGCTTTTGCCGTACTCGCCAGGCCAAGGGGCTTCGAAAGATGTAGCCGCTAAAGAGATGATTGAGTTTCGTGCTATAGCGACTGTGGACGAAGATAAGCCTAACCCAAGGAAAGCCTTTGGAAGGTTAAGATACGACGGTGGACTGTATTACTTGACCGGTGTTTTTCTTGCAGAGGCAGCCATGGTATTACTGAAAGAGGATAATATGGTGAAAGAATTGAGAGGTGGTGTGCTCACGCCTGCAATGCTTGGGCAGCCTTTTGTTGAGCGGATGACGAAGACAGGGATGATATTAGAGCTAGAGATGCTGCCTGAATGATGCGTTAGAGGTAGCAAGTTCTCTAAAAGAGTTTTGTCAATCGTCAGAGTCGTGGACCCAGACAGGTTATGTCTATAAGTGTCCCTTTTAGTAGAGAGCAAAACCATTGATGGGCCGGTGCTCTCACAGTGGATTACCAACTCTACATTGACCTTACAAAACTCCCCACAATCCTGCTTCCTCCTCCCCTTTGCAGATTGACAGGGGCAAATTTTTGGTGAAGCGTCCTCGTGGGCATTGACCATGATGCTGGAACACGTAGATTGGTGGAGATAAGTTGCAAACTTCGTCTTCTGAGAATTTCTCGAGGCCTGACTAGTGGCCTCAGAGACCGTATGTTTGCACAAAAGTCTTAGGAATGTAAACAAAACATTTGTAGTGCAGAGATAGTGAGTCAGTCGTCATGAACTCGTCCGAGTAAGTATATAGATTAGATATATGTAACCGTATTGTCTCAGTATCATACACTTGTCCTCCACCTCTATTTGTAGTGTCCCATCTTGAGATCATGGATGTCTAAATCACATATCACGCTCACTGTAAGGAGACCTATTTTACAGTCGAACAGTCGTCACACTTACTGATTACGCACTCCGCATGCAAAATATGTGTCCAACCACATGCCAGCTGCATTTGACCCTAGGTCAATATCATCGCCCAACCTTTGCCTGACTTAATAACCTTGCCCGGACCATCGATGTTTTCCTCGTATCCGCGTTTTTTGCCGGCTCTGGCACTTGTCCTCCTCAGCTCCCTAGTCCGACTACCTTCATCAATGTCTTCGCTGACAGCTTCACTAGACTTGTCAATCTCCTGGTTGTTTGCTTGTAAGCCTCTACCACGTCTTTGTTCCATCTTTTCCTCGTTTGGGGCGAGAAACCGGTTGACAAATCGGTGGTCCATGATCCGCATCTCCTTCTCTTCGCCCTTGTTCTCGGTTTTAGGCCACTGAAATCCATACAATTTGCTGTGTCTTTCGCAACGAGGACACTCTCTACGAGTCTGCTTAGGATCATGATTGACCCAGGTGTTCTCACAAGTTCGGCAATCAACCCATCGAGAATTTCTCTGAGTCAGAAGGGCTCGGGTGCGGATGTAGTCGCCGGGCACTCGATCTAGCTGTACCTCAAACTCATTATCGGGTTCTTCCACATCCGTCTCGCTGCTCACTGTTGCTAGTGGATGTCTCGCTCCCAAGGGACGAGCGGGAGAAGCATGGATATGGGGCGAATGCCCGTATCTCCTCTTCGTCGATTCAGCGAGAGATCTAAATGGCTTTCTCGGTCGACCTCTGATACTTTCGCGGGGTAGGAAGTAGTCTTCATCCTCGTCGATCTCAGGCGGCACAGAGGAAAGAGCACTAGAAGAACGAGATGGACTTCTAGCAATGCAAGCACCTCCCACACTCTTGTTGGTACGAACTTCTCGATCCACCAACCTGTGCAGATCAACGCGCCCCTCAAAGAAGGAAGAGCTGCATGGGATGTGCTCTCCGTACGTAGGAGCGTTCCAGAGTGATGAGTGAGGATTCTGTTTCTGCTTTGATCCAATATTGCCAATCCAGTCTAGAGTGCTTTGGGTGGTTGGATCCCTGACAGGGCCGGATGGGCGGGTATTGAGTTGAGATTTCGAGGACGGCTGACACGGTAGCTTCGTGCCGTAAAATTGTGAGGCCTCAATTGTCTTCGTGTTTAGTTTACTGTGAGATTTCGGGTTCGAAAGCCGAGTGGGCAAAGTTTGGGAGTGCGTCTTTGATATCGCCGTACTGACAGCTTCGTCAGACGCTATTTGAGGGTCTCTTTCGGAGACTGGGGAAGATTTTTGTGTTGAGTCTGGAGGTGTCTTCAAGCCAGTAGCAGCAGTGTCCAATCCTTCACTCAGCTTTGGCTTCTTAGATGAACCCGTTCCGTTGACAGCTTTCGCAGTAGTAGGCTCTTCATGCGAACGGACCCTCTTAGCGGGACTAGATGATGGTGAAGAGGTGCTCGAGTCTTTGCTCTTAGATTTTAGTTCTGCGTCTCGCTTTTCTCTCTCTGCTTTCGGCACCCATCCACCACGTACCTCGCTTTCACATGAAGCACACAAACAATTACAGTTATCTTCACCGAAATAATCTTGGCCATAATTGACCGTTATTTCTTCATCCACTTCTATGTTTCGTGCAGCAACTATGGTCATGCCCTCTGACCCGTTTGTTTGCAGCCTTGCATTTGCTTTGCAGTCATGGTTCGCAAAGCGAGCAGGTCCGAGGAATAGCGAAGGGATCTTCTTCCTACTGGACAGGACAACGCTGAAATCTCTCCTCGTCAGGCCAAGATCTTGTTCTTCTGCTTTTGTCATTGCCACTAAGTTGCCAACAAGGTACTTGATCGTTTCCCCAGTCTTGATGAAACGTCTGGCCGTAGTTGCTGCTTCATGGGTCCTGATTGTGTACCTGTTTGTCGTTGAGACGTCGAAGGGACAATCTGCTCTCCAGATATTGATGTACGTCTGCATATGCCGTGTGAAGTCTTGTTTTTCCCGGATGGACCCCAATCCGTTGTAATACCTTTCTAGCGCGGGTAGCTTGAGCAGACGACTCTCCACCATTGGCATATTCTGACCGACGATGAGATCGTGTAATAGAATGTGGCAGACCTCGTCGTCGTTTATTCTCCGAAGCTGGGCATACTTTGACTTGTTCTTTCGAATGGTGAACCATGAGTACACCTTTGTAGAAGCATTAGGTCTAGGTTCGAAGGTGTCATGGTCAGGAGGTATTGGACATACATGATCAACCAGGACATCCGTTAACAGATCATCGTATGCTGCTAATTCTCCGAGACTAAGGCGGTCTTTCTTTGAGATGGTGTTGGCTGTTGGTGCCGCTGCTGGAAGCCCAAGCTTGGGTGGACGCCCCATGTTGCTCGGTGGGAGTACGGAGTTTGTATTTACAGTGAAAACAGCAAGGTTCACAAGAGAAGTCTAGAGACAGATGATTCTGGCAGAATGAATAGGGGCAGAAAAGAACGTAGACTGCGGCGTGCTGTCAGGAGCTGACCGCTGATCTGATCCAGCCGCAGCACGGGATGCCTGGGCCTGCTGGACCGCTATAGGCCATGGATGAACGAATGATGAAGGCGGAATTGCATGATGAAACAGGCAGGACAAGGCGCCTGTAGCTACGCAGCGAGAGACATGAAAACGTGTGGTTACCTGGGTCCTGCTTGAAGCTGAGGGGGAGAGTGAATGTTGAAAGAAGGCTGTGGCTGGGGTTGATGTCGCGTGGAATTTCTGATCTGACGCGCGACGATCTCCCGAGGTGGGAAAGCTAGTGCTCTTCAGAGTCTCTCCGACCTCAGTTCTGGTCTACATCCTGTCTTTACACTTATTGAGAACATCAAGTCTGATCAGGATGCTATGACAAAAGACTAAGGTTCAAGATCAAGGCGCTTTCAGACAGCGATATGATTCAGCTCAAGGTCTGTAACGCACAATGCCGCTGCTTGCCTTCTTTCTAAAGGAGCAAATAGACGATGCTTAATTGCATCGATAACTCTGGAGCTACTGTGGTCGAATGCATCAAAAACTTAAGGATGAAGAGACATGGCAAAGTTGGTATGTTATAGCTTCCGGAGCTCCATCGGAGGAAAGCTGGAAGCTAAGTATACCCAGGCGACCGTATCATAGTAGTCGTCCAGAAGGCGCGAGGCGGTGCGGATAGCGGTCCAGCTGGTAGCACTTCGGCAGCTGCTGCGAACAGAGTGCGAAGAGGCGACATTCGTCATGCAATCATCGTACGAACAGCAAAAAAGGTGCAGAGAAAGGACGGCACAGTTGTAAGGTTCGATGACAATGCCTGTGCATTGATTGGGAAGAATGGCGAGCCTCTAGGTACTAGGATCAGTGGTATGTTTCCAGTGTGACCAGTCTTAAATTGCTCAGTGCTAAAGCAAATTTTCAGGCGTTGTGGGCGCAGAGCTGCGCGACAAGCAGCAGTCGAAGATTTTGTCGCTAGCATCAATGCATGTATAATTCCCTCAGTGCACTGTTGTTTCAATTTCAATCACGGATAGCTTTCGGAGTGTTAGTGATTCCAACGAAGTGCAAGCCTCGGCGGCACACAAATGATGGTTGGGTCGCGAGGTGTCTGAAGTGTCGAAATGTCACCACCACCAAAAGGTGACGGCGGACCCAGACCGCTTCAAAGGCAAGCGAGCAAAAAAGCAACATTTGAGACTCGGACCCTCGACATTCGTCAAGCGATGACAAAAAGTAAATCCTCGGCTTTTTCGCTTCAAGCACCTCATGATCTCTGCGAGCCCTTTACGGGTTAACTCTGTCAACCCACATGACAGCCGAGAAGACTTCAATCACGAAGCGATAGACCTTTAACCTTCATACCCACGACAGGGCGGCGGAGCCAGACCAGAACGGCGGACGCTACCAGGGGTTGTGCAACCATGTTAGGCTATCAGATATGCAGTGGGCATTTAAGACGGGAAACCACGCTCGACATTCCAGATAGGCCACAGAAGGTGAGGCTCAATTTACTAATTCAATTATTTAAACAATTCCCAAGACGACTTTGCAAGCATTTGTCACGCAACAATGAACAAATTGTCTGAAATTGGATACCTTCCAAAAGTTGCTACACTTTTTGACAGTCATGAGGTTTCAGCATGTTACCAGGAGATCGATTTGCTATCGTTTACTTAAGCCTTTCATGAAAAACCGTGAGCTTTCGTGATCAAGCAATCAAGGCATCCTTCTCACCTCGTGCAATAATCTATCTCAGCCATAGTATTGATCTCACATATCAGTCTTTCCCTCGGAACCGTCACTTGCACTAGCTCTTCCCGATTCTTGTTCGTTAGGAAAGCTTACTCGAGTCTTCGAGAAGCGTTGAGATGTGTTACATTAAAACCTCATTCAAGTAGCATCCATTGATTCGGGGGCCTTTCCTGGGTAGAATTGTCTTGACCGTTGAATTTTGACGTATTGGCGTACCCTCAGCGGTACATAGCCCTTGAGGACCGTTGGGGGTAATATGAATTTTTGGTGGTGATCACGTGGTCTACACCTTCTATCTTATTTGGAGGATGTGGAGACAATAAGCTGCTATTTGATCAACATTGCATTAGCAGTCAGTGCTAGCGAGCCCTGTTGGTGATGCTGACTGTACATCAAGAGGAAAGATGACGCTTTATCTAGTGCAGTCGTTCTGGGAAATTAAGCCTCAGCAAGACCGTACAAGAGCTGCAAAGAGGTACTTGTCAATAGCGTTCAAGGGGACAGGCAAGGGAAAATCGAGTCCAAGGCATGAAAGTCTTGAGTGATGGCAAACGTCTAATTTGAAATCTTTGTTTCTGATTGAACGGAGGGGTATCAAAATACATTACACAATCATGTCCTCGTACAAATACACAGGTGAGCCATTCATAGCTCCTTCTCCTTTTTCGCCCCTTTTCTTGACTCTTCAACGAGCTCAGTCGCCCTACCCGTCGTCGGCTTATGTCCAACAGCATCCGGCCCACCTAAAGACTCAAAGGCCTTATGGAACACCCACTCAGTCGCCTCCTCGACGGGCTTGTCGAACAGATACGGCAAGAAGGGTACAGCAGCCAGTCCGAGCTACAGCGTTCCACGTCAGCCTATTAACAACACGAGATTTAGACCGAGCCACTCACCCCAATAGGGCCCCACGTCCTGACCATTGGATTCTTGACCCCCTTCATCGCCCGTCCAGAGTAGCGAACGATACTGTGTATCGTAAACGCCGGCAAGCCCATCGACGCCAGACTCTGAAACACCGCCCTCTGCGCAACGACAGCCTTCCAATCCTCAATCGCGGGCACTGGCCTCGAAATCAGAGTCGTGGCCTCTCTCGCATCACTCGCCCCCTTCGCTACCACACCCGGCATCCCCGGGTGCAGCATCCGCTGGTTTCTTAAGTAGGCTTTGTATCCCTCGTGCCCCACATCGCCAATGAGATATGCCCAAGAGATGCCGTAAGCGGACTTTATGAGCCATGGATGGGCGACAGGCCGGAACGATTCGCCGATGTCGGATGTGTAGGCGACGTAGCGCTGGGCAGAGAGAAGGATGGTGCGGACACGGGTAGCGTAGGCTGCGTAGCGGACTGAGGATTCGGTGGATTCAGAGGCGCTGAGGGGAGGAGATTAGCCGTCTGTATATTGGAAGGAAACAAAAAAGGAAAAGAGAAAAGAGAACGAGGTGACATACGTGCCATCATAGATCTGGTCTAGGAGAGATTCGTCGTCGTCGACTAGGTTTTGGAGGTCTTGAGGAAGTTTCTCGCGAGGAAGTGGGTCGGAGTCGGAGGGTTTGGGGCGTTGTGTGAGGGTGCCATTGGAGTTGTTTTCGGTCGTCATGGTATGGTCAGTGTGGAAGTTGTTATAACATCTTCGGGAGCTCTTGAGTCATCCTGCGTGGAGATGATTGTATGCAGAAGTTAAGAAGAGCTTTGCGGAGGAGTTGCGGAACCGGCAAACCCGGCGGACTTGACAAGTGCCAAGCCCTCTCTTCCGCTCCGCTCAGTCCATTCAATGCTCCAACAGCCCATCTCCAAGTTTCTCCAATCTCCATCAAAGATTATACTTCTGTCCAGTGCATATTGCAATTGAAACCCTCCAATATGCCGCAGACATACCAGATTTTCGGTCGAGCTGTAGGCTCACATCAAGTACGTGAAAAGGCGCCGCAACAGCTAGACCTTAATCCTCTTGTTTTCCGTTACGTCCTTATTCGGTCCTTTGGCTTATTCTATCTGCTGTAGCTCGCAACAGCATGCCTACTCTCATATGGTGGGATCGGATACTGGGCGATGTCGCGACCCAAGGCGCCGGGTCCGCCAATTAACGCTGGAAGCAAAGAGGAGGAGAACTTCATACAGTACGTCTCTTACCGAAGCAAGAGGTATCCTGGAGACTAGCGGACTAACTCGGAGGTACAGAGAGTTCTTGAAGGCAACGGAGGCAGAGGAGCAGAAGAACAAACAGAAAGCATGAAGAGTAGCGAGTAGAAGGGGGAGGTGATGGAGCCGATAGAGTATTGTACTCTACAATCAAGCAAGCACGAATAGAAAATTTATTACCAAGACAGGTGGATGGCGCGGATTTCGCCAACGAAGATGTCGGACTCTAGTACAGTTCATTGCCCGGCCGAATTGCTTTTCTCAGGCAGGCTTGCGACGGTGAAAATACAGTTTCGGTTCGACTACTCTGCATCCAATATCAGTGAACTGCCATATGCTAACGCCATCCCAATGCATTCCACTGCTACTCTAAACGAGTCGTTTATACATCTCATTACTCATGACCGTCGTTCAATCGAACTTCGCAAAAGCCAGCTCATATGCAGCTCCCAATGTCAGCCTTGCGTGTTGCAGCATGTGATCAAAGTCAAGCACATCTATTGTGTCGAGAGTTGTGTGTATCCTTTTGTCAGAGTTTTCGAACTCCGACTCAATGACAAAGGCAGACGGGTAGCCAGCTTTTCGCGCAGATGCATGGTCAGAGCAGGCATAGCCGCTGAGCAAACAGTCAGCATACTGATTAATACCTTACATGAGAATAGCTTTCACTTACCACTTGGTCTCCACATAAGGTATCTCGCAGTACTCGGTCACAATATTCTTCATGAAGTCCGTTAGACCAGGGTCGACGTAATCGGTAATAATGCCAACACTCTCAGGCTTTCCAGCCTCTTTTGTGCCCCTGCTGTAGCCCGTCATGTCTTGCTGTAACATGGCTTTGACGTCACGGCCCTCCTTCTCGTACTCTTTGAAGATCGCTTGAGACCCCAACAAGCCTCCTTCTTCGGCAGAGTACCAATGGAACTCGATCGTATTGGTTGCATTGCCTTGAACGACAGCATCTGATTCTAAAAGTACCCTAAGGGCTTCGAGTATCGTGACCGTGCCAGACCCATCATCATCAGCACCAGGTGCGGCTAGTAACGAAGGGAAGATTAGGTTGATGCTGTCTTGGTGGGCGCCGATCACGATTGTTTGCTCGGTCTTGCCGGGGATGGTAGCGATGATACTGTTCTGCCCCCAAGGGTGGGAGAAGGGTTCAACCTTTGCACCGTACTGAGGCGCATCTGTCGCGTTGACGACACTATTCACCTGCTCGAAAAGCCAAGCTGACGATTGTTTACCGTAATCTGACTTGTAGTACCGCGTGTGGAAAGACGAGAATTGTTGCAAATGCTTTTCCAGATTGCTCTTTTCAAGTTCCTTCAGGAGCGGTTTGACTGTCTCGTTGTGTACGAGTGTTGCTGGAAACCTGACTTGTGTCTTCTGAGCAGCACGGAGGGACTGTCCTGGCGTGCCATTGGTTATGTCCATAAATCTTGTGCCGTCCTGTGAGTGAGTTTAGCTCTGCCTCGCAGACGTAGAGCTTGGGGAACCAACTCTTCGGAGCGCCCATTTCTCGTCTTCTGTGACCCATCTCGTCTCGTCTGGAGCAAGTTCTATTAAGTACTTCTCACCCTGTTGTTCATCGAGAATGGGAGCCTGATCCTCAAGGCCTTGCAGCGGTATCTGTATAGCTGCTGCAAGGGACCCTAAGGTCCAGATGGTCCATATGAGGTTCTTCATGGTCGGACGTCTTACATCAAAATATGTCAATAACGACGCCTTTGTTAATGGCTTGCGGCGGTCGAGTTGCTAGGCAGAGCTGTCCGCGATCGATGACAGCATCGTCTCCTATGATACGGATCCGCTAACGGATATTACCTAAAACGCGAAATAGACCGTGTGACTGAACTAGCGTCTATGATTCGCTCCTTATCTCATGACTCTACAATTGTGACTCCTGGAAGCGGCCATTGCTCCATAGCACCTCGACGCAAGCATAGTGGGCTTCGTGTCAGTAAGGTTCGTTGTGATCTATATACAAAACGAGTTATTCCAACATTCTATACCGTTTCATAAGACGCGTACTTCAAGCCTGCAACTACAATGGCTATCTATTCCAATCCTTCGACCTCCACCCAGGGCACAGGGGCAACTGGCTCGCAAGGTGTCGACATTGAAGCATGGACCGAGCAAGCTACTCAAGCCCTCAATGCCGTCCAAATCACCTCTCCCGGCGGTGTTCGCGGCACCACGGTCTCCCTTGCCATTGACCTCGACGAGCACAACGAGCGCAAAGAGGAGGCCGCGGCTTCTGCTCCCTATCGCCCTCGCCGCAAGCTCATGCGCCGCGACAGTCTCGAGCGACGCGAAGCTCTCCTGAAGGGCAAAGAAGGTAGCCGGCGCCGCACGCGTTGGGAGAATGGTGGGTGGCACTCATACTCTTCGCGGTGCTACCACGGCCTGCATATTGACCCTTGTGGCTTTTGAACAGATCGACTCCTTAACAATCCCTGGGCGCAGCCTCCTCTGCCTAGCGACTGGGAGATCCATCCAACCTACCCACGTCATAACGTGCCCTACTACCTCGCGCCCCTCTGGGACCAAGAGTTGGCCGCAAAAGCTGAGGCGTCTCGCCAGACGCAAAGGGCTGCGAGTCGTAAGCAGCAAGAGGCAAAGCACGGCAAAGACGGTGAGGTGCCAAAGGAGTTGAGGGAGAAATTGAAGAAGGCGAAGGCTGCCAAAGGCCTTCTGAGGGACTTGGAGGAACAGGTGCGTCTGTTTGTTGAGAATTGGAACGCGCAAAAAGAGGGGGCTGGAGCTGGAGGAGGAAGACGAAAGGCTGCTCACGACCTTGATTCCTCGGATGATGAGATCGTGTTTGTCGGTCGCGGTGGGAAGATGCGTGATGTGCCTCCATCGCCTAAGTTCGGAGACGGCGAAGACGAGGTCTCTGACTCCGATTCCGATCTTGAGCAAGCTTTGCTGAGGAACACGCTTGTCTTCGATGGTCTGGAGCATGATAGAGGGGCGAGCTTTGGGCGTTGGCTTGTTCATAATATCGCGACATACTATGGACTGAAGACTTGGTCCCGTACAATTGGTGATCCTGCAAGAAGGGAGGTAAGCATTTCCACACATTGTCGCCGTCCTTTTTGATAAGGCTCCGGAGCAAGGACAACGTATGGCCCCCACGAAGATCTTGCTAACGAAAGCGTGGGCTAGGCGTACGTTGGCATACCACCTGTGTCCACCAAGACCAAAGGAACTTCCGCACCTAAGGATGTCAATCTGCCCAGGCCCCTCTGGGGCATGGTATGAAACATGGTATTAGTACTCATTTCTCTCCAAGATTTGTCGAAAGGCGAAGGCTTGGGTAGGGCTTGAGGCATTCATTGTGCAGCAAGATGCTGCAAGTATAGGAATTGTTGACACTTTGCAACCGAGTTGATCGCAGTCCAGAAGTACATAACACTTGGACGTTTTAATCTATTCTTTCACTATATGCCATATGAGATCTATTGTGCATAGTGCGACCCCTTGCTGCTGACATGGAATTACCCTTACCACAGCAACGTGCACTTTCTCAAGCAGGTTCGCGTTTAGAGAAGCCTAGCTAATCAGATGATGCATCACAGTAGGAAAGAATGGTCAATTGTCGGCTTGGCGAATGATCTATCGCAGCAGAAGGGAATGTATAGTGTTGGATCAGTGGACAGCACAGTTCAGGCACAAGTACCCAGCAATGTGATAACAGCCATTCATCTTTATCACAGGACTGCCAATTGACCTATATTGCTTAGTCTATGTTCCGAAGCAAGTATGCTTGTTTTGTCTACTAAAAAATATCTATGTTATTGCCGAACCCACAGTTCAGGATGTGTTCTCGAAGTACTTTTGGTGCCGTCAACCCCGATGCCATGAACCCCGAACGAGTTTCCGGTCCGGTGTACAGCCCATGGCTTCAAATCGCGCAATGAACTCCAATAGTGCATTTGTCGTTGTTGCTGACTAGAATGTAGATTCTCAGATGTGCTTTTTGCCGATTCCTTTTAGATGTACCTCACTACAAGTTGGAGAATGATTAGTCGGCCCACCGAGATTTAGACAAATGAGAGCGTGCTTTGCATTGATGCGTCAGAAGAAGGGGAAGAGAGGGACACGTAAACGAACGAGATACCAAATCACGAGGGGTATCTTACAAGACGAGGCTTGCCCCTTCCGGGATCAGTCCGGGAAAGCCTCTGTGAGAGATGTTAGCGTTTGACCTAAGCATTCAACAAGATGTGGTATGTCGTCGTGGATCGCAAAGCGTTGGGCAAAGTGTGCCTGCGTGACTAACCTGTCGCCGTACGCATAATCACTGTATTGGGGAAAAGTCAACCCGATGCATCAGTGCTGATTCCATGAAATCGGACACACCTAGAGATAGTAAGGATGGCTCGCTCCCCCAATGACATTGACACCACGCCCTCATCCCATCCTATAGAGGTTAGGCATACACGAACTGCTCTATGCGTTTTCCTGGCAGGGGTAAGGCACCTTTAATGACCTTGCCCACACCGATATCAGTTTGGAAGTCTCCTCGGCCAACAGACGAATCAAATCTTCGTCGATGCGTTAGCGGAGCTTGCAGGGCTCGTGTGGCAATCTTACTGGGTCCCTCTATTGTATTCGTCACCTTTGCTTTCGTCGAAGAGGTTTCCAGTATATTCGATGGTGACAACGTCGCCTTTCTTTGGCCTATCAGTTCCGTTTCCGTCCTGAAGAATTCGTTTTTGTACACCCATATCGGGTAGTGACTGATCGGCTGATCGACGTGCTGGTGGTACGAAAGTTTATTGTCCTGAGAAATTGACCCTTCCCTTGGATGTATCAAACATGAAATACAAGTAAGGTCTCGGAAGTAAGATTGGAAGAAATAGTGAGGTAGGAAGACTTTTGAAATGTATATTCCGAGATCAGAGTTTGAGCTAACACGTGTGGAAGTGAATAAAATGGAGCAGGGCTGTCAAAGAGGATCTGGATTGCGTGAATAAATGGACGAATTGCACGGAATATAGAGGTCGATTGGGGATAAAGCAGAGTCTGCTACCCATGAACCAGGAGAAGTTTCCTGGTCAAGTTAATGGACGTTTTGACATGCGGAGGCTTTAGCTTGAGATCTCGAATATCGGTCAATCGAGAAGATCGAAAACGACGCTAAGGTTTAGAAGACAATGCCATAGGTCAATTGGTGACCTACGGACAGTACAATCGTAGAATTCTTGACAGAAAACAAAGCCATACATGCAAGCCAAAAGGTCTGTTCGACCCAGTCGGAAGGTTACTGCAGCCAGCTGTGGAGCCGTTCCACGGGATGCACTGCTACAGTGTCCTGCCTAGCGAATGAGAGAACCTCTCTGGCAGTTGGTGAAGGGAATGGCAAGGTACGTTGGAGATCGATTTAAGGTGGAAGAAATCTAGAGGAGTAAGCATCCCACTTGGTGTGCTGCTAAGACCGCTTGGTTTTCTTGAAATGGTCTAGACCGCCTGATTTGCCATTATTAATGAGTTGCACGCTCTTCACGGCTCTTCGGCAGTTCGTAGCTCTACGTATCCGTTGTGATGTAGAGCTAAGCACGCGGAACAACAGCCCAGATTGAGTGATTCTCCGCAGCCCATGAAGGATAATCAACCATGGTGACAGCTGTCAACGAGTCATACATCTCCGCCAAAGACTCAGCCGACGACATATACTTACGTGTTGGCCGAGCAAAACCGACAAGTACTTTCTGTGTCAAAATAGTGACAGGAAAGCTGTCAATGCTGGGATTGCAGGCTTTCGAAGGCCAAGACATTCATTGCACGCTTTCTGTTGAGTCGGGTATGTGTCCAAGCGTTGAGTCGTTCAACCTCAGCCTGTGGCGAACAATCAGACCTGCTTAATGCCCGGCCAGCGTTGCATTGACAGACATCGCAGCTTGATGCATAAGGTTTCGAAATCCTTCGGCATCCAACACGCTAGTCCATGCAGCTCATTCCTTCCGCGTCCACTTGGGCGTCCGTTGCCCCTGACCGCAACCGGGACGGCTATTCCCCGTCTGCATCGTTGACGTACCGACGGCGGCGGTCGAGAGCTTGTTAAAACACGTTTGTGCCGTGATGCCACGAGCATGTTCGCCTCGCTTAATGCGTTGGCAGTAATCCTCGCTCGCGAGACAACAGGAATCGGAACCATGGCGAGGATCGCCTGCGCACTAATCGTCTCCTTGACTTCGCGACTCTTGTCGATCATAGGCTTCCTCGAATGATTTACCACATGAAGATCTGTGCGCGGCCACACGACGATAGAGTTCGTGGGGTTGGCGATCTCCACCGTGGGGGTGCAATTGCTACAAGCCCGGGTCTTGAAGCTGTCCTTCCACATCATTTTGGCATTGGAAGAGGCTTGGTAACAATTTCGAGAGCGGCATTGTGGTAGCGTTGGATACTGAAGTCAAGATATCAATCCCGAAGGCTACGTGAAGCTGATTTTTGTGGCAGACGAAGCTTTGCAGTCCCCTGATAGTACCGATTTCAAGACTGGAGGTGAGGATGGAGCGTTTCAGCCTGTAAAGTAAGGATGTTTCTTAAGATCAGTGATGCTGATCTCGACTGCTTGCATTGCGCTACCTTGACCTTCAGGTAGGGACCTTGATTCAAGGAAAACCAGCTTGTGTATTGGCATACTTTCAACAAAGGTAATAATTTTCGAATAATTCGTGCCGATTTGGTCTGTTCCATGGGCGTCATCAGATAGCGTGAATTGACCACCTTTTGCTTCGAATGCCTGACACCTCGTTAGCTGCCTCAAAGACGTACAGAAGGATAGTGCCCATCTACCTGACAAATTTCCCGGCACGGATAGGGCTCTGCTAACCCCTTCCTCAAGGCGGCTGTGTTGATCTCGATGATGCCTTTGTATGAAGCTATGTAGTTAAGATTCCTTAGGATCCTCTGCCAAGTCCCATCGAATTTCCTGAACGTACAATCTGGGTTGTCGCTTTTGAGCCGAATTAGATCGATATGCCCTACTATCAATGGTTGCAGTCTTTGGAGCATCTCGAACTGAAGGTCAAAATAGTCCTCATAGAGCTTGTCTAAAGAACCACCACTTTGTTGTAAAGCAGCTCCGAATAACTCTGCTGAATAGTCGATTGGTATCGTATGAACGTGATGAACGGAGCCAATGACTAGATCAAACGGATATCGCTCGGTGAGAGTTTTGATGAATGACTGGGAAGAAGCTCGTATCCAGTCCACTTCGACACCGACTAGCAACGTTATTTGCGAAGCGTACTTCACCTTCAAGCGTTGTGCTTCATGATAATAGTTGTGGAATAGCTCGAATAGACACTGAGCAATTTGCTGAGGTTCCTGATGGGACTCGCCGTTCAACGTGAGTTGAAGCTGGGACTACTGGTCAGCAGTGGCCACCTCCTTTGTTCCAGAGGTATTACCTCCTCAGGGTACAGGTCTTGCGCTTCCCTTGGCATGTGCTCTGTTAAACAGTAGACCGATATTTTCTTCGAAATGGCAGTCGTAACCATGACTTCTAGGCTACAGGTCGCATGATGACAGAACTGGCCTGAATGTGAGTGGTGTGAGAATGGCATAATGTTTGCACACAGAGCCTTATAACTCTAACTAGATCGAACAGAGGCGATGCACCTGGATCTTCGAATGTATTCTTGAGTCGCTGAGCAGCGTTTGCGAGAGATAACTGCTGCAGTGTCCCGACGACTGGGCAAACAATTTTTTTAAGCAGTATCGATGTCAATGGTGGATGGACGCCTCGTCACTTTTGTGCAACAGTGATATAAAACTTTCGCCCTTCTCTCACACCAGTCTCCCTCAACGAAGACGCCTTATAAATCATATCGTTTCCGCTTGCTCCACCCCAGACCCAAGTTTGACAGGTACCGAGGTTACGCACATTTTGAGACGTTCTAGGCAAAAATAGAAATCGAGTAGCAAGGGACTCGAACCCTCAACCTTGTCTTTTCGTTGAAGTCGTAGGAGAGACACGCGCTACCATTGCGCCAACTTGGTCAATATTAGCATAAAATCAGAAATGGGGAAAGTCCGACTTTACTCACCCACCCAATTTTTAAGGATAGACACTATTTGTATATATGAAGCCTTACCAAAGAATGGGGTTGAGTCAGCGCCAAGAAATGGGCCGTGTCCTGTGGGGCTTTGAGGTGGATTATTGCACAATACTTTTCCTCAAGGTCACTCGCGTTTCCAGAGACATTAACCAAAGGTTGTAATGTTGTGGTGCAAAAGTTAGGTCATAGAATACTTCCAATTCCATTTTCAACTGGATACTTGAAAGAGCGTTTGCTCTCACTACATCAACCGTACGCTCTTACTCCAGTGAGGTTTTGACGCCACACACGTAAAGCCAACATTCCAGCATACTTTTTATTTATTGTAGAGGAGAAATGTAAACTGATCACGATCAGAGCCAGTTGCGTTGATGCTCATCGGTTCTTAGATTCGACTCACGATAAGCTGGGCCATGAGTTGTTGCATTTGCGTTCGAATCCTCTTACAAGGCTTGAGCTTGACGTTTTTGAAGTTCAGAATGACGCTGAGGTGCTGCTGCCCCCCTCAACATGCTCGACTCCAAATTTTTAAAGCTTGCCAGATTCTTCGGAACGACTCGCGTCGCATTCAATGCTTCGTAGCTCTCTACTCTCGGATGGAGCAGTTGGGTGCAAATATGCCAAATTTGTTGGATAATGTGGACTCTCTTTGAATGCGTGTTGCATTCGAAAGGTCCCACTGAGGATTGGCATTACGCTGCAACTGATTCGTTCCACGAGATGCCCAAAATTGAGATCACGTGTTTCCGCTGCCCGGATAGAGTACTTCTGCTCAAACCCCATTAGATACGGGTTCTTCACATGATTTCTTTCCAGTCTCTGGATATGAAGCGCCGAGCTGCCCAAATAGCGTTCTAGACTATCCGTTCACTTTCCAGCCATAGGCTCGTCATCTAACCAACCAAAGTCGCCATACTCGGGCTCATGCGTTGGCGGTCCAGTCCCATCGTCGATTATCTGTCTGCACCTGGACTCCGTTGGAGCTCCACCTTGGGCGATGCAAGTCGCTACAGCATATTCACCATCATGGCTGATACTCACCTGTGCAGAGTGCCTCTCAGAACCTATCACTTTTGCGCGACGCTCATAGTAGTCCCTGGTTTTTGGTCCACCAGATCCTCTAAGGCCACGGTGCGAAGCTACGCGCGCATCTAGAATGATTGTATCGCATGGCGGATCGATCAAGGCCACAGTCTGTGCAGAATTGCGTTGTTCGATCGAAAATACGCTAGGTCTGGACGAAGGTTGCAGAACTGATATTTCGGTCATGAAGAGGCGGCGAGTATTGTGAGCTTTAATGACTGCCTCCTTAGCAGCCCATCTAAGTCGTGAGCATAATTTGAAAATTTGCAGAGGGCATAGAGAAAAGAGGCACCAACCTCCCAGCCAGGAAGTATGCTAATTGTGACATTGCTGGGTGCGAGCCATGAACCTCAGAATCCAACATTTTACCGATCAACAATTCAGTCATATCGCCCACGCCTTGGGAAGCAGATGGCGACACAGTTTCAGGGACTGTTGCACATGGCGCACGCACGTGATCTTCCTTTGCTCTTTGCAATCGTTCAACGAAAACGGGCCATTCAAGACGAGTAAACACCCTGCGGACGAAGCTTCTTCGATAGCTATATTTTTGCAGTAGGCGTACGATTCGAGGTACGTGCGTGATATCAGTGCCTACGCTAAAAGGAACAGTAGACGGTCTCGGGACCATAGGGGCATGCTTTGTACTTCACAATGAGAAAATGTGGTTCAGATTCAAGGAGATGGTCGACGCGTTCCCTTAGCGTTAATTAGCCCCTTTAAATCCGGCTTCCTCCCGAGATTGCCGCCGCCGCAGCCTTCTGGCACCTCGGGGAAGCTTCTGGTCTTACAATATCAAGAGTGTGTTTAATCGTCCTACGGATTATGATTTTGAGCTGACGAACGTAGCAGCTGCCTAAGCGGCGGCAACACTGGTCTCGCATGAGTATAAGTTTACAAGGCGGTCAACATGGCGTCTTCAACCACTGTCACGCCCTCTGGGGATCTACAATCTTTCACCAGCATGAACAAAGATGTGGAAGCAATAGGTGCTCACTGCCAGTATACTTTTTGCAATCAACTCGACTTTCTTCCATTCCGTTGCGAATCTTGCAAAGGTACATACTGTCTTGATCACCGCACCGAGTCTGGGCATAAATGCCCCAAAGCTGGTGAATGGGCTGCTTCGAGACGCAAAGCTGCATCTACGCCCGTCTCGCATGGGCAGTTTGAGGGCAAACCAACGCTTGCTTCAGGAACACAATGCTCGGATCCTTCTTGCAAGACATACATCGATACGTTGACCTCTGTTGGAGTCCAATGTCAGAATTGCAACAGGCAGTACTGTCTGAAACATCGCTTGCGCGAAGACCACAACTGTGCAAAACTTGTGCCAATAGGGGCAAGACCATCGCAAGCGCCTAGTCAGGCCGACAAAGCAAAGGCTGCACTTGGCAAGCTGAAAATCTGGGGCAAAGAGAAGCAGGCCGCTGTAATGCCAAAGCCGAAGCCTTCTTCGGCAGCCACCCGACTGATAGCTACGAACAAATTGAAGCAGATAGCCAAAGGGGATGCCAAAATTTCTATTGATAAGCGAATCTATCTATACGTTGAGGCAGAAGCGAGCACCACTACAAGCAAACTGCCTAGGGGAGAATACTTCTACAGTAGAGACTGGAGCGTAGGTAGATTATTGGATGCAGCCGCCAAATCGCTACAAGTGGCCAACCTGAACAACCGCGTTGAAGGCGAGGAAGAGAGACTTCGTGTCTTTCATGTCGAAGCTGGGAGGCTGTTGGGTTTCAGCGAGAAAGTGGGCGACGTATGCGCAACGGGAAACACGGTCGTATTGCTGCGAGGCATCGGGCCTGGATCGTGAAAGACGTCCATGTTCCTATTCGTATGCGAAACGCATTACTTCTGAAGCATAGCGAAGGGGTTTGGCTAATTTAAGAGGCTGCTCAGTGCGATCGTATTGCGATATGCTTGGATGAACTTCATATATTATGAGAATGGTTATATACATTGCTGACAAGATCTTATTTACACACTCATCTTCATTGGGATGCTTGGATGCGGTTTATAACCTCTAATATCGAAGTCGTCTGCTTTCCAACCGTCTATGTTTTTTCCGTGGTCATCCAAGATGTACATCTCTGGAAAGTCTTTAGGTTCGCGTTCCAATTGTGTCTTCAGCGCATCCACATGGTCCAAATATATGTGCGCATCTCCCATAGTGTGGATAAGTGTTCCCGGAGTCAGGTCACAAACAGCAGCTAGCATGTGCGTCAAGATAGCGTATGATGCAATATTGAAGGGCACACCCAGACCCATATCGCATGACCTCTGGTAAAGCTGGCATGAAAGCACTCCCTTTCGCTTTGAACTTGCATCACCATTTGGTTGATCATTCATGGTCTGGTTACTAGCTTGAGCATCGCCTCTTGCTGCGTTCGGGAAACTGACAAAGAATTGACAGAACATGTGACACGGCGGCAAAGCCATCTTCTTCAAATCTGCAGGATTCCACGCACTTAGGATTATCCTCCTGTCGTAGGGCTTATTCTTCAGCTTGTCAATCACTTCTTGCAATTGGTCAACACCTTGTCCTTTGTAGTCTGTTTTCGAGTCGATATATGACGCCCCAAAGTGCCTCCATTGAAATCCGTAGATCGGACCAAGATCACCCTCCTCTCGGTCTGTTAGACCCGCATTGTCAAGGAACTCTCGAGAACCGTTGCCGTCCCATATCTTGATACCTGCGGCCGAAAGTGAATGAGAGGATGTTTTGCTCGCAACGAACCAGAGAAGCTCTTCTATTACAGCACGTAGAAAGACGCGTTTTGTTGTTATGAGGGGCAGAATAGGCGCTGATGATTCTCCAGATTCGGACGACGGACGAGATAGTGAGAAGCGAAGCTGTGGTGGCGCAAACAAAGATAGTGTACCCGTCCCTGTTCTGTAGGTTGTAAGCCTGAGTCAACTGCGCAGTGAACACCGAGTCTAAGGCTTCTACCTGTCCGGACGGTGCTCGCCTTGTCGCAGAATAGCTTGTATTAAGTCAAGGTATTGGTATTCTTCATGTGCACGACGGGTTGCCTTGCCATCTAGTGAGGTCTCTAAGCTACCCATGTTGGTTCTGGTCAAAGATCGTAAGAGTGAAAGTTGGAACGCGTGACGATTTGGATCGCATTCACACGGCTCAGATCCGAATTTACGTATGTATAAGTAAAAGAAGCCGACTATGTGCTTAGCAAGTACCTGAAGAGGCCACCCCTGTTTAAATCGACTTCTCTGCGCGCCTTCCTTTGCTTTACTCTCATCATCCACCCAATCAGATACCAAAAGCAGGAGTAAATAAAGGTATCTCTAGGTTGGCGAGGGGTTCTGAGCGCGCGTTATCGATAAGATTGTGGCTGCGAGCAGCCTAGCGTGGTGGGGGGAGAAACATCCTTACCTTACTTGACTTCGGAGGATCGGACGTTCAGAACGGGAAGAATAGGCTGGCCATCTACGCCTTGTACACTTCGTCGAACAAGTGTGCTTACCCTCAATCTGGTCCTTAGCCTTTGTGCAATTGTGACTACTTACAGACCTAAAGTTCATGATGAAACAGCTTTGAAATGATGCCTAGTTGATGGACATCAGGATAGTGACCAACCCAAGATGCTTACAGCTCGGAAATCCGTCAAGCCCACCGGCTTCAGAAGTACTATCCCGAATCTGAAGATTGTAATAACACAGCGGTCAAGTAGGTTCCTAATCCCAGGCAAGCCCTTCTCGACCACAATCTCAAGAGGATACGGTCGTTGGCAATCTGAAGGCCGCCAGGCTTCTTGCAATGACGCAGTCCTCGTACATGGTGGGCAGTATGTTCTTCGACCATACAGCAAGCCTGATCTCAAGGGCTTTTCCGCTTTACAAACCCGCAGATCAGCCAGCTATTGGAGGAGACCATCTGGGTCCTGCAGCAATGATAAGAAATCAATAGAGGATCAGCTCGAAAATTGGTGGCGCAAATGGGAAAAGCAGCATGTCACGAGATTCGAGGATCTGGCGAAGCGAATTGAACAGGACCCATACGATGCATTATTCGGGCCGTCTAATCGGTGGCTTCGCTGGGCTGAGGAGGGCCCAGAAAAGCCAAAGGTCTGCAAATCCTCACATGTCAAGGAAGAGACCGGAGGCTCTCCGAAAAGACCGCCTCCAAATGTAGCACGAACAACATCGCAATCACTCTCGAAAGATAATCCAACGAATATCGATCAAAACTCGCGCTCACAACCACATGGTCCACAAGTGCCCATTGCTGAACAGTCAGAATACGAGATTGATCCAATTACGTTACGTAAAGTCCCACGGCAAACCGTTGCTTGCAATTCGAGTGCAACATGGTCCTCAGATCCTCCAGTGGAAGACGCAATTAGCATTCCAGTGAAGAAGTTCAAGTTTTCTTCTTCACAATCGCAAACCGAGAAACCCACGAAAATCCCATCCACACAGTCTGATGTGTTTCAGAGTACGTCTTCCCAAAATTGGCTCGCTCAGGAAGGCTTTCGCTCTGAGGAAGCGACGAGAAGCTGTCATGAAAATGTTCAGTCGGTTGTGGAAAGCAAAGCGCCAAAGACCCCAAAGATTGAAAGCGCACTGGATCGCCATGCAAGAAATAAACGCATCGGATTACAAAGCCAGCAGACTCTTGGTACGAACACCGAAATCCAGGAGAACCGTAAGGACGACGTCGATTTGATTCGATCAAGCGACGTCAGAGCATCGGCCGGGCTTAGAGGTCGTCCAGTGAAGGAGGGTCCATCTCAGAAGCTGTCCCGGCAAAGGGTACTCGAAGAAAGTTTTGACAATTCTTCGGCACAATTGGAAAGTAAACTTGCCCAGGAAATAGCTCAGAGTCCTAGGAAGGAGCCAGAGGCTCCAAGGACTCAAAGTGAAAAACAATCCATAAACCATAAGAGCCTAGACAGCAGATCTCTGAAGCGATTGGAATTAGACCCTGGATCCGCAAATGAGAATCCAATACTCAAAAGCACCCATATCAACTCAATCAGAGCGAAATTGGTCCCAATGAAGACTAGCATTGACCGTCTGAACGAGGATTATGCATTCTTGAAGAGGCGGTTGCTGGATGAGAAGCATCGCATCGAGGAGACGCATCGGAAGCATGCAGCGACAAAAGCAAGCCGACTACTAGAGCAAGAAATCAAGACCCAGAAGCATGCAATGCAAGCTATAGAATCTAGTCGTGTCAAAGGCGATAAAGGCAGTCAGCAAAAGCCTAATTCGAGCCGTGAGGAATTGCGTGGTGAAGGGGACGTCGCAAGTAACATCCACGAATTTGTGAATCGCCCAACGTGGTACAAACGTAAAGCTCCGCATGCACAATGCGAATTAGATGCCAAATTTCATCGTCTCGCAAAGGAGAAAGCTCTCGTGAGGGAGGTTCGAGGTATCTACGAGGATACGTACGGCACCATTGATACTCAACACCGCCAACCCAGCAATCCAACTTTAAACATGTCCGAAGACAATACAGACGCGCAATCGGTGGACCCTAGCCTCACAAACCCTGTCACACAAGATTATCCACTTGAGGTCAAATCTACTCAGCGACCTGTTGAAGGTGCTGCAAACACTATCTTGAGTGGGTCAGCATCAAGGCGTAGTCACCCAAAAGCAAGGTGGCAGCGAAGCTTAGAGGCCTTCAACACACCATCAGATTTGAGCCGCTCATCAAATAAACCGGAGCAAGCTTCATACCGGATTCTTGCCTACGACAGCTCTGCACAAAAAGTCAACTCCGCAAGAATATCGTCCCAGGTGCCGTTCAGAGATGAAATTGCCCTCACTCCCTTACAAACGTTCCAGAAGCTATCGAATCCTGGGAAATTCCTACCTCACCTAAGTAATCTGCATAACAAAGGTTACGACGTCGTTTCTGGCGGCACCGATATGGTTGTCCTTAAAAAGGTCCGCGAGCCCATCGTTTCGAAAGACGACTACTGTGGTCGGCCAAATCCTATTGATGGCACCACCACGCCCGAGGTGTCAACGGGCAATTTTGCCTCGCCAACAGGTTTCGTCAACCACAACCCAGTCATACCACCAGAGGAACAAGAACAGGAGCAAGGGCATACACCACCTCGCTCAACAAACAAGGTTCGTCGTGAGGAAGACGTGTTCTCAGGAACCAACACGCAAAAATGGCGAGAGCATAGACGCATAAGCAAGAAGAATAAAAGAAGGGCAAGCAGACGAGGTGCAATCAAGCGAATGCTTCTTACTGGCACCTTGACAGCCGCAGCCTGCTATACTACCGGAATGATATATGAGGCGATGTATATGTGAACAACTATCCGCAAGTTGTTCCCAATATCGGACACTGTAAGATGAGCACGAAGACAATGACTAGGTGTTTAGGATAGGCGTCTTCATAGCAAACCACTCTATTCCTCTACTCACCTTAAGACGTATGAGGCTTTCGGACTTTTAGAGATTGCAAGCAAACGTTCAGTGGTTCACGCTTTTTTGATTGACGCGTCTGCTGCATGCCGTTCTGACTCTTGGTTCAGCTCCGGGGAAAATTCTGTTATTTTAGCTTGCAAGCCGATATATTCTCCAGATGTCTTGCCCAAAATGAAAAAACCTGGCTCCACAACTCAGCTCATCTAAGCGTCGTGCACATTGAACTCATACTACATAAGATCGTTGTCCGTCCCTTCTGCTATACGTTTTGTCTCGAAGGGACGACTCGGCATTGTGTCCGATCAAATTTCCTCCAATGGAATGATCACGGCACGAAATGTTAATTTAGCTAACACAAAGCGTTCAAAGCGCTTGTTTAGTTGATAAGGAGAATGTTTAGCATTTGAATGCATACTGAACGGTTCAGACGAAAATCAAGCAATTATGGAGGAAAAGGTCGCGTAGGACCAAATGCCTCTTCGTAAACCAGCATGCTCGAGGCATGTTTCGTAAGCATATGTTGACCTAAGTCACCATAGACGTCGTTGCAAAAGGATTGAGCAAATGCAATTTCATGAATCTTTGCACGATACTTGCCTCATTCACGACCCGAAGAGACACAATACTAAGGGTATGGACGTTGGTGGCTCCACAACTCCAGAGTCTGCGGCACGTGCAATAAGGCCAGAAAGCGGGTACCAATCGCAACCACTGATTTGAAAGAGAGCCGGCGGTCTGGGAGGTTTTGGTAGGAAGGTTGAAATCAGAAGGGAAATCAGGAACGGATGAGGCAAGATCGTGTCAGGTGTGCGGCGGTACTGCCAAGCTGATCAAGACTGAGGATGCCATCCGTGATGGGCAGCACAATCCTCTCTTTAAGATGCCGACGGTAAAGAACATTCATAGGAGGGCGGACAACAGAGGAGGTCTTGGTGGAGAGAAAATTACTTGGTCGTCAAGTGGAAGAGTAAAAAGATAAACATGACGCAAGAGTGGGAGACGCTTCTGCCACCGTTCGTAGATTGAGAACAGCCACGTGCTTGAGCGTGTCAGGCAGGGAGCCGATCGCTTGTCCCATCAGGCACTTCTTTTATTCTTTCATTCTTTTATTTAGAGCCCATGTGCTCTTTGCATCTCTGTGCAGGGGTTGATGGCTGAACAAGAGCAAGAGTGTTTCAGAAGGTTCCTGTTGCCTTTTTGACATACTATTTATTACGCGCGCTCTCTCTCGCTGGCTGCGCCTCTACACCAGCCCCCAAGCGGTGGATAGATGAGAAAGGTGTGATTATGCTAAATCACGAAGGGTTGCATGCAATTGGTAATGCGGGTATTATGCACCGCCTGGCAAGAGTAGGCACAAGGGATTAGTCAAGCGTGAAGGATCAGTGTATTTTTGCGGCTGACGACAGTACTCTGCCAAGGCAAATGTCGTCGTCCGTTTTGTTCGGACGCAGCGGCGACGAGACATGTCGCATGCATGAAGCTGCCTTTCCCAGCTCAGCTTTCCAAAGCTCAGGCATTTTTGTTATATGGCTTTGCTTGCGCAAGCCGCTGGAAGTCGGGAATAGATCCGAGTTACACGGCCAGACCAGAAGCTGACGCTGCTTTTGGCGGGAGGGTGGAAATTCAGGCACAGGGAGCTAGGCTTGTCTAGCGTTGGTCCCAAAGTGTTTTAATGCCTGTTCTCACCTCTTAGGTTCTTTGCCTGCATGCCTGCCTTCCTAATCTCGTGCTTGACTCTTCTCATTCATCCTCTTCCCGCAGAACCGATGCACAAACCCCCTCTCTTCCTTCCCTTCGCTTCCTGCAGCCTCTGATCAATGGCTGTGACCGGGGGTATGGAAGAGGAAAAGCGTCGCAATCGTGGATATGGTATTCCATGATGACCTACGCGGTAGCCTAGACTGAAAACCTCAGCACCTGGATATTCCCCTGAGCGTCCATGAACCAACATCTGGTTCCTTCCGTAGCACGTAGAAAGGATCCATAGATATTTATTTATTAAGGTAGAAAGGACTCAGGGAGAAAGGCAAGAGGCAGCTAAAAGTGCTACTAACCGCTCTGCGCCGTCACGCCGTGTGGGTAACGGCTGGATGTCTTGCCGCCCTGTGAGCCCAACTGCCCAGGCCAATTTCCCTCCTCAGCCCAGCCAGCTCTCACACCTTACCTTTCTCTTGCTTACTCCCAGTCCACCAACCAGCACACATCACTACTCTCCTCATCCACCTCCGCCGCCCTCTCCTCCACCGACCGAGCAGTATACAGACCGCTTTCGCGATCTGTATTGGCAATAGCACAAGGTCACTTACTCCCTCTTATCCATACATTTTCTTTTCCACAGGAAAAAGGCAGGAAGCATAAGGGGCCAGGTTTCACGACAGACTTCCCCCCAACCACCATCAACTCTTTCCGCGACAACCGCTCAATACTCCTTGTCGCACACGCTCTTTACTTCGCACACTCTTCAAGACGCTCGTTCAACTTTCTTACCTGCCGCCTTAATAATTAATTCGACCTTGACCTTCAATTGACGTGGAATCTTTGAAAACATCTCGATCGCTTCGGTCGGATTTCGTGGGGTCCCAGCCTCATCTCATTTGGTCGAGCAAGAGGAGGACACAGAGTCTGTTTCTGACAGCTGGGCACAACTATCATCAACGCCTCGTCGCGCAGGAATTAGAATACTGGGTCCCTACATTCTCGATTGGGCTTGGGGTTCTTTGCAGAGTCATCTTTGTCCATACTGCCTTGTCAAAAGACGTCACCCTAACGAACATGAGACAATGAAGGTAGCTGCGCGGAATTGAGTGGCGTTGTGGGTCTCTTGATCGAACAAAGGAACGTTGAATCAAACGTGCTTCGGCGACTGGAAGAAAAAGACGTTGCCAGCGTGCCGAAGGCAACGCCCCAGGCGAGCGATTCTTTGAACTTTATAACCACCCTTGAAAGAATATTCAGCATTCAAAGCCTTACTGAAGGTCACAGCTAGAGCTACTGCGACTGTTCAGTCGCTCTTCTCTTCGTTACTCAGGGCCGTCTGTGTCCGTTACACTCTTTTGAGTCGTTTTGCATCCAACTTCGTGGGCTGCACATGTAAGTACTCATCCTGACCCAGGGTTTTGCGCCCGCAATGTGAATGACACCGTTGACGGCGCGTTTACAGCTACGTTCTTCTTAATCTTGACTTGTCAAGTACACTCGTTTATCTAAATCACTGACAGTAAGATTCTCTGCACCACTAAAGCTCATCGTTGACCTTCGTAGCCGTCACAATTACATTCGAGCGCTATCTGATCTACTAATTCGGAATATTCGTCGGTCGGAACTACCACGATACGAACAATGGTTCGAAGATCTTCTGTAATATTCGCTGCGACGCTTGCTGTGCTTGCTGCCTTCGAACCGACTTTTTGTTTCGCTGCTGGTACACCTGGAGAAGCTAGAGATGATGTGGAGAGGCCAAGGTTCTTGAAGAAAAACATAAGGCGGTATTACAACGGTACGACCAGCGATCTCAATCTTGGCAACGGTTTCCCGAACGGAAACAATAACCCTGCAGGGCGTGGTCCTTTCGGCAAACAAGATGAAGATCGCAATCGCGGGCCCTCGCCTAGCAAGACGCCCACGATAGCACCGCCAACCTCTACTCCACCTGCAGCTGGCAAAGGTCCCTCGACAAGCACTTCCACCACCTCCACGCCCACTTCCACGCCTACCTCTACGCCCACCTTTACCCCAACGTCATCCTCTTCACCACCCAAACAGGATGGTGTGGTTGGCAAGGTTGTTGAGAACGACAAGACTTTGCCGTCTTCTTCAACCCAGGGCAATTCGCAGTCGAACCAAGCCAACACGAAGTCCGTAACCAGCACGAGCTCATCAGGGAACAACCAGGACACGAAAACCAATAACTTACCCGTGTCGCTTCCAGTAATCAAAGAAGAAGGCAGCGCTCCAAAGGTGGGCGATAACTCTCCCATTCCCTCCAGCCCGGCTAGCTCGTCGCCTCCATCTACTTCGTCTCCGACCACTTCAAGCACAACTAGTGCCAACACCGGAATTGTTGGCAATGCGGATCTTACGGGCAACAAAGGAAACACTGGCGACAAGGCCGATACAGGCAACAATGAGAACAAGAATGGAAACGGGCAGGACACAAAGACCTCGAGTACCACCAGCACTTCATCTACGAAAGGGGGTAATCCCATTCAGGATGTTGTTGGTGAGGTTAACAACCAAGCCTCACCGACTGCGAGCGATAAGGCCACCGGATCATCTACAGTACCCGTTGTCGCTGGCCAACAGACAAATCCTGCACAGAATCCTATTCTCAATCCCGTCAACGGCGACTCATCCGATGATGAAAAGCCTAAGAGTTCAAATCGGTTCGGTAACGGCAATGACAATGTTCCCAACAAAGTTAACGTTCCCAATACTACCGGCTCTGCATCTCAGTCCTCAACCAAACCTGTACAAGTGGTTGATCAGGTGAATTCGGAGCTCAATTCTCTGCCTGTTTCTGTGACCTCCAGTGGCGTGCTTGTGCCTAATCCACAGAAGACAGGAGATGTCCTGGACAATAATCTTCCAAACTCGAATTCGAGCACCGGTGGCAATAGCGACGAGAACGACAACAAGAATGTAAATGATAACGACACCACAGCCAATGGCAACAACGATGATGTCGTTGACAATGTTGACAACTTGAAGAATAAAGGTGCGAGCAATGTCCCTGCATCCGTCACGTCAGGAGGCGTTCTTGTCCCCAATCCGTCGCCCAAGAGTAGTCCCAGCAGCAACGATTTCGTTCAGGACTTGAACAAGGGCGTTAGCAATCTTCCAGCCTCTGTCACATCTGGGGGTGTTCTGGTTCCTAATCCACAGGCAACAGCTGATACTCCCATCGATAAGCTTGACTCAAATTCCGGTAACACTAACAATGGTAACGTGGATACGACCGTGGACAACGTTGAACAAAATTTGCCGAATGAGCAGAATAAACCAGCTACCAACACCACCGCTAGCAACGATTCTACAGATCAGACAGTGGACAACGTCAAACAAAATTTGCCTAACGATCAGACCAATTCAACATCCACCACCACTGGCAACAATGCTGTGGATCAGACAGCGGACAACGCCAAGCAGAATCTGCCTAATGACCAGAACAATTCGACATCCACCACTACTGGCAGCGATGCTGTGGATCAAACAGTAGACGGCGTCAAGCAGAATGTGCCTAACGATCAAAACAATTCAACTTCCACTGTCGGCAACAATGCTGTAGATCAGACGGTGGACAATGTTGAACAAACGGTGCCGAATGATCAGAAGAATTCGACTTCCAACACCACGGGCAATGACGAGGTCGATAAGGTCGTGGACAACGTCAAACAGGGTGGGAATACTGAACAAACGAACTCCACCTTGCCTGCAACGACCGGAGACACGGTCGACGACGTTGAATCTAGCAAGGAAAAGGTTGACAATGTTGCTGACAATGTATCAAACTCAACGCTCCCAATTGCTTCGAATGGGTCAGACGCCGAGCCTGATCAGTCAAGTGGCAAGATCGTTCCCGTCAATATACCAGCTTCTATCACGTCTGACAACCAATTGGTGCCTAATCCCCTTGCTACTATCCAAAGCGCTGCGGACAATTTGCTCAACATACCAGCTTCGATTACATCGAATGGGAAACTTGTCGCCAATCCTGAGCAGTCTCAAGCGGCAGCCGTGCTCAGCGGCCTGTCTTTGCCAAATGAAGCAACACAAGTTCTTCCATCGATAACTTCCGGGGGCGTGCTTATCCCCAATCCCAGTGGTATTGTGGGCTCTGAGAAGGAAAACACTCCAAGCAACGAGACCCAAGGCTCGGGTGGTATTTCAGCTGGCATCATACCAAATGTCCCTGCGTCGATAACGTCGGGCGGTGTGCTTGTTCCAAACCCATTAGCAACAGATACCGCCATATCCCCGTCGATTACTCTCTCAAATGGATCCGTGGTCGCAAATCCTCTTCTGACAGGCACCTCATTACCAGACGTCGACAAGGCTCAGACTGGCCAAACAGACACTGTGGACAATAATACCAACAGCACAGATGGCGCTGTTGCAGTGCCCCTACAGCAGGCTTCGAACAGCCTCGGGTCACCCATTGGCGGCTCAACAACGCTACCAAATGGCGATGTTGTTCCCGTATCGACGCCTCCATCCACCGAGTCATCCCCAGCTAAGCCAGGCCAATTCTACCAGAAAGGGAAGTCGGATGGCACCGATACCAATCAGGCCGCGATACCAGCTTCAACGACGTTGCCCAATGGGTCTGTCGTGCCAATCGCATCAGCAGCCTCACCCCCAGAAACAGGGAACACTGCAGCCGAGGAAGCTGGGAAACAGGACAACAACACCCAGCCATCTCCAACGGTTGCGAATGGTGCTGCTTCTGGCATTTCCGCTGCGGCTGGACCTGTAAACACTGGCTCACAACCTGCCGCCACAGGGGCCACTCGTGCCACGGAAGGTCAGTCACCAGAAACCAAGCCGAATCTGACTGCTGGGCCAACTGCGACTGCGTCACAAGCGTACCCGACAGATGCCAGGGGCCCCTTCTCCCAGCAGCCTATCAGTTATGACCAGAATACGGTGGACCAAGTAGACTCCAGTATTACATACGAGCCCTCTTCTGCTCCAGCTACCACTGGTTCGGAGACCGTGTCAACGGGCATCCCATCTAACGTACCGCAAACAATCTATCCGCCAGAAGGTCCAGTTGCACGTCCTGTTAACGCTGATTTGGTTCAAATCGCATTCTTATATCCATTGAATTATGACTTCGTATGGCAGCATTCCGAATCTCAGAAACAGATATTCACGTTCTTGCCACGTGCCATTGGCCATTGTCTGAATATCGGGGTTGTCAATATTACCATGCAAACGCTCAAAGCTTGGGACACTACGCAAGATTTGCACTACATAACGACCGTTGCCCTTGCCTGGATACCGTCACATCTTGTCGACCCTCTTGGATTAGCTCTTCACACGCCTGCCGGCAAATTCTACAATTACCCTGATGCTAGTGTCAAGACTCTTGTTAGCATGGTGAATAATGCAGTCCCAATCCGGGCGACCAACGATACCGATTCAGGCACGACAACAGGCTCGGGACCAGAGGAGACCACAACAGGGGCGGCACCTATTGGGGGCAACATTGGCAGTTCCTCACCCGTCAAAGCTAGCAGTGTGGCCATTGGTGTGGGAGTCGCATGTGGTGCTGCAGCTTATGGCGCTGCAATGTTCTTTGTAGCACGCCGGTACAAGAAGAGGAGGCAGTCACACATAAGGAGTCCAAGCATGTTCTCGTCACCTGTCATGTCTCACGTTGGTGCAGACCCAGCAGCTGGCCAGGCGTTGATGTCAGGCGCAATGAACGGGGAGCGGAGCGTAAGCCCATTCTATGACAGGGCAGAATCGAGGGGTTCTGGGAGAAGTGGAGCCAGCTCTGGAAGACAGCAGATTTCCGCCCCTGTCATGGCTGAAAACTCGCTTGGATGGAATTGAAACTCTACTAATGACTAGATCTCAGCGCCATGTATTCATACAATACCAACATAATCTCTCCAACTGGCATAAGGAGTTCAGAGGATCGAACGCAGGCTGGCATGCCCGCCTTCATGGCCCAGCTATTTCGATCCACCTTATTGACGAGTCTCCATATTCGACACGACATTAATGGGACCAGCCACCAGGGTTGTCTATCATCCTTTTCCTTTCTTATTTGACCAGCCATTATTCCCCATGAAGTTACTACTGGACAGACCAGGAGCCAGCGTCGGAATGTATATTACCGCGGTTATGCTCGACCTGCTCACCACATTGTTTACTACTTACTTGTTGATCACCAGCATTTGAAAAAAAGGCCATCATCTAGGGCCGATGTCGATGGAGCGGCAGAGGGGAAATAGTGCCTGTGGATGTTAAAGGCCTAAATATTTGCAGATAGCCGAAGGTAGACTTAATATGAGAAGACATTGAAGATACTTAAATCATATGCTCCTACCTCGTCGTTTTGCGCCAGGATTCTTGATTTATAACAAACTTCTAAATAAATTCCTCCCTTCCCACACATGTCTTGACTACTTCTAGCAATGAATAAGCAATATCGTGAAATAATTTGATCAGTCGTCTAGTGTTTTCGAGTAGATCTATTATCTAACCTGTTTCTCGGCTGAGTGGGCTCTACCAAGGTTTCGCCCGCGCCGATACCATGGTTTCTACTATGACCATCGACAGCAAACGTGCTCGGAAGAAGTGCAAATCATAAAACGCTGCAATTTGATAGACTTTGCAATGTGCAGACATGACTTGCCTTCGATTCAGTAAGATGCATTTGTACCACAGAGAATGGCTGTACGAGCCCCACTCTTCGTTTCCATGCAACGATGCCCACTCGTCCAAGTTAAAGCAGGGTCAGGCTTTCGACAACAGCTTTACTACAGGACCTTTCTGACCACAATTTTACAACCTTCCCTAGAGGTAACACAGATCAGTGGGGAGCGCGTGTATGGCCATCGAGCGAAGACGAAGACGCCATGGCGCAACTACGAACGGAAGAGAGAGATGGCGACCGTGCAGCACTCTAATCCAGATAGATGGGGACCGCTCAACGAGTATGACCGCAGAATTCAAAATGGTCAGCTTCGAGACGATGAGCATCAACGAACTATCATGCAAACTCTCCAGGATCTTCACGACATGCTCCTCGAGTACGAGGCCCCCAAGGTCGCCCACCCCAGCATCGAGTCCCTAAAACCGCCCTCCCGTTCTATCCTCTCTTCAATATTTCGCCCGAAGCCGCAGAAGAAGCGAACAGAACTTCCTGCCAAGTTGCCAAAAGGCCTCTATATGTTCGGTGACGTTGGGAGTGGTAAAACCATGCTGATGGACATGTTCTACGACACATTACCGCACAATATTACTTCGAAGACGCGTATACATTTTCATAATTTCATGCAAGATGTACATAAGAGACTGCATGCAATGAAGATGGAGCATGGTACCGATTTAGATGCTGTACAATATGTTGCGGCAGACATTGCCGAGAAGGGGAGCATTCTTTGTTTTGACGAATTCCAGTGTACAGACGTCGCCGACGCTATGATTTTACGAGGGTAAGGAAAGCAGCTTTATTCGTGAAGCATTCTTCGACTGACCACGCGTACAGCCTTTTGGAATCACTGATGTCCCACGGAGTCGTACTGGTCACCACCTCCAACAGGCATCCAGATGATTTGTATAAGAATGGTATCCAACGCGCCTCTTTTATTCCTTGTATCAACTTATTGAAAACCAAGCTTCGCGTACTTAATCTAGATTCCACGACCGACTATAGAAAGATACCCAGGCCGCCGTCAGGCGTTTACCATCACCCATTGGATAAAGCGGCCAACTCCCACGCAGACAAGTGGTTTCGCTTTCTTGGAGATTTTGATCATGACCCACCTCATGAAGCGACTCATCAGGTATGGGGCCGAGAAGTTGATGTACCACAAGCAAGTGGAGATGCTGCCAGATTCACCTTTGAAGAATTGATTGGCAGGGCCACCGGCGCTGCAGACTACTTGGAGTTGACAAGAGCGTACCATGCGTTCATCATCACAGACGTGCCTGGTATGACGCACAAATCAAGGGACCTAGCTCGCCGATTCATCACCTTCATCGATGCAATATACGAGAGCCGAGCGAAGCTCGTGCTGACCACAGAAGTCGCGCTCTATCAGCTCTTCATGTCGGCTGACGAGATCGACGAGGCACTTGCGGGTGGCAGGAAAAGCGGCGCAGTCAAGAACGAGGAGGATCATGAAGGAGTGGATGATGTGATGAGGCAGATGATGGATGATCTTGGTATGAGCATGAACATGCTGAAGAGCAGCAGTTTTTTCTCCGGTGATGAGGAGCGCTTCGCCTTTTCCAGAGCACTAAGTCGGCTCAGTGAAATGGGGAGTCAGGAATGGGTGGAGCGGGGGTTAGGAATGGAGCACCGCGGAGGCTTAGACGAACGAGAAGGCTGGCAAAGGGTCCGTTCCAGATGGAGGGAAGACTCTATGTGAGCTGCACGTCAAATGCGCAGCATCTGACTTGCATTTACAAATGGCCGCCGTTAGAGCTATGAGAGAAGCTCGGGCTAAGCAAACCGCTGGAGACATGGCAGACTAGCCACCATCAATTGGTTGGCGGGATAAAGAACTCATCCTTATACGGCAACTCTGAAGACTTCGAGCCTCATGAATACGTGGTCGAGGATACATTGGCTGTAATAGGTTTCCCGGGTCTGGTACAGCGTTCGTTCAATAGAGGCTCTGCCTCGGGTGCAATCAATTAAGTATTCTATCACCAGTGGTGGGTTGAAGCCTTCAACAAGATGTTCACCATGCCTCGGCCGTTTCAGCAGCCTGCCGAAGTTCGTGATCAACGGTCAGTGTTGTTTCATGAAGGCGGGAGGGTAAGCGGGTCCGTTGTGCTGTTTCATTGGCGCGTGTGCAGCTGCGGCTGTCTGTTCTGTCGAGCACTGCATAACATGACGTGGCACAGCGTGAAAAACATATGAGCTTCCCAACAGACGAGCTGGAGCGGATACAGAATCGCGGAGCACAGGGCGTTGTCCTGCTGCCTCGTGGCCACACAAGCGCGGAGATCTTCGATGGATCTCAAATGCCTGCATGTGTGGGGCCCAGTGCTCACTCCGATGCCTTTCAAAAGGATGAATGCGACATGGGAATATATGAATAGCTCTGAGGTGCATTCACTTCGTAATCCGCAACTTCACGTCGTTCAGTCAGCCGGACGGAAAAGCTGGCCATCTTACTGCAAGCTCGATTACATCCTGCTCCTCCCACGTCGTTGTTCTGCAGCGAAGATAAAGAGCTTCCATCAGTCATTGCCTACACTTCGCCATGGCAATCTTCAGCAGCCTCACAGATGGCTTTCCACACCTTCAAACGGTTACCAACGCTATGATCACGCGCTACGGCAGCCACTCGGGGTCAGGACGCAATGCTAAGTCGTCTAAATACTTGCCTAGAGGTATGCGCCGCTTCCAAGCCTAAAGCCTGTCGTGGCTGCCCCAACTTGCAAAGCCCAGTAAAGCTCCGGTCCATGGATCCAATCAGGATCCAAAGATGGGTTGACCTGCTTCTTGTCATTTCAATTGTTGATTTCTTAATGGCAAGAAATTCGTTCCTTTCTTGCACGCTTTGGATGCTGTCAGCTACGTATTTCTCTTCATCCAAGGGAGCGAAAGATCACTTGCAAGAAACAAAAATATTGTATTCGAGCCGGTCATTGTTGTACGCTTTCTCATTGAGTTCTAACAAGAGTGGTAAAACGCAAAAGAGGCCGAAGAAAACGTGCGTTGCCGCGGGGTTTCCGCCTTGGTTTTCCAGGCTGTCCTGATCTAACCCCACCTCAACCGTCGTCACTCCTGGCATCGTTGTTCAGGGATCAGAACCACCTGTTTTCAATTTATTTATTTTTTGGATCCTTGCAATTCTATTGCTGTAATTGTTGCCCATTCGGACATCATGTCTCACCATTGGCTGTCCCATCGTCCACGGGCCGATGGTCGACCAAGAACAAGTGATGGTAACTTGCTGTCTCCAGTATCTCCAGGCCACAAGGTCTCCTTCTCCGACTCTTCCAAGTCATCGCACAAGAGAGACAGCGACCGACCATCGAGCGCCTCCAATTCTCGTCCTGCTTCGCCCGCGCATCCTCCCCAGCGACGCCCACCGTCGCACCAATCTCAGCCGTGGTCGGACAGTAGAAACCTCCAGCGGATCAACAGGCAAAGCGAAGCATTATGGCAGTGAAGGCTCCTCTAGAACATCGAATTTCAGAAGCCTGGCTGACAGTTTGCACCTTAGACAGAAAGTCGTGCCTCCTCAAGCTCCGCAACCCAAACCCTTTCTTATCTATCACGACTCCTTCCTCTCTCTCCTCGGCGCAAATCCCACCCTTCAGCTCCTAATCGACGACCCACGCGCTCCATACTTTCACGAAGCTGGCGTCTTTCATCCACCAACGAATACCCTCTTCGTCACTTCCAATCAGCTCGAGGACACATCCCCAGAAGCAGTCACGACCCGAAACAAAACGATCGTGGTCACAAAGATCGAATTCTTCTCGCCCACCGACTTCACTCGGGACAAAGTCCGCTGTCCGGAGCGCAACTACATGGCTAACGGAGGCACCAATTACCGGGACGGCATCATCCTTTGCGCGCAAGGCTCCCTCCGCGAACCGTCGGGCCTTATCTACATGGAAGCCAAACGGCCTCACAAAACGACAACCCTCCTCAATAATTACCATTCCCGACCCTTCAACTCTCCAAATGATGTTGTTGTGCACTCCGACGGCTCTATTTGGTTCACAGATCCTATCTACGGTTATGAGCAAGGCTTTCGTCCGAAGCCACAATTACCGCAACAGGTCTATCGCTTCGACCCCGCCACAGGCGACATTCGCGTTGTAGCCGACGGCTTTGGCAGACCGAATGGTCTCTGCTTTTCTCCGGACGAGAACACGCTGTACATAACAGATACCGACTTTATCCACGGCGACGGCAACACTGACTATCGCCGCGCGGCTACCATCCACGCTTACACTATTCTCTGGGAGCATTCCGCTCCCTTCTTGATCAACAAGCGCGTGTTCGCCTACGCCGACACAGGCGCGCCGGATGGCATCAAGTGCGACGTCTTTGGCAACGTGTACGCAGGATGCGGGGATGGCATCAACATCTGGAGTGGAGGAGGTATGCTAATAGGAAAGATCCAGATCGAGGGCGGATGCGCGAATTTCTGCTTCGGTAGGAACGGCGAAATGTGGTGCTTCGGTGAGCACAAGCTTTGGAGGGTGCAGTTGGGCACGGAAACGAGGGGGTCACTACTAGGGATCTGAGGGAGGACGTACATGCTAAGAAGGATGATTGATACAAGATGTGATACATGCACAACCTACATGAACAAAGGGACAACAAGCAGGAAAAGCGATCATAGAAACTCTGTCTTTAGAGAGGCGAGAAGTATGCGATATGCCTTGGAGGCCGGCTTTGGATATACGAGATACTTTTTATGCGTAGGCGACGGAGACACGGAGGCCTTTGTGATGAATCTAAATATTATGTGGATGAGTATCATGCAGCAAATATAGAACGAGACTGTAATGTAAATGAACGAATACTGAACATATGATTAGTCTCCACTTTGCGTCACGGACAAATTTGCTTCCATTTCCTTTTATCGATCTTGCTGCATGCTTCTACTGCGACGACCGCTGTAACAGGAAAGGTCGAATGCAGAGGACAAACATTCCCACTCTCAAAATCTCAACTGGCTTCTCAACTAACACATCATCAAAATGTTGACATTGGTCTCGCTACCAGAGACTTAAACTGGTCTCTCGACCCATTCGCCTCAACGCACAAGTCTTGGGAAGCTTAAGATCAATCTTCAAAAGACTCCCCATTTCCCATTACTTGCTGCAAGAGACTTGAGAAAGATCTCATCAAAGACTGAAAAGGGGTTGCGCAAGCTGCCATAATCCTTATAACAACTCTAACAAAGTAGACAAAGGAATTGAGAAGGCATTGATGTCAGAGCTTCCACTATAAAGAAGATTCTCTGCATAATTGCAGAATTCCAGCTTGACCCTTAAAGGGATACAGAAGATGGGAGATGGCTGAAAATCTATGTTTTAGAACTTCAAAGTGGTTTCTCGGATTGGCTTCCCTTAATTCTTCAGTCAGGAGAGGCTGGAAGGGGTAGTGAAGAAGGCAGATATTTTTGGCCCTATGAGTCTGAGATACCCTTCCTGCAGATTGTTGTTAAATTAGATAGTTCTTAAACAGAGCAGGAAGAGTGAAAGTGACTGGAAGGTCTGATCCCGGCCCTGGGAGTGGTTTCTTGGATTCTTTGATTTGTTGTTGTAGTCAGGAGAAGCGAAAAGGGGTAGTTGGAGTGACAGAAGTCTTATTTTCCATGCCTCTGGGAGGTCTCTCCGGGCTTTGTAGTAGAGAGAAAATCTGACTTTGGAAGAGAGGAAATGGTGTTGGGCTGACAGAAGCTTTACTATGAGAAATGTCAAATGGTTTCTCCAAATGTCGCACCTCCTTTAAAAGCCTCAAGAAATAGGAAGATGACTCTCAGGCAGGCTTGAAGCCCATTGTGTCTGGCTGCGAAAGGACTCCTGGATCTTTCTGTGAAATAGGGATGACTGAAAAACATATGTGCAGACCAGGGAGAGGACGGAATTCTTGGTTTAGACGATCTCTGAAAATAATTGCTTAGATCGCTGGAATAGCCGAATGCCCTCTTGGTCCAACTCCACGGCGCCACCGCAAGCGAATGCTAGAGAAAGTAAGTAACTATGGGGACGTATCCAGAGCCATCAAATATTTCTCCCGTAGCACCCAAATACCACACAATGAGGTAGATGATTACCTTCAGTTAGTAGCCAATATGTTTAGGCATCTCCAAAGCACGTCCTAGCGTAGATAGCCTTGGACGTCTCCACCGCCTCATCATTCCACAGCTCTATCATCCTCGGAGTGACTTGCCCCTTACCCCCCGACAAGGCATCATCCCTCCTTTACCCTCATGTTCATTATCGTAACATCAATCCAGTCGTCTTCCGCAAGAATAGGCCCCTCAAACCTCCTTTGATACGATCGAAAATTCATAGCAACCCTGCACGATGCTGACAATCCATCAAACAAAAGCCACAGTCAAAACCAGCCTCTGATTCCGACTCAACGCCATATCCAGATCGCGATCACTCAGCATCTCATAGTTCCCGCCCGTCGGTTCATCACGATACGAAAGCATGACCTCCTCTCTCTCCGAAATCTTGAGTCGATCTTTGCACTTGTCCCTCAGTGCCGAGAATGCAATGTCCGAAGGTACGCGGATCACGATCGTTTCGTCTTGAAAGTTGACTTTGATCTTCATCGCGCCGCCTGTGGCTCCTCCCCCGGTGTTGTTGCCATTAGCGTTCGAAGAGGGAGGCGCGTTGTTGATGGAAGTGGAAGAGGCGTTCATGGCAGAGGAGTGCGTTGATGATGCTTGTGTGAGATTGGAGGGTTGTGGCTTTATGCCTTGCTGCTGCTGCTGCTGCGGGTGATGGTAGCTCATATCGGATTGGTTTCGATAGTGCTGCGATTGTTGGCCGTTCTGCTGGACGCCTTTTTGAGGCGGTGGACCCATGTTTTCGTAGCCGTTCATGCCTGTCCCAGGCCCGCTTCCGTTTATACGGCCCTGAGAAGATTGGCGGGAGACAGTTCGCGAGAGCTCGCCTGTTATATCCGATTGAGATTCGCCTGAATGCCGGAAGTTTTCTTGCACGCGATCTGGATCGAGCTCATAATCGCCGTCTCCGGGGTTGAACAATTCTCGAACCAGATCGCAGCGAGATATGTAAGGAGGAAGGGCTAGGAGCTCTTTGACGTAGGTGTTGAGACTCTCCCTCCGACCGTTAGATATCGCGTCCGTGACGTATGTGACAGGGCCAGGCATGAAGGGTAGAACTCGTTTCCCTCCCGGAGGTGTTTGAGCCTCTTTGGGAAATTGCTGGAGAAGGGCTATTTGGAAGTCGTAGAACTTTTGATACGTTCGTGATAGTTCCCACCATCGCCCGTCCTCCATTTGACATTCAATAATGTACCAGTATTTGTCGTTTTCGAAAATATACCGAGGAATCGTGGCAGAGGTCGGTGCGAGATTTGGTCGTTGAGATTGCCGGTCGTGGTTATTCGGCACGTTCCGGCTCGATTGACGTTGATGGTAGCCACCATTGATACCAGCATTCGGCTGATTATTCAAACTCATTCCCTCCATGTCTTTCTGAGCACTAGCGAATCCTCCGTCTGATATTTTGCCCAAGGGGATGCTACTATTCTTGTAATTGGCAGCTAGCCGCTTCCATTCCTCTACTTTGGGGACGCCTGCTCGTTGTACAGCATCGTGAGGGTCGTCAACAGCTTGTCCAGTGTTCATGTCGCGAATCTCAATAAACGTGACTGGAATCAGTCCGGGCCCCCCAAGACGTTTAATAGGCTTCGCAACGAACCACTCTGGGTTCGACTGCGCGATGATGATAATCGACTCTCCTGCCTCTGCGTCTAGCTCGTCTGGTCTTTCTGCTTTGAAATCATACATGACCACACCATAGACCATAGCCCCCCCACCCTTTCCCAGGGCCGAGATCCGCATATGCTGCCCCGACTTCCTTCCCACCGATCCTGAGGCCGATGGATCAGACCGGGCTGAATCTGGTTGTGGCTGTATGACATTGCTTGCGCCCGACTGAGTAGATCCTCCACTCTGTCGCTCCGTCTTGAAAACATTCTCGAAATATGTGACTGGCACCAGCCCCCTCATCCCCGTTATAGGGTTACATGCTTCATACCACGCCTGATCGTCTTCCCTGCTGATGACATGAAAGAAGTCGCCTTTGGAGAAGGGGAGCTCTTGATCATGTTCTGCGTCCGGCTGGTAATCGTACTTTGCTTTTATAACCTAACGATTCGAGATCATGTTAGCGTACTTGCAAGCGCGTGCATTAATCGTACTTCGTAGGCGCTGTCATACCTTCTTGGGAGGTTGTATTGCGATCGCGGATTTGGTCGGGATTGAGGTGTGCAGTGGTCTCGTATCTTTCTCGCCCTTCAATGAACGGCGTATGGCCTTGCGCAAGGTCAGCATTTTGGAGGTGTGGAAAAAGGTCTTCCAAGTTGAATTCCTACCTTCATTCTCAGGTTTTGCTCGAAGTCCTGTGTGGTAGGACAAGGTAATCATTCACTCTCGGAAGCAATAAAGCGTGGCAGAGCTGCGAAATGATCATGAAATGCCTCTCAAATATGATGCAACTAAGATCGCGTGAAGATGTCGCTAGCTCTGAACATGTATACTATGATACTCGAGGCTTCATGTCTGGTAGGAGAGGA
Organism: Bacidia rubella; assembly: GCA_032158265.1. Taxonomy (NCBI): domain Eukaryota; kingdom Fungi; phylum Ascomycota; class Lecanoromycetes; order Lecanorales; family Ramalinaceae; genus Bacidia; species Bacidia rubella. Next base: position 932,542 of record JAVTIF010000005.1, on the reverse strand, counting down.
TTCGGGGGAAGTTTCGTTGTCGTGGGCTGAGATGTGCTGTGCAAAGTCGAAGGGCGGCGGCAGGCGTGGCGGGGGAGTCTGGGCTCTGCGAGTGAGGGGCTCGGTAGATGGGTCAAGTGAAGGATTACGAGTATTACGAGTATTGCGACCGAATACAATCTGATCTATGTCGATGAGCTGCAGCTTGCTTTATATCAAGTGATTGAAGTCCGAAGAGGAGTCGCCAGGAATGGCTCCAAATTAAAGTAGCATGTGGTACTAAAGTACGGAGTACAGGGTTTCTAGCCACCTGAACTCATGCACTTCCCCCAACCTAATGCACGTTGACATTTTGCGCCCGGTTAATGTTAATGGGAACAGCCGGAGAACTCAGCCTGAGGCACCGCTTAACATCTCGCCGACGATCTCTCAGCATTGTCATGTATCTCGCTTTTGTCGCCTCGAGAATCGACCACACGCTGCTGACAAGTGTCCGCACCTCTAGTCACTGATGCAAAAGAAACCGTAGCTAGTGAAGGCAGTGACCGCATGGACCGAATAGAAGAAGCCAGTTTTGAACGTATCCCAGCATTTCAGCACCTGTCTCAAACATGTTCCTTCGGAGATGTTCACTTCTCGATGTAGATGTGCAAGAATTCAGCATTTCGATTCAGCAGACTTTGCACTGGCGAAGCCCAGAGCTCAGGCCATGGGTTATGTCCTCGTCAAATGAAAGAAACTTAAAACCGTCCTAGTTGCTGAAAGCCTTTCATTGAGGGTTGTATACATGCCACTGCTCTACATGTGTTCAACCCATTGAACACTAACGGTACTTCACCGCACGTGCTTTGACCCGCTTTTGGATGGATTGCAGTACCCCTAATGACATTACCATTTACCTGCCATCTCAACAATCCCTGAGCCTTTCTGCCCCTTGGAAGCGGCTCATGTACCACTCTTGGAAACTATAAGTTAGCAATTGCACGTTGTTGATAAGCTTGATTTCGATATCGAGCATAGATGTCAAAGTCATCGCAAAGAAAGCCGGCGGACAGGAAGAGACAATTGTACGCTTGCAGGAGGAAGGAAAGCCAAGGGCGAGACCATAATATTAGTAGAGGTCTTCGCATATCATGGCGCTGCAATGTTGTGTGTTGGAGACAAGTAGCAGCAATTCATATTTGCCCCTTAATGTCGACGGTCTTGAAAGCTGACGTCTTGGCTCCCTCGAAAAATCGAAGTGCTTTGCCAGTAAGGAGCCTTACTTCACCGTCTTCTTTTCCATCGAGAAAGCCTTGACCGCCGTAGTCGCAGATGAACCTGGCGCTCTCATCGTCTGACTCGAAGCCAAGTTCTTCCGTAACAAAGCGCAGCTTGACATCAGGCTTGTATCTATATTCCATATTAGCTTACGGAGAAGCCAGGAGGAGACTGAACTTACGCTATACAGAGATTGGATAGAGCAACGAGACGCTCACGGCTGACAAACATATCCATAAGATATGCTCCCATATTGGGCGTCTCAAGATAGAGCTGGAAGAACCTGTGATAATTTCCTAGAGCAAGCGCAGACCGTGTCTGAAGCGCGTGTCTTATTGCTGGGTGTCGTTTTTCTGCTGCGGTTAGATCTGCCAAAACGTCGTTCATATCGGTCCGGTTGCAAGTATGAATGAAATAAAGAACACGATATGCCTTAAATTCCTCGGGATGACCGCCGAGTTGTTGCGAATAAAGTGCCCGCAGCTGCGTTTGGCACTGGTTATACTCACCAAGGTCACCTTTCTCTAATGCGATTCTTGCATGCAATTCATAGACACTAACTGTGAAGGCCGTCTTAATATGCTGAACTGTGAGATCCTGTCGCAGCGATTTGAGCTGGTCACAGATATAGGAATAGTTGTTCTCTTTCTTCCACTTCTTCTTCAAGAATTCGAGAGTCTTTTCCAAGACTGGCAGTGGTCGAACAGTGTCCGGGTTTGGCGCAGAAGTTAGCCGAAAATATTTCTTTTCCAGGTCCTGGCACCGACCAATCACGGGGCCTTGATCCAATTCAGGAGCTGGAGACGAGAGACCGTTTGAATGAGAAAGTTGTTGAGAGAAATTGCCTCCATGGGAATTTTCGAAACGTTGTTTTCGCTTCTGAGACTTACTTAATCCTTTGGGCTTGTCGTCCGCACGTTGTCGTTTATCAGCGTACGTGACCCGATCCTCGAAAACGTTATGGGAAGCTCCTGCGCGCCAAGGAGGTACGTTGTTGACAGCGCTCTGGGAAGAATCTATCTCTGAGGATTTTCGCTTCTTCGAAGGAGTAATCGAAGCTTTATTGTTAGTTTCTTGCATGGAAAGGGGAATGACGCCGTTTCCCCATGGGGGGTTTGTGGACGCTAATGCAACTTCTTGACGTTCTTTGATTATCAACTGCTGAGGAAGAGGTGTGCTTGCCCAGTCATTAGAGTGTAGAGTTCCAGCTTGAACTGAATCTGCGATGGTAGCTTTTAACTTCTGTTCCATCTCTTGTCTGTTGACTTCGGGTATGTTATTCTCTACCGCAAATGCCCTTTGCACATACGAACGGACTGAATCGGGCCAGGCTACTTTGGTTTTTTCGGAAGGTGGGGGAGGTGGTGTGGGTGCAACATGCTGGGAGGATGTTGTTCCTGGCGGTGATGGTTGGGCGAACGAACGACGAGCAGACACTGCAGTAAAAGCTGTTTGCGCTTTACACGCGTCAGGTTGCGGTATTCATTGTGTGAGCTCTGTGACTTACCGGCCATAGGGAACGACATGCTGGAGGCGGTCTGTTGCGAAGCTAGCGCGAACATCTGATGGGCAGGAGAGACTACGAGAACCTGATGTGAAGTGATGACACACGTATAAGTAGCAGCGCAAGTTCGTTTGAAAGGAGAAGCTGTGTATCAGCACTTGCTGAGGGTTGCGAATGTGAGGAAAGAATGAGGCGGCGGGAAAAAGAGTGACACTGCGAGGGGGAGACTAGCCGCTTCGGGCAACCGGCATCCTGGTGATCGTTTTTTACCAGGCACGTACTAATTGTGTCGGTAACATGGAGAATCGGATTCCTTTGTGAACTTGAGGCCAGCCCATGAATCTTTGATTGATGGGCCTATGAGCGCTGCATGTTCCTCAAACCCTTAGAGCTAACTATTGCCCATCGACCGCTGTTGTTGCAAGATGAGACCTCTCTTTTTGTCCAAAACCTCGTTGGACTTTATGAAGGGTAGATTTCCGCCGATGTATTGTGTACACTTCACGAAATAAGTGCTGAAACTGTGCTTGTAGGAAAAACAAATTACCAGACCAGCAGAATGGCCAGGTCTACCTCACAACCCACCGAGTGTGCTATGTCGATGAGGTGGATCCAAGGAAGCATTCCGTGGCGATAGAACTTGAGAATGTGGATAAATACGAATTCTATGTGAGATTAGGCTTGTTCTCGCAGTGAACTGAACATTGCTTATTGATTACAGGCTAGGTTTCTCAAATCCTCCCCAAAAATCACTTTCCATCCCAAGCAGGCGAAGCATCCGTCCTTCCAACAACGCTCGGATCATCTGCCTCATGGAGACGCTTCAAGGTTATATCAAATTATAAGATCGACCAACTCTTCGTTGCGACCAAACCTAAACTCACCAGATCTACACCCTACGGCCAACTCATCCCCAAAGCCCAGGGGCGGAACATGGGTCTGTCCAATTTGCTCGTTCTCAAACATGATACCTGAGAGTTTTGATCCTACAGTGAGCAGCTCCAACTATCCGATAGCACCATGCCAAGCATGCGGTATCAACCCGACTTTTGCACACATTCTCAAGGCTGCAATAGCAAATGCGTCTGGACGACAATCAGCGGCACCATCAGAGCACTTGCCACGTCAGGTTTTACCTGAAAGTTATGACCATCACGATAAAGACACAGCGTATGATTACAGGAACGATGGCACGGCTTTCGGTCCGACAGCGACCTCGCCACTTCAATGTCCTCGATGTACCTTTCTGAACCATCCATCACTCTCGACTTGCGAAATATGCGGTTCCCCGATATCCTCCAACCAAGAAGGCCCATCAGCGCAGAACAGAGAGCCGTTACTAGCTTCTACGTCTCCCGGTCAAAGCCTTGCTGGCTCATATACTAATGAAGACGGGGACCCAGTATGCATCAAAGTCTCCTTTCGCGCTGGTGGTGAGAAAGTCTTTTATGATAAGTTAAAGGGTGCCATGGTACAACGAAAATGGCTCTTGCAGAAAGCACCTCCAATCCCGGAGCCTGTCTCAATCCCAGCGAATGATACGAATCACGCTAATCTGTTGAATCAACCAGACGCCAAGCCAAATACAGAGAGAGCAAGATCGGCTGGTATTGCTGGTCTAGAGAGGCGTGGATTTGACCTTCGCAAAAAGAATGAGGCTATGATCGGTTCCGCTTTCGAGGACTTGGACGCGCTCATGGCATCTGCAAAGGAGATTATTGAGCTTGCAGAATCGTTCGCAAAAGACAATGACAATGGCTTTTCTTCAGATGCGACTCAAGTTATTGCCGAATCTGCAAGAAGTCTCGACATGGTTACTACGAAAGACATGCTTGGTTCAAACCCTGGCAGTGAATCTCTATATCTTGCTGAGCTTTCCCGCAATTTGGCTGAATATCTGACGGATGATTCCAAGGGCATCTTGATGAAAGAAGGTGGCGTAATGACTTTAGTCGACCTATGGGCTGTGTTCAATCGTGCCAGAGGAGGAGTCGAGTTGATTAATCCTACTGATTTTGAAAAGGCGGCTAAGTTGTGGGGAAAGCTCAGGCTCCCGGTGCGTCTGCGGCGATTCAAGAACGGATTGCTGGTCGTGCAACACGCGGATAGGACAGACGACAAGACCATCGCTCAACTTCTCGATTGGCTGCAAGAATTGCATGCTTTGGGCCCATCTGACAGAACTCAGATAGGGTGGGACTGGGCAACATTTGGTAAAGGTATAAGTGCCCAAGAAGCCGCACAACGTTTTGGTTGGAGTATTGGCGTCGCAAGTGAAGAGCTGGAGATGGCAGAGGAGAAGGGGTTGCTATGTCGCCAGGAAGGGGTCGAAGGTCTAAGGTTTTGGGAAAATTGGCTTGTTGACCTTAAGGAGGAGGCTACGGAAGGCATAACAGTCGGGTCACGTTTCCCAACAAGCGATGATGCCATGGACGATATTGTTTTAAACTTGAAGGCCTCTGGACTCCTGTAACATGGTGGAGCAGAGCCTCTTTGTCGAAGGGGTAACGAAGTAATGACATATCACGAAGTGCATATCAGAGACAGCATTGCTCAGATTTCACAGCCCTTTCGGCTCTGTAGCGTTGAATCGCGTTCTCAATTGAGGCATGTCCGGATGCGATTTTCAACCCGTTTTGAAAATTCTCCATCCTTATTGCACCGACTTCCTGAAGCCAGGTTTCTGTCTTGCCTATGTTTTTCCAATCTGCCCCAAACCAACCGTGTTTCCCCAATGCACAAACTCCGATGCTGAAGTACGAGAATGTGCAGGCTCACCAACCAGAATCTACTTATCAGAGGTAATTGACTACTTTTGGCCCAGCACGACAAATCATTGTGTATCTACCTCGGCGCGATATTGTAAGGGAACGCACGGCAATGCAGCGAGAAGCCGGTCGCAGCAACGGTAAGGACATGGCATGTGGTAAAATCCTCAGACGTGCGATATGATTATTGTTAGAGCTTTCACGCCCAGACAAGCATTCGGAAGCATTGACAACTCAAAGCACATAAAGTAACGCGAAGCACTCCATGCACGAGGCGCCTCGGGCGCACATAACAATTGACGTCGGCTCGTGCCGCCTCGTTATGATAGATGCAGGACTGGCAGCGAAAGGAGGTGCAGTGACTGCTAGTCGTTGTCGTCTAGCATGAACCGGACCCGAACGATGCACAAGACTTTCATCTGCAATGCCATGTGGGATTGATGGAACCACGGTCTGGAATGTTGCATATACCTTTTTTTAGACGAAGGACTCGAGACGGTCGTGCCTTGACTGCCTGACCTCAAGGCATACAAGGCGCAGCCTAGAAGCCTCATCGCCAGTGCTCATCTCACTATGTAGCCTTTCCGTCTGTCTCGTCTGGTCTGTTAAGTGCCTGACGTTCCCCTGGTTACCCTTAAGCAGCTGTCAGAGTAATATGCGAATCGGAACATTTCTTGCTTAGCCAAAGGGTTTAGTGGCGTCCTTGGCGATCGAAAAGACAACCACAGCGCGTACACAAGCACATGAAGGGCACAATATGGAGCCGATGCGGGGAGCATCGGGGAGACAGCAGCCTGCTGACGCCTAAGGGAGGGGCGGCTTTGCACCTGGATGGCCCAGATTCGCTAGCCTACAGCCTCCGAGCACAGGGAGGGGTGAGAATTAGGGAAGGATTCGCCCGGTGATGTGCGTGCTTCGAGTCACTTGGTGCACGGCAGCGAATCAGACCTACACTAGATCTTGGATCGACCCCAAACACTGTGCCGGCTGGCCTGAACTGTGTGGTCATCGTACCTCGTCGGAGTAAGGTAGTAAGCTACGGCTGTTTTGCTAAGGATCAGTAGTGTAAAACATGACTCTGGCGGTGCGCAGCAGCGTCGAAAGCTTTCCATCCTCTTCATCCTGCTCTCATCCACGACGTATCATCCCAACCTTTCATCCCAAGCTCCCTTGCACAAACAATTCTTCGTTCGCGAAAACTGGCTGATACCTGGCAGGATGGAGTACCGACATAGTCCTGTCATATGAAAGCATTACTAGTTCACCTTGTCCGTCGAACCTGAAACCCTCGAAGAAAGGATTTCTTCAGTTTTCAGGGAGCTTTCACATGTTCACAGCAACTACAAGTCCTATCTGGGAATGCCACTCATAATGCAAGAACAAAGCTCAAAGCAAAGTCAATGTAGTTCAGACTACGATCGAAGCGACCGCTCTATAAGTACCATACCGACGTACTACAGCCCTCGCCCATCCTTCAGTCGAGTTGGACAAAGATCCTGTCAAGGCGAAAGCCAAGATACCAAACCGCGACACGTTCGGTATGACTACTCACCAGCTAGGCTTTCTTCCGAGACGTATCCTTCCTCGACCACCTCATTCAATGAGGAAGACGGGCAACTACCACAATACGATATATTTGAGCACTGCTCAGACGCGACCTCTCCAAAAGTCCTGGCAGCAACCCCTCACGAGTTTGGTGCCTATTTTCCATCCTCTAAGAGGATGTCCATCAAGCATGACGATAGCACTGACGATGGTAACATGAACTTGAGGGTGGAAACGCAAGCATCAACACTGGAAGGCGAGAAGGTTGACCTGACTATGTTCCACCTGCGGATGTACGATCTCAGAGGTCGTGAGTTTTCCCTTCGACGCTATTCCCGAGATAGCGGTAAGGAAGTTTGTCATACAAACCGGAAATATACTAAACCTTCAGTCATCACTCGTCCCGGGCTGCAACGGTCAATGAGCTCTGCATTGTCGACATTACGATCCAAGACCGACAGTAAGACCACAAACGTTGAGACTTTGAAGAGGCAAGATTCCGGCTATGATTCAATGTCAGAGGACGAGGATGAGATCGTACCTCCTCAGCCGCCTGCTAGATCTAGCCAACTCACGCGTCCTTCAAATACCGTCACGCTTGAATTCTCCAATTATGCCCATCTCGAAGTGAGGAGGAGAGGAGCCAAATCAAACAAGCGGTATGAGTTCGAATACTGGGGTTCCAAGTATGCGTGGAGGCGGGCTGCAATGCAATCTGGCAGCTTTAGCGAGATTTCGTACCACCTCGTGGATCTTGCTACTCGCAGATCGATCGCTCACCTTGTGCCTGTACCGCTCAGTAGTTCAGAAGCTCGTGAAGAGGAAGAAAAGGGCGGGTAGGTGCTACGAAAGCTTTGATGATTCACCCTTAAGCTGACCTCGTATAAGGTGGATACCTCCATGTTCCATGTGGATAAGCGATGATAGCATTTTAGAAAGGCCGCCGGATGTAGCAGAGTAGGAGTCTCGTCTCTAAGCTTTATTCAGAGTATTGTTAACAATTGCCAGGGCTATTGTCGCTACAGGTCTAACAAGCCTCGTGGATGACTGTATCAAACGTCGATGGCATCAACGAAGTCATTTACAAATGGTTGTGCCAACGCTCCCTCGCTCTTCGTCGTCAAACGCTCCGGCGGACGGGACTACGACAAGACGTTTGATTGATGAAGTTTTTCATCGGAAAAGCAAGCGAGGTGTACAGGCACCTGTCCCAGTCCGACAAGCCACCTGTTGAGCTGTCCACTCTTACTAGCCTAGAGGAACATTTCGAGTGTACTGTCTATCTCGTGGGCAACTGTTGAGATAGCCTTGGCATCAAGCATGGTTAGCGAACCAAGTTTAATGCAATCACTTGGAGTCTAGTGGATGCATCTAATATAATGTGCAATCCAGACTGGTATTTATACCAGACTTGTCACCTTGCTGGACAGCAGTGCTAGAGCATGGACTCAACGTTGACACACTAGCTGAAAGGGGATGACAAACTTTCCCCTTCTATTGTTTAATGCGCGTCAGCAAGCGACTTTGAATCAGGAGATCATCTAGAGCATCTATCACAGATGTGCGTAAATATTCAGGTTTATATTGAGACATCTGTACGCAATTCATCAGCACAGGGATTGGGAAGAAAATGCTGCCTTTCTTAAGAACACACTCCTATGCGGCCCCTGGACCAACCAGCATGATAGCTTTCAGCAAGGCGTCTAGGTACGGCGCCAGCATCTTCATATGTCTCTAGTGCTAAGGCTGCGCCAAAAATGTCCGCGTTAATCTTGTACTTCAAAATGGTCATGAATCATTGCAGCCCAAGCCTAAGCCATCGGCGCCCTACCTGCCAGTCTCAATCCCAATTCCTGATGTGTGCTATCATTGACCATGAACTTCCTCAACTCGAAAGCGAGACAGGTCTAGCCTGCTGCATGGGTGCCTATAGTGAAGTATGGGTTGCATGCTCTGGCTGGCCGAGGCCAGTTAGGAATGACTGTTCCCTCACCGCACTGATATTCGTGTACTTATCATTGGTCGCTCTAGCACTCTGCTGGCATCGACGGTGAACGCTAATGTAATCCGTTTACCTTGCCACTGCACCTTAGTTTCGGCTCCACACGAATCTTCACGCCTACGATTAGCACGAACACCTTCCGAAAATCATAGAACAGCCCATCTCAGTGGATGCTTCGGATCTTTATTAAGCTCGGTGATAGTCTGGGCCATAATGCACGTCGAGTCCCGTGGACGATGAGGCTGAGAGGAGGACTCGAATTGATCATGCACGGCTGCCTTGAGCTTTTCGACGTAAGTTCGAGGACAGCATAATGACAGCACACCTGCTGAACCCCTTTCGCACTCGACCCGTGCCGTGCCATCTGATTTCCCCCGTTCCCCGTCTGACGTGCCCATCCAAGATCTGTGGCCCGTCTCCGACGTCTCGAAGTCGTACTATTGGCGTAAGAGTCAGAGCAAATCCCTGCTTGTTGATGTCTTGTTACACCGTGTACATGTCGAGATGCGTTTTCTGGTCTAAGGCCCATCGGACTTTAGCTATACCTTCTTGCTGGTTACTTTTCCTAGTCAAATCAACAGTGCCTTACGGCTGCATTTCGTCAGATGTCTTTGGGTCTCCCATTCGCGCTCCATCCTTTCTTATTCTCCTGCACGACTTTGACAGGTGGACTTCACGTTGTCGACGCAGGTCTTCAGGGCCACTTGTCCCATGATCACTTGACGAGAACGAGCAATCAGAAGAGCTGAAATAGTCCTCAAAAGAAGCCAGGGAAACAGGCACTTTTCCACATATGTAAAGGGAAGCCTCCGTGCTATCCACCAAGAGAGCTAGCATATTTAAGAACGACTTTGGTGAAAGAACACCCTTTGTTACGTACTCAATATGTCTTACTCATGGTCCTCTTCAGCTGGAACCAGTCCCTCTCCATCCTCCCAACGAAGCGTCATCTTCGGCCCTTACAGCATGTCCTCGTCGAGAGCCAATGGGAACTACGGCGTTGCACAGCGAGCTTCGACTTGGCAGGATGAATTAGATGGTGTGTCTACCTCTATCTTTTCTTCCAGCAGTCAATGCGCAGTTCCTCTCTTCATTATGATCGCATTTATGAATTGGTTAAGTCCACATGGAAGTCTATTGCGGGATTTCTGTGATCTGGCATATCTTGTCACAAGAGCCGCACGTATCCTGGAACAGTGTCAGATGGCAGAGCACGACTTTCCATCAAGCTTCAAATTGCATTATGGGACAATCCGTGCTGAGGATCACCCAAAAGCTCAGGAACCAAACCAGCATTGCGTTGATCAAGCCATACCTCCGGGTTAGCATGTTGGTCGAGCAATATTAATAAAACAACGCCCCAAAAGCACACTATATTCTCAACCCATGACACATCTATCAAGATGCTAACTACAGACGCCTGACTATAGAATGGTGCACGAACCATGCTCGCCCATCGCCCTCTTATAGCATTGTCTCAGACCGACGAGGCAAACGAACGGCTTGGTCATGCACAGTAACAGTGCCAAATGGTGGGCACCCCCTTTCTAGCTGCGTTATAACATCCCACCCCATCGCTGTAGTGAATACAAATTCACAGGCATCTTTGATCGCGAGTTCAGAGTCGTTTCGAACCTCCGTTCTTACCATATACCATTCCTTTGAAGGCCTCCTAGACCCAAACATCTTCGTTAACGTGTGACTTAAAGGTCCTACAGTCGATGCACTCTACTGGTACGACGGCCAATACGTGAACGGAGCCAAAGAAGACGCAGCTGAACAAGCGTGCCGACGCCTTGGCATTCATGAACGCAAGAAGAGTACCGGTGGCCTCTCTAATGTGAGCCTTTTGGGCCCAACCAGTGGCAAAGGCCGCGTGGAAGGCTGGGGAACGGTCCGCTAGGATCGCTCATACACATCAGGGGACCTGCAATACTGAGGAAAGATTTTACGCAGCTTATCTGTGGAGGAGAAACCGTAGTGGGAAAAAACGGAGCTTTGGAAATAAGACTCAGCAGAGCGATATTTGGCGTAAAGGTCCCGAAGAGGATGGAAGAGGAGTTACGATATCACGGGTGGCACATCTCCCGTTGCTGGATATTCAATTTTCCTTTCGGAGTTCGAACTTGACATTGTCTTCTGTATGGAAATGATATACGCTGTAACAGGAGGAGAGAGAGATGGGACGAACAGCACCATCATTTGCGACACCAGACAAACTTGGGAAGGCTTATTGTAAATCTGCGTCATAAGATTGATATCGTATAGACTCTCACGACCACAACGTTTTGGATTAGATTAAAAGACAGACTCGAGAATTGAACAGTCCTTTATTCTATATTGAGCTGTCCTTTACCATTGCTGTTTTATGCTTTTCTTTACTTAGCTTGCAGCACATCTATTCCCACCTCTCGCAGATTGTCTACTACCCAGTCCGGCCATTTTTCAGGCCCATACAGATCTACATTGAAATACCTTTCGAGCCACTCTGCCAAAAAAGCTGGATACCTACCTTCGATGATCGCTTTTCTAGCCATCCACATAAGGTTAAGAAGGAAATGCACATTATGCATCGTCAGCAAGTGTGCACCCACAGTCTCCTTATTTGCGGTGTGATAAATAAAGGCCCTTGAAATACCTAAACCTCCCTCCCTCCCTTCTGGCAAGCAGCAGATACACCTACAAGTCTCATCGATAGGACTGTAATCACGTGCAAAGCTACTATGACGCAGGTTTAGGCTACCTCTCGGAGTGATTGCATTCCCAAAGCGAGCCGTGCGTGTGGGCCAAACACAGTCAAACATGTCAGCACCTAGGGCGACAGAGACAAGAAGATCCTCCGGATACCCAATTCCCATCACATAGCGCGGTTTATTCGTCGGAAGTAGAGAGGTACATGTATTCACACTATCAAATGTTAGCCAAAACACGCCGTGCGATGCGGTGAGAAAGAGCGGTGAGCGAACACTTTGCAAAAGGCATCCTTGGCCTCACCACCAGACAGACCGCCTATTGCGATCCCTGGCGTATCCCTCTTCACCATCTCTTCGCAGCATTTTCGTCTCATCTCGAGATCCAGCCCTCCTTGGATAATGCAGAACAGATTTTGGGTTTCGGGCTTTTGATGAGCCGCAATACAGCGGTCAAGCCAGCGAACTGAGCGTTCCATCGCTTCCTGCATACGTGCTAGATCAGGAGAGGTTGTGGCAATCACATCGTCTAGTTGCATCATTATGTCTGAACCAATGCTGTTTTGTAAGGAGATGGAATGCTCAGGGGTAAGCAGCATTGGTGTCCCATCATGCGGCGAGAGAAAGCGGACGCCTTCCTCTGTCACTTGTGCAAGCTTGAGCAACGACACCATTTGGAATCTGGATAGGTTCTAGACGTCAGATCAAGCAACGCGGTACGAAAGAAGATGTGTTTGCTACGAGCAGTCCCACTAGATCTACTCACCCACCACTGTCCGTCAGGATGTTTCCACTCCATCCTTGGAGCTTGTGCGCTCCACCAATCTTCTCCAACGTCACTTGACCGGGCCTAAGCCCTAAGTGATAGGTATTGTTAAGGCAGAGGTTGCATTCAGTTCGTGCAAGTTGCTGCGGTGTCAGGCCTTTCAAAGACGCCTGTGTCGCGACTGGCATGAACATAGGTAGAGATACTGGTCCATGGGGCAGCACAAGGTTCGAAGCACGCGCTTTGGTGGTCTTCACATAAATGTACGGAGTCAGACAAAAGATAGGGGTTACGTCGAAAAGGTCAATTTCACTAACAGGGCATCTTGCAACGATCTCAAATTTGAGCGCTGCTGATTGTGTAGAGAAAAGAGACATTTTCTTTTGTATCATTTACATAGAAAGACATATAATCATCCAGAAAAGATAGGTTCTGTGAAGGAGAGTAGCTTCATTCCTCTAGCAAGAGAACAGCTTCCATGACAGACGAGAGTCTTTCACTTTCTGCAGCATTGATTATATGTTTGAGGTCACTCACTATGTCAAATGAGCCTTACGAAAGTCTTATTATCAGCGATGGCTTGCTTATGGTACGAGTTGCATGGAGCGCAGCATAGGAGTGAACCTACCCAAAGGACGTGAGATTGAGGGCGCTAAAATGCTCAAATTTGGACGCCTCTACGGTCTACAACGTCATTTAACCACCTCTCCTAGACAGCTTCACAGCCGTCATGGGGTTCAACTGAAACGCCTACCAACTGGTCATGGTACAGCATTAGGTTTTGCGCGTTTCTCAACTTGCAAAACCGCAACATGTCCCCATCGCCAGGTCATCGTCTCGCGACGGCGGTGGGAGATTCGGTAAACACTCAGGACGACACTCTTTCGGAGCCAATGAAAAGCATGTCACTATCCTCTGCTGCTACCACATCTCTGCCCCCATCTTCTCCCTTCGATCCTCTCCCTCAGAGGCAGGAAATCCCAGCCCACGGATCACCAAGCTCTTCGAACCGCGGAGCACACGCTCTCTTGAGACGAGCTCCAAGTTCAAGCTCCTTGAGCGGCCCTGAGCGCTACAGCAGCCCTGCCTTGAACAGAAAAACGTCAAGAAACTCTTTGCACGAGATTCAAAGCCGGACACCGCCATCTTCGCCGGCTATCAGGCGAACATCATCTTACATGGCTTCCACTCCGAAGCCTACTGTAAATGGGAGGCCTTCTCTCCCTCCGCCTGCTGAAGAAGTGGCAAAGCCGCCTTTGACCGCTGGCGATATCGCGCGGGACTTTCTCAAGCAAGACTTGGATGTCAATCATGGCCAGGCAAACACGACACGGAACTCCCGAGCTCTTGTAATCCTACAAGACGATTGCTACGGCCATAGATATGCAAGGCCTCGGACGTCGAAAGCCGGCCTGAGTACTATAGTGGAGCGCCCAGAACGGATACACGCCGCTCTTATGGGCGTTGCTACAGCTTACATACGACTTGGTGGAAGGCACGCAAACGGTGACGCGGCTCCCCACCCACATCGAACTCCGAGCTCACTGCCCGATATCCCTTTCAGAATACACAAGACAGCGCGCAAATTATCTCTTCGCTCACCAGCTGCGACTGCTGTTCATGGACTCCAATGGATGAACGACTTGAGTATGATGTGTGATACTGCTGAGTCAAAGCTCGCCATGGGCAGCAAAGAACTTTCCCGGCCGCCCAATCTCGACCAGGCTAATGCCATTGCAAGTGAGAAGAAGCCAACGCTTCATGAAGGCGATCTTTATCTTTGCTCAGGCTCGCTTGACGCATTAGAAGGAGCTCTGGGAGGTGTATGCGAAGCAGTAGATTCCGTTTTCAGCGACAAAGGCAGCAAGCGGGCTTTTGTCTGCATAAGGCCTCCCGGACATCACTGTTCAGCAGAAATGCCATCAGGTTTCTGCTGGCTCAACAACGTGCATGTCGGCATCTCGCACGCATCAACGGCGCATGGCCTAACACATGCGGCAATTATTGACTTTGACTTACACCATGGTGATGGTTCGCAGTCCATCACCTGGGCGCACAATGCTCGAATGGCATCTATGCCCAAAAGCACACCCATGGCAAAGAAGACTTCGATTGGCTACTTCAGTCTGCATGATATCAATTCGTACCCCTGCGAAATGGGTGATGATGAAAAAGTCCGTAATGCAAGTGTGTGTCTCGAAAATGCTCATGGACAGTCAATCTGGAATGTCCATCTGCAGCCATGGAGGACTGAAACCGAGTTCTGGGCACTGTACGAAGATAAATACCTTGTGGTGCTTGCAAAGGCCAGGGCATTCCTCCAGAATTATAGTGACCGACTTCGTCAAAGCCCCACGTATCCGAAACCCAAAGCAGCGGTTTTTCTTTCTGCCGGCTTCGATGCATGCGAGTGGGAGAGCTCGTATATGCAACGACATAAGGTCAACGTACCGACTAGTTTCTACGCTCGTTTCACCCATGATGTTGTAAGAATGGCCGAAGAAGAAGACCTTGGAGTCGGTGGTCGTGTCATCAGCGTGCTCGAAGGCGGATACAGTGACCGGGCGCTAATGAGTGGTGTTCTTAGCCATATGAGTGCTCTCAGCTCATCCCAAGACTTTCTGCACACCCCAAACCATACGAATGGATTTAGCACAGACTTGACGCAGAGACTTAGTAGTCTTGGCATGAATGGCAAACCCTTGCCAGACACGGTGCCAATCGTGAATGGGGTAGATTCCTTTGATCCAAACTGGTGGTCACTGCCATGTTTGGAAGCAATTGAGTCAATACTGAGTCCACAAGCAACCACAGCTCCACCAAAGAAACAGCGGAGTGATGTAAAACCTACTTATACTTCTGCTACAGAGTCCTACAAAGCTAAGATAGTCAGTCCACCATTGGGCCGTCGCTCACTCTCAGGTTCCATAGCCAGCAACCACGCAGTCCCATCTGCTCAACGAGTACCAAGCCCTCCGCTGCCCGATGTAGATTGGGCCACTGCCGCTGTTGAGCTTAGCAAGTTGTTGGTGCCGACATATCGCGAGACCAGTTCTTGCAAACCTGAGCAGCTCAATGCAGAAGCTTCACGGGCCCGTCGAGATAGGCAATCTGGAATTGGTGCAGCACCTGAGGCGTCGTCAGCGCAAGCTGTAGATACTACCCGTATGCAACTCAGAGAGAAGCGTCCAAAACAGCAGGCACCTACGGAGGAAGCGCTGAAGAAGCTCCCTTCAAGGGCTAGCCGAAGAAGAACTGTTGCTGATGTTAAATTACTGAATTCCGACCCTGTAAATTCTTCGCCCACAGCTGAATCTGCACCGGATGAGATACTGAGGAAGCCTATGAGAAGGCGATCGAGCGTAGCTTCTACCGCGACCTCTTTAAATACAGATGTTGACTCTGAGCCTACTCTGGCTTCTGTCGCTGGAGGCCAGAAACGGCAAGCTCCTTTAGAAGTAAAAAAAACACGCCCTACTGCTTCGCGTACCGATCTAACAAACCCGAAAACAACTAAGCGGCCTGCTGTCGCGCCACGCCTGCCATCGGGGGGCTCGCTGTCCTCCACAGCCGAAGAACCGCATGCCAATGAACCAAGCAGGCAGGGCCATGACAAGACATTGCTGCCCGTGAGCGAGGAGTCCCAGTCACAAGATGTAGATAATTTAGCGTCGGGCATGAAAAAGATGAATATCAAGCTCAACGTTC
Organism: Bacidia rubella; assembly: GCA_032158265.1. Lineage (NCBI taxonomy): Eukaryota > Fungi > Ascomycota > Lecanoromycetes > Lecanorales > Ramalinaceae > Bacidia > Bacidia rubella. The sequence goes on along the minus strand of JAVTIF010000005.1, from coordinate 916,320 downwards.
CGCCGAAGGATGAATACGAAGCTAGACAGACCAAGTCCAGATCTGCGCCGAAAGGTCGGCCACCAAAGGCGTCTACCAATAGCTCCTCTAAAGTAAAGACTTCTTCGCCGTCCAAAGCAAAAGTCAAAGTTACAAAAATAAGTTCCGCTCCAGCACCGGATACGAATGTCACGACTATCCACAGTGACCCTACGCAAAGCCTTAACAACACAATGAATGATCAATTATTACCCGACCAGGCCAATGACTCTAACCTTTCGCCAGACGCAGCACCGCTGACGTTGCCTGCTGCATCTTCACTTCCTCCACGAAGGACTCTAGATTCAGCCTCTGCACCTAATCTTGTTAACCCAAGAGAAAGCCTCAACGAATACCCTGTAAAACCAACGGAACAATCTCGTCCCTCGTTGCCAACTGTCTCACCATCTTCGCCTCCCAGTGTAGCCCAACAGCCTCAGACGCCACCAACGGTTCGGCGCACCAAGGAAGACCTGCCAGTCTTCTCTTCGACATCTCCCATAGTATTTGGCTCGAAAGTCCCACCACTAGGAACGGGTCCCATACCTGACCCAGGCCAACCTAACACTGAGGCGACAAAGACTGAGCCCTTAGCGCCCTTATCCACTAATCGTCAAATCGACTCCGGTTTTAGACCTGGAGTCGAAGATGTTAGATTCTCATCTGTGAAAGCCTCCATGGCGGAACAAAAAGAATCTAATCAGTCAATATGGGACATACCCGAGACTCCCCAAACCAGGAAGCCATAAATCGAACAATTTCCACAACTAAAACATTGCCACTGAAACTCGAGTAGCATTTCCTTCGAATTGTAATAGGATGGGCGAGCTTTTGCGTAGTCGATATGATGATACCCCAAAGCGTTGATACCCCATACAGTACTTGTATCTATAGTTGACAAGTCGTTCATAGGTCAGGATACCAATAAACAGATTCTCTCATTTATAGCATTCAAGTCTAGGCAACGTGGCTACGACCATTCCAACGAAAAGACATTTTTCAAGCTCTCCCGCAACAGGAAAACCTTGTGGTAAAAGCTCATAATCCAGTCAAAACGCCTCAGGTTCTCTATACAGAGTCACGAACCCTGCTTATCCGCTCCGCGCCGATTTCCCCAAACTACTGCCACTAGTCCAACTGCTCCCCGCGAAGAAACTGAAGCGGCTCGACACTTTACTCCCCGTATCGCTAACCCAATCAGGACACTTGATCCCAGACCAACTGACTCTCATCCTGCCCTCCGCGATCATATGCACGATGTTGATAACGCCAAACGTACTACTTCCAATCGCCCGGAAAAACGCCACGGCTGCGACCGACCACAAGATGAATTTGAGATAGAAATTGTTGCTGACGTGGGTGCTGTTGTAGGCTTCGCTAACAGCCATAGCCAAGATCGCGTTCGCGATCATCCATGACACAACCATGTACGTTCTCACAGCGCGGTAGTAATCTTCTTGCTGCTGCGCCTCGCTGACGGGGTCTTTGTGCACCTCCAGACGATCACGCAGATTCCGGAGCGCCTCGTCGTATCCGGAGTCGATGTCGAGTTGCTCGCTTGGCATTTCTAGCTCGACTGTGTTGCCTTTGCCAGAAACTGCGGCGCCGAGATCGATGTGGATTACGTTGTCGCCTTTGGTGCCCCAGGTCACGTCGTGGGTGTTGCAGAAGGCGTAGACTTGCAGTGTGCAAATGTATGAGGGGAGAAGCGCGAAGTATTGAGCCGAGGAGGTGAACATGTGCCAGGGGTCGAGGTAGAGGAAGGACATCAGGAAGTAGAGTCCCACGGTCGATGCGGTGGAGACGATCAAGTTGGTGAAGACATTATTGCCCAAAGCGAATGAATTCTTTGGATCTCTGAGCTGTGAGATGACGATGTAGAGCGCGGCGAAGGTGGTGTATGCCATGATTATTGAGTAGATGATGATGCTTGTCATGAACATTCGCTTGGCTCTGGAACAATGTGAGTCAGTCGTTCGAAACAAGTCAAATGAAGCTTACCCTTGTGGCCGATTCCCCATGGACAGGATGAACTGTGTACATATCAAAAGTATACAGGCGAAGCGTAAAACGACGAAGACATACAGTCCGATATGGTGACCGAACGGATCAAGTTTTGGGTCAGATATCGAACCAGCAATGAAATAGAAAGTGAGATAGAAGTTGGCCTGAGGGTTGTCAGCTTCGCTCGGATTCACGCGACGATGGATCCTACCAGTGAGAAATATGTGAAGCACAAGCTCACGAACTGATAAACAAACTCAATATGCAACAGTATCTTGCGCCATAGGGTGTGGTCTGTATGCCATATCTGTCGAAAGTGGACTAGCGAATACACAGCTGCAAAAAAGGCTCCATTGAGCCATCTTCTACGCTGCGAGATGAACTCAGGGGTGGCATCTAGAGGGGATGAGTGGGGTCACGGAGAATGGGCAGAAGAACATACCGGGCACATCAGTCTCTCCTATCGCACTTTTCACATACTTTAGCACCCATCGCTCGTTTCTCTTGGCGACCAACTCCCAGCACAGGATACGGTCCTCGGCGAGGTACATATTTGCGGTGAATACGTCGGCGTTCTGCCCATGCAGTGTCTCACCTTTGAAGTACTGGCTCAGTGGACCGTGTCCAGTGGCATCATTTTGCAATGCATAATAACGATATGCGCTCAAGGCTCCCGGCAAGACAGTAATGTACCCAAAAACAGACTCCAGTGGTTTGTCAAGGATGTTCGACATCTTGTACTCGAAGTTTTGGGAAGCGACTAGTGGGTTGAGCAAACCCAGCCATCCCTTTCCCTTACCTGCCTTGATCTCACCACAGGCACCGGCAACCGTTGAATCTGTGTCAAACGCTTTCCAAAGATGATACAAAGACGTTGGCCCAGGCTTGGTGCCAACATCTAATAGGATACAGACATTAGGCGTGAGCGCTCTTCCGAAAGCGTTGAAGAACCACCGATGGGAGTTGAGCTTTTTCTGGTTCTTTTCCTTCAGACAAAAGATCATCTGACACGGCACGATGCCTTTCTCGGCGCCTTTGAATTTGAGATCTGCATCCAATGATACCTGGGTTGTATATTCATAAACATGGGCAGTCACTTCTTTTTGATTTACCAGATTTTTGGCGATTCCATGTTGATACAAACCCATGGCTGCAAGTGCATCAAGCGTCCTTGGATGCACTTTTCTTCGCCCATCTGAGACTATACATACTACGATCTTTTGCCAGCCATCTTTGCCCCAAGTTCGAGATTTTGACCTTGAGCAGAAATGCGATATATTTCTCATGACACCGTGCATTGTTCTTGTGAAATCTATTTCGTCTTCATTGTACATCGTGATACAGATGAACAGCTCAGTATCTCGGGTTGTGTTGCCAATATTCTGTCTCAGTTTGTACCCTTTGAGCACGAAGTCGTCGGGATCACAGGTGACTGCGGTATATCTCATGTGCGTGAATTCAATATCATCTCGTCGGGGCAAGAAACTGTACAATATGGTTGGAATCTTGCATTCCAAGATCAACTCGCCATTAATCAAGCGAACTTCCTTCTTAGCCATCTGGGCTTGTCTTGCGCCCCGTCTCTGCTGACGTCCAAGAGGTGCTGGGCCATAATGATCTTCATCTTCGCCTTTTGCGTAGAGGTCTTCTGTATAAGTTGATTCTGATTGAAACGAGTCATGTGATTTCAAGCTCGCCCTTGGGTCAGTGTTCTGACCACCAAAGACATCATCATCGCCATCTTGAATGGGAATCGCAGTGTCTTCGGCCAAATTATCTGAGGATTTGCTTGCAGCTTGGGGCCCTGAAAACAATGGCGCGGGGGGCAATGGTCGCTTCGGACTTCCGCCATACTTAGAAGACGGAGTACCTGGTCTTGGGCTACCGTTGATATCTGCAGGCTCATACGGAATATGTGATGGTGGCGGACGTGAGATATCAGACGATGTACGTGATAGTGTAGATCGAGATGGGGAGCCGCGACTCGGGAGATATGGCATATAAGCTGTATTTCCAGCTGTGGGTGTGAGCTTCGGTGCATTTTCGAGCACTGATGGCGTTTGAGGTCGCGAGGTGGAAGTACTCGAAGAGAGGGCTTGAGATCTTCGTGGGGATATGGGCCTGTGAGAGTTCATCTGTGAGCTATCATCCTTGAAATGCACACGAAGTTTAGCAAAGCGCTTGGGTGCTCCAGAGTGGCCGTCGACATGCACGGCGGTTGACAGATCTGACGCTGAAGCCAGGGGCTGACTTCGCTCTCTGTCACGAGACAGTGGGTGATTGTGGGAATCACGCGACATGCCTTCTTTCACGGGCTTGCGAATAGGTCTCGCAACGGTCTTCGAAGGAAACCTGGGGGATACGTACGGGCGGTACTCTGCATCATCCATTGAGCTCAAAAGGCGCGCCGTGGAGCTGTTGTTGGCAAACTTATTCCGAGTGTTTCCATTGGGTGTTCCTGAATAAGACGGAGGAGCTGCAGTGTATCCTGGAGGGCCCCCAGTAGGAGTAGCTGGACGATCCATAACTGCAACCTCAATTGGAAGGGGGGTTTAGATCGCAATGCGCTCAGAGGTTCATTCTGTTTGCAAGCAGTCGCAAAAGGTCAAGTCTTTCTAATTGCGTTCGAAATTATGTTATAGCAAGCCTTCGAAACATATTGAGCGCGGTTATAGCAAGCTTCGTTATCTGCCTGGAGTTTGATTTCAAATGGGAAGCTGGGTTTGTCTACACCAGCTATGTTTACTTTTGGACATTTCGGGCTAGACTGCTATGAGAAACCGGGGTTTAGCCGCAACACGGGCATCTTATGGCGATCCATTGCAAGTGCAGCAGCTTGACGCATAATTGTTCATGTATCGAGGCACGATACATTCCAATGTCAATGAGAAGGCTCTCGCCAACAGCAAACCTATTAAGAACTTCGCGCCTGTTTTCTCTTCCGCCACCACTCCCGAGACCTATATCTGAACTCAGCGGCACTGTCCCTGAGTCGGATACCGCCACTCTCCCGTACCCTACACATGCTGCTATAGAAACTTCCGACCGCGCTTTTCAGAAGGGGGATTGGGGACTCAAGCGACCCTTACCTTCAAAGTCCACTTCACGCAGTTCGACATCTCACATACAGGTCGAGAATGTTGACTCGATAGACCACATTACTGATTTTGGCTCAACATCAGCATATACGAAAACGCTGGAAAAATGGCAAGAGATGGATCTATCGATGTCTCGCGCTGGCAGAACTAATAAAGAGCCGTTAAGGAGTGTTTTTGAGCCAGACTTTGACAACACCGACTCTAGAAAACGCCCAGGAGACGAAGAGCGTTGGAGGTTCGAAGGACCTTGGCTGAAAGGGCAAACTCAAGGAGAGTTTACGCAGTACATTGACAAGAATGTCAAGAAAAGGAGATCAGAGTTCCGAAGATACCTTAGAAAGGAATTGGCTCGCAACAAGTCATCTAATCAGAGAAACAGATTGATTGAAGATGGAGCGGGAGCGGAGGCACTAGCCCGCGTTGAACCTGTGTCTGACAAGGAGTTGGAATACTACATCAACGAGCTGCGCAGGCAACCCTCTAAATTATATGAAAAAGTTGAAGAGTTCCTGGATCTACCACGGCAACCGTCGCAATTAGCATCAAATCTTAATATAGACATCAGCGAAAGTGGACCTCCTCTGACCCATCCCTCTGCCGGCATTTCCTATCTTCGGTCGCACTCACATGCTTTCAATCACCCTACATATGGTCCTCAAGATCATAAAGCTCCAGTGGAAGCAAGGGTACTCACGCCGACCACGGATGCAAGAGGACGTGAGCAATTACAGCCCATATTTGGGGTAGCGGGAGTCGTCACGCAAGGCGGCCATAAAATTTTCCCTGGCAGGCCCAGACAAAGAGAAAAAGCGGCCTCAATCTTCGATCCTGACGCTCATGGAGGGACCAAGATGTGGCTCCAGGTCAACAAAGCTGGAGTAGACCCTCAGGGCCACATAGAACTTGGTGTTCAAGAAGCACAAGACAACGCAATGCTGGCGAAGGGCGTTGTCGAGACAGCCTCGTTACCAGAAGCTGCCATTAAGGGAGCAAACACTACCAGCATGCCAAATCTTTCTAAGTCAAGTTCGGGAGAGAGCGACAGGAAGCAGACTTACGGCTTGCCTGATTTTGGTGCTATGCGGAAAAGAGAAGAGGTTCGACCTCTGGAAGATGGCGAAGAATTGATGCCAGCCCTTGAGAGATCCATGAGGCGGCAGGACAGGTCATTCTAAGCGAAATGTAAGGCGCTAAATATTCCATTGTATATCACGCTGTATATATCGCATAGCCTGCATTCCAGCTTTAAATGAGCCTCGACTTGGCATCTGTATACGTCCCGTCCCGTCCCCCAACTAGCGTCTTGGCACTGCCCACAATTCCGCATCAAGCGAGTGATAAACTTACCCAGCCCACTACAAGTACCTGCATATCAACGCCATCATGGGAAGAGTCCGCACGAAGGTTCGTATCTTCCGTGATGACTGTAGAGTCATGGAGATTGATTTCTCTGCCAGACCGTGAAGAAGTCCGCCAAGGTCATCATTGAACGATACTATCCCAAGCTCACCCTCGACTTTGAAACCAACAAGAGAATCTGTGATGAGATTGCTATCATAGCATCCAAGCGACTTCGCAACAAGGTTAGCAGCCATCGGTGCCTTACCAAAGCTGCTGTACCTTGGGTTTAGGGGTCACAACTACTGATTCTCCTTTTTCCACAGATTGCCGGCTACACTACACATTTGATGAAACGTATTCAACGTGGTCCAGTGCGCGGCATATCTTTCAAGCTACAAGAAGAGGAGCGAGAACGCAAAGATCAATATGTACCCGAAATCTCAGCTCTGGACTTTGCAAATCAGGAAGGAAGCTCAGGGCATTTGGATGTAGACACTGAAACTAAAGACATGTTGAAGAGCCTCGGCGTATGTCAAAACTTCTTTGCCTTCTCATTTGATATGTCTAACCATCCTTCTGATCATAGTTTGATTCCATCCCCGTCAACGTTGTTGCAGTCCAACAACAGCAAGTTGCTGAGAGACCAAGGCGATTTGAGGGCAGGCCTCCGAGGACATAAATCACGAACCGTTCGTGATGGTCTGGAAGGCCCCTACTCTAAAAGATTCTTGCAGCAGATAGAAGACAAAATCTAGTCTTTACCCCCAAGGTGTCGCCAGAACCCTTCACAGGGGGAGGCTTGACCGCCATTTTCTGTTTCTTTCTTTCCTCCTTTCTCCCCTGATACATCTGACTATCCCGATCTGCAGGCCTTCCCACAGCCCAACGGGGTGAGCGGGAAGGACTGTGTAGCCCCAGTGAAGACTGGTCTCCATGCGGCAATGCGAAACGTGGAAGCTACTACGCATGTCGAGTCAGACACCGCAAGTTAAGCTCCTCAGATGAATGGATCCAAGGCATCCAGGCTTTGAGTGCGACATCTGGTTTACCTTTGGCCATGGTAAAACTCATTTCAGCAATGTGCTTTTGGGTGTCAAATTGTGCTCATCACGTCGTCGGGCTCAGCTTGCGACTGTTGGTCTCTGAGCTTACCACGTTGAAAGCGCGGTTGGTAGCCTTCTATACTCTCCTTTCCATACAGAGTTGGCGCCTGACTCTTGGGCGCTCCGGTCGTTGACGAATTCTTCCCTGCTACACGCAGAAGTCCTGAGGACTTACCAGGCGTCTGCACATCGCCGCGCTCTACTGCCAGTGCCTTCAACTTTGCCAGCAGCTCATCCTCATCCGAGCCGATTTTGCGATCTCTCATATCAGAAGATAAAGTCGCTTCTTGTTTTTGCAAAATCGAGATATTCGTGTTAGTGCCAGTATTCCTTGTCCATGCAGGCTCATCTCTTAGTTGCGCGCTGATATAAGCCGCCCTTCTGCCACAATTTTCCGAGCACCATTTCTCCAAAGCACGTGTTTCCACAATCTCAGGACCTTTCGTTCCGCTGCCCGGACTTCTGATCATCCGGTATTTCGCGTTCGTGTGTTGCTGCCTGTTTGGCTGTGGACAGAGAACATAGCCACACTGTCTGTTGATGTTCCGCTCTTCGATGAGAGCATCGTGATCTTTTGGCTGGAACAAACTCATCGAACTTGCTACCGTAGCTGCTTCTGCTTCAGACGGATATCGGGGGTCTGCGCTAGCTGATGAGGGAAGCTCTAGCAATTCTTCGATCGCATTGAAGATCTGACTCTCAACATCTTTTCGATGTTGGATGAGGTTTGCATGATAGAGAGCAGTCTCCCTTATACGTTCATCTTGCCTCGGTGCAGGTTGCGTTGGTGGAGTGGAAGTCTTCTTCAGTATGGAACGGGTCATTCTTGTGGTCCAAAGAGCTCGAGGAGATTCTCGGAAACTGAGAACAGAGTGCCACGCGGTCGATACAGACTGCTTTTGCTAGAGGCGAGTGTAGCACGAACGATCGGCCTTCGCTATTCCAAGGTGAATTCAGTGACAGACAGCCTTGTCGTCACTCCAAGATGAGGCAGCACGTCCTTGAAGGCGAAGAAGCCCTTATGTCGGGTGGTAGCGCAAAGAATGGAATGGAAGAGCTCGTAGATGTTCATTACGATACCGACGTCATTTCAATATAGTACCACTAGCGTGGTTTTGACTCTGTAGATCTCCGCCGCCCGCAAGAGCCGGTAGGAGCGGAGGCAGCGCTACAGACGCTGCAGTAGGCGTTCGCTTCAACATTGATATTTGAGCTTTACCCTGCGTCTACGAGCAGTGAGTACATGGCACTCTCCTCTACGCTGTCGCCTGAAAACCTGGGAACCTGATCTGACTGACGCATGCTTGCAGACAAAGCTTTGCTCCATTCGACATATGCACTTAGTCTCACAGACGCTGGTAGAGGGAAACATTGAGCAGCGTAATGACGAACCATCCTTTCAACGTAAAAGCTCTGTACGATTATGTCTCTCCGGAAGAAGATGATCTCAACTTTAAGAGCAACCAAATTATCACCGTGACAGAGGAGGAAGATGCGGACTGGTACTACGGAGAATTCGAGGGCGACGATGGCACGAAGCAAGAGGGTTTATTTCCAAAGAACTTTGTAAAGGCATTCGAGCCCGAGAGGCCGCCCCGACCCAACAGATCTGGCAGAGCGAAGAAAGATCCTGAGCCACCGGCACTGAACGATGACGAAGGCTCAGCGCCTATAGAGAAGCACGCACCAGTCCCTGCCCTGAGAAGCCCCCAGCCAGAGTCTCAGCACGGTCAGAATATTGTGGAAGAGGCTGAAGTCTTTCAGCTAGAACAGTCCAAAGAATCAGCTCCAAACGCTGTATCGAACGTTGCTCCACCCAAACCGCAGCCTGCTTCTGTATCAAAGCCTCCTCCTCCCCCTGCAGCAGAGAAGCCAACGTCTAATGCATTTCGAGATCGTATAAATGCATTCAATAAGCCTGCGGCGCCACCAGTGGCTCCTGTAAAACCAGGTGGCTTGGGGAGCGGCGCAGGCTCCGGCTTCGTCAAGAAACCATTCGTTGCACCTCCACCAAGCAAGAATGCATACGTTCCTCCTCCCCGGCAGCCACCACCGCAAAAGATATATCGACGTGAAGAGGATGGCGAGGTCGTCTCGAAAGCAAGTGAGGTCTCTCAAGAGGATACAAATCAACTGCAAATAACTTCCGCCCCTGATGAAGAAGAGGAAGAGCAGCCTAAACCTACAAGCCTTAAAGATCGAATTGCCCTTCTTCAAAAGCAACAAATGGAGCAGGCTGCTCGACACGCAGAAGCCACCCAGAGGAAAGAAAAGCACAAAAAGCCCGCTAAATCGGCGGAAGCTGAGGAAGCTTCTGCTGACTTGGATGACCAGGAAGGAGAAGCCTTGGAGAAGGTAGAGAGCACTGGGACTCCCGAGAAACGATCGTTGGATGCCGCTCGCAGGCGTCGGAAATCGAAAGACGAGGCCGTAGTCACGAGCCCAGCTGGAGTACATTCTACAGACGTGTTGACCGACGGGAACGAGGCAGATCAATCAGGTGCAGGCGATACAGAAGACGGTGAGGAAATATCTACAGGGAGGGACGACAGCGATGGGCGAGCTGGCATGAGCGATGCGCACCCTGCATCTCAAGCCGCGCGAGGAGAAGCTCCGGAAACAGCTGATAAACCTTTTGGTGATCTTCTTGCAAATGATGATGATGATGAGGAGGAAGACGAAGACGACGTAGACGAGGACGACGTCGACCCCGAAGTCAAGCGAAGAATGGAGATCCGTGAACGCATGGCCAAGATGAGTGGGGGAATGGGCATGGCTGCTATGTTTGGGCCCCCAGGAGGGCTACCCTCAAAGACACCCACCAAAAAGGGGTCAGCATCGAGCGACCGAAAAGCCTCTGGGCAAGCCGCTCAAAGACCTGACAGCCCTCTGCCGAGAGCGGCCCCTGTGCCCGTGATGCCCGGCATACAGAAGGTTCGAAGTCCTGAACAACCAGTATCAGAGGAAGTTGGCAAGGAGGAAGAAGATCTACCAAAGAGCGTTATTCAAGGACGAGAACCCGAGCAGATGCCGGACGTTGAAGATATTCAGGAAGCACCCGTAGCTCCGTCGAGGAAGTCGACAGATCGACCAGTGCCTCCTTCGTTGGCCCATGGTCAGTCTCACCAAGCAACATAGCCCCTGAAGCTTTTACTGACCATGCAGACCGTCCTGTACCTCCACCTCCTAATCAGAGTAGAGTCCCGCCCCAACCCACATCCGGAAGGCCAGTACCTGCTCCCCCACAAGCTTGTATGTCCCTTCATGCCCTCCATTAAGTACTCTGTTGACCCAAAACAGCGCGGCCTGTACCACCTCCCCCTCCACACCAACTTATGTCTCCAAGTGAAGGCTCAGTGTCTGACGACGAGCTTTCTTCTCATGATCGAAGAGGCACGGATGGTGAAGGCTCCCAGCCGACTAAGGAAGTCCCCCCGCCACCATCAGCTTCATTGCTTCCCCATCGTCCGCACTCACCACCATTACGACCCTCTGAGCACACTCTCCAAGATGTCCAGACTTCCCCCTCAACCTCAGATGAACTACCTAAGCGAACAATTCGGGCGCCTGGGTCTTCTGTTCCAGTCCTCCCACCTCCTTCAGCGCCCCAGAGCAGGGCTCCTCCTCCTCCGCCACCCTTTGCTGCTCCCCTAAGGAAATCAGCAACTGCTGATAGATTACCACCGCAAGCTCAGTCGCATCAGCGCCATCACGAAAGCGACGAAGAAATCACAGAATACGACGGGGACTATGATACGGACATTGCGTCCGGCAAAGCGCATAAGGATGCACTAAAGGCACACGCCAGGACCCCAAGTCTGGAAGATGAGTCGGTGACGGAGGAAGCTTCCTTGCATCATTCTGGGCTTCCTTCAATTGGACCTCCCCCAGGTGCTGCCCCACGAGCCGTCCCTCCACCTCCGCCCCCAAACGCTCAGAGCAAGAGGCAGTCCTCAGACATGCCTAGAGGCGCCCCACCACCCCCACCTCCTCCTCCAAAGCAACACGACGAAAATGACTACGATCCATATCGATATACAGCTCCTGTCCACGGCTTATCCAGCCCTCAGCAGGAAGAGACGCAACCAACTTGGACGCCGACTGTAGAGGCGCCCGAGCCTTCATACTCTTCTCCTGCTTCTCAACACCGTCGGGGGCCGTCATCTAGTCAGTCACATCCTCATCATCCACAGTCTCCAAACATGTCAGCGCCACTCACACCAGCACCTCGTCAATCAGCAGATATGCAACGAACGAGCACCACCATTCGAAGGTCGACTGACCTGGCAAGACCTTCTGGTGAGCACTTCATGGCTGGCGATGTTGACTTGGCTGAGGCGAGCAAATGGTGGACACAACCAAATGCTCCGCCACCGGTTTTTCGAAGCCGTCAGGATGTCATATTTGAAGTCGATGAGAACAGCACCACAAAGCGAGGAGGGAAAAAGTCCGTGGCTAAAGACGTTTATGTACTGTACATGGATTACTCTCAAACGGTCATCAGTGCACACTACGAGGTCGCCGACCCGGCCACACCAAGCGTGCTGGAGCAACGACATGAATCACCACCAAGAAGTCCTCGTCAAGATGAACTTGAGAATGTTCATAGCTCGATTGGCCTTCGGATCGCCAACACCGCCAAGTCTAAGGAAAATGCCATTATCGGAGACGGCATGCCTCACTCACTTCCATTTGAGATAATATCATCTATCCCTGACGCTCTCAGACCTGTTGGTGTCCGTGCTTACGGTGCCCTGGTCTACGCTAACCTGGCGAACGCTTCCGTGCAACAACATGACGAGATACGGCCTGGGGACATTGTGACGTTCCGGAACGCGAAGTTTGGTGGCCACAAGGGTCCCATGAAGGCTAAATACAGCCTTGAAGTTGGGAAGCCAGACCATGTCGGCATCGTGGTAGATTGGGACGGATCGAAGAAAAAGATTCGGGCGTGGGAGCAGGGGAGAGAGAGCAAGAAAGTCAAGATAGAGAGCTTCAAGCTTGGTGACATGAAGAGTGGAGAGGTGAAGGTGTGGAGGGTCATGGGACGATCTTGGGTGAACTGGGAAGGCACTAATTAGTGCCATACTGAGACATAGCCATTGGTTGCATGAAACGTGTATATCATAGCACTGTGAAGCATTGTAGCAAAGCAATATATTCAGCCACAATATCATAACATCAATGTCCACATGAGCAAAGTACAAAAGGCATCAATCAATAATCAAAGTCATCGTCCACACTCGGCCCTTTACTTTTGTTCACCGTCTCCTGTTTCCGGAACATCTCCACAATCATCCTATTCCCGGTCGCCTGCTCCGGCTTCTTATCATCTCTCTCCTTGATGAATCGCGGGAACCTCAAACTAATTCCCCTCTCGCTTGCATCCATCAGTGCCTCCTTACCCGCCATATAGCGGGGACTAAGCGTCAAATCCGCAGTCTTTACTTCCCAAACGAAGCGCGGCTCGAACCACACATCGGGCTGATCCTTCGGTACAATCGAGTGCGAATAGAACGGCTTTGGCTTGTCTATGGCCAAAGGTGACATTTTGCCATGCAATTCCTCCAGAATGGCTTCCGAAAAGCCAGTGCCGATGTTGCAGACAGTCTCAAACGACTCCGACCCGGCATTATAACAAGCCAGTAGAAAAGCGCCATAGACACTCGTACGCTTTCCTTTGCCATAATAAGCGCCCAGGACGACGAGATCGAGACTGTCACCGATGCCGGACAAGTAGTCCTTTTTTACTTTGAGCCAGTTCCGTGATCGCTTGGATGGTTCATAGCCTGAATCGGAAGTATCTAGCATTTTCACCATGAGCCCCTCGCAAGAGGCTTTGACTGACTCGTCGAGAAGGTGCTGAATCTCATCTACTTCCGAGGTGTCGCCATATTGCGCGAACGCGAATTCGCCTTCTACTGGGTCAAATGCTTTGGAAAGAATTTCGCGACGCTCTCGGAATGGCTTTTCAACTGTTGGCTATGATTCGTTAGCATAAATTTTTGAAGCAGCAGGTGGTGAGATCCGATACCTCTCCGTTGTAGAACAGTATGTCAAACGCAAAAACGCAGACTTTGACCTTGATGTCTTCGGCCTTTACATCTTTACGCTTCCTAGTCATCAGCTGCTGGAATGGCAGAACTTTCTTCTCAACAAGATCCCAGGCTACTGTCTCACAATCTAGCACGAAACTTTTCGTCTCTGGCTTGATCCAACTGTCGAGTTTAGCCAGGATATCCGGATATTTCTTTGACAAATCCTCCGAATTCCGAGAAAAGATCGCTGAGAGTCCCTTTTTCTGTTTGGTTGCTGCCGCTGCCGCAAGAGAGCTTTGATACTGCTGCGGTGAATCCTCCGCAACGTAGTGTATCTGCGCCCGCTCGCCATCATACTTGTACTCACAAGTAAAGTTTTTGCCCTCGAATCGGTCGAGGACTTCACCTATTGACTTGGTAGGCTTGGCAAGCATGGGTTTCAGGGGTACTCCTGGCTGCAACTTGCAATTCTCACGAAGCTTGAAAATGCCGTGCTTCAACATTGCTGGAATAATTACCTCGTAATTCGGCAACTCGCTGTAAACTACTTTGAGGATGGCTTCGCCTTCGGCCAGCTTGTCAGCGCCGGGGATTTTCTTCCCACCTTGCTCACATTCGTGCATGACCATGGCATGGGCAAGTGCGACAAGTACAGTCTTTTCGGCGAGGCCCAGTCGCAGTTTGCCTTCTAGGAATCGGATGATGAACTTGGCTTCGCTGGGTCCACCCTTGTCTTTCGTGATGTCGATGCCTTTGCCGCTCTTCCCAGCTGCAGAAGCATCTGCTGCAGAAAGAAGTTTCTTGATTCCCGCCACCTTTCTTCCCTGGGAGCCATCCCCAGAGACTGTAGCGATTCCCATCAAGCCTTCGTGAACGCCTCTGACGGTCAGAGGCTTTGGTTTGAACATGGTAGGTTGATTCGAGCGACTCTTGGCTGCTACCAGTCCCAGATCTCCAATCTCAGCCTGGTCCGCTTTGATGATTTGGAGACTGCGTCCGGTCGTCTCTCCAATAGCCTTCATGATCAAGGATTCCCCAATACCAAGCTCAATGCCTGCGTAATCAGCAGCGAGCTTATTGATCATCAATTGAACTGTGGCTAATAGATCTTCTGGCGTGAGCCGTAGTACCTGTCGAAGAAAGAGCGAGCAGTGAGCGGAGATTATTAGTCTTTTAGTCGTCATCTCGATTAAAGAGAACGTAGTACATAACGCAGCATATGGCACTGGATCGCCAGCTCTCCAGTCGGGAGACGGATCTTTTGACCTCTCTTTCAAAGTCGTCTGTACCTTCTCACGTGCCTTCGCAGCTACCTCAGGTTGCTCTTCCTCTTCTTCCTCGGACTCGATTTCCTCGTCTTCCTGGTCCTCCTCAGCGGGATCTACTTTGCCCTCATCCGACGCACTTGCCTCCTCTTGAACTGGTGGAGGCTTTCGTGCTTCTGCAGCCTTCGGTCTTCCCCTCGCTTTGCGGTCTGACTTTGTATCTTCTGGACTAGTTGCTTTAGCTTTTTCAGCCGCTGGCTTCGCATTAACCTTGGGTTTGATCTCCTTTTTAGGCTGTGGAGCCTTTTTGGATGGCTTGGGATCCTTCTCTGAGTTGTTTGTACTCTGCTGTAAGTTGTTGCGCTTCGAACGCTTTTTCACGGGCTCCTTGTCATCGTCCGCTACTTCCTGGTCCTGCATTTCCCTTCTGGTGCGCTTCGATGGCGTGACCGAGCCGTTCTTGTGCGAATCAGTCTCGACTTTGTGCTGGGCTATAAACTTGAGGTCAGAAATGTAAGCATAAGGGACGGGTTCTTTTACCATTGGTGGCAGACGGCTCAGGCTCTGACTTCTCTCCGTCCATTGCATCTTCTGACTTGATTTGAGTCGCAAGACGCTCGGACTTGGGTTCTGGCTTTCTAGCGCCATTGCTCATTTCCACATCTCCATCGCTGTTGTCATCATCCTTGCCTTCTTGTTTTGCACCTTTTGCTTGACCTTCTTCCACTGGCTCTTCAGCGTCCTTCTTGCTATTGTTCTTGAATGCGAGCTTCGATTGCTGAGTTTTTGAGGCTACTCCATTCGGGTTGCCTAAGAATTTGCTTCATTGCCATGACCCAAATCAGCAATTGCCAGAATCATGAAGTAGCGCGCGGCGCATGCACCCTAAGGTCTGCTGCCCTGATTTGACATACCCAAGGGTGACCTGCTTGGGAGGCATCCTCTGGCTCAATCGCTGAGGTAGTGCGCTTGACTCTGCCCACGTCAATGCTCGAGACTGAAGCAACACGGCAACTGCATTTCCCAGTCTAGAAGTATGGGGTCGAAGACAGCTTGCGCTTGTAAAGGGTGTGCGTTCGCGTGCAAAGGTGAGAAAGGGTGGGAGAAGAGGATGTGAGCACAGTCGTTGTAGTCTACAGGCAGCCACACTGGTTGTCTTCAAAACGAAGGTTTCGGCTGATTGAAGAGCATCTGCACGCGTACCCGTAGGCAATCGCGTCCTTTCAATTGAGGTCATCAGGGCTTGGCATCTGCAATTGGGGAAATCTTTCCGCTCACTCTACTTTGCCATTCTCTGTAATGGAGGCTTAGCCAGACATGGCTGACATTACCAGACCTCTGAATGACTTGCTTATCCGTCAAAAGGCTTCTCTTCGCCAATCTCCCCGCCAACGGTCCGCACTTCAGGATGAGTTCCTTAAAGAAGCATACCGAATCGTATGTGTCGTCTCTCACTTCTCGAGCTACGATTGCAGTCACTAATCCTCTGAACTGCAGAACGACCATGTACTCCGCCTCAAGAGCTACCTTCTCTCCATTCGACGGGCCTACCTTTCCACAGCTCCGCCTCCAAGGCGGTCCCAACGCAATCAGATTCCCAACACCCCCTCACCTCAACCGCCTTCGTACCTCGGCAATAAAGAAAAAGACTCCATAGACGCATCCTCTAAGACTATCCTCCGTGATCTCTCTGCTTCGCTCACCCAGCTCGCAAGCGCAGAATCTGTTCGGCGCGAAACATCAGCCCGAGTACTAACTACCAAATACAGCAAAGGCATCCTTGGACGATGGGCAGCAGGTGCTGGCGCAACTGAGAAAAGCGCGGAGCAGAGCGCTGAAGAAGGGAAGCTTGAGACACTCAAAGTAGTCAGAGAAAGCGTGATATGGTATTTGACCAGAAAGCTCGAGGAGGTTGGCGAGGTGCAAAGAGGGATGATGGAGCGCAGGCTGGAGAGGGAGGTGGAAAGAGGAAGGAGTGTGCTTTATAAGAGTCGGCCAATGGGGCTGGACAGTCCCACATCGCCGACATTTGGAGCAGCACAGATGAATGGTCATGCGCCGGAGGAGAGAGCGCAGAGAGAGAGGGCATCTGAGGTTGAAATGGGTGTGGCTGTCGAGGATGATAGGACGAAATTGGAGCAACAACTCAGCCCAGATCAGCTTCAGCTGTTTGCGCAGGAAAATCAGGACATGCAGAAACAATACGAGGATACACTCGATCAGGTGCGGTACGTTATCATTCAAGGATCCTGCTAGATTGGTCTCGTGAACATAAAGCTGATTCTAGCAGGACTGCTGAGCGGGGCATGCTTGAAATTTCCGAACTGCAAACCCAGTTGGTCCAGAATCTTGATGTTCAGTCCGCCAACATCTCGCAATTGGTAGCAGATTCCTTGTCAACTACCGAGAATATCGGAAGTGGCAACAAGCAGCTAAAGAGAGCTGCAGAGAGGAGAAGCAGAGCACAGATGGTGTTCTGGGCTACATGCGGATTATGTGGGTTCCTTGTCACTTGGGACCTTATATTTTGATCTTTTTACTTTTCTATTTTTGGTGAGCGGACATTGCTACTACACAAGATACCCCAATAGCGAAGCGTTTCTGTCATCAGTCTCTTCATCATTCAAGTCTCATACGCTATCTCATTGCACCTCCTTGACAACCTTATCAATCGCCTCTGCCACGTACTCAACGTTTCCAGTGTTCAACCCAGCCATCGATATTCTCCCATTCTTCGTCATATAAACATGTGCGTCTTCCCGTATCTTCAGAACCTGCTTCTCTGAAAGACCTGTAAAGCTGAACATGCCGATTTGGTCGGTGATGTGCTTCCAGCTATTAGGCTTCCCGTTGAGCTCTTCCAACTTTGACCTCAGAGCTTTTCGCATGTCTATGATTCTGCCAGCCATGGTTCTCAGGTTGGCTTCCCATTCTTTGAATAGGGCTGGGTCATTCAAAATTAGACTTGCTATTCGAGCACCGTAGGCAGGTGGGTTGCTGATCTCACTTCGCTGTAAAATGGCTAGTTGCGACGCTACTCTGGTGGCGGTATCTTGGGCGCTTGGGCTTGGTCCCGTCACGAAGTGGAAAGCACCGGCTCGCTCACCGTACAGACCAAAGTTCTTGGCGAACGACTGGGCAATGCACAGCTCGAAGCCTTCTGAGACGAAGTATTGGACGGCCCACGCGTCGTTGGCAAGATCGCCAGACGCAAAGCCTTGGTACGCGCAGTCGAAGAAAGGAAAATGCTTCTTAGATCTTATGATTTTGGCGACCTCTTTCCATTGATCGCGAGTTAGGTCGACTCCGGTTGGATTGTGAGCGCAGGCATGTAAGAGGATGATGCTGCCTTCGGGGGCATCAGAGATGGCTGACTTCATACCCTCAAAGTCCAGGCCTTTGGTCTGAGTTGAGAAGTAAGGATAGTTTTTAATTGGGAGATGGACATTGCTGAGGATCTGATTGTGATTTGCCCATGTGGGTGAAGAGACGTAGATTGGTTGACCAGAGGGGCGAGGATAGAAGCGGGAGAGGAAGAGTGCGCCGAGGTGGACTGCTCCAGTGCCCGATATTGTCTGTAGGGATATTGCCTAAGATGACTGTGAGTATTGCCTCCGTACATACACAGCAAGCTTGTTGCGTACCCGCTTCTCTTTGATTGCTAAGCTATCTGAGCCCAAAATGAGCTTCTGTGCCGCATTGGTGAAGTCTGCCAAACCAGCAATCGGCAGATATTCATGGTTGAGCGTCGGGTCTTTCCTCAATATCTCGTCGGCCTGCTTTACAACTGGTAATACCCAGGGTTTGGCATTGTTGTCTCTGTACGCTCCAATTCCCAAATCGACTTTCTTCGAGAAGTCATCTTTTCGATATGCAGCCATCAACCCGAACAGCGGATCTTCTGGGGCCTGGGGCACATTGTCTTGTGTGAAGGCTGTAGTACTGAGGTCGCCCATGTTGTTAGTTGTCAGGTGATTCTGTATATTTGAGAGTCGATTCAAAGGTGTAAGAACGTTAGAAGCTTGGTCAGGCATGGTTAATGCTGCTTCTGTTGGCTGCCGAGTGACGCCTGCCAAGCGCGAAATCACTCATTCATCTGCACAGTCTTCACGCGATTATTCTCCGAAAAAGTCGACGGTCACAGCTATGATAATGCTTGAATAGGTGGCTTGATGACATGGCTACTATAGGCTCGAAAAGGTCCGCATTAGCATTACCCAAAATCATGTGTTTACACAGCCATGACGTTTGCTCCTCGAGTACCTCGGTACGTGAAATTGGGCGAGTCCACTCAGCGGCCACCGACGACCACCGACGACCAGTCTATTGTGTAAATGCATAGTCTTTGAGATTGGTGCTTATTTCATACCAAAGAAACTGGATACCCAATTTTTTGGAATCGTTGCATCAATGTATCATGCCACCCTCGGGGTCTCAGCAAATGATATTTCCTTTGATTCACTCCCGCTGGAAAAGAGGAGTCCTCGAAGAAGCAGATTTCGGATTTTCAAGAAGAAACATCTGGGTGAGTAGCTTTAGCTTTGCTACCGTGCGATCGTGCCGTTTCCCAGCTGCAACCTCCATCGCATCGCGTAGCACTTTTGTGGCGGCTCAATGATTGTATCACATGACATTGTCAGGCAACTCACTATGTTAAAGACTATTCATGGCGTCGTCCTTTGACCTGCCTCACCCATCAGCCACCAGAGCCGCCGGGCAAGGATCGAAATTGACGTCCTGGATGGCTGTACTGTATCTGCTCTTCCATTTCCCACAGTCACACCAAAGGACAAAGTCTCTTGCACTCCGTACGTCGCAGTACGGGTCTTTGAGTGCCATGCCAGGGTTGCAGACTGGACTTCCGTCCCTATTCTGAAGAACGTGCACTGATGCGGACGTTCAGGCAACATTGCCCCAAGTAGTCGCGCAGTAACAACCACGCAAATAGGACGGGTTCTTCGCGCTTTCTACTGAGATACTTTGCACACTGAAGCAGTTGTTTGATGCTCTGTCGGTACCGCACCGGGCTCCTGGTGGTACAGTCTCTGTCTTGTCGCCACAAGCGCAAAGGCTTGGATCACTGACAGACGCGTAAGTGCATTTTCGTTCGTGAAGAGAGCTAATCTTTAAAGACTTACACAAGCCTACTAGAGCAAAGAGGAGCGGCGGTTATGATAACGATGGCTGCCAATGAAGATGAAGAGCTTGACGTACTAGCCTTCAGGAATGTAGATCCAGAGGGTGAAGAGAGCACGGTCGCCGAAGAGGATGCTGAGGCCGACGAGAAAGGTAACATAGTCATCGTTGGTACTGAGTTCGGGAAGATTAGAGACTGGCTAGGCGAAGTCTGCGTTATTGAAACAATCGTCCAAGGAGGTTCCAATGGCATTGAACTCGGTATGTCGGCAGAGCTTAGACAGGCTTCTGGACCAGCAGAAACGTCCCAAGTGTACCAAGACGTCTGGCAGACATCTTCTGTTATTGGAATCAGATATACTGACGTCCCTGCTTCTGATCTTCTTTGATACGGGCATGGGTTGTGACCTGCCGCCGTGGCATAGTAGTTGGCAATGTATGGGAATGCTGGATCCAAAGCACAGCGTATCGTCGATGTACAGTCGCAGAAAGTGGCTGGGCAAAGACCAGAATAGGCCTTTTGTTTACAAGTGATATTGTCAGATCCTTCATAACCTAATGTCTCTTGAATTAACAGCGTCGCTACCATAAAGAGTATACTCGATGTCCCTGCCATTACAATTACTCAGTCGGTCACCGGTAATGATATTGTCGTGTTCTCCACGATGTTCACGATGTCCACAGTCAATTCAACGCGTCGTTAGTACAAGGTCATGCCGATTGCGAGACTTCAGGACAGGAGAAACCCACCATCTCCGATAATGAGCCTAGAACGCCTTTATGTATTCAACTAAAGCACACATGCACATTATACAACAGCATCAACCTTGGTTTTGCATACATGGTGTAAACTCTGGGTTCTGATTGACTTTCCGTAAATGAAATAACATCAATGCTGGGATACGACTAAGCTGCATTTATCGAATAACTCATGTGACAACAAACACAGAGTCCACAATTGCCATAAGAATGCAAAGCCAACGTGAGAGGTAAGGTCAGACCAACTTGTTGCAACCTCGGACTTCTAAACCATGAAGAGGCTGAGCACATAGGCAACCCCGGATTGCTGTGCCATATCAAGAAACGCTAAACATAAATGACAATGACTGGAAGGAATGAGAAATGACACGACAGCTATTCTGTCAAACCATTACTCATAAGCCGTTTGTCGCCCAACTGTTCCGAGCTTTATGGCGATATTTTCGAGTCATTCAAATACTCGCTCTTGTAGTAACCGAATATCCTGTAAGCATAGCTTCAAGGATACCATTGATCGTTCAATTTTGCATTGTTGTCTGTCAAATAGAAAGGCAACGCGACGCAGAAATTAGTGAAACTGACCTGCAGAATCAACTGTTGAACAGACTTGACGAGATGGCCTTTCATACGATAGATATGAATTCGTATAGGCCTCTTCATATGTTTTGACAACTCTCTGAGCGTACAATATATAGAACATTGAAGCATTCACATCACAAAGTCAACCGTGCATACGTCCTTGGAGATCTTTCTGTGCAATTTGTACCATAATTACTTACAGCAGTAACAAATCGCCGTTAGCTCCACCACCGGCTTGCGGTTGGTATACCTGCTGCGGATTGTTTTGGTTCACAACATACTGCGTCTCGCCAGCTTGCGTGGGGCTTCCACCAAAACTGTCGTCGCCATTGATAGACATCCCTGCCATGTTAGTATTCAGACTCTGAAAGTATGCGTCTGCAGCGTTGACAGCTGCCGTCAGATTCTGCCTGTCAGTAGTGCCATCGGGGTTGGTAGCATCAGGGGGAGCAACTGGCCCATTCATGATGGATGGCAAGTGTTTGTGCTGCTCCATCGCAACCTGAGTCGGCAGAGTATGCTTCTGCAGAGCAGGGCTATCCGCAATCTTTCGTGCCCTTGCGTTCCGAAAGACCTGCTGGACTGGTTTGAGGTAGACGGTGGCCAATGTACCAACATTCAGACACATTTCTTCTAACGTTGCTGGATCAAGCTTTTCTGATTCCGCGGTGATGGCAGGCTTCTTACCCATTACAACCTTTTTGGCCAATTCAGGATCTGTAGAGAGCATACGCCAATACATATAGCCTCTGTCCCTCAAATCCGGATTGTCTGTTTCTTCTGTGGCCCACTTAAGCACTTTCGGCACCAACTCTTGTCCTTTTGTCGGTCTTTGAATGAAGAGTTTCACTGTTGCGGTCAGAAGTGCAAATTGCACTTCCACGGACTCATCTGCGAAAGAGTAAAGGAAATCGTCAAGGAGAACGTCTGAGTTCTCAATGCGATCTGCGTATTCACCAATCACCCAGATCATCGCAGCCTTCGCTTCAGGCTCGTCCAAAGAGTCCAGATTCTCGCATAAAACGGATATTATCGATTCGTACCGATTTGGATATTTTCGGAAGATGTTTCGAATAACAACAGTCGCTTCTTGCACGATATAGGACACTTTAGTTGCAACGAGCTCCAGCAGGGAATCGATGCAATCCTGAGCTGCTGATTCAATCTTGATGGCTAGCTTTCCGATCGCTCTAACTGACTTCCTGACGAAGTGCACATCAATCTCGGTTGCATATTCCCGCAATTCAGCAAGAACCTCCTTTATGTTCCTCTCCGTGGCAAGCATGAAAATAAGCTCTAATTTCGTGACTTTCACATAAATTGGGTCATTATACTTGCAGAAAAAGACACGTATATCATTTCTCAGTACTTCCGGGCGCCGCTGAAGGATCAAAAGCGCATTTCGTAAAGCTAGATATTGTATTTCTGGTCCTTTGGCTAGTAAGGTCACCAAGGGTGGGGAGAGCTTTCGACATAGACTTGATATCTGCTTTTCATCGGCAATGTAGTTCATTAGATATAGTATGACGCGGGTGCAGGTTAAGACAACGGAAGAATTAGAGTGTGAAAGGCGAGGAGTGATTCGTTCAGCGAGCAATAATGCCTCAGCTATATCTTGTGGAACATATGACATTAGTGCTTCTAAGATGTATGTTTGACCCCATCTGGCACTTCGGTCAGTACAGTTCCCTTGTCTTGGAAGATCT
The DNA here is from genome assembly GCA_032158265.1 of Bacidia rubella. NCBI lineage: Eukaryota > Fungi > Ascomycota > Lecanoromycetes > Lecanorales > Ramalinaceae > Bacidia > Bacidia rubella. The sequence continues at coordinate 893,273 of JAVTIF010000005.1, read as the reverse complement.
ACGTACTCAGAGCAGTCCGGTAATATCTGTACAATTTTAGATGCACTGTTGTAGTCAATCGTGAGCTTGATGCTTTCGCTCCTTTCCCAGATGTCCATGAGCGCGGCTAAGGCACTCGAGACGACGGTGGGGTTGTCATCCCGAAGCATGGTATTTAGTTTGTCTATAAGGTCAGAGCTCTCGACCAGAGTTTTATCGTGATCGTACAATTTGGCCACGCAAAATGCGGCTGTTTTCCTGACGTAAGGATCCGTGTCTCTCAGAAGTGGTTTCAGAGGCGGTACGCAGGCCTCTACAAATTCGCGGACGTGGATGTAGGACATAGTGCGAAGAGCAAGAGCACGTATCAAAGGATTGGAATCTTCCATGTCCTGATATACATGTAAGTCATGAAATTAAAGGAGAGTTCATCTAAGAAGACTGACCATTACAAGGACAGGAAGAGCCTTCAGCGCCACGTCCGGCTTCATTCGGGCGTAGTTGACAAGAAACAAGAAGCACCTGAAAGTATTAGCAGTTTCCTAAAAGGGGATTTCAATTCAAAAGTACATTTTCTTAATCTCAAGGCTCTGAATCTGCATGCACCCAACAACATCGGGAAACAACGCCACCATGTCATTGTTGCTCATAGTCATATTGGCCACGATCTTCTTGAGAGCAATCTTCTTGGCAGAATGATTTTTGTCCTTCTTGCCGCCACTGTTGAGCTCTTGCCGCAGCTCAGCGACTTTGCCCTAGTGTCATAGTGAGCGCTACGTCTTTCTATCGCCTGCTACATGTACGTAAAACTGCGGTGGTCACTTAGTTTGAGCATAGGGACGGGATTCCAGCCGGATCTTTTGCATATTTCCTCGAGTTTCCACATACTCGAACAGTTTAATCAGATGTAGCTAATAACATGCATGCTTTTCTTGAAAGGAAAATCATATGCTGATAACAGAAGTCCAAAAAGCTTACTCGAGCAAAGAGCTTTGCATCTCCGCCGCTCGCCATCTTATCCTTCCGTTTCTCCAGTCAAATACATTCAACACTAATCACTTATCTTTCTCCGAGCCATAGCGATCATGATTCGAAGACAGGCTGGCAGACCACTCTATGTGACCGATATTCAATAGAGGGATGAACACTAAGGTAGACAGTGCATCAACAAAGCAACTTGTGCATAAAGTTATGCAGAGCTATGCCAAGCCTACTTCAAGGTCCGCCTTTCGACGAACTTCCATTCATCATTATCTTGCCTAGCTTAACATCTACAACACCATGGCTTCTCAAACTCCTCCTGATACACAAAGCCTTCCACAGTGGGCTAAAGATCTGAACTCTCCTCCTCGACAAAAGCCCAAGAATGCCACCACATTCTCAAATCCACCAGGCTACTCAGAAACGGCAGTTGGCAAGGTAATTACAACCTTCATCGGCGTTGCGCCATCCCAAGTTGCTGACCTCCATATCTACTTAGCGCTCCGCCTCCTCAAAGCTCACCCCCCGAAAAGCTCCTACGACCGAAGAAACCGACGCTCTCAAGCTTAAGAAATCATGGGAAGTCGCCCTCGCGCCAGCGAAGCAGCTGCCGATGAACGCGATCATGATGTACATGTCTGGCAACTCGTTACAGATCTTCAGCATTATGATGGTGTTTATGCTGTTCAAGAACCCGCTCACAGGCGTTATGCAGACGAATGAGGTCTTTCGACGATACGAGACTGAGGGGAATAAGGATACGATACTGGCCGCGAAAGGGTGCTATGTGTTGATGCAGGTACTGGCGTTGGCGCTGGGGGTGTGGAAAGTGCATAAAATGGGCTTGTTGCCCACCACAAGTAGTGATTGGCTGGCATGGGAGTCGGAGAGAAAGCCGTTAGAAAGGGCGGTTTTTGGGTTTTAGTGACCCTTCATTTCGCAAGGCGTTGGTGGAGACGAAGCACAGCAGCATCCGTATGCCTATAATTTCCATGCGTTTTGAAAACGTTGCAAAATATATTGACATCCCATGTAACCAGCCGTCCAGCGCCCTTATGTTCTGATCGTCGAAAACCTCACCATGTACACCTTTCCCACGGTTCTCGATATTCCAATCTCATGCCCTCGAAAACACGTCGTTCGGCTTCTTTCCAATCCGTACAACGCGTCTTCTCATTCTTCCACTTCTCTAGGTCTATCCAATTACCTGTTGCTCTGTCTCTCACGCCGCTGCTATCAAACTTCCAGCCCTTGACCCGCTTAACATAGCGTCTCAGATCTCGTTGAAACGTCGTCCCAGAAGTCCACCCAGCGACTGCACATCCAACAGTTTTCCAAGGCGAGATTATGATATCAACTCTTCGGTGTGGGTTCGGATTCTTAGCAGAAGCATTTGCGGCAAGATCTGACTCTTTGGTGTCCCAATGCGGGTTTTGCCAGACAACTAGGGCTTTGTCGAGCGTATCAAATCCGTGGCCTCTCAGTGTGGCGGTGTTGATAGGCAATGTTTCCTGATTTCGCTTCGAGTTCGTCAGATTCAAGGTAAGGGTATGAGTGATCCAATCCTCCTTTTCCAATGACCGGACCACTTGCGAGACAAGATCAAAGGTCATGGTTTGACTGGGATGAGACAGGATAACATCCACATCTCCGCTTTCCACCTTGCCACGACGGTAGCCCCCCACGATGATAGTTTCGACTCCAGGACTAGTGATGCGCTTTGCATGCTCCGAAATAACATTCGCTATCTGTTCCACTTCAGCCCGCGGAATCTTCAATTGAAAATCGTCATAGTATTTCAATCCGATTTGCTGAACACGGTTCAGAGACTTCCACCCGAATTCGATGATGTCGTCAAGATCTCGCCAATTCTTGTCGTAGTAGAATTCACGGGCTGTGTGTGGTCCTACGCCCCAGATCTCCAAGAATTCACGGAGAACTTTGAGGATTGGATCAGACTCGACGTCTTTTACAGCTTGAACTTGCCCACCATTGCTTTGGTATTCTTGGAACAAATAGGCTATTTTCTGATCACACCCAGGGAGCATGAGTATCTCCTTCACGCTCTGTATCTTATATGGATACGCTGCCAAAGCGGCAATGCTTGTGCTGTAAGCTCGGACCCCAATTTCGTCCGAGGTAAGTACGCGAGCAAGCTTGATCTGTTTCAATTGAGAAATGAAATCCGCGTTAGGTTGTTCTGCAGGCGTAGAACGCTCACAAGCATAGATCTTGTTTTGCACTATCCAAGCGGGCAAGGGTGGCAGCGGTTTCTCATCTACTTCGTCGTGCTCCGACGTGGTCTGGTGTAGAAGATGGGTTGGTCGAGTGATAGCGGAGGTTCCTCCCAATGCTTTAGCGGATTGCGTTGAAGAAGCATAGCTTCGTCCCTTGAAATCTTGGTCTGCGGCTTCCTTGATCCGATCTCTCCTCCCGAAGACCCTCTTGCGGGGTCTCTCATCAGTTTTTGCACGCTCTACAATGGCTTGCTTGTCGGGCACGGTGGCCTGCCTTTCCAGACCAAGCTTAGCGGCTGTGACTTTCGGATTTGGCTTGATCGACGGTGTTGCAAAGCTCTCCTGCGGACGAGTAGTTTCCGATGATTGAAGCCTACCTTGGCAGAGGATAAACGGATCCAAAGGCAAGAAAGCGTTCGCGAGCAGGCATTTCTGCAGCCACTCAAGCCTTACAACAATCACACGCTTGTCAAACACTGAGGCATGGAAAGAAAGAGCATTACGATCCTTTATGTTCGGGGCATCACCTGACGTTTGAGATATTGAAAGGCGCGAAAGTGTTCGAGATTCATCTGCACTAGTCTCAGTCGTCGTTGAATCACTTTCCTCTCTCCCATTTGATCTAGCTTCGTGATTACTACGGGATTTTGCATCATCGTCAAGTTTAGTCCGCTTCCTCTTCGGCTTAGTCGTAGTACAAGATTCGTCCTCACTTACTGTATCTTCAGATAGTTGCACGCCTTTCCACCTCAGTTCAAGTCGAGCACGTTTTGCCGTTGAAATATTACCGAGGATCAAGTTGGCTTCTTTGGCATCGTAAGTGAGTGGCGCCCGTCCATCATTGAGTACATCCTCTACCTTCTGTAGATCCTCAGTAGGTAAATGTGTAGGGAGGACATATGTGAGAGGAAAATTGCTGAAGTCAGGGACCTTGTCTTGCTTGTGTGATTCAAAAACACCGCATTTAGGTTTATCTACGAAAATTTCCTCCGGCATTCTGTAATGCTACATATCCAATGTTACAGAAAGCTCGGGAGAGCGATTCTGCTATAAATCCACACATGTCGCAGAGGCAGAGCGTAGCCTCGTCGATTAATAGCGTATCAAGCAAGAGAGGTAGTAGACTGTGCAATGGTCTGAGAAGAGTATACCAAAGGAGGTCCATACACCTCCTACTGGTCCGTACCTATGATGACCAATGGCTTGGGACGGCTGCTGAGAACGGAATATCACTAGTCAATTCTGGGTCTAGCTTCTGTATGTAGCTCCCGCCATTCTCCAACTGACCAGATCATCGTAGTCTACTTTGTAGCAATAAAGGTGTTAACGTGCAATGATTTGAATCACAATTAGATCTTTGACGTGTAGGTATGACTGATCTCGATAAAATTTAGCTTCTCCGATGCGTTTGTCGCTGCAAGCCATGGAATTGTAACACAAATATCCCACCTACATTCTATCCATGGGTGTTCATCCGTTAGCATGGAGGCAGCATTCACTGAAGCGCTTGACTTTTCTCGTCGGCGTAAAAGCTGTGCATGTGTCGAGAGCGTATGTTCCTATTGTAGTGCTTCCATTGAAGGGTCATTTGACACTTCTAGTGTTGACACTGTTGAGTATGCTTTTCTATATCTCGATCGTGGCAACCAATGTTCACCATCACATTATGGTGACAAGGAACTTTGTTTCTTTGTGAGATCGTAAACAGTCGTGTCCCTTATAGATCACTTCCGCAAAACATCTCGACATAACCGGCTCTTTTTGTGGCGCACCTTACACACTTCCTCATGCTTAATGCATCTTTTATGAATCGCTTTGTATCCAATTGTTCTCCAGATACGTCGATCTGCGCGTGATCACGCGTCTAGTGACTCAACTTGCACGAGCTCATGGCCGATAAGAAGCCAGCGAAACCCAATGGACCTGAGTTTGTCCCTCAAGGTGCCAGCAGGTCAGCACACAATTCTTGGGCACAACTACAGGGGCCGACTGAGTCCACGTCTCTTGAGCGAGGTAGCCCGCGTCCGACTAACCGCGATCGTTATGAGAACAAGCCTATGCCAGAGCTCCCAGCTGAAACACCAGACCGAATTCTAACATCACGAAAACCCTACATACAGCCAGCAATTCCGATTGTTGACCCTGTGACACAAATCAAGAATCGTTCTGCCACGGATCCAGCAGGATCGACAAACCTGTTCGGAAGGCGGCCTAGTATCACTCAGCTTCGCAAGAAATTCGGTCACTCAAAATCCGCTTCTCAGGATGACAGGGACCAAGCACAATCAAGAGCAGTCCCACATCCTACGAGCAAGGCGGCTGCAATCCTAGGAGTAGCTCCTGAGAAATTGCCAGGGCCGACCACTACTGCATCCAAGATTCCAGCTGAAATGATGAGTGACAAAAACTATGTGGAATCTGCAGCTTCAGCAGATGCACAAGGTAAATCTGACGGCTCAGACCGAGCTACGCCCGTTCCCGGCCGCCTGCATCTTCGAGGAGATAGTCAAGACTCTGTGTGCATAGATCCAGCAAGCCAAAACATGCCGGTCCAAATATCTGCAGTCGCACAAGCTGCCTTTCCAAAGGACCAGAACCCTCCGAAACAAGACCTTGGACGTCTGGCTCCGCCTAAGATAGCCAGTTATGGTAAGATTGGGGAAAAGGGGCTCATAAAAGATCAGGGACTATTCAGAGTCGAGAGCGTCCAAGGAATCATCGAGCACGCTGGTTCACCTGTGAGGGATGCCACTGTATCATATCACAACGAAGACGTACATGAATCGGAGCCATCTCGGCAGGAGAAGAAGGTCACATTACCATCGATATCCTATATTCCAAGCCATTACAAGGGTATCTGGGAAAACGACCCTGCTGTGATAAGTCCTGGCGAATCAAGTGTGGTATCCCACAGGCTGACAACTCTTGAGGGCTATTCATTGCCCCCGTTCAGTCCTGCGCCTCAAGGTCAGCAAACAGCGTATGATAAGGACAAAATGGTGCAATTCCAAAATGGCATGCACGGACCGGTCACACCTTCGGTCTACCGTGATGATGGAGAACAATCGAGTGCAGCTTCGAGAGCTTCAGCTACTACAACGCCCTCCCTCAGACAGGAGGGCGTAAGCAGTGACACTTTTCACCCCACCCAGACTAGCCAGTATGCAAACCGCCATGGACCCGGCTTAGACGATTTCCGTCCCAACCTTGGCTCAGCTAATTCTTGGGCGACGAATTCGAAAGAGAGCTCATTCACGTCAGAGAATGGCTTACCTTCAGCACTCTTGCCACCACGCTGGCCTCATCAGCTTTTGACCAATGCTGTACCTTCTCCTCCGCAAACAAGGCAAGATTACGAGCGTTCTGGCTCGCTAGCTGCCGGGCTTTCACATCTAGACATCACAGTCCACCATCATATCGATACCGCTTTTGGCTCTCTGTCACGACAAATCGAAGAACAACACGATAGGACCCTTGATCGGGTTCTGCGACAACTAGATAGCATTGAAGATAGCCTTGGTAAAACTTTCAAAACCATCAAGAGTGAAATCAAGAGCGTTACAGGAGAGTTGGGAAGACTCAAGATAGCGGTCAGCAGCTTTAGCTCTAGCAATGAGAGTGTTGTTGAGAAACTAAAAGGGTTAGAAGAGAAAATGGAGGCTTTGGAGAAGGTGATGGAAGCTAAATCCCGTAAGCCTCTAGACGCTATGTCAGTTGAACCTGAGGCTCAAGATGGACGTTCGAATCATCAACGCAAGGAAAAGGGCGAGTTAGGTCGCACAGCAAGTAAAAGCCGCCCCAGCAAAGCTAGCAACCGGAGTCACCGCTCGAATGCTTCAAACGATCGAGTTTCTAATGGAGCCAATGTTGTTAGAGGAGTTGAAAATGAGCCGTTCGCCGCTCCTGATTTGAGAAACCATCCTGCTTATGCAGGTATACCTCACCATCAGCCACAGATGTATGATCAAAATGGCGTCCCAATCAACATGAGCTACCCTGCTGCGATGCCATATGGCCCACAGCACTTGATGAACGGCAATTGGTATCACCAGGCTTATGGCTCTGGATAAAGGGGGGATAACTTTCAGACTGTGCGCCCTGTGGTTGGTTTGCAGGGGAGAGGGGGGAGGCTTGCGGGAAGGGGTTGCAACACATATTCATATGCGTTCTGTATAACACGAGCCCAACAGAGCCTGCGTTTGGAGATAACGCTGACATTATGCCTCAGGTAGACTGACATCAAAGGGTCGACAGAGATGCCATGAAAATGTATGACTGAAGGCCTGAACGGACAGTTCAGATACTACGACTCCATATTCTAAAATACGCACTACCCCTTTCCCTGTTTGTGTAGACGCAGCCTAAGATTTGGAACACGAAGTGACCCTTATCGCCTCCTACACAAGCTACGCATATTACATCATAAGTTCATAGTTCCCAGTGTCCGGTTGAGCCGCAGTTGGCCCCCAGAAGCCTTCACTGCGCACATCTCACAATGCCTGCGCATTTCACTCGATGGCCGGTTGAACTTTCAGAATCTTTACCTTTCTTTATGTCTTTGAAGTAAACAAAAGCTTTAGGTATGGCACATCCGCCAGAGATTATCACAGTCAAACGAAGACGGGACGAAGAGCCTATAGATGCATTATGTAGGCCTCTCAGCCAGCTGCCCTTGCAGATGTCGTTTCTTACGCAGCATTCCTAGACATCCAGCCCAAGCGGTATAGAGCAAGTGCGCTATGGAAAAGGGTAGACCAGGAGAAGCCCACAATAGCACCTGCGATTTTCGGAGATGATGCAGCTTCCGAGTCTCGAACATTGCAGAGCTCAGTCCCACTAGTCACACAATATGAAACGCAAAAACCTGAATTTAACAACGAAACGAACACCATTGTACCTTCGAGCGACGAGGCCCATTCCACTCTTGAAGAGAAGAAGAAGTATGATTCTGACTTGAATCCGGCTGTGACGCAGCCTCACACCAGCACAAGATTCGGCCATGGGCGTGTACAGAGGCGGGAACCCCGACGGTTCCATCTTGCAAATGCTGCCCAAGTAGCAAACAAGCCAGTGCCCTATGGGTCTTCTAAGCAGAAGACACGACAGAGGGATGTGTTGGCAGTCTTTGTAGAAAAATTGGAGCGGCAACACGGCACAGTTGAAGCCGCCCAAGTCGTGCAAATGCTTAGTAGTGGTGTTCGACGTAACGCCGACTTTCTGGGGCGGCACATCGAGTCGGCACCACCTCGCAAGCGCCCAAATGTAAATACTATTGAGGCTGCCCGTAAGCAGGCTTCACACACTCGAGCAGTGGAAAAAGTGGGGAATCACTACATAGGCGCAAGGAAAAAGGTGCCAAACGAATGGGACCGAGACTCCGAGGAACTTGCAGCACGCTTGCAGACGGTTGCATTCGAAGAGATTGCATCGCAAGCGAAAGAGACATCACCATCAACCCGCAGGCTAGCGCTCAAATACCAGCCAAAGCCTCCAGGTACTCGCAAGCAAGGTATCTCGAGTCCACGCGACGATGCCAAAGATATATCATCTCGTGAAGACTCAGATAATACAGTAGAAGACGTTGATTATGTACTCGACACATATGTCAAAGCAGCCTCCTCAAATCTAGAGGACCGTGCACTGGGTGATCTCGTTGACCCTCTTCGCGGAGACGGCATGGAGAATGTAGGAATCCTGGTCATTGATGAGGAGGAAGAAGTGTCATGGGAGGCTTTCGGCGAGGTTGAAGGAAGTGATGTCGACTGGGATAGCGAGGAGGACGATGAGAATGGTCTGCCTTTGTCGACGCTTGTCCTATGATTCTTGCAGACTGACTTTCTGTAGCCGAAAACTATCGTGGGAATGACTATCCTGAAGATGAAGTCAACTCTGAAAGTGAAAATGATAGATGGGCTCGTAGCTCAAATGGGGATGATGATTTCGAAGACGACGACTCTTCGTGACCCGAATTCGCTTCTCCGAATCGTAGACTTTGACAAAAGAAAGGTCTGGAAAGGATGACAGCGACACGTCCTTGGAACTCGCTACACAAGCGTTCATTCCTCCAGCTAAATAAAGATGTCTACTAGAGACACTGGAAGCGCTTCCGAATACACAAAAGCGCCTCCAGACCAAGAACAACTCTTGCCGAAAATCAAGACAGCCTCCTAGGTATAAGATACAGAAAAGAAATTCGTCCCCCATTGTGTCCGCCTCTAGGCCAGGTGCGCTTTCGTGGCTGTGAGTCGAACTACTTGCAGAGACTCGCATACATTCGGTGTATGCGTCAGATGCTCAATATCCTGCATCAGCGTCAGCGTATACCTCCAGACGACTAATGTTGCTAAGTACCTGGTAGTTTGGACGCATGCTCGTCCATCCAAGGATATCGGATGCGTTTCCTCTGCCAGAGGCCAAATTGTCGCCAGTCGTGATTGTGGTGCTTTCTCAGATATCTGACTTTCGGAACCCCTTGCGCTTCGATCACGCGATAGAACTTGCATTGAAGGCCGGACTGCTCCCGCATGCTGGTTCCAAAGGTACGTTCGAACGCACGTTCTGTGTCTCTCCAGCTGGCCCTTAGATCTATTCGATAAAACCAGAGGAAATGGCTTTCTTCCTGCTTGTAAGGCGGGCGAAATGATCGCTGGGCTGCTTCAAGCCCTGGAGACTCTGAAGAATGATGGCTACGTTGTCCTCGCGACAAGCACGACTCCTCAAAGGATGATCTTGAGCTTACACTCCGTGCGGACGAATAGGAGAATCTCCGTGGGGGCTTCTGTTCAAGGTGCTGTGGAAACAGGTATGAATTGGGTTGAGTAGAACCTGTCTCCTCACTCTCAGCCTTGACAGAGACTGACGATGAAGAAGGTGATGTCAAGACTCTGTGCTGCTCGCCGGGAGGGTTAAGAATGTCTGCGATTGCCAGCCCACGACGCTTAGAGTCAATTCTGTTCCCAACTGATGGCGAGAGAGACTGATGATAATGCTGATGGTCTGCCTCACTAGCCATGAACGGCGGATCTGAAGCAGTCTCAAGCTTCACTGGTAGACGTTCGGGATTGAAGGGGGCAGTCGGGGACATGCCTTCCGCTGTAAGCTCTAGCTGATCGTATTCACGGAGTGGAGGGTCAGACAGGCGATGCTGAGCCAACCTCGACGTTAGGCTTTCGTTCGCCCCTATTGAAAGATGCTAATCGATAGGTAAGTAGGGGAATGGGAGATCACTTCGATAGTGGGAGGATGAAAGGCAAATGTCTCAAGGCATCAAAATACGAGTGCGAGGAAAGAACCCTTCAACTTACCTGAGCCCCCATTAAAAGCTAATTGCGGTGATTTAGTCGCCAGATACCCTTCGAACCCTGTTGCGGCAATGCCTTCCTTTCGCTTTTGTGATCGTCAGTCTTAGCCGCCGGCTGATATTGTTTACGGACTATTGACGCTGTTGAAGTTGGATTGATTCACCAACACCTCCTATACGTGCCACGTACGATCATTTACGAGCTCCGGTTGAGCCGTTAGTGTTTCGAATGGAAATAGCACGCAGGAAACGAGGGTTGGAGGAACGAGGCGCTATCTACGATGTGACAGATACTAATAGACGCCGCGGACTGTGAAGATGACAGGTTACACGGCTCGACTGGCAGGTGGGGCACCGGTATCACCCACGAATTGCTCTCATTGAACCAAGACTCGATCCAGTGCTGGGCTTGCCTTAGCTTTACTACGTACTGGTGGGCGCCACTTCCCCCAAGACGTGATTCGTCAAGGCACTGCATCTTTTCAGCTCTCTACGCTTGAAATCCTTGTTTCTGGGGGGGTTTTACTGCCAAATCTACGCACATGGAGGGACGCCGGTGAAGGCATACACCTTCACAGCAATCTTCACACGGAAATGGCTTAGTGGTTTTAGTGTCTCGCTGCGGACAAGGGTTATTAGCGCGCATTTGAGTTTGATCATGCAGCATCAGGATGCTTGGGGCTCGCACCAGTCTCCGCCCGCCCAATCGCACATCAACAGCACCATCCGTCGGTCAGCACGCTTTATGCAGCCCTACGGCAAGCCTTTGCTACATCCCGCCAATGATCTCGAACCACCTCGAAACATTCAATGACGGCACATGGTCCAGGAATGTTCGCTCTCCTTCGATCCTTACGATCATCAACGATCACTGCTCCAATGCTGCCCAAGAACATCCGCTCAATCCAGAACAAATTCCATACGGACTGGCCGCAACAGGATGTTTCACCTTCAATCCAACAGGACTTAGGCCGTGCGGCTTAGAACTGGCAAATCTACTATAATTTAGGAGCTACTACCGCTTCGGTTGAATGACCCTCCGACCTGAACAGACCGGATTCTGTTACTGTTATGAAGCTTCCTTGCCATGGTACTCGCGTAATGGGGTGCAACGATCCGTTCATTATGTTTAACTCGCGCGCGGGGCTCGGATTAGGTCACCTATGAAACCGTTCCATTACCCGCCGACCCAGAGAAACGCCTGGACGACGTCGCGCTACTTGGTGATGCAAACTCAGAGTAACTGCGGCAATCATCTTAGTCTTATGATCTACGAACCATGGGTATTTGCTTCTCCGATAATTGTCATACAAGGGCCGCAGCTCTAGCAACGATGAGCATGCCGTTTATCCTGCTACAGCGGTCTATCTGCAAGATTTTCCGCTGAAAGGATTCTGCGTGATTACCAACGCTGACACACCTCTTCCCACCGTCAGAAAGCGTTTGCTTCTTTCTACGGTATCACCCCGTCTACCTTCACCGTTGAACCCCTTTTGTAATCTTTAGGCGTTTACAGGGCATGAGGCCCTAAAACCCTCAAGTATAAGACGCTGGAAACTTGTTTCTTGGGAGACCTCCCCCAAAGTTTGGGAGTCTTGAATGGGCGTGTATAACCGCAAGTCCCTGAGTTCCAGGCTTAGCTTAACAAAGGGTGACGGTAGATGGGATACTTCTTTGGCTGTTGCGCTTCGCCCTGTCGGTCGATACCCTGATCGCGCTCTTTGTCGACAACAGCCTTTCGTAGACCTCCCCGATGAGGACTGAGCATTTCAAGGTCTTCATCCAAGCAAGGTAGGTCAAGAAGCGCAAAAGCCGAGCGCGATTGTCAGTGACGCGGGATTGCTTCATTGGCAAAACTATTGGGAGGCATCTTGGTGCCGAAGGATTTGAGCTTGATTGTCCAGTCCATGCTTCACTCTCGCCACTGGCAGGGGTTGACCTCGTGCTTCCCTTAGAGCTGCACTCCTTGAAACAGCGGAAGAAGCTGACCAGTTGCAAGCACGCCGTAAATCCCTAGTGAGTCTCTTGCAAGGTTATATGTGCAAGTGCATGAGGTATACTGATTCATGCCGGCTTCCCTGGAACATCTGTGGTTCAAAGGAGTCATGGTTCACCAATGATTCTTTTTATACTAAGCGCCAACGGAGATTGCGCCGTCTTCCAGCGGCATTGCTAAAGGCTTCATCTTAGGCTATCGTCCAGCAGCGCTTTTGACCTTCCTTAAGTATCAAAATTTCCAGACGGAATGTAAGTTGTAAAGGATTCCGGTCAGAAAACGGTGCAACACTCTGGTGCTGCCCAACATAGTAAGTGTCACAATGCAAAACAAGCGACCGAACCACAACCTTGCATAAAGCGCCACGACTTGAATCGCCGCCATAACTCCTGCTTAACGTGGTCTTGGGGTTTGTGCTTGGGCATTGAACCTGATGCACTCTCATGCAACCTGCACGATGAGCTTGCGGCCGGCCCTCAAGTTTGCTCTAGGAGGATCGCGATGTAAGCTACTGCAATATCCGTTCACGAGGTTCCTTGCCCCCTTCTTTTCAGGCTTTCTTCCGTTAAGTAACTTGTGCGATCGAGCATAACTGCCATCCCAGGTTTTGCCCGCTCTTCTGTTTCTGCTCTCAGGCTACCTGCTTGAGTCGTCCTGAAATCTCTCTTGCAGTTAGCATTAGGGGCAAGGCAAGCTCAACATCATGCGTCCTTAGTAGCGATCATGTCACTAGGCTAGCCCACGCTATCGGCCGCTCGATGTCTCCTGCACGATTACTCGCATGAGATCTCGCTCACGTGACGCTGCCCAGTATGTTTGCATGCATGCCCTCTCCTTTCTAGGGGTTAGCTCAATAGTCTAGGACCTCCTCATGCCAGGAATACCTACCAATTTCAAGCATTGCCCGCAAAATGAAGCCTTTATAAAGGCTTTCAATATCGTCGCGGACCTGCCTGCAGCCAAGCCGCTGTGCGTCGAAGAGGTCTACTACGATTTCTGCCATGGTTGGCGAGGCCATTCATAAGTTGTACCACCCCATTCGCCTCGGGTCTCGAACGCGAGTTTGCCGTCAATTCTGATGGTTGGATAGTACGAGGGCACATACAAGAGCAAGTGCTCTCATAGAGGGATGACTGGCGAGACGAAAGAGCGAACGCATACCTTCGGATGCGTGTTACAGCTAAGGCTTCATGTGGCAAGCCAGTTCGGACGAGGAAACCCAGTTCGGAAAGACGAGGGCGTCGTTAGCGCGTTGCTCCATATTTCCTGAGCAGTGCCGGAGCCCTCCACTAGCCTACTGTCAATTGAAGATAATTACCCAACGTCTCCTCACATGCCTTAGAATCTTTACGCCTGCGTGTCAGATATCCGGTGATTATAATTTGCTGCTACTCGTTGGATTTTGGCGCGCTATGACTGTACAAAGAATGCGACCATACGTCGAAGGCAAGCGAGACATTGCCGAGCTTTAAACCCATGGAAAAACGTTAGGATAGTCTAGTTCTAAACAGCCACTACCAGTCTTCGAATTCCCATCTTCGATCCGAGGATCGCCATCTGCCGGTGATAATGTGCCTCGCAAAACAACCGTGCCCGTTACCCATGCCCTGTTGGAAGGATCTTCGCTCATTCAACGCCGACGCGTCGAGGAGAAACACAAGAAAGTATAGAGAAGGGGACCCAGTCGTTCGATAACTAGTCGAGCTCTTGGGAGAAGGTAGTCAACAATTTTCGGGTTATCATGTTGGCACCTCTGATTCTTGAAAAATGGCTTTAATTACTACAAGCTATTAAGCATCTACCTTTAATGGTACAAAAGCTTTGCTGGAGCATGCTTTTCTTGCAATATCTCAAATGTTCATTTTACTTGTGCTTTCCAGAGAATCATGCCTTAAGATAGCCTTCATGATCTGCTGTCGGTCTGCTACCTCGTCTTCCCGGTCCGGGGTGGCTACTCTACTTTAGAAGTCTCGGTCCAGTAGCATTCTTACCCCTGGATTTGGTATCAGAAGTGATTTCTTTTTGACCGTGATCATCTATGGTATAAACTCACGGATCATCAACATAGGTTATGTTGCAATGCTCCCAATCTGGGTGAGTCCTTCGTGCCTCGTGGAAGTGGATGGCATGCTCGATCTCTGCAAAGCGGAAGACGACCACACGACTCTGGGCAGAACAATTCAGTCATAAGGAAACCAAATGGCTGGATACATGGACGTACCTTGTTTGGGGACCGTCCATCTTCTACGCTCTCAACGATCCTCTTTGCCCTCGCCGCCAATGACTCCAATGCTCTGAATGTGAAATCTTCATCGACCGGTACTATTCTGACACAGCGTGTGCAACCTCGACCGATCTGCTCTCGAAGCCTGCCTCCTATGACATCAACATCCGTCTTTAAATCAACCCAGGCCACCTTGTCTGTGCCGTTTACATTCTTGCCGTAGACAAGCCCATTGTCGCAATCGTCGTAGAACTTCTGACATTCCGCTCCATCAAGAAAGCGGACTGTGGCCGTTGTTGTGGTGTCTCCCCGAGTCAGATGAATCCGTTCTAAATTGCCACCGTGAATAAGAGAGGCAACAAAACTGTGTGTCGCGGTCGGTGGAAGTTTCGTGATGACTACGGTACGTCTCTCAGATGCTAGACAGCAAAGATGTAAAGTCAGCGCAGTGTAAATAAAGCCTCGTGCTCGGCACGCCAATAATAGCGTACTATGATACGAAAATCTGGCTCAGCTTACCTGGACCGTCACGTCTTGTTGGTGTGCCCCAACTCTTGAACTTTATTTGTTCCGTGCGGTCCTCCTCCACGTGGGCGACCGCTGGTCCCGGAGTAGCTGTCGGCTTCGCCTCTGGCTTTTGCTCCAGCGACATGTTGTGAGGAGTTGGCACCACTGGCGTCGTTGCAGACAAATCTGTTGATACTGGGATACCTGGTGAAGTCTCTCCTTCTTCTTTCTCTGTCTGTGCGTCAATCTGGGGTATAGTAATAGGACGCCCCTCTGCTGGCCTGGGGGCTGCCGCTGTTGTGGTGCTGATATGCGACTTAGGGACTTCTTCTAAGACTTGAGAACGGTCGGCCAAGTCTCCGACTGGCTTTAAGTTGACCGTAGGAGACTTGCCTTTCATTGGTGGGTTTGAATCCGCCCCACTGAAGTTTCTCTGAAGCACATTGGCTGATTTGGTACGCAAATGAGGTGGAACAGTTTTCATTGTTCCCTCTCCAACAGGCGCCCGCTTTTCCTTCAATGTAGCCTCTGGTATTGTCTCGAGGTCGACTGTCAGGGCTTCCGTAGGGGTAACGCTGAGGCCACGGAAAGTATCGTCCTGCGTGGGTTTGGGGGAATGTTCAGCATGGGTTTCAGCTTCTTCTTTGTCCAGCTGTTTTGAGGCTTCCGTAGCAAGAGCCTGCAAAGCAAGCCGAGACAAAGGTTTTGTTTGTGTAGCAACGTCGGCTACACCTACTTTCGATGTTGTCTTCACAGCTGATGGCTTATTTGAATTCACAATATCTTCACTCTGCTGTGGCTTTTGCAATTTCAAGGTCTGGTCGGTTGCCCAGATACTTTTACTGAGAGGCACACCGCTAGAAGAGCATTGTAAATTAGCAAACCGTAGCAAATCATCATTTGGAAGATAATTGTTGGTGATGTAATTGCTAGCAACTCTAACAGGAAGTTTCTTGGGGAGTGAGCTGAGGGTCGGAGCATTATCCTGCGGTGGAATAAGCGGACATGGGAGCCTACGTACTCCATTGACTGTACAAACTTGTGGAACGCGTCACTAACAGCTCTCGGACTGTAGAGAGAGCTGGAGGTAGCTGCCTGACCCTCCTCGTGCGCTTGAGGTGGCGTTTCTGCCATCTCCTTAGGCAGCTTCAAGCGCAATTTCTTCGGTGACAAGTCACGTGGTTGCGCCTGCACGTTTGAAAAGTTATCGGCAGTGACGTTTGACATTTGATCTTCCCAATGGTCGTTCGAGCTTTGTTCAGCTACCGATGACGTCTGTTTGGCGTTGTTGATTGTTGTTTTCACGTTTTCATTGAAAGCATCAATGTTGATTTCCGAGGTGTCGTGAGCAGGCGTGGGTTTTATCTTCGACTTAGCTTGTGATACAAAACGCCGAATGACCTCAGGATCGTCGAGAGAACGCGCCGTGCGTGGCATGATGACTTGTGAATCGACGAGCGAAATCTGTTTTGAGTCTTCTCAATGAGTGAATCGCAGCTGTGTATCGACAGACGGATCGAATTCGGTTAGCCCGGGAAATATGGCTGCCGTCACCACTCAAAGGTGATAGCAGCATACATGCGAAAAGCCAAGTACATATAGAGTATGAACTCATGTTCCTCTTTTTCGAAGGCCAAAAGCTTTATTGGTGGGTATCTCAACGACTAAGCAAAAACGAAGAATGAAGCACTTCATTGTCCTTGGGGGACGGGCATGTCTTCCCAATTCTTTTCTCCTTCTCCGGGACTCTCTTTGATGAGCTGTAAGCCCCGCCGTCCACAAAAGCCATCCCCCGTAGCCCTTCTCTCTTCTATTTCAAACGACCCACCTTCATTGGAGTTGCCACTGGGTATCCATACTTTCTCCTCCACTTTCTTCCCGGCCTCCTCAGTACGCCTTGGATTGAACCAAGGGAGCCCAACCAATCGGTTGATAATGGAGTGCGGGATCGTGTAGAGTCGCTCAAAGCGCCTCGTGAAGTGTAGCCAGCCGAGAGTACGCGAGCTATATGCTACCCTGACAAATGGGTTCATGTACACACCGACAACATGTCCACCCTGAACCATACCCCTTCGTCTCATCAAGTCAGCATGTATCAAGCAGCATTCGGACGCGTCCCAATAAAGGTCCTCAGAGGCTCGAAAGCGCAAAGGCTCAGCAGCCTGGAACTCTGTTGCATCGAATGCAACCATACCTCCCCAGCAGCTTTTGACGCGAACTGCGTCTGTGCCCTGAAGAACATCGCTACGGCTCGCAGCACTCCCAGAGCTTGTGAACCAAGGGAAAAAAGGGACGCCCATGCTGTATCCCTCTGCGTCCCTTGTAGCGAAAGTGTCATAGAATTTGAAAGGGTTGATGAAGTCCACGGCGCAAGCTGCGCGGTAGGAAGCATGACCATGTTCATCCTGGTTCGTTGATAGCAGGAGCTGAGCAGCATCAACAGGGTCGAATACTACGTCGTTCAAATACAGGATCTTGTCGTACCGTACATCCGAAGGTTCGTTTTGTAGGGGCAGCAGAGCCTTGTTACGAACTTCTGCAAGGAATGCCATGCGTTTGACTCTCTCTGAGCCGTCTGGCAGAGTAACATGGGGAACTTGTTCCGCTGTGAAGTTGCGGTCCCAAATGATAGATTGCTTGCACTGGACTTGCTTCTCGAAGTTCAATTGTGCAGTTCTCGCATCTTGCCCACTTTCGTTCTCGTAAATGCTTAAGAAAACGTTCTCATTCCCCAGTAATTCAACGAGTTTCAAAACTGCTTTGCCCCAGTCCCCGTTGAGAAGAGAGCCTGCTTCATCGTATATGCTAGCAGCAACGTATATTTTCTGGTTTTCCGGGTTTGCGCGCCCAGATTCATCAGATCCTTCCACACGTCTTTTCAATTCTTGATAGTGTTTCGGCGGCCGGGTGTAGGAAGGATTGAAGACTCCCGCGAGCACGACTAACACTCCTATAACCACGAGGAGAGTGTTTAACCAGAAACAGCACCTTCGCGAAGGGAAACATCTCCTTCGACCTCTGAGCTGATGAGGTAAAGAAGACTTTCTTGGTGGTAGTTTTTGGTACCCTTTTCGCACGAGACGCTTGGGCAGCAGAGTAGAAATCAACCCCCGTACTCTGCCGATGAGAGGTACCCTTGAAGCGTACGAGGTCGCACTCCGTCCACTCGATTGAAAGTCATGACTGTCAAGATCGAAGATCTCGTCAGATTCGAACGAGTCGCGATCGACAAGCTCATACTCGTCTGGCACAGTCAGACGAGAAGCCATGTTCACTCATCCTGCGTGAAGCTCATACCATGTCCTTGTCATACTGATCTATTAGGTCGGGCCAGGCGACGGCAGTTTCAGGGGCCCGAGGTGGCGTCATGTGTAACAAGCAAGATACTAAAACCGACACTTAACTCCGCGAGACACAAGAAAGTTTGGAGTCATAAATAGCGGCTGCTAATTGTACTGCTCGTACCACACCATTGCACCACAAACATGGCAGAACCAAGCCTGAAGATTTATGTGGACGAAGATGTTGGCAAAGATGGCAGTCCCGCTGACGGATCCGAATCTTCGCCCTACAAAAGCCTACTCTATGCGCTCATCCAACATCCACCGTCGTCTACAACATCGTATCTTACCCGAAAGTCGGAGACAGGACCTGTGAGTGGAGACGGCGATCCAGAGGCTCGAAAAGAATGGAAGCCGGCGACAGCGTCGGCGCTGAAAAAGAATACCAAGCAGTATGATCAGCACAAGAAGAAACTTGCCAAAACCGACGAATTGGCGATACGGGAAAAACAAGAGCAGGAGAAAAAGCAGCAGGCTTTGCAAGAGGCGATGAAGGTCAAAATAACTGAGGATGCAACCCTTCCTCGAGCTTTCAAAATACGCCTTGACGAGAAGGACAAGACTTTGGTAAAATTAAGGAAGGGTGACAGCGCAAAGGATGTGGATTATACGGCGGGTAGAGGCTCAAGGGTACGGGTCACTGGTAGGATACATCGGCTTCGCGATCAGAAAGATGTAATCTTTGTTACTTTACGAGATGGGTACGGATTGATGCAATGTGTCTTGACCGGGGACTTGACGAAGACCTACGATGCCAAAACCCTGACGCTTGAGACTTCGATGGAAATCTGGGGTGAGATGTGGGAAGTCCCACCAGGACAGCATGCTCCCAACAACCGAGAGTTGCACGCGGACTACTACGAAATCATCGGCAAAGCAGCTGGAGACAAAGAGGCTATTACCACACGTGTAGCTAAAGATGCTGACCCACAAACTTTGTATGACAACCGCCATCTTGTCTTGCGTGGCGAAAACTCTTCGGCAGTCATGAAAGTTCGAGCTGCCCTGTTACGCGCCTTTCGACGAGCTTACGAGACTGAAATTACGCCTTCTTGCCTCGAAGTCACCCCCCCTTCAATGGTTCAGACCCAAGTAGAGGGAGGGGCGACACTCTTCGATTTCAACTACTATGGGGAGAAAGCTTACCTCACCCAATCGTCCCAGCTGTACCTTGAAACCTGCATTCCTTCTCTAGGAAATGTTTTCTGCGTCGCGCCCTCTTTTCGTGCAGAGAAGTCATTGACTCGACGTCATCTTTCAGAGTATACGCATATTGAGGCAGAACTTGACTTTATTTCGTTTGATGACTTACTGGTGCATCTGGAGCTAGTGATGAGCAAGGTAGTTGAGATCGTGCTCTCAGATCCGACCATAAAAGCCATGGTATATGAGCTCAACCCAGACTTCCAGGTGCCGGAAAGACCTTTCAAGCGCATGACATACGCAGATGCTATCGGCTGGCTTAAGGAACATGACATACCAAATGAGAATGGGCAACCTCACGAATTTGGTGATGACATTGCTGAGGCAGCTGAAAGAAAGATGACCGATATTATCAACCGTCCAATATTCTTGACACACTTTCCTGTGGAGATCAAAGCTTTCTACATGAAGAAAGACGCACAAGACCTTAGAGTAACAGAGAGCGTAGACTGCTTGATGCCCGGGGTTGGTGAGATTGTTGGTGGCAGTATGAGGATAGATGGCCACGATGAGCTTATGGCAGCTTTTGAGAGGGAGGGCATTGATCCGAAGCCATACTACTGGTACACGGATCAGAGAAAGTACAACGATTCTTTGTAAACCACTCACTGTAGCAGAGGCTAACATTCTGGCTAGGTACGGAACGTCTCCTCATGGCGGGTACGGCCTTGGACTCGAGCGGTTCCTGGCATGGATGTGCGGACGATTTACCGTCAGGGAGTGTTGTCTCTACCCTCGCTTCACTGGAAGATGCACGCCTTAAGCAGGTGAAGGTTACTATACTCGTCCAAGGCATGCTGCTCCTTTTTAATGTCCTTTACACTGAGATTCATGTGCCTGATGATCTTTCTGAGGCAATAGCTATCAACATTAGACATGGCCATCACGAAGTAATATGAGATACCCTAGCGAAATAGCTCTGAGGCATTGGCATAGGAGAATATAGCAACAAATGCTCGTCACTATTATATTTCCAGGATGCCATTTTTGCATGATACGACGAGTATTCAAGACATTAAAGCTAATGTTCTCCGGCTACAGCGAGCATTCATTCCAAGGGTGGTTTGACACCTCAAAGTTGTTTCCTTGACACAGCTTCAAGAAGCCACCAACTGAAACACCACCACCATCGAGTGATGGCCAGGAACATTTTGCCAGCCCCCTGTATGTGCTCGCCTACTCTGTTCACCACCGTCACCATGACTTTCTACTGATCGGACAATCTTCAGCACAATTCGGGCGCATCTGTCGTAAGCCTGGTGATTCTCATCGCAACACCCATCGTCGCAATGTCCGACTTCGACATGAACACTGCTGTCATGATGTCTACCGAAACTGCAACACTCAACAGCTGCGTGCATCCGAAAGATCTCTCACCAACATCGATCGTGGTTCAGAGCCCTGCAAAATCCATTTTCACAGACTTATCGCTCACTTTGCAATCTTCAGTTTCATCTCTTTCAGAAGCGAGTGTGAAAGAGGACAGCATCTCTGCGTATCCCGCATTGTTTCCCATATCAGAGACAAGATCTCCTAGTCATCTGCTTGGAAAGTGGAAGAGGGGTGCTCGAGAAACAAGGCTGGGATATGACCCATCTGTGAAGATTAATTATGCGGCTGGCCGAGGCAGCGTGAAGCCTTTTAGGCTCTTTGATATGGACATCGCGTTGCAAGACCTTTTGATGTGGTGGTTCATCGTTGGAAATTGCGAGGGCCATGAGCTAAAGCCGTTTCGGTATAAACCTGGCAATGGGTTCAATAAGAGACCAATGATTGAAGTCCTTATTGCTGTAGCGAAAAAGGATGACTCCAACTGCGAGAGGTTGCTAAACGTTGCTCGGCGTTTACTGTACGGACTCCCTTCAGTGTCAACTCGATACCGGACATTGCTGACATTCGACATTGTCTAGTTACACACAAAACACTTTCGTCTTCACAGCTCCGGCGACACTTTTGCGGTTTCTCAAATGTATCGGAAAAAACAATTCGATGCTTCTGGATCTTGCAAATATCAGAGCGTCAAAAAATTTCTTCAAATCAACGCCAATTCAAACTTTTGCGCTGAATTGGATGCACTGGTGGAGCGAGCAGCTGGGGTTGGAGCTCGCAAGCACAGATTCTCAAATCAGCGGCAGACTTTGGGAAGCAATTCTGACGATCAACGATACATTGGACTATCTGGAACGTCATGAATCGACACCATCAAAGACAGCATCTATGACAGGCCAGAAACGCCAACGGGCTAGCATTGCATCCGTCAATGAGTTCAGGATCACATCGTTGTGCTTTGGCGATGACTTCTCCAAGCTGGTTTCAGAGGGGTTCGAAACGCTCCAGGAATACATCCAAATCAGTGCGAACGGTATGAATACATACACTCAAGAGCTCCAAAGGTGGTACTACGGGCTTCTAGTAAGCAAGCAAGCCATTGACTCGAGCTTCTCGATCTCCGATCTGTTTCCTTCGAAACCTCTCTGTTGGGAATGGCGTTTTGCTTCAATTGGACACGAGGATTCGAGCACCATTTCTTCTATCAAGAAACTGGGCATACGCGTGCCTCTGAACGCAGAGATGGCCAATCGTGAGGTGCTGGGCGAAGAATGGCCAACACTTTGTTCTGAAGCCTGTACGCCGGTCGACCGTCGCCCTAGCTCGCCCAAAAACAAGAGAAGCAAGACTAATCCGACTGAAGACCGTTCTACCTCCACATCACTGACCAGCACCTTTTTCAACATTTTCAGCTCACTCATGGAAGAAAGCCAACAGGGCGTCTTTGAGAGCCTTGGTAACCTGTACAAATTCGGGGCAATCACTGCCGGAGAGGTATGTGCAACACAATCATGTTATTTACAAGTATTTCTTTGGCCCTTGCTTACTCCGTCGCTTATACAGTACGTAAACACCGTAGAGCAAAACCTGTATCACCACGAAAAGGAAGACCAGCAAGCCCATTCGCGGGGCATTTGTTGTTATAACTGAGGAAAAGTATTGTCAGTTATGGGGAAAGATGTTATGGATGGAAGATAAAAAAAACCTGAAGATTATCGCGAACATGTGGAGGAACGTACTGTTACTCAAGTGCTTAGGAATACCCTCGGTGAGGCTATCATGAGAATCTTTGACCATTCCGTGAAGATTCGAAAATTGCGATTGGAAAGAGTTTATGGACTTGTCTATCCGATCGATCTTGTCATTTTGAGAGATGATGGAATTCAATGAATTTCTACTGTCCGATAGTCCTCGGTTGATTTCGCGGTTCTGAGATTCGGAATCTCTGCGCAAATTGCCAATGTTTTCTTCTATCTTTTGCAAGGAAGATGCCAGAGACTGTATCCTGTTCTGTAGATCTTTGAATTGAGAGTCATAAGACTGCTGTGTAGGCGGCGGTGAGTTGGGTGATTGAGGAGATGACAAGCGTTCATCTCGCCGTGACCCTTGCCTACTCCCAGGTTGGGATGAGAAAAGTTGAAATTTGTAGACTTCAAAAGAGTCTGGGGTTTCTGCGGACGCGGCTGTCAGGCCGAAGGTGTAATCAGAAGGCAGTTTAATCTACATTCGAGGGTCAATACTAGTCATCCACAGCGCGAGTCTACGCAATACCTTGTCGCTCGAGAAGCAGAGTCTGTCGTCGATGATCACTTCAAACTTGGTTGGCTCCTGCCTCAACTTGAGCTTTGAGGGCCTTCCCAAGTTCCTGAAAGAGAAGTCGCAATGCCCAAAAGCAAGCGAATCGACTGCATAATGGTGTTTGAAATCAATGCTACCATCATTCATAAACCCTCTGATACTGCCACCCTGAATGACTGTTAGTAGAGAGCAGGAGGACCCCGGGGGCTGGGCTGCTTACCTTTCCGCCATACTGATCTATCGTCAAGACCATACCATCGAAGTTGCCCACTGTATAGAGACTTGCCGTCTCTATGCCTGCTCTCCCATCTTTCGAATACCAGACCTGTAGATTGCCCGACCCTCGGTCCGGCCCAGAGGCTCTAAAGTCCAGCTCGGCGTTCCATTCACTATTCTCAACTTTCGACTCTGACCACGCAGCACCTCTCACATTTCCGGGGTATGGCGGTGTAAGAATGATCTTGTCTGAAAGGAGCTGAGGCACCTGCCCATCTCCTGAAACATGCCACCCCGGTATACCAATGCTGTTGGGTGATATCTTATCGCCGTAGCCAAAGCTCGAGCTTTTTATAAGTTGTTGCGCCGAGGCTAGGCTTGCAAGCAATGAGATTTTGAGGAAGTAGGTCATGGCTGAGATAATTTGCATAGATAGAGCGATTGAGGAAGAGCTCGTAGTAATGCGATCTGGAAAGGACACAGAAGTTGAGGAAGGACTTTACAGGTCTTTCAGGGAGGTCAAGGAGCAACAGTAAATGGTATGCTTAGTTTCATTCAGGAGGCTTTTTGGAAGAAAGGAAGCTCTTTACAATGCTGATCGCTGCAACACCGACAACAACGGCAATTATGCTAATGCGAATCTCACGAGCGAGCGATACAGTGTTTGGCGATACCTCCACAAGGTGTTTCACGTTCAAGGTCTGAAAGGCGACAGCGTGCCGCACTCCAACGTCAGATAAATCCATGTTGAAAAGGAAAGCTGTCGTCTGTAACGTTCTCGGCGTTCAGCCCTATTGAATTGCGGCGCGTCTCGCGACTTTTCTCTTGGGACCACAGCCACGAGCACCTCGACCAATTCAAATCTTGTCAGACCATTGCAGCCCCAGCTGCCACTTAGAGAATGGTTGGATGGCGGAGATCTATCCTACGATAGCACAGACTGCTGTCGTCGTGACAGCGCTCAAAACTTTGCTGTTTCCTGCCTAGTAATCATCCCTTCACTCGTGGCTGGATGAAAATGCTTACCCAGCTGGTAGCAAATCGACAGATTTCGAAGTCCACCGCAATTGGCTTGCTCTAACCCACTCCCTACCTGTCAAAGAGTGGTACTTCGAAGTGAGAAAGCACGCCATACGAATAAGACAATACAAAGCTAAGAACGTGCACAGGAAACCTCGCAATGGACTCTGGACTACCCGCCGTTCTTTGCATACTTCGAATGGCTGCTTTCTCAAGTCGCTCACTTCGTCCATTCTCCGATGCTCGAGGTGAGCAGCGAACGTTTCGATAGTTGGCAAACTGTATATTTTCAGAGGGCGACGGTCGTTGCATCAGACTTGGTGCTTGCCATTGCGCTGTACAGGTAGCATGTCTTCTGCATTTTGAGCGAAGACCCAGAGCGCTCATTGAGGTCACAGATATCTACGGTCTTCTCCACCCGAAAGCCAGAAGGCCTCACAGGCTGCAGCAGTATCAATCTTATTGTCTCCTGCGCTTTTGATCATCGACCACATTCATTTCCAATACAATGGTTTGCTCTATGGGATCTTCGTCCTGTCCGTTGTTTGCCTTCGACGGCAGTCGACAATGCTGGCCGGCAGCGGCCTGTTCGCCACGTTGCTTTGTCTCAAACATATCTACCTCTATCTGGCGCCCGCCTACTTCGTCTACCTTCTTCGAGCGTACTGCCTAAGTGCAAAATCCGTGATGCGCATACGGTTTGACAATTGTGCAAAGTTGGCTGCAACGCTTGCAGTGGTATTTGGAAGTGCGTTTGGTCCTTTCTGGCAGTGGAATCAACTGGATCAAGTTGCTGCCCGCCTCTTCCCGTTTTCACGGGGCTTGTGCCATGCATACTGGGCCCCAAATATCTGGTCAATGTACTCCTTCACCGACAGGGTGCTACTTCAAGGTCAGTGAACGGGGAAGTCGGTCTTGCTCTGGTACTGATAAAGTTAGGCGCCTCCGTTGTCGGTTTCAACATCGACGAGGAGGCGACCGCCAGCGCAACAAGGGGCCTTGTTGGAGACTCTTCTTTCGCGATACTCCCACAAGTATCTCCCAAAGCTACATTCATACTTACGGTCACATTCCAAACTGTAAGCCCATGGTTCGTTGATTGCAGAGCTGTATGCTGACGGGTGTAGGTGCCCTTGGTCAAACTATTCCTAGGGCCGAGTTGGGAAACATTTGTGGGTGCCGTGACCTTGTGCGGTTATGCATCCTTCCTGTTTGGCTGGCATGTTCATGAGAAAGCAATTCTCCTTGTCATCATTCCATTTTCCTTGATCGCGCTCAAGGATAGGCGGTATCTCGGAGCTTTTCGGCCTTTGGCCGTGGCCGGTCACGTGTCTCTCTTTCCGCTCCTGTTCACCGCAGCGGAATTCCCCATCAAGACGGTGTACACTGTCTTTTGGCTTATATTGTTCCTCCTAGTCTTCGATAGGCTTGCACCTGTGCCGTCAAGGCCGAGGGTCTTCTTGCTCGACAGGTTCTCACTATTGTACATCGCAGTATCGATACCCCTGATTTTGTACTGCTCGTTAATACATGAGCTGGTATTTGGGCAAAAGTATGAGTTTCTGCCTCTCATGTTCATAAGCTCTTACTCGGCAATCGGAGTCGTGGGCAGTTGGATTGGATTTTGCGTTGTCTACTTCACATAACAGCCAGAGATACCCACTTTAGCATACCTGACCATATCAAAATGAATTACACATTGCTGCTTCCAATACTTTGTGACCACCAACTGAATCGGCCTTGGTTGCATTCCCGTTCTGACCCGCTCTAATGTGCTCTTGAGGCAATTGGAAGGGTGACCGTGGAAGCAGTAGTGAAGGAGAGAAAGAAATCAGCAATAGCGTAGGTCTCAAGAGGAGAGCAAAATAACATGCATGGCCGGTGACTGGCCATAGGCGCAAGGAGAGGG
Organism: Bacidia rubella; assembly: GCA_032158265.1. NCBI lineage: Eukaryota > Fungi > Ascomycota > Lecanoromycetes > Lecanorales > Ramalinaceae > Bacidia > Bacidia rubella. The sequence goes on along the minus strand of JAVTIF010000005.1, from coordinate 866,733 downwards.
CAATTTCACACAAGGTCTCTAGATATCGAGCCTTGAGGATCTTACAAACGTGCTTACATCAAATCCTCTACGGCTGCGGAGTCGCATTGTCTACTGAAGATCTCACATTTCCCCACATACTGAGATGTCGTCTTTGCACACCCTATCCAGCATCACCTGTCAACTTCATGGTGGAATGCACAGACCGAAGTCATCGCCATATATCCTCCAAAGAACATCCTGTCAGTCTGAGAGTAGTATTTCGCCCCAGTCAGATGTCATTTCCAAAGGTATTCCCCAGGACATGCAAGCCGGACTTAATGTAGCTAAACCCGAGGGTTCAGCTGAACAGTGAAGGAAGTGGCTGGATTCTCCTCTGCTTCGCGATCAGAACGAGTACAAACACGTGGATGGTCTGGTGGCCGCAGATTGCGACGCAGGTGACGGAAAGATTAATAAAATTGGCTAGGTTTTGCTTGCCACGGAAGCCAAAATTTAGGCTTTTAGCGCACCCCCCAGATATCTTGTACCTTGCCTGTTTGGTCTCGTCTATTTGGGCCTTTTAAGCATTATCCTGCATTTTCCCGCGCCTCTCCATGTTATGCTCCTTCAACTACAAACCATCCACCCTCCTTCATTCAACCCATCCCCAGCACCTTCTCTATCAGTTTGAGCGGTCTTAAGACGCGTAAATACCCCTTTTTGAACATATCGAGGGGACTCATCCAAGAAATCTGCATGTAAGCTACGGCACTGTACGTGTGTCATTTGAACTTTTCTTCAAAAACTTTTCCTATGGCCAAAAAGACTCGATATAGCTACATATCTTGCCCTGCATCTGTACAGTTGGACAACTCTCTCCTGAAGGATATGAGTTTTCTTTGGACTGTTCTTGAGCTCCCATATTGAATATCTACTACGTCGCATACGCTCAGTTGGTGTAGCCAAAGTGTGGTATCATGGTATGATATCCCTATCCACACGCTCAAACACATTTTCTGAAACGACGCAAGGTACTATTCAAGCGGAAACAAGTCCAGTATACGACCCCAACTCCATTGCCGGATGATGCGGAGGTAAGTCAAGGCCCGGCGGTCTTTGGCGCCCCTTCGTAACGTCTTCCTCAGGTCTGGGTCATTGAAGAGACTGGGGAGTTCTTTAGTACCTACGATGCCTATTTGCGTCGGTAAGTTGCCATATACCTACCGTTCATGTCCGATCAGTATCTGACTAGATTTACAGCAATGATTTCTACAGACAGGTAACTTCACTCACCGTACTCTATTTTCACCAGAGATTAATTCCGTTCCTAGCATCGCTTTATCTGTGAAATCACTGGTCACTCCAACCTGACGTTCAGAGAAGCCTTAAGAAGTGAGGTATGTAACCCAATTATTTATGTTATGTAGTTAGAGTGCCGGCAGACTCTGAGAGCCAACAGAAAGAAGCATCCGGTGAAGTCGACGACGCGTTCCCAGAGCCACTCCGTGAGCCAATATTACGACGAGTACAGTTCTCACAACTGTCGAGGATAGACTATTTAGGCAAGCCTTTTTCTTCTTCCAAATTCATGTCATGCTTGACTAACCTAATACAGTCGACTGGATCTATGAGGTATACTAGGAATCCCCATGTTTATACAATGGTCATTGAATATTGTGTAGGAGTTCAAGCACGATTACTATCCTGGTGAAACTGTCATCATCGCCACAGATGACGAACGTCTGGTCGGGCAAATAACCGAAAAGGCCAAATTTCCTGGACTCTCGAACCCAGATGGGTCAATAGAACGGAAAGCGTTCACCAGATATTTCTGCAAGGTGGACGGGCGACCTGGAGATCAAGTACCTCTCTTTGAGGAAGATCAATTATGCCGAGAAAGGAAGACTTTCACGAAGCTGCGGCTACGCTCTTTTCTCAAGAATTCAGCTTCTCGTGAAGCTTGGTACGGAGCTCCATGGCTGGTAAAACAACGACTTGCTGAGGAATATCGTATCCCCACTGAGATACCTCCCCATTTAACACAAGACGCTCAGGCAAAAATACGAAAAACATCACAGCCCAACGGTAAGAGGTCTGAGTATGAGGGCGCGTTACACAACTTCCCGGCATACGGCCCCCAGGTTGGTCAGCAGTATCACATGATCAAGCCGCGAAGCAAGAAGGAAGGCCAGCAACAAATCGAATTCTCTCAGTTTCTGCAGTATCACCAGCCAACAGCAAACAATGTCCCGCTTCACGTTCCTCCTGGGTTCCAAATCATCACACATGGCCCTTCCCCAATGGTCAATGGATTCGCTCCGATCGCAGCGAAAGGGCAGCCAAAACCTTCAGCTCCTCCCCAGCCAAAGTATCCAATCGAGGATCTGGAAATCCCCCCAACTCGAGACGGAGTACATCGACCACCCCTTAAATTTTTATCCGACATTCCACTGGGTGGTGACCAAATGACTGACAATTCATCATCGGCCATCAAGATGGAGTCTGTAGGTGCCCTGCTGGAGACCTGGAACACTCTTAATGTATATTGCCAAGTCTTTCAGCTGGATTCTTTCACTTTCGATGACTATGTTGAGTCATTGCATTTTAGCTCTGATGAAATACAGTGTGAATTGCTGGTCGAAATCCATTGTGCGGTCCTGAAAAGGCTTGTCAACGATACCAATGATAAGAATGGCCAAGTACAGATTTCTCTTCCCGATCAACCTGAAAGTGACGAAGAGCAAACTTCCCCAGAGGAGAGCAACCAAGTATCTCCTGAGCCGGAACCTGTCAAGCCTCCAGCTCGCTCTACTCGAAGTAGTCTGCTTAAGAGCGAGGCCGCGGAATTGAGAGAAGCCACGAATAGCATGTCTCTATCAGACACCAAATTGCACAGGGCTACGGAGCTGGATCACCATCAACGAGGTTATGATTGGAAAATGCGACTTCGGAAACGCGACTTTCAAGAAGACAGGTGGGTGTGCATCATTGTAGGTCTTCTCAATCAGCTGTCTCGCAATACTCGAATTGCAAAACCCTGCAACGACATCCTGGCACATCTCGCCCCGCTTGACAAGGAAGCTACACCGGAAACGGCATTTGCGCAGTACCAGACCCTTGATATCAATCACCGGATCAGCATTCTTCAGATAATCTGCATGAAAGTGCTGGAAACGAAGATTGTCAAGCAGTACATGGAAGAGTGCAGTATTCAGATGACGGAACACCGAAAAGAGAAGAACGAGCTCAAGAGAAGCTGGAAAGCGGCGTGAGTACATCTTAATAAGAGTGTTTGTAACAATGACTAATAATCACAGAATCGACGATTTGCGTCAACTACAGGAAGAGCGCAAGGCGTTGCAGCCTGAAAACTCGTCAGGAACCCCGCCTGCTGAGATCGAGGAGATCGAGGAGCCAAAAATCGAGCTTGATGAGGAAGAAGATGGTCTTGCTACTGATCCAATGCAGGAATCCGATGATGATGCACCCCATCAAGGGCGATCCCTGCGACGAGCCAATGACCGAGCGGCCGCTCGAAAAAAAAGGGCTGACGAGGATAAAGAGCGGAAAGCTGCAGCTGCAGCGGAGAAAGCAAAAAAGCCATCGAAAGAGGAAAGAAAATACGAGAAGGTGCTGTCCAAGATCGAAAGCGTTAAAGATCAGATAAGGGACTTTGAAGAGGAGATTGCTGTCGTTGAAAACGATCTACGCGAGGCTGATTGTCCCCGTACCAGAGTTTTGGGCAAGGATCGCTTCTGGAATCGCTACTATTGGATGGAGCGAAATGCCATGCCTTATGCTGGCTTACCGGACAGCTCTACTGCATCTGCAGGCTATGCCAACGGGTGCTTATGGGTTCAAGGACCAGATGAGCTCGAGAGGACAGGCTTCATTGAGCTTTCCGATGCCGAAAACGCCCAATACGCTCGTGCATTTCAGCTGACTGTGCCTCAACGTAAAGATCTAGAGGAAGGCGAGACTCACGTGGTTGATGCCCATGAATGGGGTTATTATGATGACTCTGACACTTTGGATATGCTTATAGGTTGGCTTGACACACGTGGTGCAAGGGAGGCTAAGCTCAGGAAAGAGCTTCAAACTCAGCGTGAACCTATCTCGGAGCACATGCGAAAGCGACAGGAGTACCTTTCCAAGGACGACGATAAGAAGTCAGAGCCCACCGAGGCTGCTACCGGGGTATCCACACGGAGGAAGACTTACGTTGACCCAAGCACCCACCGTTGTCTGGCATGGCGAAACACAACTGCCATACGAGAGATTGGTCATCTGCATTCAGAGACGCAGAAGCCCACCACGCGGAAGCAACGAGGAGTTGCTGTAAAGAAAGCTCAAGTCATAGAGGAGCCGGAAGAACCACCAGCACGACAGACCAGGGGGGCTGCACGTGGTGGCGGTGGAAGTAAAGGTACAGCGAGGACAAGTGGACGATTGCCCACGAGGCAAGGGTCTCGGTACGATTTCTGAACATGGTTTGGAGTGCATGGGGGTTGCTTGCCAGCGAACATCTTGCATAGCGCATTTATGGATTGGAGTCTATGCGATGGCATAGGGTAAAGTTGTAGAGCTCTATAAGTAGGATGTATGATTTTGTTTCCCACAAATAATGATTTGATGGCCATATCTCTCGCTATTGGGAACAATGTAGAGAAGATGCTGCGGGCACAGCGGGCGGTCCCAGTTGCCGCTTTCGGTGGGCGGGAGATTCCGTCTCATTCCAGACTCCAACATAATCGATTCAGTGCAAAGACCGCCCATTGAACACCTTAATCCATCTTTCTGTCCCATACGTGTGAGGCTATGTCTGCTTGTCCTAGGAATTGAGATATGGCATTCGAAGATGCTGACCGCAGAGGTTCTGGAGTCCTGCCACTACGCAGTGCCCTCAAGTTGCTGACCAAACACCACAGCTTCGGTAACTTCCAATTCAGAATTGGGATTCTCGGAAACAGCTGCGGCCGGAAAGCTGCTGCCCAAGAAAGAGAAGCCAAATGGGGCAGTCAAGCTCAAGAAGTCAATTGCTAAAAAGGCAAAGGATACTGAGAGCAACGGCAAGCTGCCCTTCTCTACAAACCCCAAGCCCACAAGCCTAATGTGGTCTCTGCAGGTGGTAGCACCTCTCCAAGCTCTCCCATGGTCAACGGCACCTCTAAAAAGCCCAACGAAGAACGTCCCATCTGTAAACACTGCAAGAAGCCTGTCGACGCTGCACTACTCGATGAGCACCTTGAACCATGCCTACAGAGGAAGAAGGAAACTGCAAGGTTGAAGAAGGAGCGAAAATTAGCACGAGAGAGGGAAGCGGCGGACAAGCTTAGGGAGCAACAGAAGGAGGGAGAAAAAGACAACGATGGCGACTCTGTCATGGGGAACGCCGGAGGCCCAGCCGCGAGCCAAGAGGGCGGCGACGCTGAAAAAGCCAGCATCAACGGCGATAGCACGGCCAGCAAAAAACCTCCCAGAAAATCCACCTCCAAGACCCAACCAGGCGACAAGAAGACCAACAAGAAGCGCAAAGCCGATGGCGACGACGTAGAAAAAGAGCCCAAAAAGAAGAAAGCTAAGAAAGACGACACAGAAAAACAAGCCCCTAAACCGAAAGCTGGAAAGCCGCGAGGTCCTGTGAACGTGGAAACCCAATGCGGCGTTCCTCTAGGCGAGAATAAGGGGTTCTGCGCCCGCTCCCTGACCTGCAAATCGCACTCCATGGGGCTCAAGCGTGCCGTTCCCGGTAGATCTGCTCCGTACGATCAGCTGCTCGCTATGTACCAGAAGAAGAATCAGGCAAAGCAGCAGAAAGCGCTAATGGATGCGCAGGCCGGAGCGCATCCGCAGGACGATGAAGATGATGGAAATGCAAACCTCGATAGTGACGAGGAGCGTGAAGCCGTTATGAAGGGATTGGGGCGGTGGAGACCGAGACCGCTGGAACAGGCTGTCAGCGTTGGGGTGGGCAGACGGTATAAGTATGTGAGATTGAAGGAGGCGCTGGGAAGTGCGCTCGCTGGGGCGGGTGGGAATAGAATTTTCGGTGTTCCGGCTGCTGGACCAACTATCGGTGCTGATAGTTTTGGTGACGGATTGGATGGGGCTTTCGAGGGCCAACGGGTCATGAGTTTGGGCCAGGAGCCGCCGTCGAGGAAGGCTAGTGTTGCTGGCGGAGGTGGTGTTGCCGGGCATGGCCATCCTATGCCTAAAGGCGTTGCGGTACCGGTCAGGAAGGGGAGTATCGCTAGCAGCGCGGGTGGAGCATAGAGGGATTTGACACTATATCTGGAGTTCGGGCAGACCACTACTGAATGTATGAAGGAAGACATGAATGAATGATACCCCAGGATATATGGAGTACGGGAGCAAAGTCAAGATAAAGTAGCTTGGAGTCACTGTGATAAGGGACACTTGCAGGGTAGTTTAACCCTGCATGCCTATTCACACGTTTTCATATACGATGGACGAGGTACTGTATGCACCAGATGTGAAATATAATATCATTATCAATGACAAGAATTCATACTGCTGTACTCACAGGATCCATCATTTCACTTTCCGCTCATCACGTGGAAGCAACTGGGGAAGTCCAGTATCCAAGATTGACCTCACGCTTTCATAAATTACTTGCCTGCCATATACAATCACCTATCCTAGCTAGTCTCCTCTTTCACTCTCGCCTCATCTCTCATCTTACAGACGTTGATATCACTACCCTTGATCCTGCCTCACTCTCTCATCCACCCTCTCCCTATGCACCTTATTCTTCAAATGAACCTCAAAGTTCGTAACTCCCGTTTCCGGCCCAGGGGTGTACCATTTCCCGGGACAATCCAAACACTTAATCCGTGGGTAATACATAGTCCTCTGATGCTCAGGCGGGGGCGTCTCGGCCGGCTTCCCCTTCTCATCACGGCTGTGGATGGCCTGATCAGTCCGCCTATCGACGATGGTGTAGCGCATCAGACCCTCAAAGAGGTCGTCGGGGTAGGATTGCTGCAGCTTGCGGAGAGACTTTTGGAGCCAGTCGGGCGGTGGGGGCTGAGTGGACATTTCAGTCAGTGATATGGTCTCGAGCTGAGTGGGTGTTGGGTAAAAGATGGAGGTAGGCTTACTACGGGATGAGCTTCGCTTGGTGGATGTTTTGCGTCCACCCGACCCAAGTGTGCGGCGTGCGGGTGGAGGATATTGCCTTCTCGACCCTGAGGTGGACTGCCGTGGTGTTGACTGTGCTGCTGATGGCCTGGGGTGGAGGGAGGACCCATTGTTCCTGGCTTGGGGGATTTGTGACCGGGTGTTGCGCTGGCTGAGCGTCGTTTGGGGGAGTCTCGTAGGTTCAGTCTACCACTTTTCTGGTCGCGGAGGAATTGCTTGAAGCGTTGTGGGGGGATACGAAGCTTGACGACGAGGGATGTGGAAGTCTCGTCTACACTTTCTTCTCTGTAGTCCCTTCTTCGCCCTGTGGTTCGTGTTTCATGGTGATGTAATGTCACAGATTCTGGCGTTGCCGAGCGCCCAAGCGCCCCTTTCATCGCGGCCTGTGCTGCTGTTGCTGCACCTCTCATGCCCCTGGTTCGCGCTGTGCCAGACACCAGATGTTGGGGTATTGCAGGAGAGCCAGGAATAGAATCCTCGCTTTCTGAACTCTCAGAGCCGTCCAAACTGTCTCGATCACGATAGCCTGGTCGCTTTGCTTTCCCCGTGGCTGTGACAACGCGTTTGAAGATGCGACTATCTTCGAGAGTCTCGGCTGTGCCGGGAATGATTGAGGACACTACCATCGTCGGTATCGTACGTCTTCTGTCTTTTAAGTCCGGCAACGCAGGGCCACCTCTTCTGTTTACGGAGCGCTTTTGCCGCCTCTCTTCTCGCGACAGCGAAAGCTCTGTCCTTTCCAGATCCGCCTCATTCAACTCATACAGATATGGTGTAAATTCTTTAGCAGCTTGATACGGTCTAAACGCCGACGACATCGGGGACGGCATCATGCCTGCCAGGAGGTCTTGATCAGTGATTGGACGGCCATCAAACGGATGGCCAATGATGTAGAGACTCCTTGTAAATAGCTGACACTGCTCTCTGATGTCATGTGCGATAGCTGTTGCAAATTCACCAGACAATGAGAGGTCTTTAGCCATTTGCCGGGCAAATAGCTCAGGCGCATCGCCGGAGTTATTGATATCCCACTCAAATTGATCAACAAGCGTGTGCTGCCCAATCGTTATATTGAGTTTGATAGTGATACGCATCTCATCATCTTTGTACGCAGTGTAAGGCAGATGAGGATCCTCTGGGCCGTCGTCTATAAACGGATGAGGGTGGTAGTCCTGAACCTGCTCTTGGATGTTAGTTTGCACCTGGCGGAGCAAGTCGCCGCAATTTTCGAGCGACAAGCCAAAATCCTCGACCAATTGCTGTGCGAAGAGATCTACTGGCACAACCCTGTCATGCAGATTCCAAGTAAACGTGTCGCGTAACCGAACCTTCTGCCACTCAATGTCGAGTCGAACCGGCACAAGTTCCTCCAACTGGTCTGCATGTTTTTGAAGCTCTCGTCGTGGAATGCGCAACTCTCTTGTCTTCCTGCCTCCTGGACGTATATTGACATCCCTAGGTAGGATGTAGCCTCTTTCATAAGGGTGCGGCGCTCTGTTAGGAATAGTTCCGTATTGACCGTAGCCTGGACCATAGATAGCAGCCGGGTTCGCAAGGCGATTAACAGGATAGACATCTGTCCCTCCTAGTTCTTTCTCTCTCTGGACGTCAGGATTTGTATTACGCAGTTTCAGGTTGAAAAGTCGTTCTTGTCGCTGATCCTCGAGTAGCTCTTGATTCCGCCGGAACTGTCGAAGGTGCGCGACGCTATGCTGCATATCGCGATCAATGTAATCGCGCAGCTCAACCTTCTCCACCAGCCTGCCATCTGGATCGTTGTGACCCCTCCGCCTCCCATGGTTCCCATCCGGAAGTGGACGACTTATCCGTGTGCCAGATCGCGAACGCTTTCTGGTTTGGATTGTTCTTTCTGATCTTGGGCTATGAGATGATGAGGCCTCACCATTGATTTCTTTCTGGGCCCCAGCCTCCTCGACCTCGCCATTCGGTTCCAAGGGTTTCGCGGTGGGCGCATTTGCTTTGGCAGCACCATATTCATTATCAGGGATTGTGCCATTCGGCGCATTTGGTGCTTCTGTCGACTTTGCAATGCTTCCGGACGGGTCGCTGGGCTGTTGGAGGGTCGTCATGACAGGGGGCGGCTATCGCGAAGGATGTTCGGGAAGAAGGGCAGAGCAGTCGACATCAGCGCGTTAGCAAAGAGCCCATGATACTAGGAGACTAGATTTCATCAGCACCCATCCACATCGAAAATTGGTCTCCCATAGCCCAGGCGCGCTGAGCCCGCCCTGTGGTGAGGGAGGGGAAGGCGCTAGCCATTGGGAGTGGAAGATGCTTGTGAAAAGCAATGGCAAAACAGCCAGGCAACAGGCCGCTAGGAAGGCATCAAAGACAGCTTGGAAGTAAGCATACGTACCAGCTATTTACATGCGTGAAGTGGGGGGGCAACTACCTCGCTATTGATCTCGCGTGGCAGACCCGTCTCCGTATGGCCATCGCTTTTCTTAGGGTTAGTTCTGTCGCAAGTGTTGCAGGGCTGGGGCGTCGGATATAGGGCTTCGTTTGGCCGAAGCTAGGCCGTAGACGAACTAGCTTTGAATGCTTTACTTTTGTACGAGTAAGGGAATCAATCCCTTTCGATCATTCTCATTCCTTTCAACCTCTCTACTGTCTTTCGTCCGGCATGTTGACTATGAGAGAGAGATGGACTAAGCTCGCTCGCAACACCGTCGCCTGATGGAGCTGCCGAGTACACACATCATGACACCAGTGATTGAGGCTGGGACGATGTCCTCGTAGTATTCATACCATCTCAAAATAACGAAAATTCAGAGAAATGTGCCAGTAAAGACGTCGACATGGGCGGATCTGTGCCCACAATCCCGGGAAACAAGGCGGACCATAGCCTTGCCTCTGGCTTTCGCTATGAAGTTGCAAGTCTCCTAAGCCGAAAGCAAACAACCTTTCCAGGTGCTCAGCCTGTAAGTTTTGCGGCAAAACACTTGCTTGAACTCCAGAAGCAAGACTACTATGTCTGCGAGAAAACCGATGGCATTCGCTGTTTGATGTACCTGACCCACGATGGACCTACGGAAGTAGTATACTTGATTGATCGAAAGAATGATTACTATCATGTGCCCGGTCTCCACTTTCCGTTGCCAGATGATAGTGACGCTTCCTTCCACACCAACACCATAGTAGACGGTGAGCTCGTCAACGATACTCTCCCGAATGGAACCGTGGAAATGAAATACTTGGTCTTTGACTGCTTGGTCCTGGACGGCAACAGCTTGATGCATCGCACTCTGGATAAGCGGCTCGCTTACTTTAGGGAAAAGGTTTTCTTTCCGTACGAGAGCCTGTACAAGCGATATCCAGAAGAAAAGCAATATCTTCCATTCATCTTGAAATTCAAACAAATGGAACTCGGTTACGCCATTGAGAAGATGTTTAGTGACGTTTTGCCAAACCTACAACATGGCAATGATGGCTTGATTTTTACTTGCAGAAATTCGCCCTATACACCTGGCACGGACGAGCATATTCTCAAGTGGAAATCTGAGGATGAGAACTCAATAGATTTTCGCATGCGCTTTATCTTTCGGAAGATTGAGCCCGATTCTGAGGACGAGGAAGCAGATGGGGGTGTGTACTATGATTACTTCAACAAACCCCAAATAGAACTTACGGTCTACGGGGGCGACAGTGGTACAGAAAGGGATGTCAGTTACGGCATTTTATCGCTTGCGGACGAAGAATGGGAAGGGATGAAGGCTCTCAATGAGCCTCTCGACGAGAGAATAGTAGAATGCACCATGGACAAGACTAACAAATGGCGCTTCCTGCGCTTTCGAGATGACAAGAAGGAATCCAACCATATCAGCGTTGTGCAGAAAGTGATGGAGAGCATCCAGGATGGGATATCCAAGGACGATTTGATTAGGCAGCAAGGGCGGATACGGGAGGAGTGGAAGAAGAGACAAGCAGCGGCAGACGAGGCCCAGAGGAAGGATCAAGAGGCACGAAAGGCCGCTGCATTGGCCGCGCAGAAACGGGGTGCCAGTGGACAGATGGACGACGCAGTCAATAGCAGTGGAGGCGTGAAGCGTAAGTTTGAGGGCAGCGAGGGAGACGGTGCGAATGGTGCGAGCGGAGCGGCTGCTTAGTCTCGTAATGGTAAGCTACCAACTTTTCGTGAGCCATTCGTTCACTCAAAAGTGTAGATCACCAACTACGTTGAATCCACAGCGGCCATTACATGCGTGAACATAGAAAAGTTCTATGAGTCAATTTCGGAGATACCCTGGATCGTTTAGTTTTATCATTCATATTCTACATATCCAAATCACCGATTACGTGCATGGCTCTAATGGGTTCTATGTATGCTCCTTGCTCGCCTTGTCATGGTGAAATCATACTACTACAAATTGTCTGAGCTCTAAGGGTTGCTGATCCGCATGGTGTGCTTGCTCAACAGGGTTCTTCGCTCGAGATCTGGAGCTGATCGTTCAGATGGTCAATCGAACGTGGCCCACAACTGCCTGATGGTCAGAGTTGTACACGCCATCCTCAAATCTGTTTGGAATGACTGCATAGCCATCTGTAAGCCATTGAGAGCGTGCAATACTCTGGATATCAGAGTTGGGTGCGCTAGTGGACGAATTTGGATCTGCCCGGTTGAGGAAGATGAAATCTATTCTCTTCCGGCGTGTGTCCAAAGTGAAGCCAGAAAACGTATTGATGTCGCCGTATTGCTTAGACGCTGGAACCAAGTCCCGAACGTCAGCCATCGGAGAGCTATCCCCCGTGACCTCGAGATAAGCTTCTTCGTGAGACTCGCTATTAAAGTCACCCCCAAGGAAGACCGGCCTTCCGACACCTTGCCCTGCATAGGTCCTGATACGGTCCAGAATTATCTTGGCGCTTTCAAGCCTTGATCGAGGCCCTCGATCGTCTAGGTGAGTGCTATTTGCGACAATACTCTGACCTGTTGCACGATGCGTGAAGATGCCGGTCGTCAAGATTCTTGTTGATCCGGCATCCCAGTCTTTTGAAGGTCGGTCCGGAGTCCTCGAAAGCCATGTGGTGTGGAATTCACTGAGCGCCCAAACACTTGGTCGATACAGAATAGGCGAATACTCTCCAGCAGCCTTGCCATCATTCCGACCGACGCCAATGTAAGCCCATTCGTCATCCTTGTTCAAGTCATTGAGGATGTCAAGCAACTGTTCATAGAGCACTTCCTGCAAGCAGATGAAGGATTCACTGCAGTTGAGAGTATGATATACCAATTCCCTGTTCAGGTATGGTCGACGGACTTCCCATTTCTCCTCCCCTTCGAATGGGGATTTAGTTGCATACCGAATATTCTTAGTTAGTATAGTAATCTTCATAGGTTCCTTCGCTATTGGTGATGTGTTGGGGATACGGACCATGCTTGCGTCCAATTGTTATTATAGTGGTCGTTCATGCACTCGAGTAAACAAACAGACGTTGGAGAAAAAGGGGTCCACGGGGGCTGGTGCGTATGCGGGACGGATCGACGCCAGCCCACCTACTCCGTAGAAGCGACATGCCCCACTATCTCGATCGAACAATCTTCAACCTCACGCGATCAGCTACTTGTAAACCCTTGTTGAGATTCATTATCCACACGTACGGTTGCATTCAGCAATCATGGCGGAGGAAGCGGCTGTGGGTACGTAATGTTTTCACCAAAGGACTCGCTCAAGCCATTGCCTGAACCCAAATCCTCAAGCCATTGCCTTGCCCTTCGAACAGAAAACTAATTGTCACCAGACTATTCCCTAAATAATCCGGATACGCTCACCAAGTACAAAACCGCTGCTCAAATCTCTCACAAAGCGTTGGATGCCGTCACCGGTACTTTGCGACTTAAAGCATCGTTCAATATTCAGAAGCTGACCCGTTGTAAGGGTGGTGTCAAGAGGGTGAGACGATAGTCTCAATATGCCAAAAAGGCGACGAGCTATTAGAAAAGGAAATATCGAAAGTATACAAGGGGAAAAAGATCTCCAAAGGTCCGAACGCCCGGGCTATCAAGCGCTCAAATTATGGTGTTTGACTCCGTCTAGGCATATCGCATCCGACAACGGTCTCGCCGAGCTCATACATAACGCCATACACTCCTTTGACAACAGACACCGAAGAGGCGGCTGTAGCCCTTCATGGCGGTGAAGCCATTAAAATTCAACTGGGTGCTCAAATTGATGGTTTCGGAACCATTGTCTGTGACACAATCGTCGTGCCGAGCGAGAAGAACAAGGACGAAAAGCTAGCAGGACGAGAAGCAGACCTTCTGTGGGCGTGCTACTATGCCAACGAGTTGCTCCTAAGGCTGATGCTTCCTCCGGGACTCCTCGCAGCGGGCTCAGAGGAAGAGAAGAAAAAAGCGACTGCCGAAAAAGCTCCATCTCAATCGAGAATCACTAAAATGCTAGAGACAGTCGTGAAAAGTTACGACTGCAACATCGTGGAAAGCACCACATCGTGGCTCTTTGATCGTAACGAAATAGAGAGTAAGAAGAAGATTGTGCTCGCCCCGGAGAATGAGAACTCCAAAGGCGAGGGCATACCTGAGGTTGGCGAAGTATGGGGTGTCGAGATGGGTGTGAGCATAGGAACGGGGAAAAATAAGATTCTGGAAAAGCGCCCTACTCTACATCGCAGAACAACAATCACATATCAACTCAAGCGCCCCAGCTCCCGGAAAACCTTGTCTGAGATAGTCAAAAAGTTTGGAACGTTTCCGTTCAGTTTGCGACAACTAGACGACGAGAGAGAGGCGAAGGTAGGAGTCGTAGAGTGTGTTCGAACGAATGTGCTTCGACAGTACGAGGTAATATCAGACAAAGATTTGGCACCTGTTGCAAGGATTTTCTGTACTATAGGTACGCTCCCCCTAGTTCCTTCGTTACGAAGTAAAAACATATTGAACGTATACAGCTATAACGAAAAATGGTCTCGTTCGTTTGACATCCCCACCACCGCCCGATAAGGAGAAATTCAAGACAGACAAGAAAATCACTGACGCTGAGATACTTAAAATATTGGAGCAACCTCTTTCGAAATCGACTGGGAGTAAGAGCAAGAACAAAAAGAAGAAGAAGAAGCCCGCCAAGAAGACTGAGGAGAATGACGACGAGGACGAGTCAAGCTCTGAGGAATGATTTTCAGATACTTAGCAGGACACTTGCACTTAGAATCAGGGTTTTTCAATGCATCATATTCAGTCATTGAGGCATGCAACTGCTCTATGAGGAGATCCTGATGCTGCTAGTGGTCCCTGCCACTGGGAACTCGTTGCAACACTCGGCGCAACCGAGGTATACAACGAAGAAAGTAAGGCAAGGTGCTGAACGATGCTTTCAGAGCTAGGCTTGACCAAGCAGGGTCGTTTCAAACTTCGTAGCATACATCGAATGAAAAAGTCATCTGCAAACTTCCTTTAGATTCGTTTGCCCATATTACCCCTTTTCCGCAAAAGTAGAGTGTTGCCCCACCACTTATGTAGCAACCAACCTACTTTGATGTGATAATAAGCAGCACGAATCAATAAAAGATACTACTTCATCCGACATATTCAGAATCTCTCAATTTTGCTCACGGAGCAGTTGATGGACTTTTCGTTGTGATCTATTGGAGTGAGCCTGGGGCTCCTATTGTCTCCGGCGCTTGGCGTTTCGATTCCTCAACCTCCAACTCTCCGAATAGTACCTTTTTATTCAACTCTGGCGACAGCCATGCGCACTGTCTTTCGGGGCTCGTAGAAGGTTTGAGATGATCTTGACTTGAACGGATCGTTAGAAGATATACTAAGAAGGTCCAGATCACATCTAAGTCGTCGTCATCCACCTCCATACGTCTCTATGACCTCCTCGAGGCAAATGCGAAGGTCCGGCCTCTCGCACGCCAACCCACCATCAACAGAACGGGACAAAATTGCCCTCAAAGACGATCGACTACCCAGCTATGACGGCGTGAATTTGGATTTATGGGAGGAGCCACCGTTGCGTGAGCCGGTCCCAAGTTTTCGGGATTACAAAGGGCTTGAGCCGCATGGCGTACTGGAGCATATGGCCCCTCTTGGGCACGGTCCAACACCCAAAGCGAAAGCTCGAGTGAAAGTGCACGAGCCTCTACGACGGACGCCGCAAGTGAGGAATGGAGAGCCGAGGACTGCAAGAGAGGAAGTCTCGACAGTTGAGCCTGTCCCACCACTTTCGATATCATCGCCCAGCCTACGCTCTGAACATATGCCTCCATTTGTACCGTCTAGTACGACAAATCCTTTTGATGGGCAGGATGCAAGCTCCAGGATCGTGCCTAATATCGTGCCAACACTATCAAGTCCTACCCGGCCTAGTGTTGTCAATTCGCCTCATGCTCAAGCCTCTAGCGCTCTCTCGCACGAGAAATTCAGGCAGATAGACGCAGCAGTGCAATCAGCCGTAAGACGCTCTGATCAGCTGGGCAATAAGCCTCTAAGCTTAGCGCTCCGTAAGCTCCACGATGAGGCTCTGTATAACCCATCCGTGGCCAGCCTACTTGATGCCGTCTTATCGCAGACTGTAAATGAGCAACAGATTGCTGACTTCCAAGTCTACATTAAAGCGGCCAAGAAGCAGGTCAAGAAGAGTGAGGCGGGTAGGAACATGTCTACCCCATCCGTCTCCAATTCACCCGCAACGAATTTGAGGAATAGTGCGTCAAGGCAGCTCGACGCTTCAAAAGATACGGTGGAAATGACACAGCCAAGCAGCTATCCTACTACATCATCAAATCATACCCCTTCCAAACGGTCCTTGAATAACTTGATGACAAACGGCTCACCCTCCAAAAGTGATAGACCGCTCAAGCGGTCAAAACGCTCACTCAGCATCTCTGACAATGACTCGCCCCTCTCCGATCTAAATTCCGATATAGAGGATCATATCGAGGACTATGCTCCTGACAAAGTGGAGTCTACATTGTCAACCTCCACGGGTAATCACATTGACCCTCAGCTGGCTAGGGTACGGCCTGGTGCGGGCCCTAGAATGGGCTCGTTCACCAACCGAGTACCTGTAGAACTTGACACACCCGAAGCGCGAATAGCGGCCAGAAAGCGACTTGCACGGGGCTTCGATGGATATAAGATTGGTGAGAGTAACGTTCGATCTCCCTTGATACCAACGCGGCAACCGTCTCCTCCACCGACTGCCCTACAGCAGCGAGTGCAGCTACCACGTCGCAACGGCAACTCCTACAGAAACAGAGCAAACGATGATACAACTTCGGAATCCTCTCTTTCTTCATTTAACGAATCACTTGCACCTCCGCCTGGAGCAGGGCAGAGAGGCATCACACCACAGCTTGGCCGGCCTCCCAAAATAATCAAGAAGGTTGCTCGCATAAAACAATCGTAAGCCATCTATTTGCTAGTCTTTTGCTATTTGCGATTATCGTGTCTTATTTTCCGCCTACTGGTCTTGATGCTTGTGTTACGAGCAGTAGTCAGATTCCCTCAATTCCCAACTAGCGCGATCACGTATTTGGGGAGGCTGACATTTCTGCCACGACATCTCTTCCTTCCTATGTCACATCACATCATTACGTTTTGCTATGCGCATTATCTTTGTTTTCCCCCTACCGATATAAAGATGCACTGCTCTCAGTCTTCTTCATCTAAGCTTTTAATATAATGGACTGCTTTAGACAAGGCCTGCAGAAACGGATAGCTAACCACGACTTGATATCTGATAGGCCTTTGAAGAAGCGCAATGGCGTGATAGCTGGTCTGGTTCCGCCTACGGAGTCGGAAGCCAATCAGCTTGGTATTGGGCGTCACGATGACCATGTTGTAAGTCCCCCATAGCCCTGGCAGATTGATTCGATGTTCCGGCTACGAGATTCTGCTTCTTTGGACCAGTACTTGACGAAGTGAAACTGACTCTTCCATAGCCAGAAACTGATCGCTGTTCTGCCTGTAGCGGAAACGGCAGTTTGGTCATGTGTGATGGCTGTCCGCGTGGATATCACTTTACGTGTTGTGATCCGCCTCTAGCTCCTGATACTCGTGCGGAGCAACTTCCTGACCGATGGTACTGTTGGCGTTGCACAATGCATGAGACCGACGATTACCAGGACGATCAGCCTCTAGGTATTTGGACAGAGCTCAGAAAGACTATTAAGTATAGGAATCCTACGGCTTTTCATCTCCCACGAGATGTTCGAGACTACTTCGAAGGTGTCATCACTGGTGAAGAAGGCGAGTACGACGAGCTGCACAACATCAAGATTTCAAAGTAAGCTTCTTTATCACCCAGCAACTTAGTTATCAAGTCAGTGCTAAGTTGTTCAAGGGCGCGAAGTGGGTACGAAGAGATCCCGGATAACTTAAAGATCAAGGACAAGAAAGACCTTGCGGTTCTTTGCTCTAGATGTGGCGGCTCTTCGACTGGCAAACGCGAGATTGTACCTTGCGACTATTGCAGTCTTTGCTGGCATCTCGACTGTCTTGATCCGCCACTTGCGAGTGCTCCAAACAAGAAAAGCACCAACGGCAAACCTCGACAAACATGGATGTGTCCAAACCACATCGATCATGAACTGATCAACATGAAAGCCTCGGCACCTACTGCGGGAAAAAGGGCAACTATGAAATCCGCATCTGTCGACCCGGATTTGAACGCAAGGACATTCAGGACCAGAAAACCCAAGGAAGCTCAAATCACGGCGATTGGCTTAAGAAGGGGCTTCAAGACCAACGGTCTGATTGAGATAGAAGAAGAACAAAGCGAAGAAGAGAGTGAGATCGAGCGGGAGATATCCGGAGTGATATACAAAGTTCCAGAGCGAGGCATCAAACTTGACTTCATTGACAGAATCAAGCGGTAAGTTCACGTTAGGAAAGTGTTTGAGAATGTCTAACTGTGTTCATAGTGCGAACCTAGAGAGCTTTGCTTACAAAGAGAAGCATGCCCCACAGGCTCGAGGCCGGCGAAAATCCCAGCATATACAGACGGCAAAATCCAATGCATCTACTGCCCAAAAGGAACAGCCTGCACTGGAGGAGCGGTCTCTTAAGGATCGAAAAGCAGCCTTGAACCTGATGCAATTGGCACAGAAGAATGCTGAGCTCAACCCTGACCAGGTGACGAACCTGATTGATACGCTGACTGTTAGTGTTAACTACACTGATAATTCACCTTTACATACATTGCTAATTATTTCACAGGCGGAAGCACCGCTCGAAGTAGAGGAATTGTGGGCCGAATCCGATCGCAAGGTGAAAAAAGAGGCAGGGAGGACTGTGTCTGCTCCGCGAGCGGATGAGCAAGAGAAGAAGGATCTGGAAGCACTCATTGCATTGGCTCAGAAACGTCTCGGCTCCTTATCTTCGTAGCGCAGCAGGGTCTTTGCGCATCTTGGGATGTCTGGGCTGATGGATGGCCAACCTTGGGTAATGTATTTGCATCTGCGTCCCGTTCGCTTGACAGCCAGACGGGTGCAGCAAGAGACTATGGGATATTTCACACCATATTATTTGTTATAAGCGCTGAGTAAAGGCTTGTGGGCGTTTCATGCCTTTTAGCATCTGGCACGGGCGACGAATAATCTTGACAGATCAACAAAGCATTCTAACTTGAAGCCATGCTGACTAAGAAATGTACTTCATCTTCATGGTTGTCAGACTGGCGGAGAGTAAAAGAAGGAAGTGTGATCCTTCAATGCTATATTCAGCTTCAGCTATGCAAATATTGTGCAAATATTGACAAATATAGCAAACGACGACTAAGTAGGTACAGTCTTGACCGCATCCGTCTCATGCCGCTGTAATTAAAACTGCCCGAAAGATAATAGCCAAGTGCCGCAGTCGTAAATACATTCAAGAAGCCATATGAGGTACAGATATCCATCCACGGAAGCTCGCTTTCGCTAACGCCATGCTGTTACACAGAAGTAAGTCCCCCCTTCAAGCGACGTGGATTAATCTCGTCATAGAGATCACATTCACAATCTTGCCGTTTGCCATCCACCCACATCATTGCTTCCCCCTAGCTCGGGCTCCCTTGCCAGTGGATCCCAATTTTTTCGCCTTGATAGGCCGTCGGGGAGACGGGCTCGCTGGCGCCTCCCACTCATCAACATCTTTACCATCTTCGTCCGCTTCTTCCGGGACATCTGCCTCATTGCCTTCTGATTCGTCATCCTTGACATCAGCTTCCTTCCCGTTGTTCATGGTGTACGTCCATTCGGCTACTCCATTCATCATCTCCTCGTCATCTTCATCCGAGTCTCGCTCCTTTAGAAGACCTTCACCACCTCTGACCCGGCCGCTTCTCCGCCTCTCGGTTGGCGTGCCGTCGTCGGTGGTTTTCTTCGCCGCTTTCGGCTTTTTAGTAGCCTTGCTGACCCCATTTGTTGTCCGAGTGGGCTTTTTGTCTCTATTCCCTTGGCCTTTCCGTATAGGTAAGGATTTGCCTTTTTTGGTCTCTCGACCCTCGTGGTCTGGAGCTTCGGTCTCACTTTTGCGTTTTCGGCTTTGGGTCTTCGCGGATCTTAAGGTTTTTGTGACAAGGTCCTCTACCCGTTCTTCGACGTCGTCAAGCAGGAAGTTCTTTTCTGCTATGTCCTGCGCCTCTTCGTGGTCTTTGATTTCTGCGAACAAGGATTTCGGCAGACTGGCTTTGCCTGGTTGAGTTTGAATCGTCCAGTGGTTGGCTTCTTCATATTTGCGAATTGTGAGCTGAGCAAGGTCGGAGAGATGGTACAGATTCTCATCCGTCTCTGGGGAAGGCGTAATGGCGTCATGTGACTGTTTGACGCGTTGGGCGATGTGGAAAATTAAGGAAAGGTTCTCTTCGCTCGCAACAGCTTGTAAATAGTAAACCACGTAGCGTGCAAAGATAACCAGGTCAGCACTCTCTGCACTATAATCAGGATGATGTGCGAGAAGGGAGATTAGCCGAGCGAAGACGGACTCCATCAAGATTGTGGCCTTTGGATTTTGACTCTCGCCTTGCAAGCTGTGGAAATAGTTGGTCCGACTTCGTAGCCACGTTAGCACCTCGGAGCGGAGTGATGTTGTTGGCTCATAGGCGAAAAGGAAGGGTATAGCAAAGAATCGCTGAGGTAGCCTTGTAGCGCCGATGTGTTTCTTGAGTTGCTTTAAGAAGGAAATGCGCACAGGTGGGAGCGGGTCATGAACTGTTAGCGATAGATCGTTAAACATGGCGGGTGTGAGAAGAGCATCGGTGGACTTCTTGAGGCACAACTTTAATGATAGTCTTGCTGCCTGTAGTCGTAGGCGCGATTTATGTACAGGAGGTGTTTTCTCAGAAGGAAGTAGCTCGCCCTGATTTTTGACCAACCGGTTTAGTGTGTCATAAACTGGAGTTGCGATTTCACTCAGAGTTTCTGGATCGTTATGTGCTCGCACACGATTGACGAGAATTTTTAACGCCCAGCATTTAGCTTCACATTCTTCATCATTTGCGTCTGACCAGGTATATGTTTCCGTTGGGTCCTGTGAAGGTGCTCGTGACTGCAGCAGTATCTGCTCTATGGCGATCTCACTGATTGCATCACTGTGCGGGTCGGTCTGTTCAGGCGCGAGAAGCATAAGTTGGGACAAGGCTGCAAGACGCGAGAGGAATCCTTGTGTTCCATACTCAAAGCCTCGAAGGCACTTTTGAACAAGTTCTTCAGCACGCAGCTCTTTCTTGTCCGAAGCAGTCACGATGACAGTTACAGCATGCTTGGCAACTGAGGCTGGTCTACCATAGAGAGCAAAGGCTGTCATTGCGGAAACAAATTGGCGGTCTTTGGGGATCTCCTCTGCGAAGCGTTTTGCGAAAGATGCGCAAGCTTTGAGGTTATCAAGAGCAGCCCCGTCGTTCGATTTGTCGTTGCTGGGAGCTTCGTCTTGTAGATATTTGCAGATGCCCTGCACCTGGGCTTTCAAAACCTCTGGTGTCTGCGTTGAGATGTCGCGGAGCATTTCATGGGCAGTCGCAGTCAACGCACCACCCTCCCCACGCGAGAACTCCATGATCGCCGGTACATGGCTTCTGTTGTAGATGATAGAGGCGACGCGATAAAGTAATGGCAGCAAAGAATTCATAAGATCCTGGGGCGCTGTCGTCGACTGCTCCATGCGTTTTATAAACTCTCTAATCGCCTTGTACATTGTCCGATAGTCACTCTCCGGGGCCATGCAGAAGCGAATGAGTTGGTAAGCTCGCCGATCATGCATCTTTGCAAACTTCCATAGATGAATAGATAGTTTCGATGGATCAGTGAATCCAGCCGCAAGATTTTGGATTAGCCGAGACAAATGAGCCTTGATTTCGTCCTCTTTTCTTTCCATGACACCACCATTGTAATCTTCACATAGCTTCAAGTACATGCCAACAACCTTGACCAAACGCAACTGTCTATGTTGAAGTGCATAGAAGACCTGTCTAGCCCTCTCATCGAGGTCTTTCGCAAAAAGGAGGATTCTTTCCGTACGAATCTTATCAGGGTTGAAATCGCTGATTTCAGGGTCTAAACCACCCTGGCTCTCCTTTGATATTGATGTGTTTCCGTTTGTAAGGATTACTGATTTGGCTGTCTTTAAAGGCGGGAATGTCAGAGGGAGCATGTTTTCAAAGATTACCTGATCAATGAGCATGTGGATATCATGATCATTGGTAAAGTAAGTTCCAAGTATTTTTGACGGTATAGATCCCAGCGCCAACGACACGCTCTCGTCACCTAGGAGCAGGTTACCAGCAGCAGCGCCCCACAGTCGGCTCAATACTTTCATAGCTTCAGTCCGTACGACATGCTTCCGATCTCGCATCCTTTCGGCCATGATAGCCAGGGTGGATCCCGGCGTGTCAATGTTGCCTGACGAACTGATTTTCAGGATTACATCACGTAGACTGAACGTGCCAACGGCCCTCAATGCAGAAAGACGAACCTTCTCATCGGCGTCTCCAAGCATTCTGGTAAGACCTTTGATTAATCGTCCTTCTTCTTCCTGGCTCAAACCAACTCCACCAGCCGCAGTCCTTAGGATACGACAAATGCCCGTAGTCCATGCGGCCCTTATGATTGGGGACTTATCATTACACCTGCTATGAAAGCTATTATAGGCGTGTGGATAGACTTGGGCAAACGGTTGTGGAGATAATGGTCTCATCAAGACATTTTGTTCAGTGATGGGATCTCGAGTATCGAACAGAGCAACATATGGATACGTGAGGGGATTCAGAGTAGTTGGGGTAGGACAGCCGGCTGCTCCAATACCAGAGACAATATCTCCAAAAGCTTCCGTGGCAAGCAACCGTAAATGAGCATTTTCAGCCGAGAGCTCGGCTTCCAATTGAGGTATGACGTTCTGCAACACATTTGGGCATGCTCGCCATAGCTCTCGAAGCAGCTGGTGTGCCTTCCGAAGGTCTCTCAAATCTTCGTCAGTTGGTCCGAATGACAGATCGACATCGGCGTTATCGATCTCTTCACTGATCCTTCTTCTTTTCGCGCTTCCCCTTTCCTTAGCCGCAGAAGACGCATCAACGATTATGTCATTGAAATATTGGCTGATATGTCTTGACATCCGATCAGAGCAGTTATTGCATACTGTCTTGGCCATATTATAGGCCGGTGGAAGCTCTTTGATTGCCAATCGTGATTGTTTCTCGTCCATTTGTTGTCCATTTTTCTTCGATTTTGGGAAATTGCTGTCGGCAACATTAGGATCTATGCGTAGGAATTGCGCGACTATCACGTCAATGACTTCCTGGGGTAACGATGCCGACTCGTCTACCATAATGATCAATATTTGAGTCATGTGAATCTCAACAGTCTTGCCAATCCTCTCTTCTGTCGAAGACGAGTTCGCACCTGCTAGTATATCAAAGAAGCTCGTAAATAGGTTAATAGTAAGTTTGTCAGAATCAGGTATGTCAGTTAGGAGGACGATGCTCTTTACTTCTGCCAAAGAATTAAGGACGTAGAGATGTTGCTGATTGTATGCATTAGAGAGGTCTTTCAGGGCAAGCAGAATCGAGCTAATGAGCATGTTGAAGATATCCTAAGTGATGTCAGCTCTGGTCATATTACCATTGAAAAGACTTGAGATGTACCTTGAGTTGGTGGCCAGTGTAGGGAGCATCCGGCGCACACAGTCGCAGTATATCGACTAAGCAGCACGCTGTCCAAGCCCTGACCCCTTTATCTTTATGCGCCAGCAGGTTTGGGCTTGCCAGCTCCTTTGCGACCCTAGTGAATGAATCATGATCATTCTCTTCTTGTTCCATGTCGCGCATCTCGTTCGACAAAGCTTGCAATCTCCGAAGGAGGTCTGCCACGGGGATCGATTTTCCAGCGCGCCATGAGAGTGGCTCATTGAACTGCAATCCGCGTAGAGCGTCCGAATCCCCCACTCCATTCACCGCTATTGGGACTGAAGTTGCATCGGGCGAAGGCATTTTGGTGGTGGCTCAGTTGCTCCCTTAAGATGTGAGCAAGGGAATCCTTCTCATCCTTTCAGGACCAGAAACGTTGTAAAGTGTCCGTATACGCGGCATCGGCATGTGCTTCCAGATCAAGTACG
Source organism: Bacidia rubella (assembly GCA_032158265.1). Lineage (NCBI taxonomy): Eukaryota > Fungi > Ascomycota > Lecanoromycetes > Lecanorales > Ramalinaceae > Bacidia > Bacidia rubella. Next base: position 843,041 of record JAVTIF010000005.1, on the reverse strand, counting down.
AAGTTACTGTGATTTGTCGGACGCGCCGAGATTGGCGTCGACGCGTATCGTAATGACGGTTTCTTTGGGAAGCGCTGTTTTCGAAACGTACGAACCTTATTTTTTTGCGTACACTCAGTACGTCTTATCGATGACGTTCTGCTGCTGTTTGACAGCGTCCTCGTTTTCGAAATCTTTTGGCACACGCTGTCTAGACCACTGGTTGTTAGTGCGGAAGTGCTGCTCATGAGAAATTGTACCATTCTGCGGGGCCGAACCTCTTGATTCATCTAGCGAGTCCCTTGCTCCAATTGAGATTTCTGCTTTTCATGTTTGCCAAATCCTTTGGATCATCTTACCTGTGAAATCATGCACTGCACTATGCACATCAACTTTGTAGTTACTCTGTACCTGCTCTTGTTAAAGGCTCTGGCTTCTACGCTCTATGACAATCCTGAGCAAGATCCACTTCCTCAACGAGAGTTACAAGACGTGGATAACGGTGACCTAGAAGAAAAATGGGCTCATGAGGTAAAAGCCGTCGCTTTGCTTGACCTCATTGTTACTTCATTCATCTTGATGACTCGTGCTTTTTAGTGGGCATTTTCTGGAATATCAACTTTTGCACACCTTAAGCATTTCAAGTGCCTGACTTCACGAGAGAAGCTCTTTGATATTGCTGTTATCGGTATACTATGATCGAAACAACCAACCTGAGTTGCTTTCTGAGCCGAGGTCATTAGGTGCGCCTTTCGATACAAGCGTGAGCTATAGGCCAGGTGCTCGCTTTGGACCACGGGCAATCAGAGCAGCTTCGGCTCGACAAGTGCCTTTCCGCGGGTTTAATCCGCGTCGTGGGCTCAATCCTTACAGCAGCCCGTACACAATTGTTGATTGCGGTGATGTATAAACTTTTCTCTGCCCTGCAGCTGGTGAGACTAATCTCATCAGATCCCAATTTCTCCATTCGATAATTCTCTTGCTCTCGTTCAGATGTCATCTGCCTTTCATGAGCTGGGAACACGTCTACCCGCTATGACAAGTCCAGTTCATCCCAGACCGAAGCTTCTCACTCTCGGTGGAGATCATTCAGTTGCTCTGCCTGCACTAAGAGCATTAAACAAGATCTACGGTCAACCGATTGCGGTTGTGCATTTTGATGCTCATCTAGACACTTGGCATCCCGGCAAATACCCATCTGCATGGCCGTCTCAACAGGCTAATTTCAATCATGGAAGCATGTTCTGGATGGCCTCTAACGAAGGTCTTATCCTTAATGGGTCTTCTGTGCATGGAGGTCTCAGAACGCGCTTGCTCGGTTGGGAAGATTACGAGGACGACACAAAGCAAGGTTTTTTGCAAATTAGTACCGATGATATAGATGATTTAGGAACCCGAGGTATCATCGATACGATTCTCGAACGAGTCGGCACTCAAGTGCCAGTTTATCTAAGTGTTGATATTGACGTGATCGACCCAGGTCTTTGCCCTGGCACGGGCACTCCTGAAGCTGGTGGATGGACAAGCAGAGAGCTCATCCGCATCTTACGAGGGCTTGAAAGCTTGAATGTTGTTGGCGCTGACATAGTGGAGGTGGCGCCCGCATACGACGGACCTGGCGAACAGACGGCTCTTGTTGCAGCGCAAGTTGGGTATGAGATTTTGACAAGTATTGTTGGCAGAGGCATGGGTAAGATGGAAGGGGTCAAAATGCAGTCAGGAGAGCAAACTGGAGCTAACGGCCGTGATGAATTATGAGACTTTAGAGAGCCAGATAAAATTTTGAATTTCTTTCTAAAAATAAGACAATAATCGTTACCATAGAAAAAAGCCTAATAGCCCATTTTGTGCTTTCGCGCTACTGTCATAATTACATTAACATCCTGCAGTGTTGACTCCAAGGGTTGGTAGTAGATCGATATCGCAGGAGTCAGGATGTGATTGGCTGATCGCTAGCAGCTTGGCATCTGCGGCCCTGGACTTATCAGATCATCGGATAATAAATGTATTACATGTAGATCCAAACATGGAACCATCGAGGGATCTTTAGCTCAGGCCTGCATCAGGCCGCTAAGATGACGTGCTCCAAGTATTAAAAGCCTCAGAGCAAGTGGTGAATGGCGTTGTCTTCAGCCCACACTCGCCACAAATGGCAGATTCTCAGGCTCCGATCTCTACAGAGCACGCACAAGGCTATGGCACGGTAGAAAGCAATGGTGATGTTGATCGAGCATCCACCAACTCAAGTACTATCCAGCACGGGGTGAGGAACATAGAGGCTATCAATCAGATATGGACTCGCCCGTCTCTGATTGTGGCATACCTTGGGTACGTCTCATACTGGCCCCCTTTGCTCTTGGATTGCCGTTCGGATGGCCATATGTACAAATCCTATGAAATTGAAAGATCCCACGCCGATTCAGCTTCGCAACTTATCATATCGATCACTCGAGCTGACTTTGAAAGCATTTTCCTACTCGCATTTGCAACATCATTGGAAGCCCAGACGACCACGAATCTGACTGTCTACGCCACGAGTGCTTTCTCAGCACACTCACTGGTCTCTACAGTCCTGGTCGTTCAAAGTATCGTCAATGGTAAGATCTGCGCCCCGTAAGATTGTGACTTACTTGTTGACCTCGGTCTAGCCGTTGTCAAGGCTCCGATGGCGAAGTTCGCAAACGTTTTCGGCCGTTTAGAAGCTTTCACTCTTAGTATTGTTCTATATGTCATCGGATACATTCAGATGGCCGCCTCGAGTAACGTCCAGACGTTTGCATCAGCACAGATATTCTATTCAGCCGGAGCACAGGGACTGCAAATCTTGGACCAGATCTTCATCGCTGACACAAGCAACCTGCTAAATCGAGCTTTGCTTTCCAGCCTTCCGGATATTCCGTTCTTGGTTAACATTTGGGTAGGCCCTGTGATAGCGAATAGTGTGCTTGACCACCTGACATGGCGTTGGGGCTACGGCATCTGGGTGCTCGTTCTGCCTATTGCATTTTCGCCCTTGGCGTTCTCGCTTGCGCTGAACGTGCGGAAGGTTGCCAAACTAGACCTATTGCCTCGTTCTCCTGTGAAGCAAAAGGGCTTGATTCGTCAAATTGAGAAAGCTTGGTACGACATGGATGTTGTGGGCTTATTATTGCTGTCCGCTGCTGTTTCTCTCATCCTTCTTCCCCTCACACTAGCAGCCAAAGCTACAGCAACATGGCATAATGCAAGCATTATAGCTCTGCTTGTAGCTGGAGTCATCTGTCTCATCCTATTTCCTTGGTGGGAAACTTCGAAGAAGCTGGCACCAAGTCCATTTCTGTCACTTAGGCTTCTCACTGATAGGACTGTATTGGCAGGTTGCGCCATTGGATTTTTCTATTTTTCCGTCTTCTACACCAGTGTTCAGCCTTATTTCAGCTCCTACCTTCAAGTTGTGCACTCACAATCGGTGACGGCCGCTGGCCATATTGTGAACATCTTCACTTTTTCCTCCACAGTCACAAACATCCTGATATCACTTGTCATTAAATACACAAGGCACTATAAATATTACGTCACTGCAGGTGGATGTATTTATCTTGTTGGAGTAAGCTTGGTCAATCGTTATCGCTCACAGGACGCTCCTATTGCGGTGATTGTGGCAACACAGATTGCGATGGGCGTCGGTGTCAGCATCGTGCACGTTCCCACTCAACTAGGCATTCAGGCTTCGGTGAATCATAGCGACGTTGCTGCGGCTACTGCTATCTTTCTAACCTCTGTTGAGATTGGTGGTGCTGTTGGCAGTGCGATCTCCGGGGCCATATGGTCTGGCAATCTGCTTTCAAAGTTGGAGAGCTATTTGCCTCCGCCAACGAATGCCAACGCATCGATGATCTTTGGTAATCTGACTGTAGCCAAAGGCTTCCCAGCAGGCTCGCCAGAGAAGATCGCCATTGACCGCAGTTACCAAGAGACCATGGATCTGCTCCTCACAGTGGCAGCATGTCTTGCGGCACCTATCATCCCCCTCAGTTTCGCACTGAAGAATTACAAGCTCGATGCGCAAAAGCAAGAAGCCACAGAGATTGATAGTGAAGAAGGTGAAGAAGACGAGCAAACACCGCTGAAAGCAAAGGGACAACCCAGTGATCGGAATTGAGTTTATCAACAAGGATGCCGTTCAGCTTGGAAAGCTTTATGAGTGAAAGCTGTCATATGGAGGGTCTGTTCAGCGCGAGTCTGCAGGATCAAAGAGCGTTGGTGGTAAGGCTTGGTGTATGCCGCTGTACGAATGACTTGCAGCTTCCCGTGCGGGAATGATTGCAGTACATACGATACCTTACCACCTTAGATGCTCGGGGCCAAGCACCGACAAATGTAAGATTTACAAAATGCAATGATGCACTGCAGTAGAATCATGACTGGTGTGACCTGACATCGGCAGCAAGTTGCTATAATTATACCTGACAACGCGTTGGGTTCGCGATAGAAAGGTCGAGACTGCTCCGCAGCTTCGGCGCCAAATGCCCGCGGTGAGGTGGAGCTTCCATTGTTGAGAGCCAAGCATTTGAGATCTGCAGTGCTGTCTGCAACTCTCTTCGGTGCTTTCCCTTGTCCGACACTGTGTGCCAGAACAACCACAACTCAAGGCAGATTTGATACCCAGCAGCACCAATAAAGTGCAAAGTGAAGCCTACTCGACACCGTCAGGTGTCAGCGGGGAGGATTTTGGCAGAGGTTCCAGAGCCTTTTGCAGCGACGTCGTCCCTTGTCAGTCCCAGGGGAGCGAAAGTAAATCCAGAGGTTGCCTACAAACGACATTCCTGTCTGTCTCCCACCTTGAGCGAACACCTCGATACTCAAGACTTGCAGCACTGACACTCTGCTAGCTTGCTGAAACAGAGCTCAGACATCACTCCATCTCATTGTCTTTCAACTCTCGAGGGTCTGATCAGCCGCCAAGGGGGTGTGTGCGACCGCATCGACTCTGACCTGCAAAAATCCTCGTCGCAGCCCTTCTCACCGCAAAGATCTCATCCGCTCGTCTTCAGAATTCTTCGTCAAACCTAAACCAAACTCGCTCACGCTACAGGCGCCTCTTAAGGCCACTGGCACCCACTGGGGCGCATTCGAAAGACGACCATCATCGGGGAGCAACTGGGCATCTCGCATGCTCCTAAAGTTCGGTTGGGAGTGAAAAGTGAGACATGGCTGTTGCAACGATAAAGTACGCCAAGTCCTTCCTCCCCTTCTGCAGCTCACACCTTGGCTATCTAAACACATGACGTCCCGTGGCTGACTCCTAATCTCTGTAGATGCGTTGTGGTTGGTGATGGTGCGGTGGGAAAGACCTGTCTACTGATATCCTATACTACGAATAAATTCCCTTCGGAATACGTGCCTACCGTGTTTGACAACTATGCCGTTACGGTGATGTCAGTTACAATTTCACTGCTCTCCCCTCTTTTCGACCCTCTGCATCTTTGATCAAGGCCAGTACTGATGTTCCCGCTCTAGGATCGGTGATGAACCTTATACCCTCGGCCTATTTGACACTGCTGGACAGGAAGATTACGATCGGCTACGACCACTATCTTACCCACAAACCGATGTCTTCCTAGTCTGTTTCAGCGTCACATCCCCTGCCTCATTCGAAAACGTTCGGGAGAAGTGGTTCCCAGAGGTGCATCATCACTGCCCCGGTGTACCTTGCCTGATAGTTGGCACACAGACCGATCTTAGAGATGACCCAAGCGTGAAAGAGAAGCTCTCCAAACAGCGAATGTCGCCTGTCAGGAAGGAGGACGGGGAGCGGATGGCCAAGGATCTTGGCGCTGTCAAATACGTCGAGTGCTCTGCATTGACACAGTACAAGTTGAAGGACGTCTTTGACGAGGTATGTCATCTCCACTCTAGCAATTTCCGATGAAAACAGCGTCGGATCCAGCTCGTCAGCGTAGTTACGGCCATGAGCTCTTCTCAAACTGACGACTTGTATCTGCAGGCAATTGTCGCAGCTCTAGAGCCACCACCGAAACATCAGAAAAAGGATCGGAAAGGTCACCGCACATGCAGAATTCTCTGACAGCAGCAATTTTGGGAGTCGCAAGGGATGAGATCAAAGCGAGTCCTGAAGCTATGGTGTGGTTGATCGGAAGACGATGGAATATGGGGTCTTAGATTTCATACATTCTGGCTCGCAATTGAGCAAGTGTCGGAGATCGAGCTAGCTTGAGCATTGATGTACTCAAGAGCATCTTGTCGATCTGTCCCGTCAAAAAAATCAAAAAAACAAATGAGAGCTGACAAAGATCCGTGGCTCATATCTTGCATTGTAGGTTGGAAACGAGTGCAAGAGAGTTGGTATCAACTTTATCGAGACGAATTTGCTACAGAACGTTGGAAGTTGAAACTTGTTGCCAGCGGTTCCTCGTCATTGCTTTGGACTGCACCTTTGTTTACAGTGCCGGAAACGAGTGTTGCCGCAGCCGAAGTCCGGTCAAGTACCCAGTTCAAATTGACCTTGTGGCAGCAGGGGCCCAATGCTGTTCCCTCGCCACATTTCTGTTACTAGCGAATGACCTGTTCCAAAGCACCTCGATGCAGCTAATGTGCCACACAAAATCTAGGAGCTTGTAAAGACTCTCGCCAAACGTCTCGAAATCGTGTGCAAGTCTGAAATCATACAATGCTCACTGCGACAAGGAGCCCGTGTCGTTCAAATTGAAGGGCATCCTTTTCATCGGATAACAGTATATTTTTGGTGGAAGAGACCGAGTGGGCACGCATCAAAGGAACCTGCATCTCAAGACTGTGGCTGGTGCTCGACGAGGGGACCTCGGCTATCAACGCTAGCAAAATGAGTGGTCAGGAAGTGGCATCACGCATGCAAGACCGTTGTGGGCTGCTAAAACATGCAGTCCGCAAGAACAAATGGTCATACGGGGTGCTTACCTTCTAGAGAAGGTACATAGTTGAGACGGATGCTATATTGATGAGATCGACGCCGTAATGCAGCACAAGCTCCTCAATCATATTTAGTAAGGTACCTTACCCTCGTTAGGTTGATGAGATGCCTTGATGCCCTGGAGGGATAGGCTTGGCAAGGATAGATTGATAATCTGCCCGAAAAAGGAAGGCGCGATGTGGCTCTGTGGCTGGGAGGCCGAAAGGAGCTTCACGGAGGTTAATCCCTTTTAATCTTTAATCTTTAATCCCCCTGACCGTTGCCCTGCGGGCTGATGATCTATCCTGGAAAGTTTTTGCTTGCTCTTTATTCTATTACTTTTCCCCCATCTTTCTTTCTCATCATCCTACTCACACTCTTTCAACCACGCAAGATTCGTCGTTCTTTTCTTCCCTTCTATCTTCTTTTTCGAGCATTAATCGCAATCTTCCTTATAGGGCTACTAATTCTTGCACTGTTGATTCTTCAACTTTCACCATTAACATAGTATTAATCCATTGTCCTTTGTCCCTCCCAGACAACAAGCCTACCCGGCATTCGAACAAAGTTCACAGCGCCGAAAGCAGGACACCACGAGGCTTCAATCGTCTACGAAGTCCCTTGCCAGAGAAGATCCTTTTCCATCGTGCCGAAAGGGTAGAAGAGGTGGATCAATCGCAGCGATTGACGTCTATTCTTTTCGCCATCGAGTAGGCTGCTTTGGTAGTCCTTCCATTGTATCAAGAGGTGCGCATGGCAAAGAATACACATGCTTTACTACAGGGGACATGCTTCTGACTTCCAGCCAGTCAACATTGCTTTGACCCTATCAACACAACTGGCTACTCACCATCAATTGAAGCTTAGGCTATCCTCGATCCGAGTAACTTCTTCCAATTACAAGTCCACCATACCACAATCAATAATATACACGCTCTTTTAGCAAATCCTTGTCCTTCTGTCTGCCTGGCATGCAGCAACACGAGAGTTTCATGGAGAATGCACATTCTTTGCCCGCTGGTCCCTTCGCGGATACAGTGATGAAGTCGGAAAATGGTAATGATACAGGCTTCTCGCACAATGCCTACACCTTGAATCAACGAGGCAGTGGCTATTCTCAACGACATCCCCGTCGCAATAACATGTCGATCAACACTGCGGCTCAGTTCCAGCCAACGCGACCAAATCCAAATGACCAGACCGCCCCCGGAACAGCTTTTGACATGAATTTCACTCCGCTTTTACCATCTCAGCTTCTGCTCGGGAGTCCCTTTCAGCCGGGTACTCCACAGTACAACAACTTTGGAGGGTTTCAGCAACAGAACGCTGTGGCACATCAGCAGAATCAGCAATCGCAGATGGGGAGTCCCGTGCATTCTCCGCAATCTGGCTTTCAGCCCCAAATCTACCAAAATATGAACTATGGTAATCAACAATATATGAATAGCCCCCAATCACCCACTGAAAGTTTCGCCAATGTTGGAAACCAAAGTTTTGCTACCAACCAGCAAATGCAAATGGCACCGACAATGGGAAGCGCTACCAGTCGAACCGTGTATCTAGGCAATATACCGCCCGAAACCTCCGCCGAGGAGATACTTGGCCACGTGCGTAGCGGGCAGATTGAGTCTGTGAGATTGCTTCCGGACAAGAATTGTGCTTTTATCTCCTTCCTCGACGGCAGCTCGGCTACCCATTTCCATTCGGATGCAATCTTGAAGAAACTTGCGATCCGAGGTCAGGACATCAAGGTCGGTTGGGGAAAGCCTTCTCAAGTACCCACTTCCGTTCAAGTGGCAGTGCAGCAATCTGGAGCATCAAGGAACGTTTACCTTGGCAACCTCCCAGAGACAGTCACAGAGGCCGAATTGCGCGAAGACCTAGGCAAATTTGGGCCGATCGATACTGTCAAAACAGTCAGAGAGAAAGCTATTGGGTTTGTCCACTTTCTCTCTATTAGCAACGCTATCAAAGCAGTTTCCCAGCTTCCCCAGGAACCTAAATGGCAAGCACCACGACGAGTATATTATGGTAAAGACCGTTGTGCATATGTGTCGAAGACACAGCAGCAGAATGCAGCTCAGTATCTGGGTATTGCTCCCGGTTATGCACACATGTTGAACAGTGCTGACCGTGACCTCATCTCCAATGCTCTTGCACAACAGTCGGTCGCAGCAGCAGCCGTGGCAACTCAATCTGCTGGCGTAAACAATTTGGGCAATCGGACCGTCTACCTGGGCAACATCCATCCAGAAACCACAATTGAAGAGATCTGCAACGTTGTGCGGGGCGGACTTCTACATCACATCCGATACATTCCGGACAAGCACATCTGCTTCGTAACGTTCATTGATCCAACCTCGGCAGCGTCATTCTTCGCTCTGAGCAGTGTCCAGGGTCTCATGATCCACAACAGGAGGCTGAAGATTGGCTGGGGTAAACACTCCGGAGCTCTTCCCCCTGCTATAGCGCTTGCTGTGAGTGGTGGTGCGTCCAGGAACGTTTACATAGGCAATCTTGACGAATCGTGGGGCGAAGAGCGCCTGAGGCAGGACTTTTCAGAGTATGGAGAAATTGAACTGGTGAATGCGCTGAGGGAGAAGAGCTGCGCGTTTGTTAATTTCACTAACATTGCAAACGCAATTAAAGCAATTGAGGCTATTCGCAGCCGAGAGGAGTACTCAAGGTTCAAGGTCAATTTTGGGAAAGACCGTTGCGGTAACGCTCCTAGGCAACCTAGTCAGACGCAGCACGTCCATCAACAGCATCAAGCTATGCAAGGACGGGATAACATGGGCTCTCCACCTCCGGTCAATGGCATGTATCCAGCGATGAGCCATGCTGGATCGTCTGTCAGTCCCACTCGGGCTGCACTTTCTCCAGCACCTGGTTCGAATAGCTCAAATTCACAAAGCGCGATTCACAACCAGCAGCAAGCACACCACGGACACACTCCTTCAGCCGTGCTGAATGCGGGAGGCAACAATCCACTCGCACTGTATCTCAGTCAAGTTTCCATTCAAGACCAAGGTCCCGATTCGCAGCAGCAAAGTGCGGACCAGTATCTGAACGGTCCTTTGCAAAGCCAGCAGCAGCAGCAGCATCAGGTACCCCTTGCGTCACAACAGGGCTCGTTGTACGCAGAATCGAACATTAGTGACCCCTTTGCTGGGGGTGCCCTAAATATACCGCAGAATCAGCAAGGTAGCGGCCACGGCAGTAGCTACAGTCAAGGCATCAACAATTTCAACCTTCCGAACAATAGTAGTTCAAGCACAGTCGGAGGACTGTTGGCACCACGGAATCAACATGCTCGTGCCGTATCTCTTCCAGCCTTCTCTCAGGACAACTTACCCAATGGTAATACACAAGGCAATCAGCAGGGTCATGCACAGCAGCAACCCTACAGCCATCGTCAGCAGCAGGCCAGCATGAGCGGCTTCGGGGGTCTCGGCGGAGGAGCCAACTGGGGCCTTACTGGGTGGGCAGAGGAAAGCGCAGGCGCCCGATAAACTGCCCCAAAATGAACCCTAATCACCATCTGTACAAAGCATCTCTTCAACACGTCGGCACCAGATACCACTTTTACTTTGTTTGCAAGTGTCTGCCATGCTTGGGCAGACAGGGCGTTGAGAGACTGGTAGGATACATTAGACGGGGTTGGGAGAGGGTGATTACTACTCTACATTTGATACTCTGGTAGCGGGCCAGATCGGACCAAGATTTCGGCTCGTTATTCTAATTTCTAATATGAGATGGCGCGGATTAGAGGGTTGAGGTTAAAAAAGCAGCTTGAGATGCTGCATATACTTGTACTTGTTGATGGGACCCGCATCCGGCTTGCAGTCTGAAGTGTAAGAGGTATTGGGAATTAGAAAAGTGAGCAGAAGAGCTTCGTCTCTCGGGTCTTGCGTTGTTATTAGTTCAGGTTGGAAATTGAAAGTCGATTCAAAGCGAACTCAATATGGGCTTCAAGCTCGTGATGCCCCTTCCTATGCTTGTTAACGTTCAGACCCGAGTACCGCAAGCGTCAATTCCAAGACTTGTATGTAGAATTTGTATGCTAAGTTACAGCATCTCCACGACCATCTCGTACTTGTGCATGCCACGTTTCCCAGATGACGCCAAATGTTTACTCCTCGCATCCTCGCCCAACCCCTTTCTCGTCTCCTCAATTTGCCCTGCCATTGCTTTGGTTGGAGGACGATGCAAGCAAAGCTGATCACCACATCCAACCAGAGCAAGAAGAGTCCCAAAAAAGTTTCTCTGCATTGCTACTCAAAGCCTAGCATGAAAGCTGCTCGTGCCATGTTCCAGCTCCACTTGCCCAAAGTATTGCACCGAGCACAAAAAGAGCACAAAGGGCTTGAAATATCTACACGAAGCCTATTTGCCGTGGAAGGTTTGCCAGCACCCCTTCTTTAGCGCAAGGAATAAGGAACTCGTGAAATCCAAACGGGCTGTGAAGCGTCTTCTTTTTCGCATGAAATGAATACTATTTCTATAATCAACGCTGCGAGAATGTTAGCCTAATTACTGAAGGATTCTGTATAAGGATTTCGATTTACCCGTCGGCCCCGCATATCCGTCTGCATCATAGGTTGCTGATGGGGGTATTGCAAAGGGAATTGTTGATATGGAGACATGCCATTGAAGCCCATCATAGGGTTCATGCCTGGCTGAGAGAACCCGTTCTGCTGCATCATCGGATTCGGACCGACACCCATTGGACGCTGAGGGAGCTGATTCATGCCAGCAGAAGTTGCTGGGTAGCCTCCAAGGCCAACACCTTGATAGAATCCTCCAGGCGAATTATCGCGCCCTAACATTGACTGTTGGTAGGAAAGACCGTTCATAGAGTTTGAGGGGAAGTTAGGAGACAGTTGGTCGTAGGCAAGCAGGTCATTAGGGTCCATACCTGCACTGCCCGTGAAGCCTGTCTGCATGGGATATGGTTGCTGAGCTGGTGATTGCAAGAACTGATTGTCGTGATACTGCCTACCGCCATCCGGATGATGGTGATTCCTTCGATCCCTAGAGCCACCGTGTTGTGTTGACCTAGGACGCTCCTGATGTGATGCGTGTCCATTAGGTGTATGATCACGTTCTCCTTTACTGCTTTTGACCGAGAGACCAACTTCATCCATGAGACGCTTATAGCCTTGGGATGGAGAAGCCTTGATGCGGATGAGTACATTACGTACTTTCTGCAACACGTCGCCACGCTGGCTCTCATCAAAGCATGGCGTCGTCAAGACCTTGAAGATGAGTGTCGCACCGCATTGTTGGTCACTCAAAATATCTTCCAGAACTTTACCATCCTCGGAAAAGAGCGCTTTGAGTATGATTTCGCGAGCTTCTAGCTCGTTCCTCTGGTTGATGACTTTGAGAACCGTGAGATATGCCACTTTGTGGGTACATAGATGCACGAGATGAGGAACAAGTTTAGGTGCCAGGGCAGTCCTTCTATGCTGAAGAGTGCAGGTATCCAAGAACCACGTGAGCAGAAGGGCACCATTGGCATTGGTAGCAAGCTTAACGCTGTGCAAAACGATTGCGGCAGCTAGCATTCGTTGCTGGCTCCGAGTAGCGTGGTGACTCTCAAGGCAAGCCCTCATTGCTCTTGCACCAAACCGTCCTTGTGCAATGTCCCACATGCGGCTAAGCATGGTCTCGAATATGAAGTTGTTGTGAGGTGCTCCAAAGCGAAGACAGCCCTGGAGAACATAGTTGCCATATTGATCGAGGAACAGAGCAACTGTGTAAGGGCGGAGGCTGTCGATCACACTCTGCATTTGGTTGCTGAGTTTGCAAACGTCGATAATCTTCTGAGCGGCCCATGTTCCATTCTTGTGTACTCCGACCTGGGCAAGATAAGGCGCTATCTGTGCAAGCATTTGATCCTTGATCTCCTCAGAGCAGAATTCGAACAACTTCTGAACGACAGTGTTGCCAAGATAGTCAGAAGATAACTCCGCAACTTCTGGCAGCATTGCAACAGCTGTTTCTTCGATCTCGGACTGTGACATAGAACTGTTATCAATCCTCTTCCGAATATCACGCAGTCTCGGAGCGTCATAGAGCCTATTCTGGCTCGGCTCAGGGACTTGTGGAATTTCATCTTCGAAGTCGGCGAAGGCTTGGGCAGCAATGATACTGTCTTCAATAGCATAACGATCGTCGGCTGTGGCACCAAAATCGTGTGCCATCTGCAAAATATCACCCTTGGCGTCGGTCAAGCTTGGAGTCTCCAGTCGAGCAGAGGCCTGTGCAGCTCCACCATTGATGGTCCGGTCGCCACCTATATCATCTCCAGCTTGGGACGCGGAAATATCTGTCTGGCCTCTGCTGTAAGGATCTGGGCTTCTCGATTGGAAGTTGCCGGGAGTACCGCCAACTGACGAAGTGTTCGGCTCCTTCGCATACCCTATCTTGACAGGTCCTGCACCTGGAAATATTTCCTTGCCATTGAGCGTGGCTTTGGCGATCCTGGCACTGTCGACATGCTCGAAGTTGACAAAACCACAGTTCTTGTGCACTAAGACTCTTGATGACTCAATCTTACCGTGTGGGCCGAAAACATGGTCTAAAGATGAAGAGGTTGTTGATGTAGGGATATTACCGAGCCAGAGAGCTCGGGTGGGCTTATCTTGGCTAGAGTCGTCGAAAGCTTCGAGGGTAGGCCTTCTTGCGATGGTGTTGAGATTCATCGCTTGTACAGCTTCTGGCAGTCCCTCGTATTCTTCGCTCCAGTCAAAGCCCGGAATTGCGTTGCTAATCTGCCGAGGGCGAGTAGTTGGAAGCCTGATCGGGGCAGGAGCTGACCTCAGAGGTGAGTCCAACACTCCTGCTGTACGCGCTCTTGGTCTGTTAGCGGACGCTTGACTTGCAAAGGCTTGGACAGCTAGATTGTGATGGTGAATTTGTGCCCGAGTCTGGGCTAATGCAGCATCCATCGGAGTCACAATGCCACTGTTTTGACCAGAATATCCATTATTTTGGAGATACTGTTCCTCTTCATCATCAGCGTACTTTTCTTTTGCGTTAACAGAGAACGATCTGAGCCTGCTCAAATTTCTATTCATGCCTGCAATGTCATAGAGATTAGGTTGTAGCCCACTTCCTTGCATCATCGGCTGCACGAGATTGGCTTGGTTCTGCCTAGGGGTTTCAGCAAGGCCTAGATAATCAAGCGTTTTGACGTCAGTATCAGTCAGGCCATCCTTAGAAAAGGATGAGTGTGCTGGAGAATTAGGTGCATCGGCTGATCGGACGCTCGCTAGGGTCGAGGATCGGTTCCTTGTATTATTCCAATTCGAGGAAAACAGTCCCGACCCAAACGGACTCATGCCATCCTGACTTTTCTGCTGGGGCATCGAGCCAGCTCTCAGCCGTGATAAGAGTGCGGAGGTCGAGTTGGCCGAGTCAGGACCTATGAAGGATGACGATCTGAACGGACTTGTAGAGGGCGTTGGCCTTGAGCTTTTCGATTGAGACGATGAACCCCCTAGGCCTGGCGGGGCCGCAGGCGGTAACCTTGAAGGAACAGTTCCAGCACGGGGTCGTCGGGTTCCAGTTTGAGCAGTACTATCGGAGGGCGGGAGGAAGTCCGGGAAGCCGTCCTGGCTCGGAGACTCCGGGATTGTCTCTCGCAGTGGGGTAGATCCACCACTTGCTGGCGGTCCCCAGAATTGGGGAGTCAATCCTTCTGATGCCTGAATCTCACGAGCCCTAACAAAATCAGCATCGATGTCGGAGTTACGAAGGAGTCATTTCAACAACATACCGCTTGGAGTATGGTCTTGCTGTTCCCAGATCATGTGATGGGGATCCAGCCCCAGTTCTTGAATTTGCCGCGCTCGCGGGGCCACTCATTGCAGATTTGTTCGCAGGATTGCCAAACGGAGAGCGGGCTGCAGTACTCGGATGCGAGTCTATCGGGGACGTTGTTGCCGTTGATGATCCAGACTTTGGCTGTGTTGCGGAGATTTGGGGGAGATGATTGAGGTTCAAGCGCTGGTCAGGGTTGGGTGAAGGAGCCATTACGAGGGTTCCACTTGGTTGCGTGCGTGATGCGGTATCTCAAAACGATCGAGCTGTCACCCTTAGACTTGTGGCCTCATATGAATATTTTGACTCTTGTCATAGATCTGAGGTGTGATCTCGTGAAGGATCGTCGACCAGTACGTTAAAGCTCAAGGGTGGATATGAAAAGGTAGGCTCAAAAGGACACTCGGTCACACGGTCAACAATCTGTTTCGAGACTGGCAAGAGGACATGCGTTCAGATTGACAGGTGAGGTTGTGTTGCTCTACCCCTGCAAAAGGAGGCAGCTGTGCTGTTGACCCTTCTCACACTATCTTTTCCCCCAGAAGATGCAGCTAGAAATAGGCTCGTGACGGAATTGGTTCTTGCATCAATGGGCGGGATGGTGTTATTGTGGTTTAGCAAAGATGCTTGCGTAGGTAGATATATTGCAACGACAAGTGGTCTGAAACACGAAGTCGAGAGGCGGCGTTGAGTGTCCGGAGCCAAGGAGATGGCAGGAGAGCTAGTGCAGAACGAAATAGAAATAGAAGTAAGTTCAGGATGGTTGAAGGACTGGAGTGAACAGAAAGAGGATTAGAGATTATGGGTTGATGGAAGCTTAAGGATAGTGAGGAGTGGGAATCCAAGGAAAAGATGAAGAAGGAGGATGGGGATTGGGATGATGGTTGTCGGGCAATTGACTGACCCTCTTGGGGAGAGAGTCTTAGGGAGTTTTAGGGAGTTTAGGGGATGATTGATGGAGTCAAAGCTAGACTAGTCTTAGGGCTGCGCACCCATCCACGACTACGAGACTGACTACCTTAGTTCCAAGTCCTACGAGTCAAAAACCGTGAAATGCGCATAGCCGCGCCAGGTACACGTTGGCAATACCAGTCAATAGCTCCACCGTGGCTCGGGAGTGGGCTCTTCTATGCACTCGGACCTATGTAGCTGTGCGTAAACGTGAATCAGCATGAGCGAATTTAGAAAATGTTCCATCTTCCTTGACTTCTAGCCCGTCTAAACGTGAAACCCACCACCACTATGTGTCAAATCTGCTGACTAATTGTCCGTTGTCAATGTTGTCGAAAACCTCCAGCAATGCTCCACTTACATCGCTCGACTTCTATCCGAAGATATCTTCTCTGAGGCTGATGCTCTCGTGTCCGTCATGTCCGACGACGACAATACCCTGCCGGAGTCTTCCAAAGATTCAAACAATTCCACTTCTGAGGACGAAACCGAAGTCGAAGACCGGGTGGAGTCGCTCGTTACTGGACGCGCCAAGCGAGCCACAGCTGGTAATCGGCTATCTTCCCTTGTCGACAAAGAACAAGATGATGAGATAGAGCTCCTCTTTGCGGAAAATGAGCAAGAGGAAGACGAATCATTCGATGAGGATGAGGGTGATGCTTCCGACGCCAACCTAGACTCCTCCTCTGATGAGGAGGATAAGGACGGTGCACAGGGTCAAGATGATCTAGCTGGCGAGAAGGAGCTACAAAAACGGGACCAACAGGAGAAAAGGAAACGGAAGGCCAAGGAGATGTCAAAGTTGCCTGGTATGAGGAGGAAGAGGGTCAAAATTGATCCTACAGCAATTACCAGCGGAGGCACCCCACAACCGCGACTCAAAAAAAAGTCTGAGCGGGTGTCATGGATAGCCTCAGCGGCCGATGCCCCTACTCGCGTTTCATCAAGGAAGCAGACGGTCCAGAATCGAGAAGTGGTGCATCAGCGACTCGTCAGTAGTGAAAAGCAGCGCCTCAAAATTATGCGGCAGATGGAAGAAGCGCAGAAACGGAAGGACGCTTCGCGACCGAAGGCGTTGACCCAAGCCCAAAGGCTGGAGGAAGCGGCCAGAATGGAACGCAAAAACGCCCAGAGTCTGAATCGGTGGGAAGAATCAGAGAAAGAGCGGATTGCAGAGCAGAAAGCCAAACTTGAAGCACTACATAGTCGACAGCTCACTGGTCCAGTCATCTCTTGGTGGAGTGGTCTGACACGCTGGGTGAACGGCAAAATTTCACAGCTAGGGGTAAAGGAAATCCGAGACTCTGGATATAAAGAGGAGTCTGTTGATCCAAAACAGCGAGACAGTCAGATGCCAATCTCGTATGATGCCCATCCTAACACCGGGATGCTCCCGTCCAATCCGATTCCGCCTATGCCTCAAACGCACGCACAACCACCATCCACCACTACGTATTCTCAACCAGTACAATTTGCTCCTCCGCAAGGTCCTTTCGGATTTCTAGGTGGCATCCATGCTTATGCAGCATTACCAGCGCATCAACAACGGACTGCAAGTACATCGGCCTCCACGTTCTCCACAACTACAGGTGTTCCAAATATTCTACCATATCCATCTTTACAAGAGATCGCTCAGAAAGACGAATATTGCAGCCGCTGTCTGGTGGCTCTAAAGAGCGTAGACGCCAACGCTCAGAAATTGCCAGAAATGCAAAACAGCGTGTTGGTCAAAAAACAGAAGACCAAGCTCCAAAAGGCATCACCCGAGCCGTGCGCAATTACAGGGCAGCCGGCGAAATACCGAGAGCCCAAGACAGGGCTTCCGTATGCCAATACGTATGCATTCAAAGAGATTGAGCGGCTGGGAAAAGGAGGGGCACGTTGGAGCAACCTGCTGGACTGCTATGTTGGGCCCACGGGGTTGGTAGCGAGAGGGGTGCCGGAGCGGTTCCGGAAACCAGCTTGAATGAGGCTAATGCAACACATGCACTCTAGCAAGCTAATGTGAATCATCCTTCACGTGGCGATATTCGATGTTGCGAGAATGGGAAGATGGGAAGATGGGAAGACATACTGCAGCCTCCTCAAAGGTACGAGGCTAAACAAGAGGCATGCCTGTCAACTCAAGGGTACGTTCCATTTGCATCGACGACTACGGCATGCATTCGCAATGAGCCGGGCCTTGCGAAGAAGGAACCCTGCAGATTGGACGAGCTTTATTACGAAATAGGCAGGAGCAAGCGAGCAAGATGTTATTGCGTGACAGGAGGCATAGAATAATGAGCAAGTTGAGACTCTTGGTCCATATCGGAGGAACAGATGGGGTGCTACCCCGGTTCGATAGCGTCATCCTGTAAAGATATTGCTTTCTCACAGGCAAGTTGACGTGATTGCCAACAGTATAAAGAACAGATTCCTTCCTTCTTCCTTCTTCCTCATCCTCTTTGTTCCGATAACTCAAGACGTCTCGGCTATCTACCAGTAATGAGATCACTGCTCCGGCCACAAAGGGGAAGCGTGATCGCTTTCTCGTCAACAGTTGACTGTTGATGGTGAATGGTGAATGGTTAATGGTTGACCGTTTGACCGTTGACCGTTAACCGTTATCAGCAGCCTAGCGGTGTCGGAGCTGCCTCCCAAACCTAAGCCTACGCGATTCATCCCGGCACCCAGCACCCAGCACCCAGCACCCAGCACCCAGCACCCAGCACCCTTTAATCTTTATCACCGCTAGAACTAGCTACAACTCAATTCCACCACTTTATTTTCCTCCCTGCTACCCCCCCCACTACTACTGTTATTATTTGACTCATCCTCCTCCTTCTCACCTCGACGCGTTCTCCTCTTGATACCCACACCATATCATTGATCATCCAGCCTTCTTGGTCCTTCGTCATCACACTTCTGAGTCCTGTCACGATTCCTTGAACGGGAAACCCCGTCATCACCCCTTCTGACCCCTCCCCCGCGTCATCTGCAACCCTATCGTGTGCGATAAGGGTTGCACTGCAAACAAAGCCAACGAGAAACGACCGTTGTAGCATGCAGTAGCACAAAGACTACTTGCATCCTGCCACTCAATCCTCTCTCTACTACTACACACCGCTCATCCCCGGGAGCACTCGAGCAATCACCTATCTCACCGACTGTCAGCGGCTGCTCCGTCAGCTTGCCGCCCATGTCTGGCCTTCAGCAGCATGTCCGCGCCAATCATTCTCCTCCCCATGTGAAGAAGTCTGCGCGTTCGGCCCCCGGCATCTCTCAAAAGGTTCCAGGCAAGGCCAGCAGCAAGCCTCGCAAGCCTCGCAAGCAGGCCAAAGAAGACGACGACGAGGAAGAGGAGGTCTTCGAATTTGAAGAAGACGACCATATGGCAACCACGTTCTTGCAATATTGGTAGGTCCAGACCTCGTCTCTCTCTATGATCTTTTGCTTAATTGACACAATGCGATCTTTTACATCATGAATTTGGCTTAAAATAAGTGTTACGAAAGCTGTTGCAACCAAGATCTCAACTGGACATTCATGTTTCAGACTAGATCATAGGCGGCGTGCGCTGTTTCTACCTCCAGTCAAGACAACCTGGTGACTGATGAGCCGCTTCGCTAACACGATACAAGCACAATGTGCGACAAGCAGATCCTCGTACCCAATTCCAAATTCCTCTACTGCTCAGAGCATTGCCGTCGCATGGATGCTCTGCCTCAGAGTAGCTCTTTCCAGTCAGAACCCAACTTCTCTCAATCATACAAGCTTCGCGACCCACAGTATCAAGCGCTTATGGACCCTCACGGTCTCTCGCTTCCCCGTTACGTTCCCGCCTTGAAACCAACGCCCCGCCCCTTCATAGACGCTAGGATACCACCCAAGCACCACGATGGCGTAAAATCAGATCTTGACCCCACCGAATGGAAGCCCTCTGAACCTTCAGATTCAGACGACGATCACGGTACTGGGAATTATGCAACCAAAAGCAGATCCGGTCACGGCAGTAGTCGCTCAAAGCTCGGGACTGGGGATCGCAACGCCAGCGATGCCTCCCTTTATCTCTCCAAATTCCACCTCTCGAGTGGCGGCAAAGAACGCGCGGTGAAAAGTGGGACATTGCCTCCTCTTTCTCGCGCATCAACGGCCACCGCCAGCAGCACATGCTCGAGTGCATCCAGTCTCTCAGGCTCACCCTACTCCCTTGTCTCGCCCCCACCCGTCAGTGTCGCTACGACATCAGTCACAGCCAGCGCCAACGTCAGCGGAGTTGGCTTCGAGGGTCTGAGCCTCGAGGGGCAGGACATTCTGCAGTATGAGAAAAAGAAAGTGAAGGATTCAGCTAGGAAGAGCGCTGCGAGCGGTAGTCTAAAGAAACTGCTTGTTGGAGAGCAGCAGGGCGGTATGTGAAAGACTATGAGTGGGGAGAAGGGTGTCGAAGTCATTGACAGCATTGGAGCTCCCCTTCTCGCGATGATAGTTGCATTGGCTCATTACACATCAAGCGGAATGGCTACCAAATGACAAAAGGCAACGGTTGGTCATATATCCTTCACATTGGCTACGATGAAGCTATAACGCTGCTATGTTGCATTTCACATGCTCTATCAAGAGCTTTACCTTGTCTGGAAACCATGTCTTTCAATATCGATCGTGCTATTGCATACTTTGTATAGACATAATCAGCTGCTAGGTAATCAATGCAAGGCTTAACATTATCCACATCTGTAAAGCCATCTATGCGTGCAAGTGACGACAGATCTCTCGATGTGATTGTAGCGAGGAGTCTTCTCCGATGCTTGTTCTTTGACCTGCTGTATACCAAGGTATCAAATGGCTTGTCCTTGAAATGTGTCCGAAGGTATGACAAACCCATCTCAGCATCTTCAGAGGGAAACTTGAGTGTGTTGCCATCCTCCTTTCCATTAATCTTTTGGGAATCTCACCTCTCTGTTGCTGATGTGCTTCTGTAACGGCTATGGTCCGTAGTAGACCGAGATCGTAAGCTTTGCTTAAGGTTCCGGGATTCTTGCCTTTGAAAATTGCACCATCTTCAACGCCCCAGGTTCTTCTATCTGCCAGTCACAACGAGGCTTTTTCAGATGATACCTGCACAGAAGGCCAGCAACCGTAAAGCCTATGGCTTCAGGGGAGATTGCAATGAAGGGAGGGACAGAATACCAGCTTGAGAAGGGTGGAAGAAAAGTATGAAGCAAGTGTAGCATTTACAGCCTCAAATCCCTTGATTTTCAAAATGGTATGATACATCATAAGAACCACTCCTGCATCCCCAAGAAGGAGTAGTAGCCCGCTATAAAAACAGAAGTCAAGGCTTCACGAAAACAGACAGGACGCAGCGGTAGCTCATAAAACCATACTCATTAGAAGTCTTCCACTGCTACCGTCGCCTGGACTTTGCCCTCTCTACCCCCGCTCTCACACTAGCCATCTCCCCATACCTACCTCTCTCCCTCGTCGTATCGTAAGCCTGCAGGACGCGATTTTGACTTTCGTCTGCCTGAGAGAAAGCGTAACCCCTTTGCTTCCGCATCCTTTGTACCTGCCTGACCTTTCGTATCGCCTTCTGAAATTGCTCCATGCGGGGTCTATAATCTTGAATGTTGTATTTTTGGATCTCCTGGACGTGATGATATGTTTGCGGACGATACATGCGCTTAAAGTATTTCCAGCCGAAGTCGCGGAGGAGGCACACGGCCGGTAGTACGATGGCCATGAGGTAGAAGACGGGTGAGGTGAAGAGACGAGGGACTATGCCATCGTATTCGGTAGAGAAGCCAAGTTTGGGTGCCACTATCCCATAGGCGGCAATGAAGACGAGCCAGATGATCATGCTTCCTGGGATGGCGAGGAAGGTGTATTTTGTCCAGATGTTGGTGACAAGGGCAGCTTTGCCAAGGACAGTGGCAAGGACAGAGGTGTAGAGTGCGGTGCCCCAGACCCAATGGCCAGCGAGCTTGCCATCGGATTGCGGAAGGTCCCATCGCCAGATATATTCGGCGATGAAGTAGGAGAGAAGAGAATGATAGAAACCGTTGAGGATCCAGGAGAAGAAGGAATGCATCTTGAAGAAGACGCCGGCTTGGCCGAGGCGGTAAAGTTGAGGGTATCGATCGAGGAGGCGGGCGGAGATGAATTGATCAAAGATACCCATGACGAATGGAGGGAAGACTGTGAAGAAAACATTGTAAAAGGATAACGTCCAGGATTCGAAAATGACTTGTCCAGAGAAGGCGTTTTGGAAGGCAAACTATCATCTTGTAAGTCTGTAAAAGATTTTTAAGCTGGAAGGGAGACTTACCCAGAACTGTGTCATGTACAAAGCAATGTTTTTGTAGAATGAGTACAGGATAACTTTTGAAATCCGCTGGTAACTCCAAGCACCATGAACAAGGAGAAGTTTTCGTAGGTACCGGAATTGGCCAATAGCTACATCAGCACTTCTTGCAGCCTGAAGGCCTTCAACTCCGCTTATACCGACACCGACATGTGCGGCTTGGATCATTGAGACGTCATTAGCACCATCGCCAATTGCTAACAAGATAGCCTTAAGATTTCTCTTTACCAGCTTAACGACTAAAGCTTTCTGTAATGGCGAGACACGGCAGCAGATCACAGCCTTGCACATCACGGCCAACTCCAGGAATATCTTTTCTAATCCCTTTTCCAGAGCAAATGTCAGCGATTTACCATCAATGACTAAAGCAAGAGTCTCCAATTCAGCTGCCCCTGATTGATTTTTCACAACTGTGAGCTTGTTTTCAAGATTAGTCCTAGTTGCCACAGCGTTTTCCTCGTTGATAATCAAAAGGGTCATGTCCTCACTGATCAGCTTACAGCTCATACCTATGTTGATAGCAGTCTCCTGTCTATCGCCAGTAAGCACCCAAACCTTGATGCCTGCTTCTTGTAGTGTATGGATGGTATCCGGTACGCCGTCTTGAAGTTTATCTTCAATAGCTGTAGCGCCAAGGAGGAAGAAGTCATGTTCTATTATCTCAGCAGCTTTGTCGAGCTCTTCGGCACGGTTGCCGCTGACAGTTGTATTCGCCTTCTCAAAAACCTGAAACCATTGCTGGAACTCGTGCTCCGGTACCTCACGCATGGCTAGGCAAAGTGTTCGTAAACCCTCTGTTGCGTATTCTTCCAGGTGCTGTAAGGTGGGTTCCACGATAGGGTTGTCTTTACCAAGGCGTTCAAGAATGACCGTATCTGCCCCCTTACAGTACACTCGAATCTTTCCATCCGGACATCGGAAAATGGTGGACATCCGTTTTCGAGTCGAATTGAATTCGAGAACTGCCAGTAGCTCATACTCATGGTCTTCACCTTCTATGGATATAATCACTGCTCGAGGCTTTCTAGCTGTGAAGCGGTAATCTAGCATGACTGCTCCTTCTACAAGAGCACCCTCGTCCGGTGAGGCCGCTTGGTACTTGATCTCGCCGGGTTTCTCGTCTCTTCGCTCCGGGATGACTGTATGACATGTAGCCAGAAGCGCCAAAAAATGATGGATTGCAGTCCTACTTGGATGTTCGTGAAGGTTCTGGCGGAGTTTGCGAAAATCGTAGATACCTACTGGGTTGGACTCCGTCGCTCTCCTATCTTCCGGAACCTCATCAGCGTATTGTATACCGCCTATGGTGCATTGCCGAAACTCCATCATATTGCAAGTAAGAGTGCCAGTCTTGTCTGAGAAGATATATTCAATTTGACCAAGCTCCTCGACTAAGGAGGACGTCCTGCAGACCGCTGGAGTGTCGGTTTTATCGTAGTAGATATCGAGATCTGAATTGATGAGGAATGCCTGGTAATACTTCACAATTTCAATGGTCACGAAGAGGGAGATAGGGACCAAGTTCGAGTAAAGAACCCAATACGTGAATATGTCAGAGAAAAACTGTTTTGCTCCGTTCGCATCGGTGTAATAGAGGTATTGCAGCTTCTCCTTGGCTGTGGCTCGAGTTATGAGATCGCCCACCGAACTAATAATGCTGAGTGCTATAAGAATTGAGACCAAAGCCAAAATTTGTATGTTGACCATACGCTCCACTTGCGTGCGCTTGATGGGTGTCGCCGTCGCGTTGCGCATCAACTTGGTCTCGTGGCCCGTGAACACAACAATGCCGTGGATCCAAGGTGTGTTCCTCAAGGTGGCGCCTCTAAGGAGCAACTGATCGGGAGCGAGGGGAAGCTCTTTTTCACCGCCTCCCGCAGACATCGTCAAGGTTGCTTCATAAGTATAGAGACTACTATTGGGTTGCTCGGACCGTACTCGACCGGATAGACGGCTCAATTCGCTGGGGCTGACGAGGTTGGCAGTCTCTGGAATGGCTTGTTTAATCTTCAAGTTCGTTTCTCCATCAAGATTCGCCGTCTCTATGTAGCATAAACCTTCGGGCTCTGAAGTCGCCAGCAGCACTATGTCTGCGGGAAAAGGCTCCTCGGACTCGACCCTTACGATATCTCCAACCTTGACGGTGACCCATCTGACATCTTCGAACGAAGAACCTCGAAGCACTCGTGCGCGTGAATGGTTCAAAGACTTATCAGAGCTTTTTCGTTTGAAGTCTTCTACTAATTCTTTACCTGCGGAAACTAGGAGAACTATGATCAAAGGGCCTATAGTTGTGTATCGATTGGTAGGTGAGATGTTGGGTATCTGTTGCAACGCTGCCGTGAACAAGAAGAATAAATTGGCGTACTTGGAGAATTGTTCAAAAAGGAACTTGGGTAGAAACGTGGCGATGTTGTACTTTGCAGTGGAGACATGATTGTCCACATATTTGTTCTGTGCGTTTGCTGGGGGGTTGTTTAGATGTATTATGCGTGGCCCTAACGTCGACGGATCTGGTTTTCCACGGCCTAGGCCAAATTTAAACGTGTTTAAGAGGGGCTTAGGCTCTGACTGCTTGGGTTGATCCTCAGTGATATCAGTATCCAGTCTTTGCTGACCGGCTGCGGTGTCACGCAAAGGAAGATCCATCTCCGAATACTTGGGACCCATTCCAAGCATGACCTTAGCACGACCCATAAACCCCCCTCCCATGCTCAGAACACTGTTCCTACTTCGATGTCCCCTCACCATTGGTGTCGGGCCTCCTTCGACGGCGCCGACTTGCTGATAATAACTTCCCTGCATTGAGCGATCATCATCGGGCAGATCATCTATGTCAGAGTAGCGTTGGTAGCTATTCAAGCCTGACATCTGGGAGAATGCCCCAGCGTTTCCGGGATCAAGATATGGAGCATTCTTGTGCGATGCCTGCGCACCGGGACCTCCTGGCAGCCCTGCTGTGGAGGATTGAGTGCCACCAACGAAATCATCGTATGAGACAGAGGGTCGGGAAGGTTGGTCGTCGGAGCTCGAGATGTTGTACTGGTGGAGCATCTGCTCATCGTTCACGGGTGGTGGTCTTCCGTCATTGTACAATGGATTAGACTCCTCCAGATCTAGTAGAGGTCCTCCAGTGTCTGAGGGGTGACTTGCGGCTCCAGGCCGCTGTGGCCTTCCGGCCATTGTGAGGTGGACGGTCGCAGCTTAAAGATTGGAGGTGTTTAATTTCGCATGACCAGCTGGAAGTAGAAGAGGCGCGGGAGATCATGGGCGCACAGAGTCCGTGGCTCATGTGTGCAGCCCAGTAGGTAAGAATTGCCTCGAGTTGAAGCCAGACTCTCTCCCTGGGTCTCCGTACTTTTTGGTGTAGGTATGAGGACCCTGATGATCATCGCGGCACTTTCCGCGCTTATGCCCTCAGCCACCCTCACCCCTCTGCATCTGTTCATTCGAATCGCTCCAAGGCAACTTAGTATTCACCGTATCCTTGAATTCTGTGATATTATGGTCTGCACCAAATGTCAACGGACTTTGCAGAAGACTACTCTTGCCACCCCAGTTGTAAAACGCAAAGGTGATCTATACTACGGTTCTTCGGGCAGTAAGTCTAAGACTGCTGCGGGCTCCGCCTCTGCTATTGCTGGCAATGCTGGGGTAGGAAAGAGCAAGCTACTGTCCAAGGCGGCCAAAAATCCCTATGCAGCCTACTCGAACACCTGCGAAAAGTGCAAGACGAAAATAGATCAAGGGCATAAGTTATGTACCCGGTGCGCATACAGAGCTGGTAACGGTACGTGTTCGACTTCTGAAAATTCAACAATTCACCGCAGCTGATACGAAATGACTTTCAGCATGCTCGGTCTGTGGTAAGAATCAAGATAAGACCATCGCTGGAAGGGCCACTGGGCCTGCAGTATCTGGGCAAAAGTTTTCTTCAAAATGACGTGCAGCATACACACAGTACTGTGAGCCGTATGACCTTCAGCGGAGTACGAGGCCGAATGTTCGGAGGGTATCTACAAGATCAGCAGGTATATATACAGAAAGCGCACGTCAATTAATTCACTCAGCCAGCACAACATCAGCCGCCACCCATATCGAAGATTGTCGAATCTCTGATCATATCCTCGTCCATTACTTCGACTTCAAATTTGGTTCCTAGAGCTTCTTTACCCTCTCTAATCATGGCTTTCAGCTGCTGGTTGAACGATCTTAGTCGGGCATCCTCTTCAGCCTCTTTCCGTTTAATTCTAGCCGCATGTTTCTGAACCTCTGCGTTCACCGGACTGTCGCGTACGGGTGAGCCTGCGATTGAAGACCGTGGTGAAGCGTAAGATGCATGATCAGAGCGGAGGCGAGGGGAGCCAGCAAAGGAAGAGCGCGACGTAGGCGGCACGGGTCTCTTGCTACGTGGTATAGCCCGTTTGGCGGAGCCTGGGGATGAGATTGGCTTCCTTTGTACCGATCTTGTGGGACTGACATCTTTCGATCTAGGCGTACTGCCTATCATCACCCAACTGGCTGCCATATCGGGATCGCGCTTATTACGCTTCCGTGGCGGTGTATCCGTGTGATCTTGTAACCAGTAGTTGGGAATATAGTCTTCTTGTGGAAACCCCCCCGGTGTTGCCGGCATCTCACTGTCGTTTCTCCACGACCGGTCTTGCATAGAGACGCTCCACTGAGGCGACCCACCGCCACGATAATTAGATGCGCCCATTTGAAAGCCCTGTCCTCCCCCAGAGTAAAAGCCTCGAAAAGTAGTAGACCAATTCTGCCACACTTTATTAGCCACGCCAGCAAACCTGTAAATCACGTTTCCAACTCCGTCACGAATGTTTGGTGATTTTGGCAGTAGTGACGGATCGTCAATGCTATCGTCATGATCAGGAGTCCCATGTGATCCTCCCTCGTCCAAACACATGATCCCCCTGCGATTTGGATAATACCGTGCGATATTGTCCTCATTATTAGACTTCCTCTGACTCTTGGGGCATATCTTAGGCGCCTGGCCACCTGCAGCCATCTTGTATCTGACATCTGTAAGAGGAGCTGGGCTGTTCAGTGTTGGTGAGATGAGTGATGAAGGTGAATCACAGGACATGTGCGGCCGCCCAGGTGCGGGACTTGGCGAGCCTCTCTGGAAATCATGTCGCGTCCTCTTCCTGCCTCGTGTATCTCTAACGCTGGGTACAGAGGTTGCGAGGGAGGCTGTTGAGTTTTGCAAGGAGCTTGATGCAGACAAGGGAGGAGGCTGAAAGAGGTGAGATTTGGCGCCGACACTGGTGTCCACTTGAGGGGTCAGAGGATCGTCGAGTGGGCATCTCGCAGGTATAGCAACAGTCATGGCGTTCAAGGAAGGAAGACTGGCCCTAGCAGGGGTTGAAGCATTGGGACATCGATTTCCGTTCGTTGTCAGGCAGTTCCGGTTGTTTTGTTTGCCAAGATCAAACCCCACATAAAGCACTCCAGCTCTAGCGCGACGGCAGTAACCGCTATCAGATGGCGCCGTAACCATTCCTGGCTCACGGTCTGATAGGAAAAGGTGATGTGATTATTGTGATATGCAGGTGGCTTACTTTGACCTGATGGGCAGCATTTATCCTGTCTTCAATCTTGACATCTATTCTTTCAATGGCATCTCGATACTAGAACTTCTAAGCTTTCTTTGACGCATTCTACAATGCTGATCTTTCTTTCCTTGATGTAAAAATAGAAACTCAACGTTCCTTGCCCGCTACCCTGGAAATCACAATATCCCATTGTACTAAACTATGCCGCAATGGGCAATCAAAGAGCACTTTGTACAGTGTCATCATCGCATCCCAGGTCTTCGCAAGCTCCCAATTCCGGTTGTAGCCATCATTGGTGCTCTCATCTGCATCAATGCCATGGCCTGGGCTGCGATTGGGATCGTACTTGTGAGGCCCGTGTAATACCTCTTCTGTTTGGATCATGTTGACCTCAGAATCTCAGCATTTTCGGGGGTACGATCTGCCACCTTGGAAAGGGTTGAGGCCAAAATTATAACAGTGGCTGAATACCATCAGTAAACTCATATCAACTGCAGTCCTTGCATACACCCTTGGCTTGCGACATGCTTTGGATGCAGACCATATTTCGGTAGTCCCAGTAGACCTTTCCCAGATTAATTGTCATTGACCACGAGGAAGGCGATCGATCTGATGACTCGGCGCTTGATAGCATCAGGCCAGCGACCTGTCACTATAGGGACCTTTTTCTCACTCGGCCACTCCACGATTGTCATCATTACCTCGATCATCGTCGCTGCTACCTCGTCTGCCATAAGCTCCAAGTTCGACTCTTTTAGTAGGATAGGCGGCATCATCGGGACCTCCGTCTCCGCTGCTTTTCTGATACTATTGGGAATTGTGAATCTATACATCTTGTTCAAGCTGATTGCACAAATGAAGAAAGCGATTGCAAGGGCGCCTGGAGAAGAACCAAGTCTGGAGATTCACGGTGCCGGCTGCCTGTTTCATTTGTTCAGAAAGATGTTCAAGTTGATTGACAGGTATCTGTTTCTGCGTGTCGCTTCGCCTTCAGTGCATTAAGAGTTAACGAGATTCATGCAGGCCGTGGAAAATGTACCCTCTGGGCGTTCTGTTCGGTCTTGGCTTTGATACGTCTTCAGAGGTCGCTCTGCTGGGGATTGCTTCGGTTCAGGGAGTAAAGGGAACTTCAATTTGGCTAATATTGATATTTCCGGTACTTTTTACAGGTAAAGGATGCTCTTTTTTTTTTTGAAAACAAGCGTCTCTGACTGTGATAGTGGGCATGTGCCTTCTGGATACAACAGACGGAGCGTTGATGATGACACTGTATACCTCGACGGCGGTAGCCCAAGATCAAATAGCCGTACTGTATTACTCAATTGTCTTGACAATAATCACCGTCATGGTAGCTACCGTGATTGGTGTGATACAATTGTTGAGTCTTATTCTCAACGTTGCGGAACCCACTGGCAGATTTTGGGTACGCATCTTCTTTTGCGTCTGAGGTAGGCTTACTGACTATGTTAGGACGGAGTCAACGTAGCTGGCGAACATTATGATGTTATAGGTCAGTACCACGTATTGATTGAAAGTTACCCAGGCTCACAATAGAGTAGGCGGGGCCATCTGTGGCTCTTTCATCGTCTTCGGCGGGCTCAGTGTGGTTGTCTACCGTCCCTGGCGCCAACACATTGACCGTGATCGACATAAACAAGCCTCAATAGAAGGTGGCAACACATGCACAACTCTGATAGTTGACCAGCCTTTGAATGCCAACGAAATTGTTGCTTCGTCAAATGAGAATAACATACCCGGGCAAGCTGGCCGTGAATCACACGCTCTCAAGGTTGGGAGCAGCAAAGACAATCCGCTAGAATGCTGAGGTCCATATTTAAGCTATGTCATGATCGCTGATATTCATAGAAATAGGCTTCGTGAATAGAACGCCCCTCACTGATTTTCACCCAGGCTGGATGGGGAACCATGAGACACCAAGCCCAAAAGCTAGTCAAGAGTGATAGCTCCTGAAAGGCCATACCAAGGAATAGGTCAGAGAGGAAATCCTAAGCGCATCTTCTGCCATCGAAAAATACAAGATGGGTGTCATCGATTTGCAAGGATATTCTTGAGAGCTCCGAAGTCCTGTGGAAGGAGCATCTTCTGCATTTCTTCCTTTGCAAGCCATTGAAAATCCTCGACGCCAAGCTGGTTAGCTTTGAGGTCAACTTTACCTCCCATGATACGCACTTTCAGGTAGAACACCTTTTCGCCTCGCACCTCAGTCCCTGAATGTGTATTAACGATGCTTTGGGGGTAGTTGTAGACCTGATGACATATTGGCATGTTGCCAACAACCCATGTATTCATATTAGCACCGCCTGTCTGGACAAGGATGCGTTCAGCGGCCTGTACAGAAAGCATTAGCGTGCACATTGATCTTTATATCTCATTGAATTGACTACCGTCTGCAAGCTTTCTCTGCCCTCAAATTCGGATTCAGGAAGCGTCCATTCTCCTTTATTGCTTCTCTTCTTGGTCTTAACGACGAGGTAAAGCGTTCTTGTCAAGGCTCTGTTGAGACTCCGAAGATCATTTTTCACATCCGCCTCCGTCATCCTTCCCAGAGGTCTTTCAATGACCTCATCCCTCTTCCTTCCACCCGCCGTCCTTCCACCCTCCTTATCTTCGGCGTCTTTGATGATTTGCTCGATCTGCTTATGCGGCTCACTGACATCTTCTCCGACAAGCGCCTCATCATTCCAAGCCTCTTGGCCGTAGCCAGTGTAGCGTCCAATATCTCTGGCCGGCGTCATACGCCCCTTTATTTTGCGCTTCCATTCCACATCGCCAGGGGTTCCTTTTTGATAGTAAAAGTATCGCGTGAACGGGAGAGCGAGTCGTTCATTCAGACGGCGCTGATACAGGAAGTACACTTTCTCGAAAGGGGTAAGGTCTCGGGTCAGAAGAGGTGGCCGTGATAGCAGCACTCCAGCTTTGATTTTGTATGAAAGAGAATGAGATTCAGCTGCTGTCAAAGATGGTGGCGCGCGACCGCTGGGACTCTGCTCTACCGGCGCAGTTTGTAACGGAGAAGAAGCTGAAGTTGCATGGCGTCTCTGGATCCTGTGCAAAGCGGTTCGACATGACCGACAAACGAAGGATGTGAGATCTCAG
Organism: Bacidia rubella; assembly: GCA_032158265.1. Taxonomy (NCBI): domain Eukaryota; kingdom Fungi; phylum Ascomycota; class Lecanoromycetes; order Lecanorales; family Ramalinaceae; genus Bacidia; species Bacidia rubella. The sequence continues at coordinate 812,323 of JAVTIF010000005.1, read as the reverse complement.
TCATTGTTAGCTTGCGTGCTATGGATGAATGAGCGTCTTACTTGAGTGACTAGTCAATTGCCAGATTCCCTGAGTGTTTTTTGCCATGAAACAATTGGGGGAAGGCACAGCTGTAAGTAGTAGTTGAGAAAGCCCAAAATTTTAACGTAGCCTTTTTCCCACCAGAATAAATCCCGCTATTCCTCTTCCAGAAAGATGTCATCGAACGTTACAGTCTGAATGCTACTGCCTCACTCTCATTCAAACTTTATGACAACCGCTTTCGCAGATCATGGGCATTGGGAACATGATGCTAGATTATTGCACGGCCGATGCGTAGAGTCGTGGTGACGGGCTTGGGAGCTGTGACACCACTCGGAGTTGGTGCGCTACATCAACCCCAACTGAACATGACTAACTTTAAAAGGTGTCAAACGTACATGGACCCGACTACTGGATGCGCAATGCGGAATTGCTTCTCTGAGCGACCGCGAGCTCTATAACTTCCCCGTCGAGCAACAGCAAAGTAGGGTGGCAGGGCTTGTACCGCCAAAGGAGTGGAAAGATGCCCTCTCACAGCTACTCACAGAAGACGTTAGTATACCAGGCATCATTTCCATGGTTTCATATTTATGGACTATAGGATCGACGACGAACAGCTCAATTCATGCAATACGGCCTCGTTGCTGCACATGAAGCTCTGCAAGATTCAGGATGGGCGGCCAGAACAGAGCAGGAGCAAGAGATGACAGTACGAATTATCCTGTCAAATATCTGTGACAGACACCCAGCTGAATTCCTGGTAGGGTGTCTGCCTCGGATCTGGAATAGGAAGTCTTGAGACTGTCTACGACACGTGCGTCAGCTTTGCAGCAAGTGTAGGCTCGTAACGCACCAGAGTCACTCCGCATATTTTCTCATCTGTTACAGGGTGCTAAAAAGGTGTCTCCTCTCTTCGTCCCTAAACTTCTCATCAACCTTGCTGCCGGCCACATATCCATGAAGTATGGTCTGAAGGTAAGCTTGCATCGTACTCTGCGTACCAAACTTCCATGCTCAAAGAAATCTTTGCTTAGGGACCTTCACATGCAGCAACGACTGCTTGCACCACAGGTGCACACTCCATCGGCGATGCAGCCCGCTTCATAGCTATGAACGACGCAGACGTCATGCTAGCCGGCGGTGCCGAATCCTGCATCCATCCTCTTGCCTTTGTAGGGTTTGAGCGATCACGCTCACTCACTACTTCGTACAATGATGCTCCAGACGAAGCTTCTCGTCCATTCGATAGAGCTAGAGATGGCTTTGTCATTGGTGAAGGAGCTGCTGTGCTCGTGCTTGAGGAGCTTCAGCATGCTATGAACAGAGGCGCTAGGATATATGCAGAGTTGGCTGGTTATGGAGCAAGCAGTGATGCTCACCACCTTACTGCTCCCCCTCCAGATGGCCACGGCGCAGTGCGAGCAATGCAGTCAGCGCTAAGGCATGCACAGATGCCTCCTGCACAGGTCGATTATATCAACGCTCATGCAACGTCTACCCCTCTCGGCGACCTGGCTGAGAACCGTGCGATCAAGACCCTAATGCTAGGGGAGAACGGAAAGGCCAAGTCCTCACAGGTCAACCTCAGCAGCACGAAAGGAGCCACTGGGCATCTACTCGGCGCAGCGGGCGCCATGGAGGCGGTATTTAGCATACTAGCAATCAGCGATTCTGTTCTTCCACCGACACTGAATCTAGTGGACGTGGACTCAAGCCAGGGGTTTGACTGCAATTACGTCCCGCTTCAGAAGCAAGAAATGCCTGTGAAGGCTTGTTTGAGTAATAGCTTTGGGTTCGGAGGGACTAATGCAAGCTTGTGCTTTGTAAGGTAGGGATACTCTGATCTTAAGCCACTTTGGAATCAACGTATTGCCATAAGTAGTTCTGCCGACTAGGCATCGTCTATTTTTGGCTGAGCACTCATACCAACTCGAAAGGGCTGTCATCTATCATCACAAAACATCAATTTGGGCTTTTTGGATCACAGACCCCTCTATCGCCTCACAGCCAACACCAAGCCTGTAGGGTTTACCCAGTATCTATATAGCACTGAGCATCGCAAACCCGTTCCGAGTACCTGAATGCCGAGAATGATGATTCGTAAACACATTTCACACTTGTATCATCTCAGATGTCCGACGGGAGTCGTTCGTGGAACCCATGTCCTGCATAGGGTCCTCTGAGGCTTCCTGGAATGGAGCCGTACTAGTCGTTGTGGTACTGGCCGAAATGGCAGAGATGGGTCTTTGACTCTGGTTAGATACAGATCGGGTCGAGGAATTCTCGTCTTGGATAGCGGACGGCACGAGCAATTTCGAGCCATCGTCCAATCCATCCTTCCGACCCTTGAGTAGCTCGTTTCGTGATATGTTCTGCCATTCAGAACCCAGATTAACGACTGATGCTTTCTTACCGTGGACTGTGAAGCTTCCCGTACTGCGCGCTAAACCTTCAGCATCAGTCTTGAAGGGGACTGTATCTCCCAAGCCAGCGCTACTTGATGACTCTTTCCCCCTCCGACTGCGATGGTGGCTTGAGCCATGCGTTGAATCACGAAGGGTCCTCTGAAGGCTGCGGCGTACTTTATTACGTCCTTCACCACTTTCTATATCTGGCGTTCTGTATTTGGCGGAGTCGCCGTCCTGACTTGGAGTAGGCGTCTCCGGGCGCTTCTTGAGCTTCGTTGTGGGACTATCGGGCTCCAGTATTCCAGCATCACGAAGAGCCTCTTGCTCATGGTTCTCGTCATTCGTAGCTGGCGTAGCCATCCGTACCACCCCATCGCTAACCTCTGTCACTTCCAAGCTCTCATTTATGCTTTGTGATGACTCGTTTGGAACAGAGTCTTTAGGCGCAGATGAAATGGCCGGTCCTTGAAATTTGTCTGAGCTAGGTGTGTCTTTGCTTGGTTGGAAAGCCAACGGAGGTAGCTCCCAAGACCCTTTGGTTTGGTGGTTGCTTGCAACGGGTACGGTCTGAAAAGATTCGAATACATCGTGCATGCTAAAAGGTTTTGCTGGTGATGGCTGTGTTGCCGGTCGAGCGCCGCCCTCTGACCGAACTGCGACTCGATCCGTTGGTCCAATGCCCTCGTTGTGTTCTATTTGTTTCGATCCGCGGCGGTTTTGGGGCTGGGTTTGTAACATTTCGCTGAAGGATCCTTCACTTGGAGGAAAGCCTTCTCTCTTCGTCATGTCATCCTCCAAGTCTTTGACCAAGATGTCACGATGGCATTTCGACCGCCAAATTTCAATCCGCGTCCATTTAATTTTCGCAGACATGCTACCAGCCGCCAAAATGATTCGTTCACGCGTGCGGTTTTGTATAGGGGCAAGAACCTGGAGGTGCCGTGCATTTCGCAAATGCATATCAAGTAGCTTGCTGAGCTCCTTCAGCAGCTCATCAGCCTCGTTGATTTTCTGGAACATGATCTCTCGCCTGGCGGTCTGAATCTGCTGCGAAAGTGCCAGATCAAGCGGAGCTTCTTGCGAAACAGGCTCATTGATAATTGAATTACTAGACTGCGCGGTCTTGTCTGAATCAATGCGACTCATCTCATGCCTGGTCAGCGTTTCAGAACTATGACCATTCCAACCTCGAATGCGGACGCCAGTCGTCCGGTAAGTTGAGGCATAGTTAAGCTTCGCAAGCCAGTCATTAAGCTCGGCTTCGTTGTCTGCAAGAAATATTTCCTCGAGGCCACCATGCCGCACAAAAGTTAACGCGTTCTTATGCTTCTTATATGAAGTGTCTCGAAGTGCAACAGCATCCTGGGTTGACATGAGCACGTCAGGTTTGAAATGCTCAAGAGGTGGTTTAAAAGTCACAGGAGACCCTCTCGAACGATGCTTAGAGTGTGAATCATGTTGGTGCATGAGTGACTTTGCCCATCCGGAGTTCCTGAAAAGGTACAACTGTGATCCAGTCAGGATAGCTCCCCATTCTTGCCAGGGCGACCTCGTTTTCTTCTTTTTTGTGTCTTTGCGCCACAAAATGCCAACCTTCGTTATCTTGATGTCCACTACTCCGGGATGAGCGTCGGCTGGATTAGCAACAGTCTCTGGCGTTGTGAAAGCGTCGGGCCTCGATCTCGAGGATAAAATTTGGAGTACACCGTAATTGAAGAAAGACTTGTAAAGGTGGCCAAAGTTACATGGCGAGCCGGTACCATGGTAAGTGTAGTGGTTTTCCAGGTTCATAACTTCCTTGAGAGAGGGACGTAAAGTATCCAATCTGTTATCAATAAGCAGATTGTAAGGGTCTACAGGTTCACGAGATGGTCTCCCAGCTGCATCAGTACTCTGCTTTGTGAAAAGATTCTTGCGCTTCGTGGTGGCCGTACGTTCAGTGTTCAGATCCAGGTCGTCTTCAACATAGATGAACGGAGTGTACGAAATGTTGTCGTAAAAGCACTCCAGAATCTCCTCGGCCACGCCTTGGCCTCTTGTGTTCCTAATGTAATCCGGCTTTTGCATCTTGTTCTTATTGTTCTTGTTGAAAACATCGGTGTGAAGCATGAGAATGGAGAAGGCGACGATGTGAGTATGGTCTGGCGATTCAAATACCCCGGGGTTACACTCGTGATATCGATTCGCAAGTGCTTGTATTACCCTATCGATCTGTTGAGTCTCCTTAGGTAATTCAGCGACCATTAAGTATTTTCTAATACATATATCGAGTGGCTCCCCAAAAAATTTAAAGCCTCGCATATAGCTACGAAGAACATTCAAGAAAAACTCGTCGTTTGATCGGGACAACACGGTAGCTGTGACTCCTCGACTCACCACGTCTTCCAAGCGCATCAAATACTTCGCTGGTGTATCGCCTTCCACGCGATCCGGTAACGCAAGAGGTTCGCGATGTATTGTAAAAGAATGAGACTTGGACCCAGCAGATATTGGCGTGGCTGGCAATGGAGGATGGTTGCCGCTATGGCGCGGCTGATGAGGTTCTGAGTTGTGTCGCAAACGTGCAATATTGAATAACCCACCCAAGCTTGGCCTACCTGTTGATGTTGAGGTCCGACTTGATTGCGGTAGTGTGGGTGTAGGTATGGACTCCTCGTCGACATTCTGTTGGAGAGATTGTTTTGACTGACCACGCTTACCAAAGGGCAACGGCGAGGTAGATCCTGACTGAGCGGAATTTGTCGAATCGCGCCGGATAGAGGCATCGAGATGTCCTGGTGAAGGTAGTGGAGAGGGGTATCCGTTACTTTCTGTTTCGCGCAGGGGTTGTTTCCGAGATGGAGACGAGCCACTATGTGGTCCTCCGCGGTGCTCAGGAGCTGATGGTGAAGACGTAGCGCCAACAGTCAGGGACGGTCCAGTGGGTGGTATCTTCACAGGCAGTGGAAACAAGGGGCCCTTATTCTTTTTCCTTCGGGGAAGTCGAAAAAACGTGGTTGTAGTAGAGACTGTTTGTGTAGTTGTAGTCGCAAAAACCGGGTCTCCTAAGCTGCCGTCTGATTTTGACGATTCAGAAAGCCTCGAGACTGGCAAAGCTAACGACGAATTCGACTCGTCACCGTAAGCAGGCGGGCTATTGAGCCCCCGCGCCTTGTCAGGTTCATCAAAGGTGATTCGAGACTCCCTAGCTTTCGAACTCGCGAGTCCCGATTCGACACTGTCATGCTCATTGTCCTGCCTGCGCTCACGCAGCGACTTTCGGGACGAGTGCGCCTTCAATTGCCTAGCAGGATCTGGCGGCAGGCTAAGTTTGGGCGAATTGCTCAGAGCCGTCGGAAGATGGGAGGACTCAAAGTTATCAACCGTTATTGAAGGCGCTACTGGGAGGTGCGATCAGCTCTGGCAACCGAAAAATTGGACTGGCAAGTCTACCTGTGGGAAGAGGAGGAGATACCACGTCTGCTTGATCACGTGCAGTTCTTGAAAGCTGGGGGTCGGATACATGGCGCTTCGCTAGAAGGCTGAATCTGTGGCGGGGAGGAGGTTCCAAGGGGGCGGAAGAGAGTAAGTCATTTGCTGGGAAGGTTGTGTCTTTCTCGGCAGTAGGGTCAAATGATCGTCTTAAAGGTGAAGGCGATTGAACTGGCTGAATGTCGGTCTTCTGTGGAGCGAAGCTCGGTGCATTACTATTGTTCTGATTTAGGGTAGCATTGATCGTGCTATGTCGTCGGGTACGTTTCAATTCATCTGCTTTTCCTGGCCTGAGACGGCTCCAAGTCATAGCGGTGTATAGGAAGGTCTATCATGGAGGCCAGCTCCGACAGTCAGAAGAATCCGTAGGTAATTTTGCGGAGCCGTCATCAGTATGGTGCTGAGTAAGAGGAATATTCCGTTGTAAACATTGAACGGAAGGCGATCACGATGAATCGGTCGTTTAAGCGAGTGTCGGGTTTGCAGAGGAGCAGCAGGGTACCACGCAGAACAGGCTGATCAATAGTGACAAGGAAATGGGGGAAACACTCATGCTCATATACGAGAGCTGTATCCAAGAATGACCCCCTTGGGACTTGGATCACCTATTAGGCTATTACGCGGCCCTAAAGTTTAAACGGTCCGACCGATAATCCATGCCAAGCATTCTGTCCGAATTCATCTTTAGGCTCTCAACTCCTCAACCCAGATGGGATGTGCATTACTGTAGACGTCGACCTACACTAACTCCGGACTGTATATCGATCATTACCTATTGCATTCATATGTACCCTATTACTTCAATGTAACATTTCCACTTCTTTGTACAAGTATCAACTATGCATGTCCTCACTTCTAGAACTGTATTGCTATCATTTGGCTGCCTCACGATCGGGAATGGGGCCCTCCACTTCCCTCCACTCTCTAGCAGCCAACCACTCGCACAGATTGTACCATCCGCAGATAACACTGCGAACCGGCTGTCTTGGTCTACCCAAGCGAGAAATACCCTCATCGAGTACATCTGGCCGCGTCCCTGCGAGTCAACTGCACATTCTGGAATTGTTGATCAAGGTCATCGATCGAATCCTCCTCCAAGGCTCCTAGCAAGATATGGAGGCGACGTAGTTCTTCGCTTCAAGATTCGCTCACCAGAAGAAACAACGGCTTTAGCAGAAGCTGTTCGAGTTCTTTTCCTGGATGTGTGGGAGTTCAACAACGAGTTCGTTGACGTACGCCTGTCGCGGGACGTTGTTCCTTCTCTTCTGGGCTTGTTGCCAGCATCTTTACAAACAGCACATACGCCATTGATGCATGATCTTGCGCAAGCAATCTTCGAATCCTACCCTTCGCTTAACTTCAAAGACCCTTCAATACCTTCCCCTCAACATGCGAGTCCATTCGGCCCCGCTTTACGATCGCCAGCGGAAGAGACCAACGTTTTCTTTCGCCAGTATCAGCCTCTCTCGGTCATCACACCTTGGATGCGTCTATTGAGATCCCTGTTTCCCACCCACGTGCGCTTAGTCTCACTGGGTATATCCTACGAAGGGCGCGATATTCAGGCGCTGCGTGTTGGAGTTCACCCTACAAACGATGAAAAACCTTCGAATCCCCGGAAGACAATCATTGTTTCTGGCGGATCCCACGCTCGAGAGTGGATATCGACCAGCACCGTGAATTATATTGCTTATTCTTTTATCACCGCATATGGGAGAGACAAAGATATCACTAAGCTGTTGGAAAAGTTTGACTTCGTCTTTGTGCCTACTTTGAACCCTGATGGCTATGTGTATACGTGGGAGAACGACAGGCTGTGGAGGAAAAATCGCCAACAAACTACGCTCCGGTTCTGCACAGGGATTGATCTTGATAGATCGTATCCCTTTCAATGGGACAGCGACCAGGACAAAAATAACCCATGTTCAGAAGACTTCCAAGGTGAGGTGCCTTTCGAAGCCGTTGAAGCCCGCCGCCTGGCGGAGTGGGCGAGGAATGAGACGGACCACAACAACGTGGAGATCGCCGGTTTCCTGGATTTGCACAGTTATTCGCAGCAGGTGCTATACCCGTACTCTTACTCGTGCACGTCTGCGCCACCTACGCTGGAAAACCTTGAGGAGCTGGCAATTGGGCTCGCTAAAGCCATTCGGACAACGAGCGGAGAAATTTATGGTGTTACAGCCGCTTGTGAGGGGAGTGCACCGACTACCTGCAAAGACAAGAAGCCTCCAGTTTCATGCGTGCATGGTATAGACAAACCTGTCTGGCCACGCATGGAGGCAGCGGGTGGTAGCGCTCTTGACTGGTTCTACCATGAACTTAAAGTGCCTTATACGTATCAATTGAAGCTGCGTGATACGGGCAGTTATGGTTTCCTGTTGCCCAGTGACAACATAGTTCCGACCGGTAAAGAGGCTTTCAAGGCAGTAGAATACTTTGGCAATTTCCTCGCGGGTAACAAGGGCATCGAGGAATCCGAAGCAGTCCAAGGCATACATGACGCGGCAAAGCTTACGCACCCTAAGGATCAAGAAGGCTTCGAAGAAAGCGAATGGGTCATGATTGATGAAGATGAAGAGGATGAGCGGAGCGAAGCCGAAGACATTGAGACCGGAGAGCTCAGAAGGCGACGAAGAAAATGAGCGCCCCCTCTGGCTACTAGATCAAATGTAACGAAACGACGCGTCACAGCTTCCTAGAACTCTCAGCGTCCCTTTTCGCAGCATTCAAAAGCCTGTCACCGTCCACCAGCACACACCAGCCCTCCCCTCCCATCGTGCCTCCTTCGAACCCTCCAATACCAGCTTTGAACTCCTTTGCAAGCGCTAAAACCTCTTCATCAAAGCTGCCTGGCTGCAGCCACACAGCGGGCACGCCGGCTTCCTTCGCCTCTTTCAGGATCTGCTTGGTTATCGATGGTTGTGTGATCACGCTGAGCGAAGTGTCGGTGGGATGTTCGAGCTTTGCGGGAGATACGACGGTGCTGTAGGTCGTATTCTGCACATCAATGGAGGGACGTGCGGGATTTAGCGGGGTCACTGGTAGGGCTCTAGCATGATACCATTCAAGCACTAATATAGAAGTCAATTGTTGGCTCAGAGATCGGCTCGAGGGTCCCAGTGCCTTTGTAGCCGAACTTCTCTTTTGCTTGACTAGCGCCTGGAGAGTATCAACATTTGATGAAGATTAAGATTGGATCATTGTTACCAGCTACTGCAAAGTACTTGGAGGAAAAGAAGGTTTTGGCTGCTGCGTCCATGGCCATCTTTCCAGGATCAAGATGATTGAATCATTTATAGAGCCAGCCTCAGGATTCCATACTGCGCACATTGCGCGGCCGAATCTAGCCGTTCAATCGCTTGTACGTCATATTTGGACGTACTTTAGAGTAGCCAGGCTGATGGACTTCGACTGGTAAATATATTGCATGTTCTAGCTTAATACCTTTCAGCAAGTGATGTTTGTAGGAGAGGTATCAGCGGCATTATTCTCATGATGTACCGATCCATTTCTTACTAAGGCTCGGTTGTAGACTATCTGGTGGACGTTTGGACTTGCAGCAAAATCGAAGCTATTCTAAGACATCTGCTTTTAGCTATCCATTCTCTTATTCATACTTCGTACAAGATTCTCCATGGCTCAATTTGCAAATTCCACCTTCTCACATGCCTCATACGCTTTGTTTCGCCCGACTTACCACTCCGACCTCTATAAGACTATACTTGACTTTCATAAAGGGAGTAAAGATCTCTGCGTTGATTTGGGCTCCGGACATGGCCTTGTAGTTCGTGCTTTATCGCCATACTTCAGAAAAGTAATCGGGACGGATCCTTCGCAAGGAATGGTGGAGCAGGCTGTTAAGTCTACTCCGATTGACGACTATCCGAACGTATCTTATTACTCTGCGTCGGCAGAACATCTTGCTTCCCTTGAGGATGGTACTATCGATATGGTAGTGGCTGGTCAAGCCGCGCATTGGTTCGAACCTTCAAAGACCTGGTCGGAGATGAAGCGCGTGTTGAGATCAGAAGGTACTTTAGCCTTCTGGGGCTACACCGATCCTACCTTTCCTGGCTTTCCGAGCGCAACGAGGATCCTGGGAGATTATGCCTACGAAAATGACCCGGATGCGTTAGGCCCTTACTGGTCTCAGCCAGGTCGAACAAGGGTGCAAGACAAGCTCCGCCATCTTCAACCGCCCTCGCTAGATTGGGTTGATATCCGGAGGTTGGAGTACGAGCCTGACATCCATGTGCCTAAGCAAGGCAGAGGATCAATGTTCCTGAGTGCAACCTTAAGCATTGCAAACTGCATGGATTATGTTCGCACCTGGTCGAGCTTTAGTGCCTGGCAAGAAAAGCACCCAAACCAGATCAGGGAGGACAAATGTGGTGTGGGTGATGTTGTAGATCAAGCTTTCATGGCTATGAGAAATGCGGAGCCGAGTTGGCAGACTGAAGATTGGCTTGACAAGTCCATTGAAGTCGAATGGGGCACTGGGCTTCTGTTGGCACGGCGAAGATAGGTTCGCGGTCTTTGCATACATGTATGTATATAGGTCTCGATACAGAGCTTGCATGGTGCTGGAAAGAAGCAAGAGTCACTCATTGCTCGAGCATGACCCGTACTGCGGCTTCCGCATGGAGTTTCGTTGAATCGAACATTGGAAGCGCTGGCCGATCGCTTTGTTGAATAAGTAACGGGATCTCGGTACATCCTAGGATCACCCCCTGAGCTCCTTGATGCTCCAGCTTATCGATGACATCCAGATAATACAATTTTGATTCTGGTTTGAAGATAGCTTGGGAGAGCTCTGTAAATATGATTGAATTAATAGCATCCTGCTCTCCAGGTGTCGGGACTATAACGTCGACTTCAAAGTTCCTGGTGTATCTCTCCGCTAGGAAACTGTGCGCCATTGTTGGTTTGGTTCCCAGAAGAGCCACTTTGTTTAGCTTAGCCTTTTTAATCTCTGCTCCAGTCGGACTACGTGGGTATATCAGCTTTCTCGAAGTTCGAGTTTTGTACCATAAGAGAACACACTCAACAATATGCAAGAACGGTAGCTTAACATCTTTCATAATCCCATCCAAAATCTTATGCAAAGTATTAGCAGCAACAATGATGAAGTCAGCACCAGCCCGTTCCAGACTCTTCGCCTTCTCATTCAAGTAAACCGAAGCGGCTTCCCATTGATTGTTCGCAATGAAGCGATGCGACTCCCCAAAATTCATGGAACATATGATGATCTCCCCGGTGCTGAAACCTCCAAGACGATGCTGGATGCCGGCATTGATCATCTTGTAATACTCTATGGTCGCAACCGGGGACGAGCCCCCAATGATACCTACCGTCTTCATGATTCTGCAACACCGGCTTCCGAATACTGACTCCAAATGCAACAACGAAGACAGAAGACTGTTCTGGGAGCAAGCTAAATGCGGTGGGCTGGACCGAGAGAAGTGCGGCTATTCAGTCGAGGAGGCTCGAAAGGACTCAGACCGAGTGGACGAAGCCGGGTGAGTTCACGTCCACGAATATAATCAATCAGTCAGTTGGGTGACTCAGGTTAATCCTCACGCGTCTACGGTGTGCAGGTACGTGCTCGAGCGCAAAGAGGTAGGAGTATTCTGTTTTTTTTTCTTAAGACCAAAGTTCAATGAAAAGCCGCCCGTGCGGGGAAACCACATCTGCATACTCGTGTGGTGGTTCATATTAAGTGCTGATGCAGGAACCCGTGCTTGAGTCGAACTCTATGCTCGATGATGTCACTGTAATGCTCCTCACAAATTAGGCCTGACTGTTCGGAATCGTCGAACCTATTAGCCATCAGATCTTGTCTAGCACCAGTGCGTGTGGCTTCGGGGCTTGGTTCGAAATCATCATAGCATGCCACCGTTTGTTCCATCGAAGCGTCGAGCACCCAGTCCTCCGCGCACGTCTGCACGCAAGGCCGCAAGGACTCATCTCTTCGAGACTACCGATAGCGAGGCTACTAAGGCCACCTTAGAAGACAACGAAGCTTTTATTAATTCGCTGAATGTCTCAGACGATGACAGTGGGCTGTCAGATGTCAGCAGTGCTCAATTTGAAGACGCTCTTTCGCCACACAAGCAACAGAACGGAACCCCAAATCAAGCAGAGGAGGAGGATGACGAAGTAGATTGGGAAGATGCGATTGAAGAGAAGGGCCAGTCAGCGTCCTCACATACTGAGGTTCCATCAGGCCCATTGGGCAACTTGGAGATCACCCTTGACCAGGCCAGCAAGCTAAGTTCTCTGAGTAACCCATTTGACAAGAAGAAAGGCCCAAGCAAGATAGAGCGACAGATACGTACTTCCACTCACTGCATGCACGTGCAACTCTTATTGTTCCATAACTTACTTCGCAATGGCTGGACCTGTAATGAGAAAATCCAACGAATACTTGTGGATCGATTGCCTGAAACCTTGCAGAAGGAGACAGAACGCTGGAGAGTCGCTTCCGGGGGCAAGAGTCCTGAAGTGAAACCCAAATTGAAACGCAAAAAGGGAAGAGGCAGAAAATCAGGAGAAGATGCAAGGAGTCAGAGGGACTGGGGAAAGCCGGCAGAAAAGCAAGAAAGGGGCGCCCCAGACATGAGTCGAGGAGATCCGCTGATCAGGCTACTCAAGTTCTTGGCAGCATACTGGAGGAAGGTGTTCACCGTCACCAAACCCTGTCTTCGAAAACAAGGCTATAAGCCCTTGTCGACTTTGGAAGAACAAGTAACAGAATGGAGAAAAGACAGCAACAATGAAGAAGTCTATGGCGCATGCATTGAGAACCTTGCAGACTTTCAAAGAATCGCTCAAAGTTGCGGAGGAGATAGAGATGTAGGTGTCCAGCTCTTTGTGGCACTGCTGAGAGGCATTGGTCTCGAGGCACGGTTAGTTGCCAGCCTTCAACCTATTGGGTACGGCTTCAACAAGGATGAAGATGCTATCATTAAGCCAAAGAAATCCTCAAATGACGAATCGATAGTTGATGTCCACAGTCAAGTTGACACCAGCGAGGCGGAGTCGCGAAAAGTTACGAAGCACGTACTCGATACTAAGTCACAGGCCAGACCTAAACGTCCGAAGAAGGGTAAAGGGTCATCGAGAGGGAGTAAGAACACTCCTATCCATCTTTTGGATGACACAGATGCGAGCCGCGACTGCGAGAAGCTTGAGCCTAGCGACGATAGTGAACCAGTTGCAATTGAGACACCTCGAAAGCGACCAAATGTTAAGCACGACCGAGACATGCCAACCCCTACCTACTGGGTCGAGGTCATCTCCTCTGTTACAAACAAAGTCTATCCTGTCGATCCATTAATCTTGTCGCCCACTGTAATCGTCAACGACGACCAGTTGTCACAATTCGAACCAAGGGGCGCCAAAGCGCAGAAAGCTAAGGAAGTCATGGCATACGTAGTAGCTTTTTCAGCAGATGGGACTGCAAAAGATGTTACGACACGGTATTTGAAGCGTCACATGTGGCCCGGACGCACCAAAGGTGTACGCATGCCAGTCGAAAAGGTGCCTATTTACAATTCCAAAGGCAAAATAAAGCGATACGAGGAGTATGACTGGTTTAAAACTGTTATGAGTTGCTATGAACGTCCTCATGCAAAGCGAACAGCAGCCGACGACGTAGAGGAAGCCAACGAGCTTATGCCTGTGAAGCCAGCGAAGAAAGAAATCACGGCGGGCGAAGGAACCTTGCAAGGATATAAAACGTCGGCTCAGTTTGTTTTGGAACGACACCTCCGCCGTGAGGAAGCACTGCGAACTGTTGCAAAACCAGTCAGAACCTTTACTTCCGGAAAAGGAGACAAGCTTCAAGAGGAGCCAGTGTATCTTCGGAAGGATGTAGAGATCTGTCGAACTGCTGAAAGCTGGCACAAGGAAGGTCGGGCAGTCAAAGAAGGCCAAGAGGCTATGAAGATGGTTCCTGTTCGCGCTGTGACAACTAACAGGAAGCGTGAAGTCGAAGAGGCGGAGAGACTAGGCGGCGAGCGTTTGATGCAAGGCATGTACGCTAAGGATCAAACAACATGGATCATTCCACCACCCATCGAAAATGGCGTGATCCCTAAAAACGCCTTCAATAACATAGACTGCTTCGTACCTTCTATGGTCCCCGAGGGGGCAGTGCACATACCACTAAGGCAAACTGTCCGTATCTGCAAGAAGATGGAAATTGATTATGCGGAAGCGGTGACCGGGTTTGAGTTCGGTCATCGCATGGCAGTGCCGGTTATTACAGGTGTAGTCATCGCCAAGGAGAACGAGCAAGCCGTGCTTGAACAATGGGAGAAGGACGAGGAGGAGCGGAGAATCAAAGAAGTAGCCAAGCTTGAGAAACAAGCCATGGCAACCTGGAGAAAATGGCTTATGGGCCTGAGAGTCGTTCAACGCGTCAAAGAAGAGTACGGCGGTGGTGCTCGTGATAGCACTCGAGACGAGGTCAACCCTTTCACAAACCTGAATAAGGCAGACAAGGTTATGAAAAGCAGCCTTGCAAGCTATGATCAAGCCCAACAGCAACGAATGGCGACGAAAATTGATCCTACTGTCGACGAGAATCAAGATGAGAACGACGGAGATTTTGGTGGTGGCGGGTTCCTTCTCTCTGAGCATGACGAAGATAAACCGATCGATTCCAAGCTCACCGTAGAGGACGCTTCAGGTTCACCAATGAAGACAGCCCGAACACCACAGCATAATATCGCAACTGAGTGTAAAGAGGGTGGCAGCGGGGCTGTCGAGGCTAGTCTGCCCCAAGAAATTCCGTCATCCTCAAAGAAAGGTTTTCAAAACGACGTCGCTCATTCAGGCAAGCGACGGAAAGGCCGGACGACAGGTGATACGACTTCTAACAACAGATCTGCGGAGCCAGCTTCAATATCACGCCGGTCAGCGCGGAGGAGTACAGCGGCAGTCATGAAGTATTGCTCTGAGGATGACGTGGAAGAAGACGAGGACAGTAAAGAGCATCTTCTTGACAAGTCCGATGACGAAGAGCCACACCCCAAGAGAAAGAGAGGAAGGCCTTCCGGCAGCAGCAGTAAGACGAAAGCAAGAGGAAGCAAAGGGTGATTAGTGCCAATAGGAGATCCATGACATTAAGAAATGCTTACCTGTTTCTGTGTCCTTCAGGCACAAGGCCTTAGAACGTCTGGTCCAAATGCTCTTCTTCGGTCGCAAATTCTCTGCACAGTATTGTTCCCATGCTGTTCTTTTTGTCTTTTTTGGGGTTTTTGATCGTAGTAATATGATCTCCGTGTATAAAGGAAAAGGGAAAAGGAAATAACAAAGTGTTGCGAACAGTGTAATGAAGGACCAGAAGACGATGGAGGGTCTCTCGAGGTAGATGTTCGGACAGTCGCCCCCTATTTCTTGGATTACAGTGAAAACACCTACGTCAAACCAAGCATATCGCATCGCACCATACAAATGCTTAACAAAACGATCACCGCTAATGCTCAAAATTCTCAGCTTCTCCTTTTCGAAAGATCTTCAAAGGTCCTACCCCTCGGTGGAAAGCTGTCTTGCCGCATACCAGCCTGCTCGGTAATCCAGGAATCATGCCCAACGTCAGTCAGCGGGTTGTCGCGCGTGTTTGGTGCAAGCTGCCGATCATCCCTGAGATCGAAAGCATCCTCACTCAACTCGATCAGATCGCCCTCGCTCGGATGTCCTGAAAGCGCAGGTGATTGAAAGGTCGAAGAGGCCCTGCTGGCTACTTTACGGACCCAACCTTCAATGGCGCCGCCAACATTTTCCAGCCCATTCGAATTGAAGCTCTGTAGCTCTACTGGTGACCTTGACGCCATTCGTTGTTCCAATCCAGGGAACATTTTGTTCAGGCCATCGTTTGCGGGGCCCGGGATTCGGACATTTCTATTCAAGGTGCCAACTCCACCCGCGCGACTCTGCAGGTGGGCGATGGAAGACGAGCGCGATCTTCGAAGATTATGAGTTGAATCTGACTGAAAGCTATCCCTTGCTAGTTCCAATGATGTTATAGGGGATTCTAGATCCATAAAGCTAGGTGATTTTCGTCGGCTGCGAGGGAAGTACCCTAATGCACTACGGGATAGACGTGCAATTTCTGTTGCTTCTGAAAAGCCGCTAATTTGAACCCAAGAATCGTGTTTGTAAGCCTCCTCGGTGTTTGAGAAAGTTACCGATATTGACGGCGATGTGGGAATGCTAGACAGCGGCGTCTCTCTTTCATTTTTCTTGTTATTAGAATCCTTCCATGGAGACTCTGATGCCTTAGGCGTCGGGACTATATGGGTGTTTTGTTGATTTTTAAAGTGGTGTATTGGGATTTCGGACTCAGCAACTAATCGTCCTCGAACGCTGCAGGCATCAACTGGTAGAAGCACCATTTTGCGGACCTGGATGCTATCATTTGGCCATAGTCTGTTTACCTTTCGGAAGATATGTGGCTGACAATTGTATTTGATCATTACTCCTGCGAGTGTATCCCCGGGTTTTACTCTGTGCACGTAGACCAAAACATCTCGCTCTTCATTCTCTGAGGGCGGTCGTGAACCTCGGTTCCTGTCATCAGAGTCCCTTCTCTTGTATTGTCCAGAGCCATCAGGTACGGACTCGCCGTTCGCGATTAAGAATCTTTCCCTCTTTTTCGCCTCAAGTTCCGCCCGTTGCCAGTCCTTTGTACCTAGGCCAAGTACCCTATCAGCAGGCGCTGATGGACCCCATGTAGTAGCTGGAGTACTACTGCTGCGATTGGTGGGGTGCTTGGGGGATAGGCGGGTTCGGCTAGGCGATGGAGTTGGGCTTGAGGGCCTTGAGGCACGATTTCCTACAACGTCGGATGCTATTGTCTTCAGCGAAGACCATGTGCTTCCCCATAATGTAGACGGTGGCACTTGTAGTGTCGTCGACGCTGGAGGTTGAGGTGCCCGGCGGGGAGTTCGTAGGCCACCCGCCGTGGACGATGGCGAGAACGCGCGCGACGAGACCCCCGAGGCACTTGGGCTATCAAAATATGACACTGCTGAGAGTGAGGAAGAGGCATCGTTGTCATCCTCATTCGTGCGGCGTCGATTTCGAGGGCGTAGAGTTGCAGAGCTGGTAAGAGTAGGGGTATTCATAGACCTCAAAAGGACGAGAATATTAGGCCGCACTCGGCTTTAGACCCATCAATTGCCTCGTATGATGACCTAGAACGACGAAGCTCGTCCTCATCATGTTGTCAGGTCGTTCGCTTACTCAATGTGCAGCTGGAATGCGTTATTGGCCGCCCGCCGCTGCATTGAAACGAAGGGACAACCCTCGTTTGCAGAGAAGAAAGATTGTATTGCCTTGCTGTGGCTTGGAAACCTTCGAGCTAACACATTGAACTGAGGTTCTAGATTCATATAGTATTTGATAAATGTTCTTCAATTAAGATGATCTTGGGATGCTACCCTAATTTCATACTTCGACAATTACGACTTGAGGAGCTACGTCGCATGCTTTTCATTCCTGTCATATTCATACAGATGCTGGCTCATCCTACCCTAATCGATTTGGTGGATAATGATGGAGCGGTACAAACCCATGGACCTGACAATAGTTACAGCATTTACACACGTCCGCCATCTACATTCCACCTTCATGCTGCAGACCTCCTATACTGGAATTAATTCCAAAGAAACTGTACCTGATAAGTAGCGTTAGAGCAGGAGAGCGTGCCGAAGTAGTAGGCAGAACATACCAATCATCCATGTTGAGTGTGGTAGGAGCAACGGGACCCTGGTCTCTACCGCTATTTGTCCACTGGTCTTCAGGGCTGTGTTCGCCAGGGAAAGCATCTTGCCAGCCCTGCTGCATTCCCGATGGCATACTCATCGTCGAGCGGGGCATTTGTTGCTGCGCTTGGGCTGGTGGCTGTAACATCGCAGGCGATTGCATTTGGAGCTGCGGGTCAAGAGGCTGCTCCCCCGCGAATTGCGGCATTGAGATATTGTGATTCTCAGGAAATAGATAGCCAGGTTGGAAATTCTCCCATAGTTGCTGTGATATATGAGGCGAGTCTCGCGTGACTAAGTATAAGTCTGGCGGCGTCGCTGGACCCGACAAGCCACCACCAAAAGGAGTTGGTGGGCGAGTGGTAGTACGCGAGCTACCCATGAAAGCGTCCTGCTGTGACTGTCGCATACCATCCGCAGTGGTGGAGGGTCCCATCTGTCCTGATGATACGCCACTTTGCTGTCCAAGATCTCGATGAGGTGTTGCAGCTGGTGTCTGAGGTCTGGAACGCTCGTAGGAGACCTGAGGCACAGGTGGCCCGTTAGGCAAACCAACTTCTATCTCAGAGTATTTTCGCTTGTTCTGATTCGGGGTTTGCTCTCCTCTCTCGGATGCGGATCTGTTGTCCAGTTTTGGAATTTTATGCCGTCGTCCTGCGGCCTTTTGAAGTTTATCCTCCAGCATCTTGTTACCTAGGATCGATTCGAACAATGTGGCAACCATCTTAGCTACCAGCCAAACTTTCGAGACTTCCTTTAACGCGTCCATGCATATTTGCAACCTTTCTTGGGTAGCTGATACCACTGACGGTACCGAAGATCGCATTTGGTATACATGCATGATCAGAGCCGAAAATAAGCTGTAAACACTGTAGTCACATGAGATATGTTGCACTAAGAGGATAGCCCTCAAGACTTACATGAATGCAGGAGTGAACTTGAGTTCGTCTGAGATTCGAAGATGTTCTATGATGGAAGTAATCATCCCAGCGGCCTGGAATGCTATGTTGCGAGATGGATATGCAGAATCCCGGGGATAGCCACCTTCTTGCCCATCATTCTCCGCCGTAGCAGGAGGCATGTGCGCTCGATGCAAGAGACACAAGGTCGTGCTGTAACAGATAAGCCGACGCAGAATATATCGTTGGGGAAAACACTCACTAGTAATTGGCGTGCAGCAATGCTGACCAGAAATTATGCCGATTCTTCTCCCAATATACCTCCCGTGGACAATTTTGAAGCCAATCCGCGAGAGCCATGTCGCTCTGTGTCAAATCCATTGCAGCTTGTTTACGAAATTTGGATGCCACAGAATACTGTTGAGACAGCACTAGACCCATAATCTCGCAAAGCCTAACATATTGCAAGAAAAATTGAACGTGGACGTTATCAGGAAGGTACCTAGTGCCCTGTTCGCCTTCGTCTTCAATGAAGTCATCCTCTGTTAGCATTTCTACATCGGAATCGTCGGTATTGATGTGAACAGGTCGGCCGAGGGCAACGGCAACAGAACGATCTCTAGTAAACAGGGTCCACCATATTCGTTTCCAAAGCCTCTTATCCGCTTTACTGAGCTGTGACTGCTCAACACTTCGGTGCATGCCTGAGCCTTGCGCAACTACCGTAGCTACTCGCGTCCAGTAAAAAACGTTCTTTGTTACGTCTTCAGGTCCTTCCCAATACCAGCCCATAAGAATCAGGGCCTGTACAATGGTCACCCGGTCGTCCTCATAATTCGCATCGTACAGCGCTTTTGCACGCTTGTAGAAAGTCATAGCTGCAGGTGTAGTCGAACCTGTCGAATCCATCAGTTGCGTATTTGTGCAAACTCTTGATCCGGCAAGAAGTATAGCCTGCAGTAGCAACAAAGATGGTGGATTCTTCGTGTCTCGATACCGCGCCATGAACCGAGCTTTGTTAATCACAGGTACGACTGGAGCAATCCACTGAAAGAAAGAATCGACAAGTTCATCACAGAGTGCCCGGGGTGGGAGCAGGAACGCCCCGCGCTGGTGCAGTATCTCCATTTCAAGGTTGTCCAGCTCCGTTGCGCGCGACCTCGTTCCTTTAATAGAGTCTGGTAGTGGGTAATGCACGACATCAGTAGTTCCATGTCTATCATGTACCAAGAGCGACAAGTTCGAAGACTCCCCCAGATACGCAACTCTTCCAGCTTCTTTGATCGGCGCTCTTGCAAACTGGGGCCTCATGAAATGCGTGAGATGCATGTTCTGTACTCCTTGCTGAGCGGTTTGCGTGCTCGACAATGAGGTGATTGGCATGCCATCGTGTGTATTGTATTCGGACGTTCTGTTCGGATTGAAGTCGTAGCCTGCGGGGCGTTCCACTGCTGGAGGAGAGTTTCCTGCGATCGACTCGGCCGGCTCACTACCTCAGTCTCAGCTATGTGCGTAGTACTACTCAAGATGGAAAAGGTATGCCTGTCAGAGTCCTTTGATCTCGCCGCCTTCTTCCGCTTTGGTGGTGGGATTTTGCATTCGATGGAGAATGCGACGCAATTGGTGCACGGCACTCCAAGTGAGGCGGCATCGCAGCGTACCTTGCGGCTGTGACACGTCTACAGGCAAGGAAAAGTCAGCATAATCTCACTTTTCACTCCATAGCGCTGTGATTGGGATGTCATCCCGAGGTCCTCATTGTGCCGAGGTAAGCGTTCTGGATCTGAATATCATAATGCGCGGCGGTTTGCAACGTCTAACGGTCTGTACTTACTTGACAAGCCCTACTCGCACGTTGTCTAAATTACACTGTCAGCTGAAACGCCGATCAACGCAACCTCTGTACGAACCTTCTGAAACTTGGATGACCTGGCGTTTGGGTCGGAGGAGCAACTGCTGGTTGCTCCTCAGTGTTGGGTGCAGCGCTCATACCCGTGATGGAGGCTTAGACTGAGGGAAATGATGCGAGTGAGGAGTGTGGAATGATCTTCGAGGAGGTATCATGCCGGCAAAGGTTGATCAACAAGGTCATCACCCGAATGTCATGACAAGCCTGGACCCAGTCGCAAAATGCCCCACATGAAGGAAAGGCTTGGCAGTATAACATCTTCTCGTAACGCCAACGTCTTTTACTACCTAGAGCTTCCAGAAGTCATTGGCACCGCGAGCTCTCAAGACTTTGAGTGAGAGCTACGAAAGTTCGAAGATATCAAAGTCTGGTGCATATATCCCATTTTTATATCCTAAGGACCAAACATGAGCTTGTCAAAGACTCCGATCTACTTTGGCAGTTTCGTCGTTACCCAACAAGTTGAGATGAAACTGTAACAAGCGCTTGGAAGGGTCTGCTGACAGCTTGCAGGTCTTTCACCTGACACCGTACTCGTTTGCCGTCGTCAACATCAAACCTCTTCTGCCTGGTCACGTTCTCGTATCGCCACGGAGGGTGACTCCTCGCTTCTCAGACTTGTCGCAAAATGAAGTCACAGATCTATTCCTGACAGTCCAACGTGTGGGGCGTATCATTGAGCGCGTATACAATGCTTCAAGCCTCAACATCGCCATTCAAGATGGTGCAGATGCTGGTCAAAGCGTGCCTCATGTCCATACCCATGTAATACCTCGTAAGAGGTCTGACCTGGATGACAAAGGTGGATCAGATGCGATTTACGGAATGTTGGATGGCGAAGAAGGCGACATTGGTAGGCACCACGCTCAGAAAACAACCAAAAGACCTCGGTTTCCAGCTGTGGATAATGAGGCGCGCAAACCGCGAGATGAGGCTGAAATGAGCGAGGAGGCAGCAATGCTTGCGAACGAAATGCTTGCTGAGTAAAGAACTCGGCCAAGACTCGGGAGCAAAGTAGAGACGGATGGCTCTTTGCACGGTTCTATCCTTACTAACAACTAGCCTGAGTTGCCTACCAGGAGCAGCTAACCCCCCATCTCGCAGGCCATCCGTATACAGCTCGTAAGCCGGATAATAACCGTTGACAAATTCAGTGACCTGGTTGTCAGTCATGCCAGATCGGTGCCGCTGTCGAAGCTGCTCCTCTTGTTCCAATCTCCATTCATATACATATGATGGATCCGCAGCATCAATATGGATGATCGAATGCAGTCGATCAGTCAGCTCGTCATACTCTTGGAGAGCCTTATTAACAAATTCAAGGTTGTCAAACGTGTTTGAGGCCAACTGCCCTTGGTAAGTGCCCTTGCTTTTTACAAGCATTGCTTGCTGCCATCTGCGTTCTAATACCGGCTCCGGCAGCGCTCGAAACCCTACACACCATCCTTCCAGGATCACAATCTTTGCCGTTGGCTCACCAGGCACATTTATGGACCTCCAAAGCTCTTTTGGCACTCTGTCTCCTTTGCCGTTAAAAGCGCTCTTATCATAACGCGGCATTCTCGTTTCCAAGCCCTGTCTAAGACTTTCAAATAAAGAGCGACCGAGCGTCAGATCATGCGTGGAGAATTGGCCTCTATGCTGGATCAATGGATTCGTAGGATGCTGCGCGGCAAGGTAGGCTTGTTCTTCGTGCGAGAGGTATAAATCATCGATCGAGAGCACGACAGTCGAGAGCGAGTGCGGTGCTTGGCTAAGCTCCTGGGCAAGCCTGGCGGCCTATCACGTACATCTGCAGTCAGTATAGAGGGCATAGAACACAGATTGTATATCTTACCAAGGTTGTCTTTCCGCATCCTACTACTCGGTAAGCGTATTCGCCGAATGCACGTTGGAGCCGGAGCCGGAGCCCCTCAGGTTAACCACCTTGAACTCCATTCAATCCCACAAACAGTGGTTCAAAGTTCTGATCCAGGGTTTCGTTTTGGTGGCCCTTGAACTGTTGGAGAATGAAATCAAGACATAATTGGAGTTTATCATCCTGGGCGGGCACTGTAGCGATTGACATATTTGGTGTGCTAAATTTCGAGTATTGGTGGCGTCAACAGTCTGCACATGGGGTGAAACTGGGAACTTTCGAGGTCATTGATGAACACCCCACCAGCCCCACCCCCGCGTTTCCGGCGTTCATAAAACATGAGGTAAGCACGATGTATCTTAGGTCACGCTTGCTCGGTTAGCGTACCCGGTAGGCCGCTGGAGCCAGACGAATCGCAGTACTAGTCAGCTGCGTTCAAAAGGCTTGTTTTCGACGGACTTTACCCCGTCAATAAGGTATGTCGTAACTTGTGGGCCGCTCGTTGTCATCCGAGGGCCGAGGTAACTTTGTGACTGAAAATGATGTTTTAATATCAGCTGCTTCCCACCTTCAGTTGTCTCTTGTCCCGTCAATTTTCGAACAGCGTTGCGATCATGGCAGACTTACGATTTGACGGGCAGTGCGTGGTGGTCACTGGTGCAGGAGGGGGGTGAGGACCCGCAAGATGATCACTTTGTCACACATGCTGATCAATGCAGACTGGGAAAAGCCTATTGCCTTTTCTTCGGGAGCCGTGGAGCCAACATCGTCGTCAATGACCTGGGCGGTGCTCTGAAAGGAGACGGACAGTCAACCAAGGCTGCAGACGCCGTGGTTGATGAAATCAAGGCAAATGGCAGTAACGCCGTTGCCAACTATGACAGTGTCGAGCATGGAGAGAAGATCATAGAGACCGCTATCAGCACATTTGGGAGGGTTGACATTCTCATCAACAACGCCGGTATATTGAGGGACGTCGCCTTCAAGAACATGTCTGACCTCGATTGGGATCTTGTCATCAAGGTCCACGTTAAAGGAGCGTACAAGGTGAAAAGGAAACGCTCTGCTTGTGACATGGCAACCAGGCTGACATAACTCAGTGCGCAAGAGCCGCATGGCCCTATTTCAGGAAGCAGAAGTATGGAAGAGTGATCAACACCGCGTCAGCAGCTGGCCTTTTCGGCAGCTTCGGCCAATGCAACTACTCGGGTATTCGTATTCCATCCTATGCAAGTACTTTGTGCTGACTGCGTTAGCTGCAAAATTATCCCAGGTTGGTTTTACCGAAACACTGGCGAAGGAAGGCTACAAGTACAACATCCTATGCAATGTCATCGCTCCTATTGCAGCAAGCCGAATGACGGAGACGGTTATGCCAACAGATCTACTTGAAAACCTCAAGCCGGACTGGGTCGTCCCCCTTGTCGCTGTTCTTGTCCATTCCTCAAATAACAGCGAGACAGGATCAATCTTCGAGGTTGGTGGTGGCCACATCGCGAAGTTGCGATGGGAGCGCGCCAAAGGTGCGCTGCTAAAGACAGGCCCAAGCCTAACGCCGGAAGCAATACTCAAGAAGTGGGGTTCCGTCAACGACTTTTCGGTACCTGAGTACCCCAGTGGCGTTGCCGATTTCATGACCTTGCTTGAAGAAGCAGGAAAATTAAACGACAACGAACCGGGAGAAAAGATTGATCTGACGGGCAAGGTAGTCTTGATCACAGGAGCGGGCGGAGGTTTAGGCCGCTCGTACGCACTACTCTTTGCAAAGCTCGGCGCTAATGTGGTGGTGAACGACTTAATCAATCCCGATGCTGTAGTCCAGGAGATACAGAAGCTGGGTGGCAAAGCAGTTGGCGTGAAGGCATCAGCGGAGGAAGGAGATACCAACGTGAAGGCTGCCATAGACAGCTTTGGCCGGTTAGATATACTGGTGAACAATGCCGGGATACTAAAAGACAAAGCCTTTGCCAACATGGATGACGAACAGTGGGATCAAGTCCTAGGCGTTCACTTGCGCGGAACCTACAAGACAACTAGAGCTGCCTGGCCCTATTTCCTGAAGCAAAAGTACGGTAGGATTGTTAATACCGCAAGTACTAGCGGCATCTATGGTAACTTTGGACAAGCCAATTATGCCGCTGCAAAGCTTGGAATCCTAGGGTTTTCTCGTGCTTTGGCACGCGAAGGGGCCAAGTACAATATCAACGTCAACACTATCGCACCGAATGCTGGGACAAATATGACGAGGACAATCATGCCAGAGGAAATGGTCCAAGCCTTCAAGCCCGAGTTTGTTGCGCCGATGGTTGTTGCACTCTGTTCGGATAAAGTTCCTCAACCACCGACTGGAGGGCTCTTTGAAGTTGGAAGTGGATGGCATGCACGGACACGATGGCAGCGAAGTGGAGGTCACGGGTTCCCCGTTGACGTCAAACTAACCCCTGAGGCAGTAGTCAAATCATGGGAGAGTATAATCAATTTCGATGACGGACGTGCCGATCATCCAGAAGACGGTCAAGATGGTTTGAAAAGTATCATGAACAATATGCAAAATCGGAGCGCCAATGAGGGATCCCCGACCCACGAGTCTTCAAATCATCTTGCGAACATTTCGAGGGCAAAAGACCTGCAAGCCAAGGGGACGCTGTACACGTTTGACGACAAGAGCGTTATCTTGTACAATATCAGCCTCGGCGCCAGGCGAAATGACCTTCCCCTGGTTTACGAGCACTCGGATTCTTTCCAGGTGCTTCCTACATTCGGGGTTGTCCCACCGTTCGGTGCCGAGATACCTTGGAACATTGACGAAATTTTACCGAACTTCTCACCGATGATGCTATTACACGGGGAGCAGTATCTAGAAATCAAGAAGTTCCCCATCCCCACAAAGGCGACGCTGGTGAGTTATCCAAGACTAGTAGAAATCTTAGACAAGGGCAAATCGGCTGTCATGGTCACCGGAAGCACAACGAAAAACCAAGCGACAGGCGAAGATGTCTTTTACAACGAATCGTCGGTATTCATTCGCGGCAGTGGGGGCTTTGGTGGTCCTAGCAAAGGCACAAATCGGGGCCCAGCAACAGCAGTACACCAACCACCCAAGCGACAACCAGACTCGGTGGTAGAGGAGGCAACAACAGATGATCAAGCAGCGTTATATCGTCTAAATGGAGATCGCAATCCATTGCATATTGATCCCGAATTCTCGAAAATCGGAGGATTCAAAACACCAATCTTGCATGGCCTCTGCTTCTTTGGTATCAGTGGTAAGCATGTCTTCCAGACATACGGACAGTTCAAGAACATCAAAGTCCGATTCGCAGGCACCGTAATACCTGGTCAAAAGCTTAGGACGGAGATGTGGAAAGAAGGTAACCTCGTCATCTTCCAAACAAAGGTTGTGGAGACGGGTAAGCTTTGTATAGCAGGTGCAGGCGCTGAATTGAGAACGAACGAGAAGGTTTCCAGGTTATGATAGTTGAGCCTTCGATGACCAGATAGCAGCATCGGAACCGGGTCCTGTACGATTTAGCTAGATAGCATGGTAGTACGACTTTGATATGTAACGACAACTTTTGCAAAGTTTGAGGTGAAGAGGCTCGCCTTGAACGGACATGAAGCATAGGCATAGAGCACCCTGAAGTACTACAAATTGTAAACAATGCAACATGTTGAATAGACATTTCGACACTATTCCGAACAACTGTTATCACAATGTAATAATACAAGGTTTCCATTTCGTTACGCGCTAGTAAACTTGGTGTACTCGTATTGGGCTTCCATCATCGTGAAGATGTCGAGCCACCCAAAGACGTAACGGGTGCTAACCCTCAACAGAGTCTAACAAAACATGGCGAACGGGTAAGTCTTCTGCTCTACACACTACTGCACGACCTAGACTCATGCGACGATGAGATCCGAATCCTCACTGACTATCTCTTCTCCACAGTGCAAGCTTGATCATCGGCCTCGTTTTCATCGTTGTAATCTCTCTCCTGGCCTACTTCTTTTCGCCTAAAGGAGAAAACCAAACGTATGCCAGGCAAATCTAATGACCTTGTTCCAGGAGCCGGGCGCGAGCTTCTCATGGATGAATCCGCTGACTTGCCATATACACAGTGTCTGGCGCTCTACCCTAATCTTAAGCTTCGCAAGCTGCTATATCATGTGGGGTGCGTTCCGCATTCCTGACATAAAATCTCCTATACGGTATCAATAGTAAAAGAGCTAATACCTATCGTCAGCTATCACGTTCATGGCGCAGTGGCACCCTCTCATAAAGCCCCAAACCATGACATTACGGCCAGAACATGCTGCCTCGTAAGAACAGGAGCTCTGACAGCATGCGGGCGTTTGAAATAAGGACATAGACTTTGAAGACTGGTGCCGGGAGGTGAAGGTGGAGGTTACTTTGGACGAGTCGATCCGGATGATAGATGACAGGAATATCTTGTTGCATACACTCAGAGACGTTCATTGCACATCATCCACAGCAAAGCAAGTGCATCAGGCGCAAGAGAAAGGACAACGGCTTCCTGGACTGTTACCAGTCATATGCAGAATAATGTCCACCACTTCGAAAGGTGGCAGTGAATTAGAATGCAAGCAGCTGCTACTCTAAGATTTTCCAGGGATAGCATGTATTGGTCGAATGTAACATGCTGACCCTGTGCCTGTGAAGATTGCTGTACCTTTCAATAACCTGTCGTCCATAAAAATGCGTATGAATATCATTCATTCATGGCTGTACCCCAGCGCCTCGCTCTTCGTCCTACCAACAAGTACGTAACAAATTAGACAATGAGCAACGCCGGGCAATGTTCAGCTAACCCCCTCCGCGGTTCCGATGAAGGAGTTGATCCCAGGATCTGATAATTCTTCCCTTGATGAAGAAGCCGCGCCTTCTGTAACCCCCTGCGCTCGGCATAAAGGACACGAGTTACGTCCACTGGTGAGCCACTACGCCGGGGAAACCATCAACAATAATAGTAGCGAAAGGAGTGGTTGGACTTACTTCGTCGATGCATTCCCGATGGAAGATGTGAGTGCATTTTGTAAGCTGCCGCACTTCTTCGTCCACCTCGTAGTTGTTCAAACATACCAAACAACGTTCACCCGGGGCAATCTCGAGTACGCAATCCATGTTTTGGACACCAGCAAGCGGTCCATTGCCGAGGTGTTGGAGACGAAAGACGCCTGAAGCCGCCGCAACATCCTGAGCGCTGGCAACTGGGGGCTTAGCTGGCCCAAGTAAGGACGACAGCATAAGCATATCTTCGTAGGAGGGCTCCTGTGAAAGGATCATTAATGATTCTGCTTAGAGACAGTTGTTCACAATGCGGAAGTTACATACATCCGTAAACAGGCTAGGCGTTGCCCAAGCCGGGTGATCTTCCGATAAATTTGTTCCCACAATGTAAATGAGCAAACTCCGATTACCATTGCCTGGTTCGTCCGCTGCGCTTAAGGCATCAGGTTCTACTACGCCATTCCTCCGAGCTGCACCGGCGCCCAGATGGCGGTGCCTGACAGAGTCGGAGTCACTTCGTCTTCTTTGTTGTGCAGAGTGAAAGTTCGGGTCTGAAGCAACATTCGTGGCCTCTTGCAAAGACGCTCTAATGGGTAAGTCGTGGGCCGTAGAGTGTATCTCCTGAGGAAAGGAGATGGTGGAAAGTCGACGACTGGGTGTTGCTGGTTGGGATGATACACGAGACAGGTTGTAGTCGGCCGGGGTTGACGGAGGAGGTACAGGCCCGGGAGGTGAATCCGCAAGACCACGTGGAGCAGCCAATCCAGCATGTGAGGCAGCGTCTTCAAGGCCTGAACGGCGAGAACGGGGATCCAAGTACCTTTGTCCATTGGACATTGGTGTCAGAGTTGGAATACTTTCCGGACGACTCCCATAAGATAACCGCCGTAGATATGGAAATCTAGATCTCCGATGAACCTGCCTAGCTTGACTACCTGCGCTGTCCCTTATCAAATTCGTTGTTTCGTCAAGAGTCGGCAGGTTGAGCAAGGAATCTAGTACGGGCTCTTGGACTAATACATTCCCTATGCTCTCTGTCTCCGAAGAAGGCCCGTCTGACAACTCCGAACGGACAGCAACAAGGACTATAGTCACATTACGTCCAGCGTTCTCGCTGAACGTTTCGTTATCGTCTGCCGCAAAGGGTCTAGTTAGATTCATTGATTCAGGTCGTTCACGAGTCGGGGGGCTGGTTGGATGTGATAAGCTAGTAGAATGTGAGACAAATCGAAAGATCCGAAGAAGATTCAGCCCTGACGTCTCATCCGAGCGCAGATTGTCATTTTCGAAATTGTGAGCATGATTCAGATGATGCAGAATTTGATAAATAGGATTAAGTACGCCATCAGGCCCGTTGGGGCGAAGTGATTGTATGTTTGTCACAGATTGTTCTGACGTCCCCGAAGTCTGAGCGGCCATAGCTAGTGCAGCTGCTCTCAA
Organism: Bacidia rubella; assembly: GCA_032158265.1. Taxonomy (NCBI): domain Eukaryota; kingdom Fungi; phylum Ascomycota; class Lecanoromycetes; order Lecanorales; family Ramalinaceae; genus Bacidia; species Bacidia rubella. The sequence goes on along the minus strand of JAVTIF010000005.1, from coordinate 783,511 downwards.
GCGCTGAGACCACGGAGACTCATTGCTTGGCTGGATGGGTCTGCTTGGACTGCGTCCGACGTTACTTCTGACGGAACGACTTTCGCGTCCGAATGATTGATAGCTACCATGTGGTTGATCAGACCGTGGCTGTGAATCCGCCTCTAAATGGACGGGTTCATAATGCCCGTGAGGCTGGTTGTTACCAACAGTCCTTGAGCTCCAATCGACAGCCGACGACCCAAAACCGTTGACGCTCGCATTCACATACGACGCCTCCTCAAGAGGAGAGCGAGCTTCACCATCAACGCTAGGGTAACGTTCAGATGGGTCGGGGATTGTGTCGACGAATATCGAAGTCCTTGGACTTCTTGTAGCGAGGTTCACAAATTCAAGCTGGCTAGTAATTGAATCACGAAAACGAGAGAGACGAGAGGCTAAGGGCCTTGCAAGAAACCCGGACGCTCTCGTGTCTGGGGTGGTAGGAAGGTCAGAGTTCAGAGGACCTACTTGTTGTGCGTTGACGTTTGGAGCTGATGGTGTGGACGCTGCATCAATGAATAACGGTAGAGGTGATGATATTGTGGCGAGCCTTCTTGCTCGTCGTGATTCTCGCGTTAAGTGTGCATGGCTGTGGGTTGGCAGAATGAACGAGCGTCGTTCACTTCCATCCTGCTGGTTCTGAATTTCTCGTCTTCTTCCCCTCCATGTGAGAGAAGAGCCAAGCCGCGACAGGTACGAACGTCGTGGCATAGGTGATGCGGTAATGTGTGTAATGGGAGTGTTATGAAGGTCATAATCATCAGTCGTTGATATCAGCCGTTGTTCATGCTGTTCATAGAATGTGTCGTCACGCGTGGATATTGTATCAGACCTTTGCACTGCTGACCCCGGCCCAAAGTTATGTGAGGATATCCTACGAGTGAACGCTGTTAGAGGGCGTGAGGATTGTGATCGGTGTCTGGCGGCGCTGTTGTCTGTTGTAGAATAAGGATGATTATGATGTGGTGACCAGTTTCGTCTTGTAACAGAGTTAAGCGGTCCGTCAACATCATGTGACGAGCCATTGGGCCCACGTCGAGACGTCGACCTGATGTGACGCTCAGTGGAAGAGCTCTGGCCCATTTTCGAGATCTCCCGTTCTTGCTGAGAAGTCCGTTTGCGTTTAAATCAGTCCTGTCCTATTAGCGTTTCATGTGGTCTCCTGAACAGGATTTAGCATCGTTTTAAATCGGTTTAGGATTCACGTCGCGGCGGGGGATTATCGTGTACCAAATCATTGAGTCAAGTGCAACACCACACCGTCGTATGTGGATGTGTCAAATGGAAGGTGAGATTCGGCGGGGTTCGGCTTCATGCTAGCACACAGAACGCTCAAGTTGGACTTCCATCCGATCTGGACGGACATATGCGAGCTGAAGTGGTGGCTAAGATATCGAATGATGGATAGACGAGGACCACAACCTCCTGGGAGGTAACACTTCAGTCAAGACTTCTGAGTCTCCCCACAGGCCATGATTTAGGCGTTGACAGATCAAAATTGAGACACACAAGAGGAGGGATTGTATGAATGAGGGGCAGTAAAAACGTGAGGCCTGAATGACGATACGGAATCCTGGTAAGGTCGAGAAGGCATGCACGCACTGCTCCAGAGGCTCCTGCGCCAAGACCTCAGCATCAATCCCATTACCTTAGGTTGCCTTAGGTTAGGTTCCATTTTCCGGGCCAGGCCCGCCCTTCAAAAGACCGACTTGAGATTTGGTCAGGGGACGTCTACAGCTGTGTATCTTTTCTTACAGATAAAATTGAAGAGCGATTTGTGAATAGTAGACAAAACAATACGACTGTGTTCTTCTACGACCTGCGTCAATAGCCTCTTTTGGATGCTTTCAACACGGAATAGTTAGGCCATGCCAGAATCTTCACATTGGTAAATGCAAACCATGCTGCCGCAACATTATTTTACACCAGTGTTTGCTGCAAATGAGGCTACCTCCAGAAAACGCAAGCGCATCTCCACACGTGCGGTTGAATCTCCAGAGCCGGCTCCTTCGTCCATGAACATTGTGCACAGCTTGACTCAAGACCATCAATCCTCCGTTCATCACCACCCCAAGGTCATTTCGTATGACGAACTTATCGCGACTAGCACAAATGACCGATCTCAGAAAAGCTTCACCTTTCCTACCGTGAACCACGATAATCCCAAACCTGCCTCTGGGATAATATCCCCCGGTTTGCGCCAACAGCACATTGCTGCCCTTAACGCTGTCCTCCATCGCTCCATCCAAGAGAGTTATTTCCAGCGGGCAAAAAGATCATGGGCAATCCTTTTGAGGATGGAAATGAGTGGGCATTCTCTCGACCTTCGGAAAGCTGAGATCTGGGGCCTTGGTGCCGAACTCTGCTCTCAAAGCAGCAGCTCTGACACGTTCCCAGCTGCTCGCGATCCTAGCAAAGACATGTCGGACGAAAATCAAGGTCCGACTATATGGCTGAATGCAGCAGCTTTCTTTAAAGTACGGGAATACTACGAACGTCTGATTCTTCAATATCCATATCGTAAGACCTCCCCAAATGCCACTAGCTCTCTGCATATATACTACTCAATGTTTGGCTTGTGGATTTGCTACGTCAATGCGCAATTGACGGTCAAGGGGACCAAACACCTAGCTCCCTCTCAGATGAGTCAAGAAGATCAATATGCAGGTGATATCGGCAATGAGCAATTCGAGACATTGCAAGTCGACCGAACCTTGCCAGGTACCAGTGGACAAGAGCCGCCACATGGGAGCCAGCATGTGTTAAATCAGGTGCACGAACTCGCTGACCAGCTCAATAATCTGATATCTTCACCTCCTTTTTCCAACACTTCAATTTTCTGGAATTTGAAAGGTATGGTCGACCTGTGGATTGCCGATCTCTCTCTAGAAGGCGCTTCAGTAGAATCCAGTAAGTACCTGTGTTCGAGAACTGCCCAAAGAGGAAACAACTGCATAAAAAGGTCGATCTCTAATGCGCTATTGCAGGCAAAGTAACACATCAAGATGCGACAAAGCACCAAATAGAAAGAAAACTAGCTTTATCTAAAGCTCGAGAAGCTTTTGCAAGAGCTTCTTCATGTGCCAATACATGATAGCTCTGATGCTGCAGTTTCAGGAGCCTGCCAGGATTGCCCTTGTGCGGCGTAGAACAAATGCACTGTCAATGTCACGGCTTTGCCCCAGCAGAGATGTTGGCAAGCGCGAGCGATAGCAGACCTGTGTAGTACGGCCATACTGCTCCACCAAGAAGTCATGCTTGCGCAAAGCTTCCTCGTCAGCGAGACTGTACCTACCTCTGATCCAACACCTCGGTGGGATTGGTATGGATGATGATGCGCGCAATATTCATTTTAGCGCCATGCCAACTACACATATAAGAATGTGGGACGATGTTGATGGCTTGCGTTCTGCTTCTTGAGATATATGGCTATCCAAAGAGCCATCTTCGTCCGTTGCCAATACGAAATTGCCAATAATCCGACGCTTGCAAAAACAAATGTACAGAATTGAAAGCTGAAAAGCTGAGGCCATCGCCTTCCGCGATTTCTAACGCCTTTCTATGGGGAAAGTCAAGCCGGTGGAAGTCGGGGAGAAGAGACTGCAAGATCGGTGTCTGATCGACAGACGCTTGCATCTTTGGTGAATGACCCATCTCGGCCTTTGCTGATATGACAACCTATGGTATCGCCGAGTTGTCGCCATCAAGAGCTTTCAGCTGCACAGTCAATAGGAAGCAAGTGTTTTCGTGGCGTCGTACCTGGGACAGACGCATTCTAGACCTTACGCAAGATCTCGCCCTGGCCTAGACCCAGGATAATTGTATAGGCGGGGCTTAGCGTGCACAGGCCGCGATAGGGTTATGGTGGGGAGCGGTGGGGGCTGATGGAACACTGGAACAGAAACGGAACATCAATTAATGTCAAACGAATGTTGGGGATAAGAAGCTGATAGGCCCTCTTAGGCTTCCTGTCAAAAATTAGAGTAACAAGGTAAAGTTATTCTTCGGCATCGATCAGCAGACTGGAACCCGTCGAAGAAAGTAATAGTTCTAATCAATCGATCGACCTTCGTTGACCGTCTCCTGGACATGCCCATTCATCATCCATGCGCTTTCATGCAGGCAACTATCTCGTAAGTGGAAGGGGACCCACTGCCCTATGCGCCATCGCTAGATATTTCTCTGGCCTCGATCTAGTGCTTTAAGATCGTCTCTAGATATCTGCGCAGCAGCACTCCAACATAATAACCTGCATACTTTTCACATCTCAGGATCTGGTGCACCACTACTACTTGGCTATGGAAAACGAACTGTGAGCTAACAAAAGCCCCTCCAGCACATCTCCTGGAACCTTCCGCTAAATACTCCTTACCCCTGTCATTATTTTGCCCCTGTGTCGGGCACTGTCGATCAGGTCGCTCATTCTAACATACTTCTTGCCTCGCTCTTGCAGTTATTCAAGCGGCTGCGGAAACGCACTGAAAAGGTCTTTTTGTATTCACATTGAGTGTTTGTACTCTCGTCAAGTCAAGCTCGATTTGACTACTACAATTGTACTTGCTAAAGTGCCGCGGTGCTTGTGGGAGACTACACGGAAAGGGTGCCGGTACAGCTATACTTTTCACGCGTGATTCACACGGTGAAGCAACAAGCGCGACATGAGCTGGCCGATCCGGACAAGAGAATTGCAATGAGTAGCTATTTTCAGTCGCCCTTTTTCCAAGAAGATGCATCTGCATGTGCAGCTGCAGTTCCAAATGCGCAATCGAGTTCAACGACTCGCAAAGCCTCCACAAGTGCATCATCCGCGTTCAAAGTAGACGCAGAACCTGCATCGCAGTCAAAATCCGGGACGAAGAAACGTCGACCATCGGGTAACAGTCAAGTGAAGCATCGTCGGACTAGAAACGGCTGCTAGTACGCAAAGTCCTTGCCTTGATTATCCCATTGGGTGCGCCACCTCTTACTAGCATTGTAGTACATGTCGAGGTAGACGAGTCAAGTGCGACGAACAGCATCCGGTTTGTGAGCGGTGTAGGAAAGGTAACCGAGACTGCACTTATCCAGAGCATCGGCCAGCACCAAAATCAACGAATAGCTCCCGGCAGGACCCTTCTCATCACGAATCTCCAGTTAGCGAGTCCTCACTCAGCGAGGACGAAGACGGAAAGGATGTGGTCTTGCAGACTCAGGAGTCGCAGCGGCAAACGTTCCGGAGCAAAGAGGGGCATAGCGATGGCATAGAGGAGATCCGAGCATCCGTAGAGACCTCGCCCCTCGATGCACATTTTCCCATTACAGGAGCTATCTCAGCCAAAATTGAAGGAAGTCGGTCGCCCTCGACAGAGCTAAACTCAGGTCAGAGCTCATCCATTTTCGACCAGCGACCTCCTTCATCGTCGCGTTCAACAGAAGCTTCTCACGAAACGACGCCAGGGTGGTCACACCTTCCCGATGACTTGCAATTCTACCTACAGTATCACCAATCAAACGTAAGTTTTCACCATTACTTCTTCAAACATGACGCGAATCACTTCCTTCATGTTCATCTCATCGAACAAGCCCTTTTATTCGAGCCACTACTTCACGCCGTAGCTGGTTTTGCGGCGTTTCAGTATACTGTAAAGCGTGGTCATGGACACATTCTAGACTTTCTAGAGTACTATAACAAGTCGGTGTCGTTACTGAGACGATCACTTGCGAATGGCGAGCCTCATACGGATGGAACAATGTTGACTGTTCTTCAACTGGCCACCTTTGAGGTACGACACCTTTCCTCGTTAATCATACGTTACTAAACAGGATCAAGGAGTATTTGGGAGATTGGGTCAGTCTTTTGAGTCATCAACAGGCCGCGTACCGTATGCTTGTGGAGCTATACGACACAAACTCGATTCTAGATAGTGAGCTCCGTCGAAGAATCCTTGAATGGTACTTGAGGTTCGACATCACAGGCAGCATCATGTCTGGAAATGAGACAGCGGCAAGCAGAGAATGGTTCTCAGCAATTGCAGATTACTATGATGACATGGCTTCAAAGTACCCTAACGACATCGACTTTAAAATTGAGGCTGCCATAGGTGTCCATAGGGTCACTTGTGTGGACATGGCCATGATGTTCGCCCGGTTTTCGAAGGGGGTAATACCCATTGAAGAATTTAAAAGGCACTGTGAGGATTTTACGGAAGACCTAAATACTTGGCGTGACAAATTGGATCCTGTGTTTTCTGACGACAAACATCGAGTGTGGACCTTCGATAACAAGTTTAAAGCACATGACGACATCGTTGATCCTTATCAAGCTGGAGGTCTCTTCAATGGTCCCCTTGCGACATTCAATTTCATGCAGGCTGATTGGCTTGCCATATTGGCTATGTTCTGCTATAAAAAAGCTTTGACGTTAGGCGAACCTCCTCCTCTCGAACTCCCCGAATGGGCATTAGAACTATGCAGGGTCTTCGAGGCGATTGAATTTTCTCCAGAGTTCCCGCCAGAGGCGATCTTAAAGGCACAAGGTATTCTTGGCGTTGCAAGCTTGTTTCTGCCTAAGGATGAAAGGCATACCATGTGGTGCCGCAGAAAGTTAGCAAAGATCGAAGGACTTGGGTATGTTAATGCAAACATTTTCCTATATCGTCTGTCAACCCTCTACTTTGATTTCTAGGCTAATACTTTATTAGTCACATATATCCCAATACTTTCAGACGACGAATGGCTGCTTTGTGGAATTTGCCAGAGATAAATCACTGGTGGCTGCCCAACGAAGAAGCCTACCCTTCAGTAGCTCGCAGCGTTCGATCAGTATTAGACAATCGCAATGGGGATCTTGACACTCGGCAAAGAAGCCAAGACCAGCGAGACATGAGAGGCATCTTTTCAAATCTGAGAATCAAGGACGAGGGCTACCATGAGACATGAACAATGAATGATAGAAGTCGATAGCCGACGCAAAGGAGACCATAAATACGCATCAATGTGGCATGATGCAAGTTGCAACGTCAGGACTAAGAAGGTTGGACGCACATGCCACTGTTTTGCTTGCATCAAGCAGTGTTAGGAGAGGTTCAAGTTCGGGAATGTTAGTAAGGGACCGAGGTAATGAAGCTCCATCGGGATATAAGAACACCATTAACACGTAGGTCTACACACTTCCTGCTGATTACACACTAAACTTCTATCAGTAGATCGATAAACAATAAACAATGAACAAATTTGTGACAATATAGGGAACTTTGGTTGATGGACCAGCTCTCTGGACTGAGGATGATTGAGAAGAACATGGAGGCAATCGTACTTTCTAGTGGCATATCTCAACAAAATTTTACCGAGGTAATGTGAACAGCGAAATCGTGAGCTCAAAGAAAGTGCTAGGCATTTGAGCTCGGGACGTCAGACCGATGGCGGTAGATAATCGTGAAAAGCTGGGGGTCTGAGGCGACATTGTTGGTCATCCGAGGCATTTCCAAAAAGATCCAGGGTTACCGCCAAGAGCATTCACCATCCATACCCTTGACAACTCTAACATTGCTAAGCGAAGTTTCGTTGGGGATCTTCGCATGTCAAAAGTTCAGGTCGCAAGCGCTTTTTCCTAGGCTTATTGACTGATAAACGAGGCCTTATAAAGAGCTAGGATCCTCTCAGCCTCGCTCTACCTACGTGTGCGTTACAATATATGATGGGTTTCATGGTCGAAATACTCTAGGATATGAATTGCACATCGAACGTATATATTGAGATCAATCGTAAAGCTTTAACGACTGAAGGACTAAAAGGAGACAAGATACCGGAACAGCTAGCGTGTTACCTGCTTCAGTGACGGCATGTGATCCCAAAACTACCATTGTTCTGTCTTATTTTGATTGGTCGATGGGATCGGCCCGTCCCAAAAGTCTATACCCCACACGCGATATAAGCCGCGTCTCTCGCCATGACGCGAGTGGACTTCGTTGCACAGCTGGTCGCACGAAATGGTCAAGCTCCAAGCTGCCACTGTCTCGAATCAGCCAAGGCTCAATAGTAAAAAGAAGCGCAAGGCTCATTCCCCGTGTATTAGTGCTGGGAACGACTCTACGAATGTACCCACAAAAGCACATGATGGTGGCAAGAAGCCCCGACGCACCAAAACCGCTGCTTCAACATCGAAGCCTTCGCTTTTACGCCAAGGATCGTCGACCGTTGTTGAGAGTGCTATCCCCTGGCCAGATGAATTTACCCAACTTGCCCAAATACACCATGCTCTGAATCTTGTATACACCTTCTTTTGCACGCGCAAACACTTAGCCACCACCTTCGAAAACCTCAAGGGAGCCGTTGAGAGCCACATAAAGCGTGAGCTACTAATCTACGATGTGACTAAGATTAAATCTTTGGTGCCTCGTGCCATCAATTTGGCTTATGTCAATGAATCTAGCTTGCAGGTCGCTGTTCTAGGAGAAGAGGATGGCATCAAGAACGGCAAGGCTGACACCTTTCGGTCTTTAGAAGACGACAAAAGCCGTGAGTCAGGCAATGAGCGAGTAATAGGTGTAGGTGTAGATGAGGAAGTTTTGCTCTTTGAATTCATTGATGGCGACCTGAAACGACAGGTCACGCACTCCAAAACCGGAGAACCAACAAAACCGTTTCGAAAGTTGCGAGAAGAAGATCTGAAAATGCCTGTGTTTAGCCAGAAACAAATGGTTAAATTGATCGAGAAGAGAAACACCAAATTTACCTCTGCCATAAACGCCTTCCTAAACCAGTGTGATGTTGAGCATGTTGACCCCATCCAGCATCTATCCTCCGTACAGGAAGACCACATGCCTATACGCTCGGGCAGCGATGACACAGCGTCAATGCATCTGCCGGCTCGACCACCGCCCGCAATTCCAGCGGACAGGGAAAGTATTGCAAAAATCATCAGCGATATCAAGCTTCTTGAATGGTACAGCGGCCAGATCGTGCCGGATGGCCATCGCGTTTTCGATCCACAGCCGCCCGTATACGGCGAATTGGAGTTTCAGCTATCTCAAAATTTGGTAAATGCCTTATACAACACCCGCAGCATCATACGACTGTATGCACATCAAGCAGAAGCCATCAACAACCTTTACAATGGCAACAATGTCATAGTATCTACATCCACGAGTTCGGGCAAGTCCCTAATATATCAGATCCCCATGCTTCACGAGCTGGAACAGGACTCGAATGCTCGCGGCATGTACATATTCCCAACCAAGGCCCTTGCTCAAGACCAGAAGCGCAGCATGCAGGAACTTTTACGCTATATGCCAGGGCTAGAAGATACCGTAGTTGATACTTTTGACGGAGACACTGCTACGGCCGAGCGGAGTCTGATCCGAGATGAAGGCAGAATCATATTTACCAATCCTGACATGCTACACATCAACATATTGCCCCAAGAAGACAAGTGGCGAGCTTTCCTGCAGAACTTGAGATTTGTAGTGGTGGATGAGTTGCATGTTTACAACGGACTCTTTGGTGCGCACGTTGCATTCATCATGCGAAGACTGAGGAGAATTTGCGCGGCTGTTGGCAACCGTCATGTTAAGTTCGTCTCGTGCTCTGCTACAGTCGCAAACCCTCAGGAACACATGGAGACGATTTTTGGAGTCGATAAAGTCATGCTAACAGACTTTGACGGCTCACCTTCAGGTAGAAAGGAGTTCCTATGCTGGAATACGCCTTTCAAAGATCCACAAGATCCTTCGTCTGGAAGAGGAGACACGATGGCAGAAACGGCAAAGCTCTTTTGCCAATTGATCCTCCGGGGTGTAAGAGTCATTGCTTTTTGCCGGATCAGAAAGCAGTGTGAAGTCCTTATCACTGCCGTACGCAACGAGGCAATAAACCTCGAAAGAGATGATCTTGCGGCTCGAATCATGGGCTATCGAGGGGGATATGCACCCCATGACAGGCGTAAGATTGAGCGTGAAATGTTCGAAGGAAAGCTCCTGGGAATCATCGCTACCAATGCCTTGGAATTAGGGGTAGACATTGGCTCTCTCGATGCGGTCCTGACAATTGGGTTTCCATACACGATCGCTAACCTTCGCCAACAGAGCGGAAGAGCTGGACGTCGCAATAAAGATTCTCTGTCTGTCTTGGTTGGCGACTGCTTTCCAACTGACCAATATTATATGGAGAATCCGGACGAAATCTTCACCAAACCTAATTGCGAGCTCCAAGTTGATCTGCAGAATATGCTCGTCCTTGAAGGTCACATACAGTGTGCTGCCTTTGAGATGCCTATTCGCCCTGATGAAGATAAGTCATACTTCAGTAAGCAGCTTGCAGAGATAGCAGATGAGCGGATGGTCAAAGATCCACTAGGCTTTTACCACTGTAACGAGCGTTTCCGACCCACTCCTTCTAGGTGTGTGGCCATTCGCGACACAGAAGATGGGCATTTCGCTGTCATTGATATAACTAATGGTCGCAATACTGTCCTCGAAGAGGTTGAGCCTTCTCGGGCCTTCTTCACGATTTATGAAGGTGGCATATTCCTGCACCAAGGCTTCACTTACCTCGTCAAAGAGTTTTCTCCAGAGTTGAAGTATGCAAAGGTCATGCGTGTTAAAGTTGACTGGACCACTCAGCAACGTGACTATACTGACGTTGACCCTATTGAGACTGAAGCTATACGCCGCATTCCCGATTCGCTTTCCCGAGCATATTTCGGTACGATCAAAATCCGGCAAGTTGTCTTTGGATTTTTCAAAGTAGACAAGAAACGGCGCATCCTTGACGCCGTGCAAGTTGATAATCCTCCAATCGAAATCTTCTCTAAGGGGGTAAGCCTCCATTTCATGATCATGTTGCTCGACGTCAAGACATGCGTTGTTAACTCCATTTGTCTAGATGTGGCTCGACGTGCCCAAAGCTGCCCTCGAAATTTTAAATTCACGACGCCTTAATGTCGCCGGCGCCATCCATGCTGCGGAACACACGATCCTCAGTCTCATGCCGCAATTCGTAATCAGTATGCCTGGTGATGTGCGAACAGAGTGTAAGAATGCACTAAAGGTAAGCAATTGATTCCTGTCGCCTACGATTGTGCAAAGGGTCTCCTTAGGTCAGAGTCTCGGCATGATTCATGAAGGCTACGCCCAGATATTGCTGGCTAGCAGGACTTTCCTTCAAATTTGGCTAATAATCTGAATATTACTAGGAGTTCGCAACAAAGGAGACATCTCGCAAACGGCCTGCTCGTCTAACATTTTATGATACAAAAGGAGGCGCAGGCGGATCCGGTATCGCGGGGAAGGCTTTTGAATTCATCGACCTACTGCTTGTGAGAGCTTGTGAGAGAGTGGCTGCTTGCCACTGTCTTGAGGGATGCTTATCCTGCTGCTGTAGCGAGAGCTGCAAGGAAAGGAACATGGTAATGTCGAAAGCTGGCAGCGAAGTCATTCTCAAGTGTTTGATGGGCAAAGAACAAGAAATCGATATTGAAGCCCTTCCTTGGGGACCAGAGGATGAGAAGGTTCCGGCAGGCATTGAGACTGTCATTGCAGCACACGAGGTTCGACCAGCGCGAGGAAGAAGAATTGACGAGGTCATGATCAATCGCAATGGAACGGCAGTCCAGCGTCTTGTGCTATCACAAGTCGGAGATGCTGATGAGCCTGTTGAGATCAAAGCGGAGCCTGACGACTTTTGATCGAAGCACAGTCCCAATGGCACCTGCTATGGCCGGTCACATTATCTTGTAGGCGGGTTGATATAACAATCAGTGACAGCACTCTACGCAACTATCAAGATTTGAAAACCACACCCTGTTACGTACCGTAATATGCAGCCAATTCGTCAGCTACTGCTTCAAGACTCGATGCTGAACGAGGGGGTCCAATAAGCAAGGCTTCCAGCAACCCCTCTGAGGTGGCTTAGCACGACGGCTCAGTCCCAGAAGGTGAGTAATGGAAGCCTGATTCGCTGAAGTAGACGGCTTTAATACTGATTGTGCTGTTTGACGTAACAGTTTCAAGAGAAGAGCGGATTGCGAGAGCGGTAAACCCTTGTTGAACGCTGATCAGGGATTTTTCGCCGAGTTGCTCAAGCGAAGCAGGCTGCTTAGTGATGACAAACCTGGTCGATAGCTTTGAATATCACACTTCTGTCTCCCAATATCAAATGCGCTACTTCAGGTTAGACCATGTCCGGGGCAGGGTTCCATTACAGAGCAGATCCATTTGGCAACCTAAACCCTTTTGCCCAGCACGAATATTACCGTGCTACCGAAGCTTTCCAGTTAGTTGCAGCCATCTATCATTATTGCCAAAAGGCTCAGCAGCACATTGGTAAGTGAGAACTTGAGACCTAGTGATCTTTATCTAGCCTGTAGTCTCTGCACCCATTCAAGGACAGTACCAACCGTAGCTGCTCACCTACATCAAAGTGTTTTCCTGATTTAGCACGCGCTTTATGCTCATACAAAATGACTCAATCCAATTCTTGCTGAAATTGTTGCACTGCGTCATACAATCGCTTGCTTTCCTTTGCATCGCCCAGCTATGCACTTGCCGTTAGCTTTGTGTTGGTAATGAGAATCATGAACTCAGCCTACCTTAATCATGTAAGGCGTAGGTTTGCAATCTTCAATTACAGCAAACAAGAAGGATTTGCCTGGCGGCTCCTTTCCCTTGCTATCGCCAACCTTCATTTGCTTGAAGACGGGCGCATTAAGCATGACACGATACGTTTGATGAGCGCGCATGATAAAACGCCCGGTCTTCAGAGAGCCTTCCTCGACGTCTGGTTCAGCGACATTGAATTTGAAGACACCTTTTCCGCTCTCCTTCCAAGTATTGTTCCTGAAAGCGAAGAGGCTTGCTCGGGAGGTGATTTTGACCTCTTCTCCAGCCTCCCCATCTAAACCATAGCTTGTCAGTGAGACCTTGGGAAAGACCCAGGTAGAAACAAACCTTGTTGGTCATGCGACGTGTCCTCCGCTTCCTTAGCAGTGTCGTCTTTCTCTGTATCATCATCACCTTCACCGTCGCTATTGCTGAGCACAGTATCTTCGCCTTGATGATTAGGAGACCCTATGGGCTTAATGTTTCCATTGCTGGCACTCAGATTAGCATCGCCATTTGGAGCAGCGAAGCTTGTGAGCTTGCTTCCAGTACCAAATCCGCTGCTGTAACTCTGGCCAAATACGGAGCCCCCAAAGACGCTTGGCTTGGCTGCCGCTAATCCAGCAAAAGGGGATGGAACGGCTTTTGGAGAACCAGCATCAGCAACTGTTTTTTGTGCAGTACCCGAACCCGCATCCAGTCGAACAGCAGCTGCCCGGGGGGATTGATCAGAGTTGGTGGGACCTTTGGATGTCTCTTGCGCAAAAGGACTCTGGCTAGTAAGTGGCGCAGATACATGGCCACCAAATGGAGACGCGGATGATTTCGCTAAAGCAGCGAAACCAGAGGCCGCAAACGCAGAGGGTGCCGTTGCTCTGTGTTGGAAGGACTTCTCAGGTGAAACTGTTTGAAAATTCGTTGCGTCTGTTGCGAGTCTGGAGATGCTTCCGAAAACACTCTTTGGCGGGTCCTGCTTCGTTTCATCTTCGATTTCGAGCTTGTCTGGAGGCGATGAGTCGCTATGACCTGGAGCACCTACTGCGGGTCTATCAGCTTCACTGGACAAGCGCTGGGCTCGCGCCTCTTCAGTAGCAGGGATCTTCTGTTCTCTGTCGACCTCTGTGTCAAGTTGGTCCCTGCTGCGTTTCTTTCTGGGGCTGTAAGCTCCATCCTCCATGTCCGGCCTATCTATAGACCTCTGGTCTGCCTCTTGTTCTTGGAGATCTGGTCGCGCTTCCCTCGGCGATGTCCGGTTTATGCTCCTTCTTTCTTCATCCAGCGCAGGTGACATGGTTTCCTGAAGGACATCATTAGAAGCCGCCGTCGAGCCCAAAGTTGCGGACTGGAGAGAAGACTCATTTCTTCCTTCTTCCGGTTCTTCTTGAACAGGTGCAGAAGGAGATGCCAAGGAATTTGGGCCTTTATGAATGTGCTCTCCTAGCCTGGCATCTCGGGATCGTTTCCTGGCATGTGCTCCACTGCCGTGTCCTTTGTCGTTGTCTAAAGGCTCAAATTCCCTTCCCCTGTCTTCCAAGTCGTCGAACGATCGCTTCCTTTGCGGTCTACCCTCAGACTTTTCCGCTGTAGATGATTTTACAGCAGTGTTGATCCTTGCAGGCTGATTAAAAACATACTCCCCTTCTTCTATGTTCGCAGGATTCTTTGTTGCAATCTGATCATCATCTTTTGCTAAAGATGCCAGAGATGCTTTCTTTAATTTCTCGCGTGCTGATCTCTCACTGGATTCGTTATCACTCCCAGATGCTGAAGCTGGCGGTGAAGGTGGAGATTGGGCTTCCTTAATTGCGTTGCTTTCAGGGGTGTGCTGCATGCCACTTGGCTTCTCAGGATTGACTTCATTCATGTTTATCGGCAGCGAGCCTTATCAATACTCGTTGCGGAGGAAATTTTTGAATGTATCAATGTATATTTGAGGGATAAGTGGTCTAAGAGACCATCATCATAAAGCGATGCAGTTACCGGTCTCGAACGTAGCGGGGAGCTGTACTCTTGAGGCAGGTTTCATCACTTGGGGCGTAGAGTACGTAGTCACGGGGATGTAGGCAGTCGCCGGTGTGGTGTCCGAGCGCTATCTTTCGTAGGGTTTTAGTATCAAGGCTGCTTCCCGTATAGCGTCATTATGTGGCTAAGAAACCCCGGTTTGCCAGTCTCGATTAAGATTGTGTCACCAGGATTGTGGCGAGGATGAGGCACTGAGCGAATCCTTGTACAAGGGTCTTCTGAAGAATGCGAGCTCAGTCAGAGTCTTCGTCACTATTTGCTGCTCTGGCTGCGTTGTGGTGGGTGCAACTAATGTTGTTCAAAGGACCATTTGAAATATATATCGATTATTGCATTTACATTCGTTTTGGTTAGCGCCCAATCAAGCCTTCAGTCTCGGGGTTAACCGGCAGCATTCAAAGTCTATTGCCTGCTCCCACAAGTCTCACTAGCAGTACCGGAAAAGCAATTGTGAGGGGCTGGACTTTCAACTGAGATCCAAAATATCGATAGTGCAGATCACACAAGGTTGCTCCTGGTACTCAGTCCTCGATTTGCTTTGGCGAGAAGGCAATATCTTTTGACGCCAACTCATGGGGCTTGCATGTGGAGCGTCGAAACGGCCTGCTTACGGCGTGTACAGGGACGATTACACGAAGGCAACCACAAGTGAGCCCTTACAAGTGGGCTTGGGCTACTCCATATTGTGAGCAGGGCCCCTATCCCGAAGACTTGGGCCTATCGTTCTACATTCCATTCTTTGTCTCTTAATCCATTCTTTCAACTAATAAAACATAAGCACCCTAGAGCCACATAGAAGACAAAAAGTGGATAGACCGCGATGCCAACGCGATTTTTTACCACTCCAGACCCTCCGAGTATGCTGACCCCGGCAGCAAGCGACCATGCGACTAGAATGATATAGACAGGCACTCTGGCGATGGTTGGTAGGTGTACTGCGCTTAGCATTGCTGCAAGAACCAAGGGAAATAGAGTGTAGCCGATAATGCACACTGACTGCAAAAAAGAGCTGCGAATTGCCTCATCAGCGTCAGGGATAGAGCCTAGAATGTAATGCGCTTACATGTTTCCTCCAAGAAGCTTAATTTGCGTCGTAACCACTGCTTCTCCAATCCAGACCAGAGCAAATACGCCAGAGAATACGGTCGTCTTCTGGTCACCGGATTTTGTCATTGACAAGAGCAAACTGAGTAGAAGACAGAAGACGAGAGGGCCCCTTGTTATACGTCAGTAAGATGATGAGGGTAGGGGTGTCTTTGCCGCGAGTACCAAAGATCCCAGTCTCGCAAACCCTCGCTCATCCCACCCTGAAGTACTATATCTGCATCAGGCCAACGACCTGCTATTCCTCTCAAACCCCCCGCTAGACTGTCGCCCTCGCCCCGTTCCGCAGCTCCAATGCCGCCTCCTCTTTGAAGCATTCCACCTAGTAAATACTTAGGCCATAACACCTGTCGCATCTTTTCCCATACCGCTAATAGATCCCGCGACAGTGTTTCCCAGACTGATTCGTCGATTGTATTAGTCGGGGCTCGTCGATCTTCTCCTGGTATGGAGGAATTGAGGTAGGACTGGGATATAGGGTTGTGAGAGGAGGATTGGATATTGCCAGTCAAGGGAGCACGGTCGGAGTCGGACTGGACCTGGCGGTCAAGATTGCGTGTGTCTGCTCAAGCTACATTAATAAAGTATGCGATTATTCGGCGTGTGGGCGAAGTCCAACCATCACTAGGGTCAATCAGATCTTGCTCAACCTCAGATGACTGATAATTATCGTAAGGATTGCCAGAAGTGGCACCAGCCATCATAGCCATTAATGTGTGCTCAAGGAGAGGCTGTCATTGGGATGATCTGAGTCGCACTTCAATAATAATGTTCGCGGTTTGGCTTTAGCTGTAGGCCTCTCTCCTGATTTAAGAAACCTGGCAAAACCTAAGTGGAAATATTACAAGTGAAAAAGTTTCACTGTATGATATCTTGGCATACTGCATGTAATATTTGGTCTTCAACAACACCTTCCAGCAGCGTGAGTCGCCCCACGACGACCATGGAACAGACCAGACATGAGAGCCTAGATACCGCATCTACAATGAAGCTTTGGAGCAATGCTTACGGTATTAAAATCTCGTGGTCTTTACATCGGACACGACTTTCATCCCTAAGGTGGTAGCTTGCTCAGTCTGGGTACTCTATCTCTGCAAAAGTCCTCCTAGGTATCATTGCACGTATGGACAGAGCCATGTCACGAGATATTAATAATGTTTTGCAATTCGTTTCTCAGCGGCAGCAAAGCAAATCTGGTGCAGGAGTGGGGGCATATGCTCAGCAACTCAAGGTAGCCGTACCAAGAAGCATTTTGCCAAAGCAAAGCGACTCGATAACACCCAAGAGGCAAAGAGAGTCTAAAGACACTCAAGCAAAACGTAAAGAACTCAAGCAAAGCACCTACGTCGCCACCTCAGGGGGAGGTAAAGAAGACGCCTTTGATACTGACGCTGAAGACGTTGATGACACGTCGGTAATCAGTACCGAGGTAGCTTTTGGGCATCATGGACATGGTTTCAACCCAAAACACAGCCTCAAAGTTGCCCAGTCAAATGTCAGGCAAGAAATCCCGGCGGAGCATGGTCCCCATACAGCAGATGCTGAAAGCTTCTTTTCACATGAAGCACTCGGTCTTTCTGAGCGACATCCGGAAGAACGAATCAGCAATCATGAATCTGAGAATGGATCGACGCCCGAGAGCATTGAGTTCCGCTCGCATGTTCGAGGACCTAATCACCATTTCAATGAATCTCAGTGGGGTGAATTTGCCGCACCATCTAACAGGCCAGGGTCGGTTCCAAAACTGGCCATCATTCCACAACACCGTTTCGTACGTCCAGGCAATAGCCACGTTCAAGGCAGTCCTCAAATTAGTAGGATGACCGGATCATGGGACCTCGAAGTAGCTAGTACCAAGAACGCCCCAGAACGGCAATCGCACCGCGACGCTTGTCCCACCGATAATTATCCCTTGATGAACTCTCTTCCGCAGAGTGTCCAGAAAGTTGAAGCTGCGAGGCATGTAGCGTCAGGGCGTGGGGCTCAACGATCCACATCGATCATGTCTGAGGGAAGCCGCACGGGCCGCCAAAGGAGACCTTCTGTACACAGTGCTTCAATAGCAAATGAAGGTGATAGAATCCATACTGGACTCGTCAACGCTGACACAGGCTCTAAAGACGGTCAAGGCCATGTTCGTATCACAAGTCCGCGGCTCTCCAAACGATCTAGGAGCTTAGATTATCATCCGGCTGAGTTGTCGCAGATGACTTATGAGCAGCTTAAAAATGAATCCTTTGACTCTGCACCTAAGGTGAATTACCAAGACCTCCCAGCGATTTTTGTGAATGGCTCGTTATCGGACAAGCTTGACAATGTCTATTCTTGTCGCAATAATGACCAAATAGACAAGCAACGAAACGTATTCTTTTCATCTCTGTCCCTCGATCAGTATGAAGCTTGCGGCGACTTGATAATTGAAAAGTTTGGGGAGCTACTTGAGAAATTTAAGAAAGTCAGGCAGCAGAAGAGAAGAGTGTTTCAGGAGCTCGAAAGAGAATTAGAGGGAAGGCAAGATGTGGTCAAGAGCAGAGGAGAAGCCATTGAAGAAGAGCTCAAGGCCATGCAGCTTAAGGGAAGAGAAATCATTTCAAGAA
The DNA here is from genome assembly GCA_032158265.1 of Bacidia rubella. NCBI lineage: Eukaryota > Fungi > Ascomycota > Lecanoromycetes > Lecanorales > Ramalinaceae > Bacidia > Bacidia rubella. The sequence goes on along the minus strand of JAVTIF010000005.1, from coordinate 765,192 downwards.
AAAGTAGTAACGAGTAATTTTCGGTTGCGGAGGAAGACAGCCCGCATTTGTTTTGCAGGTTCCCGTAGACCTGCGACCTCGGTGGTAAATGCTTCTCGTAGTCCTGCCTTTGAATGAGCTAGCGTTGGCACAAGGCACTTGCTGTCACTTGATAGAAGAATGGGCGCTATCATGCTCGAAACTTTTGGCCCACGAAGTCAACAAAGACTTGATAGAATGTTCATATGTTCAGCATGTTCTCGCCGGCTCTGCACTCTTCATATCGTTGTAAGATTTCCCTCCGCGATCATCATGTCAGGCAGTGAACGTAACAGGAATGATCTCTACGAAACTGTAGAGGTTTGCTCCCAATAACTCACGTGTTAGTAAAAGTCAAAATCGCCTTGGTAAATGATATGAAATGGAGATATAGAAGCACCGTACTGTTCGGGAAGTTATTCGTCCCTTATGCATCAAATTGTATCGTCGCGCTGATTGCCTTTCGCCGAGTGCGAGAGAATGCATGCTTGATTCGATGCATAGTTGACCAAAGCGATCTTCCCCAGGGCATAAATTGCATTTGATGTTTGTAGAGAGAAGGGGGAAGGAAGGATTGGAACGAAAGTGCGGCGCGTAGCGTCTTGTTGGCATGAGACTAAGGTAGCGAAGTTACAGCCCAGGAGGGGAAAGGTCGCAAAGGGAGCGGCTTATAAAACAAGTAATATATAATATAATAACGATTAACTGTTAAAAGGCTTGTTGGTCTAGTCGTATGATTGCCGCTTCGGGTTTTATGTATCCGGGTATCGCAGATGCTCGCCGCATGTGGCAGGTCCCGGGTTCAAATCCCGGACAAGGTAAACATATGTTATATATAACCTCAAATTATTTACTAACAAACAATACTATATAGCCCATGAAATTATTAGAATCATTTCTTCTTTTTCAAGTTCTATTAGTTAAATTTTATTGTTTTTATTATTTAATATTATAGAAATTTAATATAAAATTTATATAATTAATAGAATATTCTATTATATTTTCTTATTATTTTTACTATTTAAAATCAATTTAATATATAAATATATAACCGCTAGCGTTCCGCTAGCGAGAGGATTCTAGAAAGCGTAAAGTGAAACAGACTATATTCCTATTGTATAGACTAATTACTAAAGATCTCTTAATAGCGGGTCGTGTTTACTATTAAGTATTAAACTCTCGGAGTCTAATATAGCCTGTCGCTTTCTAATAGCCCCCGGGGCCAACGCTATTAGTGGATAGCAAGCCTTGGACCCTTAGCCCCTGGCCTTGGCCCGGCTATAGCCGGCTACTAAGTCCGGCTCCGTCTATAGGCCGCTAGCGAGTATAACAATATAATATTATATAAACTATATTTACAAATTAGTTTCAAAGTTAGAGAATATTTTACTTGTATAATTCAAGTATTTTAATATATTAAAGAATTAATTATTAGTTTAAGTTTAAAAATTAAAAAAATTAAATATTTATTATTTTATTTCTTAATAAACAGTTATAAAATAAAATAAAATAAAATAAAATATTTTTATTCTATTTTTTATTTTAAAACATCTATATTTTACTTAATAAAATATTAAATATAATTTAAAAATAATAACATTTTTAAAATTTTTATTAAAAATATATTTAACATATTTCAATATATAATACTTTCTATATAGCTTTAATTAAAAAAAAATTAAAAATTAAAAATTAAAAAATCTTTTTAATTAAATTAAATAAATACCTTAGATTAAATAATTAAAGTTATTTATAAAAATTAATATTATTTACTAGTAAATTAATTTACTTAGTTATTTTGAATTATTTGTAAAACTAGATATAAAATTAATTAGCTTAGCTAGATTTAAAATATTTAAAATATTTAGATTTTACTTTACTAAGTTATAAATATCTAAAACCAAATTTTCTTTTTGAAAGTTTTAAATATATTTTATAAGAATTTTAGTAAAACCTTTATAAATAAAATTTTTTTGGGTTTTATTATTTAAATAGAATAGAAAAGTTTATATATTAAAATGTAAAATATTTTTATTATTAAAACAATATTAAAAGCTTAGAGGTTTTAATTATCTAAGTATTTACTAAGTTAGAAACTAGAAGTAATAATAGTTTAACTAGATAGATAGTTCTACTAAATAGCTTGTATATTGCGTATCTAGTTCTTACTATACGCTATAGAGTGTGCCTAGCGACAGATCCTGTACCACACGAAATTAGGGGGATTTATGTGCTCCCTCCAGAGGCCAGAAGGGCGGCATTTATCATTACGAATGCGCAGCTTCGAGACTGTCCGGTTGGACCGTCAACTCTTCTACCTTATTTTCCAATTGAGAGAGTACATCTCAACCAAGACCACTCTTTTTTCCTTGCCAACTTTCTTCGTCTAAGATTCGGGTTTCATTACCTTAATCTGTCTAAGCATTCTGTTTACTGAGAAACGTTATCTTCACCACCTTCGGTTGAATACAATCATGTTAGTAAAACTTCATTGGCCTGCTACCCACATTGGTAGACTTGACATCCAACAGACGGCTATGAAGAGCCCACCACTCCCTGACCAAATATTTGACACTATTTTAATTCTTGATTTTGGGAGTCAATACTCGCACCTTATAACGAGAAGACTCCGCGACATACAGGTAATTTCCGTTCGCCTTGAGTTTGGCTCATTCTCCTAAGTAAACGTCCTAAGCCTCGTTGGATGATTAGATATACTCGGAGCTGCAACCTTGCAATGTCAAATTGGATGAGCTTCCAACGAAACCAAAAGGTAAGCATACCATTGAATGCACTTATCACCTACATCTGATGTTCTTGCTACTTAAATTCTTTCAAAGGTATAATCCTGTCTGGAGGACCTTATTCAGTTTATGACCACGATGCTCCTCATATCGATCACAGTATCTTCGAGCTCGGCATACCCATTCTGGGCTTGTGTTATGGCATGCAAGAAATAGCATGGCATTTTGGTAAGAATGTGATCGCAGGCAATAAGCGAGAATATGGGCACACTGAAGTAAACATTGTAAGGCACGGAGATGGCCCAAATCATGTCGACACACTTCTTCAGGACTTGGGTGAAATGCAGGAAGTCTTTATGTCACATGGGGATAAGTTGAATCAGATGCCCAGTGCATTCCTCCCAATAGCAGCAACAAGCAATGCACCATATGCTGGAATTGCGCACAGCCAAAGGTGTATATATGGAGTCCAATTTCACCCCGAAGTTTCTCATACCCCTAGAGGCAACGACATGCTCAAGAACTTCGCGGTCCACATTTGCAAGGCCAAGCAACATTGGACAATGGAAGAATTTGTCTCTACCGAGGTTGCTCGTATCAGGACCCTTGTTGGAGAAAAAGGGCAAGTCATTGGGGCAGTAAGCGGTAAGTATCCTTCGAACTCCAGTGCAACAGTGGCCCGCTCATAGTTCTAAAAGGTGGTGTGGACTCCACGGCAAGCTCTGAAAGCCTCCAAAGCCTGCAAAAATGTCTAACAACTCTTTAGGTAGCTGCTAAGCTCATGGATACCGCCATTGGCAAGAGATTCCATGCTGTGCTGATCGATAATGGCTTGCTTCGGAAAGAAGAAGCAGCAATAGTCAAAAAGACTTTGACAGATCACCTCGGAATTCAACTGGAGGTTGTGGATGCCGGCCAGCGTTTTCTCGAAGATCTGAAGGGTATCAGTGATCCCGAGGAAAAGCGCAAAATTATTGGTTCAAGATTCATCCAGGAATTTCAGAACAAAGCGAAGGAATTGGAGAAGACTGCGGCCCGCTCACAGGAGAGTGACGAGATCGAGTGGCTGTTGCAAGGGACACTATATCCCGACGTAATCGAATCGATATCCTTCAAAGGCCCTTCACAAACAATAAAAACACATCACAACGTTGGTGGTCTTCCCGCGACCCTGAAACTCAAACTTATTGAGCCTTTCCGCCTCCTGTTCAAGGATGAAGTCAGAGTCTTGGGGTGAGCAGATGTTGAGCGTAAGCATTTAAAGTTACTGACAGGGAACTAGTACCCGACTAGGCATTTCAGAGTCGCTCGTGTGGAGGCATCCGTATCCTGGTAAGCATCGTTGCAACTCGAACTCTGTGAGCTCAAACGTTGATTTATATTTTTCTCAGGGCCAGGACTTGCTATCCGAATCCTCGGCGAGGTCACAGAGGCGCAACTAGCCATTGTGCGTGAGGCTGATCATATCTTCATATCTGAGATGGTAGCCCACGATCTCTACCATAAGACAAGTCAAGCCTTCGCTGCGTTAATCCCTACCAGAGCTGTAGGCGTCATGGGAGATAAGAGGTCTGTACGCCCGCGGCAAAATCTGACGACTCCTATCATCCGACAGGAGTTCTGACGTATTGTAGGAATTATGGCCAGATGATTAGCCTCAGAGCAGTAAAGCATTCCGGACCATTTGACAAGTCTTACTACATCTGACCCCCCTTTAGGTCACATCCACAGACTTCATGACTGCTTCACGTTGCCACTTCGACATAGAGCACCGAGACTTTCTCGATTGTGTTTCTCGTAGGATCACCAATGAAGTTGAAGGTGTGACGCGAGTTCTATACGACGGTAAGAATGTGACGCTCTCTATGTTGTGAAGCACGCTGACCGCTCTCAAGTGACCTCGAAACCCCCGTGAGGAATCCGATCGGTCTTTGGATGAGACGGCCTTAGCTGACAACGTCCAGTGGAACCATAGAGATGGAATGAACACAACCGATTCAGAAGCTCCGTTGTCTGTTTGCATTAATATCTTTGCCGCAGCCTTAGCATAGTACGAACGTCCCCGCCGAACGCAGCATCGATCGTAAGAAGTAGAAGTTTTGATTTGTATCTATCAGTCTGACAACCATGTGTGGGGTCCCAAACAGCTTCTCCTCTGGGGATGGTGGTGTTACTCTAATCTTCCCTGATTTAGCAATGGGCTCCATCCCTCGTAGTGCCTCAGGCTTCTCACGAATCTAGAGGTCTCGCTTTGCTTAAGGGCTTGGAGTGGAAGAACTGGAAGAATGGCATCCGCTTGTCAATCGGTATTGCATCGAGGTTGATAGTGTAATTGGATGGGCAATGTTCAGAAAATGCTTAGCATGCTCTTACCAATAGCTAATGATACAGCTAATTGTGCATGAGTTCTTCCAGCATCGCACCTACCAATGGGTTCTAGCACAGTCAGTGGCAGTCTTCGAACTACTTAGAGACACCGTAGGATTTGGCCACTGACAACGCTTTCTGAAATGACCCCGGCCGCTCAAAAAGGGGAAAAAGGAATTAGAGACGTCGTCTGCGAGCGCGGGTGAGGCTATGGTCAGGCGCGGATACAACACGGGGAAAGGGGTGTTTGCGCTATGCTCGACTGTAGGCGACGTAGGATACTAGATTGACAGAAACGGAGCTAACACTCTCAATGCACTCGTGGCACGATCACGAAAGGTAGTAGCACTAGCTTGTTTAGTACAAATATAGAATGAACACAGCTCCAAGTAGCATTAATATGGCAAGCCTATCAAAGTCGCCAGCTATCATATGAAGTTGGCACATTAGGAGCCAGGTTGGGCTCAAGAAAAAACCGGAGGTCAAAGCTGGAGAGATGGCAGTATTCCTCGAAGTTAGCGAAGCACTAAAAAGCCTTGATCAGTACGTATTAAGGTACCTACCTCTTCGTACCTTTCCGGCGCAAAAATGTCTTGGGGGAGGGACCAACGCTAGACACGTGCTAAAGCTGGAAAAAGGCAAGCTCGCCACTTTCCCCACACTTGGTCAGTCCTTGGTGGCGGAGACGTGTGAGATGGGAGAAGCACGGGCAATCCTCTACTATGTAGCTAGGACTTTGCGAAGAGCGAAAGGAATAGCCTAATTTAACAAAATTCAAGACCGGTCTTGCAGATAAGAGTATAGCACGCTATCAGGGAGTTTTCGACCCTCGCGACGGGACCTCCATGACCCCCGTTTTAAACGCGCTCGAGTAAGATCTCTGGAGATGCGCTCGAGGCATTTGCGACACTAAAATCAATCCAACTTCGGTATTGCTGGTAAAGCTACTTACCACACAGACCGTCAGCTCTTTTACGTCGCTTGACCCAGTCCTCCCGATCTATACCGCAAGGCACCGAAGCGATTCTGAGCCTCTATCGCCCGGGTCGACCTCTACACCTGAACACCATTCTCAGCCGCCTTGCAAAGCCACGCCTGAACCCCAAGCTGCTTATCCCGTCAATCTTACCGACCTCCTCTCTGAACGGCAACGGATGCGCAATCTCAAAACTTTGCTCCTGTTAGATATTGCTCCATTGGTCCCAAAAGCGTCTAAACTTGTCCAGCTCTTGACTCTCTAGCTTGGACTCCTTATGGGCGTGACTGCATGAAATATATGCATGGTCCATATTGCTTGCTATGGGTGGATACTACGTGGTCGGTTGTAGCAGTCAAGTGCCAAAACAACGAAGACCAAGGCTCGAATCACCAATTTGGGAAATGTCGGCAAGCAGGTTCTACCAGTGTCGAAAACAATAGTCTGAGCAGCCGGTCATAACGCACAAGATCCTTTACCAGCACACTTGCACGCTTGCACACGTTCACTGAGTCCTGGCTACCTGAACTTGACGATGCCTTCTCCGTCAACTTCCACGCCCGCCGACCCGTATGTCAAAAGCGAAAAGTTCTACAAAAGCCCGCCTTCTACGGGCTCTGACACCTCTCAGCCAGAGGGAGAAGATCGAAGAGGTCGGCCACAAGACCGTGATCGGAGTTCTACTGCAAAGGGAGAAGATGACAGCGCCCACGAAAGACAGAATGGTGGGAGTGAAGCCAACGGAAAGCCACGAAAAAGAAAAAGGAGTCGGAAAGGTTTAGAGAAGAACTTTGCGTGTCCGCACCCGGATTGCGGCAAGAGTTATTCGAGGGCAGAGCATCTTTACAGACACCAACTGAATCGTACGTGTACTGGACGCAAGTCCCCACCGGAGACTGACAAAGGCTCATAGATCAACCTAAGAAAATATACGTATGTGATCATCCCGGTTGTGAACGTGAATTTGTGCGCCAGGATCTGTGCACCAGGCATCAAGAGCGACATACAGCTCGTGGCTCACACCTCCAACGAAAAGATAATGCATTGCGTGGGTCAGAACCAACAGCCCCGCCACCACATATGTCCCACATCGGCCAACGTGAGCAGCAAGGTATGGCTTCAAGCGATAACAATGTAATGATCTTTCTGGCTGATATCATTTCATGCTGTGTAGTACACCACTCAAATCTCGGCCTTCGTCACTCCTCGACAGATAATTCAATTATTGGACCTTATCACTTGAACACAGCTGGCTATTCAGTGCCTGGAAACTCACAAAAGCGGTCACCGCCGCCGTCCAAAAGTGCGGAGTCGCCAGGTCAGAATTCAAATTCAACCTTGAAGAGATCGTACAGCGACGAACAGTATTACACAAGTCCTTCTGGAGGCTTTGACTCGACAAATATGGTGCGTAACACGTCAAACCCGGTGTTCGAGCATGCTCAAATGCAGCCTAATTCCGCGCCGAAGAAGTTTGCGCGGCCTCAGAATGGGTTGCAGGTAGATCCCCATCGATCTCATCCGAGGTTCGATGCTCCAAGTACTGGGCTCTACAGGCCTTCATCAGCATCTTCTTATGATAGTCTGGCGACGCCGCGCCAAGTACAAGCCGCTTTTGGCGATGATGCGTATCCGTCACCGCAAGGCTTCCCTCCATTGGCTTCTTTACCTCCTCCAGCATTTGGATCTACTCAGGCTTCGCTACAAAGCACACAGCCTGGGTTTTCACATGCAGTCAATTCTCATCCTGCTTTAGAAAATGCGAATGGTTATGACCCCTATTCTGTCCCTACCTTGCCAGGTGTTGATCCAAGCCTGATGGAATCCACTTCGACTTCATATCAAATGCCATTCTGGAATGGCGACAACTACGCCAACTCTCCCCGTAACACGGCCGAGGACTTCGTCAACTTTCTTTTCAACGAATCTGCTTACCCACAGGCGGCATCTCCTGGAGGACCACGCCAGAGTTCCATGTCATTCGGCGCCACAGCCTTTATGGAGGATTATGCCAATTTCGGGTTGAACTATGACCTTATGAACGGCCCGAGCGGTCAAAATATCCCTCAGCAGCATCCAATGGCTCTCACTAATATTCTGGATCCAGCGTCACTGCATGCAATTCTCTCCGATGAAAAACGTCGAGATGTGCTGAGACTTATCGATACTCGCTTCATGGATGACTCACCAGTCTCTAAGCAGAAAGAAGAATTGCTCTGGGGTGACAAGGACGCCGAAGGGCATGTCCTGAGCTTGCGCCAAATGCAGCTTTACATTCGCTCATATTGGTATCATTTCCACCCACAAATGCCGATATTGCACAAGCCTACTTTTTCTGCAAACAAAGCTCAAGATTTGCTCTTGATCGCTGTCATCGCAATCGGAGCTTCCTGTCTTGATAAGATGCATGGTGCGGATGTAACGGAGGCAGGTGCTGATTTGGCCAACTTTCTAGCTTGGCATCTTCGAGGGGAGGTGTTCAAACACAAAGACTTTTCGCCTCCAGCGCAGTTGTGGATATTTCAAACCCTCCTATTGTTGGAAGTTTACGAAAAGATGTACTCAACCAGGGTATTGCATGAACGGGCCCACATTCACCATGGGACTACACTTACGCTCATGCGTCGAGGAAGCTCTCTGATTGGGAGGTCACCACTAGATTCCCCACCTACCGAGAATGCAGCTACTGACGCCAATGCCGAAAATACTGCATCGTCCTCAAATACGCCCGAGCAATGGTGGAACCATTGGATCACGAATGAAGCTACCCGACGAGTAGCCTTCGCCGCATTTATCATAGACTCTATCCATGCGACCATGTTTGGTCACCAAGCAACGATGGTTGCTCACGAGATGAAGCTCGCCCTTCCATGTGATGAGAGCCTTTGGTCGGCAGCAACAAGTGCGGAAGTGGCGAAGAAAGAAGCCGACCTGAGGACTAAAGGCACTAAGAGCATGACCTTTTTTGATGGCTTGAAGAATACCTTAAAGGGCAAACCAGTGCAAACCAACCCTTTCGGGCGGATGGCCATAATGGCAGGTCTGCTTAGTGTGACATGGCATATGAACCAACGCGACGTTCAAATTCACCATCTAGGGGCCTTAAAAGCTCTCGGAGGCAAGGATGTGTGGCGGGGACCGCTCACAAAAGCCTTTGACTCGTGGAAGCAAGATTTCGATTCAAGCATGGGTAGGGACAACATTCCCCTAAGCTACTCCGCTGCCAAGCTAGACGAAGAAAATATCTTCGAAAGCCGGGTTGTGTTGCACCATCTATCGCATATGGCGATGCATGTTGACATAGTGAGCTGTCAAATATTTGCCGGCGCACGGAGGTTACTTGGTCGGACGACACTGCAGTCAGATTACGACATAGCACAAAAAAGGATACGACTTAATTGGGCGCCGAGGGCCAGCGCTCGACATGCAACGTTTTATGCTCTCAAATTTCTCGCGCAGGTGCTCCTGCCTGATCCAGCCGCCGCCTATAGTAGTCCAACAGGCTTCACTACCTACTCGGCTAGGGATGACTTTCTGTTGAATAGGCCGTGGGTTCTTTACTACGCCATTTTGGTTGTCTGGTCCTACGGATACGCTTTGGATGGTCCCATGAAGGAAGCTCCGGAACTATTGACCCATGAAGAGCAGGCTTACCATATGCGACAATATCTCACGAAGTTTGGAGGAATCCAAGCGCCGTTGGATCTTGGCAATATGAAGGATCGTAACGCCTGCCTTGGCCTGCTATACGTTCTTCGTGATAAATTCCAGAAATGTAGGTGGCAGCTGCTGCATGAAGCGGCAAGGCTACTAAGCAATTGCATCGATAAATTGAGGGGACATGAGGAGAAGATGAACTAAGTATGATACCCACTTGCTTTGATAAATGAATGTGCGGGTTCTGGGTTTTTCGCCATGGTCTTGGAGTCACTTCTTGCTGTCGCTCCGCACCTGTAGATATACAAATCATATATGTGAAGTTTGACTACGTTCGTATTGACTAGAAGTAAGTCTTTGTTCATTAGTTTGAGCTGAGACTTCTGGATCTTACAAGACGATCATGTTGTACGCTGAACGACGTTCGAACCTAACCAGCAGAGAGATTCTTCGGGGCCCCCACCAGGTCTGGAGCCCCCCACGCAACGGGCTGCGCCGCACTCTGGGAGGTCCAGAGCGGCCCGAAGCCCAAATACTTTCAGCCCTTCAAGCCCTTCAAACCCTGCCGCGTTTCTTGTACTGATGCAGACCTGCGTCAAAATCTTATAATGCCACCGCAACGATCGCGATATTCTCTGGATGATGCGAAAGCCGAGGTCTCAACATCACGAGATAGAGTCAGCGGCTTCTTGAATGCGTCTAATGCCGGTAAGAGTAAACGAAACGGACCGAATGCGATGGTGGGCAGTATCTTGAAAGATGCAACCAAAGCTTCGCACATCAATGCAGATGAACCGGAGCCTCATGATGATCTTCCAAAGGTATTCGTACACAGGCTGCAGATTCGAATGCATATGGTAACACTGTCCCTCCAGATCGACTGGGCGTCTTTTGATACTTCGCTCCTGCATGCGTACAGACATGCCCACTGTCTAGAGCAACCACCGGCTTTTACCAACTCCTATAATCAGAGGCTGCTCTCCCGACCAGGTGTGGGCCAGATGTCGCCTTCGATGGCAAGACCTAAAGACCGCCGGCGAATTGGCAAAGATCAACTCGCCATGTCAGTGAGAAAAGATTTCAATGCCGCCATGCTACACGAGCAGGAGACTATCACGTCTTTTATGTATGCTGTGCAAAACCAGGGTATCCGGATGTCATGCTTTATACTACCCGGTCTTAGGTTGCTAACAAACCATAGATAAGACCTTTTGCATGAAATTTGATACACGAGCTGCTAAGTGAGACTTGACCTTGGGTATTTCATTCGCTGCAAACTTGTTTGGATGATATCGTCCTTCGTGCTCTGGTAAGCTTGCAGTAAACCGCTTCTAGTGAGCTTGAAGCATTCCAAGCTTCTTGACTTCTGGAAAGCTGTTTATGAAACATGTTTCGCCCTACAGCATAGCCTGCTGCTGCAGGACCTCGCTGAAGTCTGGCAGTTGGGAGTTGCCATTTTTTGGTTGGACTGATCCAGTATCTTTCCGGAATGCGTACATAGTACATCAACATCTGTCATTGTGGATATGTTTCGTCAAGACTATCAGCAAACTAGAAATCCCCATCTAATATATAGCGAAGTATCAACTTCAGCTCATGCGGATTTTAGACGCTAAGCGGGACGCCTGTTATGTTTTCATCTCGTGGTGTCTCCACAGAGTCGCCCATTCAGGCCTAGATAACCCGACTTCCGTACCAAGACCTCCACCTACCTTAAGAGTCAACACATTGAGGAAGGGAAATCTTATCGGAATCTTTAAACGCCCCTATAGGTATTTGTTTCAGCCAGTTTTTATCTTCTCAATCCTCCTTTTCCTTGTTTTCAGTAATTCTCCAGTCCTTCATCGCCATTTTCGGATAGTGATGTAAACATCTCTACCTCAGTTCTACAACGAAGTTTACTCTGCAAGCTGCTTGTTTCAGGCTGCAATCTACCACCCATTGAAGGGAATTACTCCTATTCTACGAGCTTTCAATCAACTACGCTAGGATTTCAGAGATGCGTCCACTCGCCATGGGCGAAGTCCAATCCGAAATCCTTGAGAAGAAGCCTGTGTTATTGCTCAACACTATTAATCTCCCACTCTGCTACTTGATCAAGCAATTCACAGAGGATAAAGTACCTGGCAATCTCCCCACTGAAATTTGGATACACATCTTCAACGAATCCCAGAAAAACCAAGTGCCCAGCTACGAGACAGTGCAGCCTGTAGCACTCACGTCATTTTCGAGTGGACGACTTCTGCGCTGTCGCTCGGTTAGTGTGAATCTTGCGGGTTGAGACCAAAGTCTCGAATCGGTCAGACGCACGGATGAATTTTTTGCGGAGTCCTAGGTCATCGACCATCCTACCATCTTCTCCAAAGGACGATGACCTCGACCGTACTTACATAGAAGAGCTCAACACCATGTACACAGTACCACTCTCTAACAACATACTCTTGGCGGATACACACAAGCCGATTGTTGAGCTGCCTGATTGTGTGAACATGGATATCACCGTTCCAGATATGATAGCTCATTGCTTTGACGGGGACTGCTGGGCCTGTGATAAGGAGCGTGTTATGTGTCCTGGCTGCACGGGAGGAATAGCACAAAGGTTTGATGCATTCATGGGTTGTGGTGTCAATCTCGCTTGCCCTCTGTGTTTAGGACTCGACTTCATGTTCGAGGATAAAGCGTTCTTGCAAAAATACTATTGGGATCAATCGCCTAAATGTGAGAGTAATGCGAGGAACGCGAAGCTGAACGGTAGATTACGCGAGCTAGGGTACCGAGAAATGTCATTCCCTGAGGCGAATGATGAAGAGATGAATGCTACGGACGAGACTGGAGAGACGAGCACGGACGGGTCGGATGTACAATCATCCAACCCATGAAATTGAAACAAGGAGCTAGATACAAATCTCTAATAAGAATAGCAGTTACTATAGTGAACCGCTACTATAGCTGACGTAGAATTCAATTTTAATATAATAAAGTTGAATTCTATATTGAAATCTATTTAAATAAAAACTAAATATTATATTTAAATAATAAATATATTATAAATTTGTAAACTTATATAATAATTAGGTTAATAAAAAATATATTATATTATAATATTTATAGTTTTATAACTAATGTATATTTATTTTATTTATAATAAAAATATTAGATTTTTAGTAATAAAAAGCGAGTATTTTAGTAAAAATTTTTAATAATAAAAAAAAGATATTTTAGTTATTATTAATAGTAAAATACTTATATAAAACTCTTGTTAAAGTAATTTATTATATTAAAGTATATATTATATATAATAATAGAAAAATAGAAAATTAATAGAGAATAACAATTAAAAAATAAAAGCTTTTTTCAATATTAGTTTAATATTATTTTAATTATATAAAAGATTAAATTTCAAAAAAAAGATTATTAAAGACTATAATATAAACAATAATAATAGTATTAATTAGTTACTATTTAAGTAGAAAACTAAGTATAATTAAATAAGTATTTAGTAAAACTTTTAATAAAGTAGTTTACAAATTTAAATCTATTTAAATAAAACTTTATTAAGTACGAAGTTATTCTTAGTTTTATATTAACTATTAAAATATTATTATAGATTTTATAATATTTATTACTTTTAAAAATAAAAGAATTAATATTTTTATTATTTCTATTTATCTATAAGTTAGAAACTAGTTTATATTAATTATCTATTTAGCTTAGTATTGCAAAACTACTCTCATAGAGCCTTAACTAATAAAAATATTAAAGAGAAAAGAGAAAAGAAAGAGAAGAGCAAGCACTCTATACTAAATATTATAAGCTAAAGTTTTAATATATTAACTTTTAATATATCTTTATATTAAGCTTTAATTTATAATAATAGGAGTTATTAAGCTAAGGTTTTACTAATTATATTAAGGTTTAACTAAGCAATATTTAAATAAATATATTAAGTTAAATTATAATAGTATTCCCTTTTTTTAGATTTATTATAACTTTATAATATATTATAATACTTTATAAATTAGCTTTTAAGCTTTTATATGGTCTTATTTATTATTATAATTATTTTTAACTATTATTTATATTATTATATCTCTATTAGAAATATTAGTTTTTGCTATAATATATTGCTAAAATACTAGTTTATTGTCTATATTAATATAAAAATACTTCTTAAAATATATTATTTAGTATTATAACTACTTAGATATTCTTTCTCTATTTAAGCCTTTTTTAATAAAAGCAGTAGCGCTGCTTTATAGCTAATCTAAGCTATTAATAATAAAGAAAAAAAAAGAAAAAAAAGAAAAAAAAGAGGGGGTATTTATATTTTTAAAATAATTATAGAGCTAGTTTATATTAAATTAAAATATAAATATTAATATAGTAATTTTATAGTAAGCTTTATAAATATAGTATATAGATTAATATATAATTTAAATATTTATATTATAGTTTTATTAATTATTAAAGCTATATTTCTAAACAATTTAAACTAATATAAAGTTACTAGCTATATAAAATATCTATATTACTTTCAAGATAGCCTTTTATATAGTTTAAAGAAATAGTTATCTTTAAAATTATTTAGTAATTATAGGTATTATTTATAATAATTTATAATAATATTTTATAAGTTATTAAAGCCTTTAGTTTTATATTATTTATTATGATATTCTTGGTTTATTTATTTTATTTTAAATAATATTTATCTATAAAAGCGTTTAAAAGCTAAAATCTATTTAAGTTTATATTTTTTTTGTCTATTAATAATAATTAATTTAAGCTTTAGATTATCTTATTTTAATAGCAAGTTATTTAGGTTTTTATAAAGGAATTTAATATAAAAAACCTTAAAGTATTTTATTATTTTAAGCAGGTTTAACTTATATAAATAATTAATCTTCTTTATAATCTTAAATAATTTAATTTATTTATTATTTAACTTCTTATTAAAATAGCTAGTTTAGATATTTTCTATATTAAGTTATATTTAGTTGCTAATTTTATATATAATATCTTTATAATAATAATTAATATATTTAGCTATCTAGTTTTAAGTCTCTTTTATATTAATTTATATTTCTTTTAAAATAGCTTATATTTTATTAGAGATATTAATAGCTTAAATAGCTAATTATTAATTATATTATATTTTATATAAAACATTATTTAGTGTGAAGTTTATTCTAGAATAATATTTATAATTAATAAAAAATAGAATTATTTTAGTAGCTACTAATTCAAGATTATTATAAACTAATTTTATTATTAATAATAAGTTTATTTAATTATTTTATAATAATTAATAAATATTTTTAAATATATATTAATATCTTAATTAGCTTATTTATTTTATTTATTTATTTTAAAGTAATAAATTATTAATTTATTATTATTAATATTAAATTTAATATATAATAATTTCTCTAATATTAATATAAATTGAAGTCTATAGTCTAATACTATATTATCTAATAGTCTATACTAAGCGATAATTTTGCGAATAAGAATATAAATAGTCTTTTTTAATAACATTTTTAGCTTATTATAGTATATTAATATATAGTCTTTATTTTTATTAAAATAGTATATAATAATCAAAATATTATTTATTTTTTAATATTCCGGAAAACTAATAATAAAATCTATTCCGAAATCTTACTATTATTACTAAAATACTAATAAAGAATACAATAGATTATTTAGTTTATTATAGAATACATTTACTTATTAGTAAATATAATAGTTAGTAATATATTACTTAATAGTCTTTATTATTCTAAGCTAATAGTAATATTATTTAATTATTTTAGTAATTTTATTTATTCCTAAGTAATTAACTAGCTTCTAATTATAAATCTTTTTAAAGAGGTAAATAATCTAAGATTAAGGTATTTATAGCTTGTTTTGTTAGTATAATACTTATTATTTATTTTTTATATACTTAAAACTAATATTATTAATATAATTAATTATTCTTTATTTAATAGCTTTTCAGTAATAAATATCATTTTTATTAATATTATTTGCCTATTAAATAGTTTTATATATTAATAAGCTTTAAAGTTATTTTCCTTTTTATAATAATAAAAGATTAAACTTATTTAATAATAATAAAATTGAGTAGTTTTCTTATTCTTATTAGTTTTTATATCCTTAGCAAGTTAAAGTATTTGCTTTAATATTGTTTTTGCTAATATAATAATAAATCTTAAAATTATACTATAATAAAACTTTAGTTTATTATATTTATTTTTAAATAGTTTCTTAATTATTATAAAAGTTTTAAAATTCTTATAATCTATTAAAACTTATATTAAAATCTTAATAGCTTTTAGCTTAGGTTATTAATATTTAAAAGTATAAATAATAGTTAAAAACTCTTTATTATATATATTATAACTCCGCTTTATTAGGTCTAGGTTTTTGCTATAAAATATAACTAAGTATATTTTACTTTTATTATTTCTTTATAATAGTATATTATTATTAATTTTATCTAAAAAGTTAGTTTCTAGAATATATTTTAAGCTTAGATTAAAGTAATATAATACTAAAATTTCTATTATTATCTTTTTTAATATATTAAATAACTTTTTTACTTTATAATTTTATATTTATTTTATATTTTTATATGTAAAATTAATTAATACTTTTATTATTCTTCTAAAATTTCTTATAAATTTATAATAGAAATTATAGAAACTAAGGAACTTTTAGACTTGCTTTATTATTATTAATATTTATTATAATATAATAGCTTTAATCTTTTTTAGGTTTATTTTAATATTATTATTGTTAATAATAATTTTAAGGAATTTAGTTTTAATAATATTAAACTTATATTTTTTAATATTAGCTTATAAACCCACTACTTAGAATCTTTAAAAAACTTAATAACTATATTTCTTATATTCTTTAAAAGTTTTATTATAAATAAAAATATTATTTATATAAGCTTAGTAAAATTTATTAATATATTTAAATAATATATTATTAATATAATTTTATTATAATATTAGTCTATTTAAAAGTCTAAAAAGCAAGATTTTATATATATATATATTAAAGTAAATTAAAAAAGAAATATATTCTTTATTATTTAGATTTATTTTTATTCTATTAAATATTAATATAATATTAATCTTAAATAAATATTTATATTTAGCTACCTTAGTTATTATTTTTTCAATTAATAATAATAAACAATAGTTCTTTTTTATAATATTATTAAGCTTCTAATAATTAATATAAAAGTATAAACTGCTATTTTACTTTTATATAAATAAAATAAATAATATATATAATACCTTAAACAAAATAATAAAACCTTTAGCTAAATTATTATCTAGGTATTTTTTTATTTTTTGTAAATAATAATAGACTATATTATATAGCTTTAATTTTAGCAAATTTTTTATTTTATTAGTTAAATTAATTTTATAATTATAACTTTAGTATTTAAATAAAACTTTAAACTATTATTTATTAAATATATTAAAAATATTATATAGCTATTTAAGAAGCTTTGCTTTAATCTCTTTTTAAATAAATAATATAATAAAAACTTTATTTAGTTCTTTTAAGTCTTAAAATAGTTTATAGTAAACTAAGAATTTATTAAGCTTTATTATTAATATTAAAAAGATTAAGTTCTTTTAGTTCTTTTTCTTAATTAATAAATAATTTGCAAAAAATACTATTGCAATAGTTTTAATATCTAATAATTAATCTTAGTTTTCCTTTATTAATAAAATAAGTCTCTTTAAAATCTAAGTTAATATTACTATTAGTTGCGCTACTAATATAACTGCGATTTTTTTTTATTGCTATTAAAGCTAAAAATATTCTTAATTTAAATATAAGTGCTTTTATAGTCTATTATAATAAAATAAATAATAGTAAATAATTTATAAATATAGTTTTAATATTAGTTTATTTAAGACTTTTTAATAAATAGCATATTCGCTAAATATTATAATTAAAAAAAGTTTTAATAGCTTTTATTTAAGGTTATTTAATAATCAATAAAAATATTCTTAATTAGGTAATAAGGAATAATATTAATTAAATAGTTTTTTCTTAGATAATTAATATTATATAAAAAGTATAAATAATAAATCAATAATTAATTCTATTATATATTTATATTAATTTAGGCTTACTTAAAAGCATAAATATAATATTAAATTTTTCTAAAAAAGAATATATAAAATCATTATTAATAAAAGTATAACTAGTAATATTAATATTAATAAGTTTTTTTCATTTTTATTTATTTATATAAATTATTTATAGTATAAATCTTTATAAAAGGTTTTAATATAAAAAAATTATTCTAGGGGTATTTATAGCTATTCAATAATAATATTTTAATTTTATTATTTCTAGCTATATTATTAATAGAGGTTATTTGTTTTTTAAATCTTTTTTAGACTTAAGCTTAAAGTTATTAATATCAATTTTATTAATATTTATAAAGTTATAAAATAATTTTCCATGTTTATATTTAAAAATATAATATTTTATTTTACTATATTTAAAACAAATACTTAATATAATAGTATTTTCCTTGTTTTCTTATTTGAAAAAAGGTTAATAATATAATAAACTAAGATTTACTACTTTTATAAGCTAAATAATAAAAGTTATTACTCTAATAAAAGTTAATATCTAAATAAAAGCATAAATAATTTATAGTTTCTAAATAAAAACTAATTATTTGCTATTTTAATTATAGTTATAAATAATATTATTAATTATTTCTAAATAATAGCAAAGTTAAGCTAGTAAGTTTTTTGTATTTTAATTATTAATAAAGCAATTATATAACTAACAATTAAAATTTTCTTTAGATTATTAATAATTTATTTATTTGTTTTTTTAAGTTCTAATACTAATATAATAGAGTTTAATTAAAATTCTTTAAAAAAGCGATTTCCCTAGTTAAGATTATAATATTTGCGTTTCTTATTATTCTTTTTATTATAACTTATATATAGTTTATTTAAATATTTAAAGAACTTATTTATATTTTTAATAAGATTATAAATATCTAGTTTAAAATAAATATAAGTATATTTAGCTATATTACTAGTAAAGTAATTATTAATATAAATAACCTAATTTTAAGTATAGCGATAATAATTAAGGTTAAATTTAAGCTTTTAAATTATATTTGTTTTCTATATATTATAGCTAATTTTGCTATTCTTATTATTTAAAAATAACTTAAAATTAAAAAATTAAACTATTTATAGCTTAGCTTAAAATAATAGCTTATTATCTTGTTCTTTAGCTATTTTCTTCTTATTTATAGCTATATTAATAATTAGTGTTTTAATATATTTTAAGTTTTATTCTTTAAATAATATAATCTTTTTATTTTTATTATTATAGATCTTCTTTAGTTTCTTAGCTATTTATACTATTAATATAATATAATCTATAAATAATTATAGTACTTTAATTATTGCTAATAATTCTTTTAATTCTTTATTAACTTTAATATATACTTTAAGTTGCTTAATAATAATAATATTCTATGTAGAGTTTATTAACTTAATAAATATAAAAAAAATTAATAAATTAATAAATTAAGTAATTTAATTTTCTTTCAAATAAGTAGCGAGCTTTTTAAGCGCAACTAGCTTATTTGCTATTAAAAAATATATTAATACTAGTATATTAATTTATTATATAAATATAAAAATTCTTTATCTTATTAATATTTTTTTAAGGTTAATTATTTATAATCTATTAAAGTGTTTTTTTAATAGTTAGTTCTTATTAATATTAAATTACTTTTCTAATAGCTAATTCTTATTAAACTTGATTTAGTTTAATACTCAGGTTATATCAGGTTATTAGTATTAATTTTTTTTTAAATAGAGTAAGACTTAGCTACTAAGGCTATAGAACTTAATATTAAAATAGATTAAACTATTAACATTCTAAAAGAGATTTTGTTTTACGATATTGTCTTCTAGATATTATAATAGTTAAAGATTTTTAATATATTATTATTTATTTATCTAGCTTAATAATATAAAACCGCTCTTATAAAGCTCTAACTAATAAAAACATTAAAGATAAAAAAGAAAAGAAAAAGAAAAGCAGACACTCTATACTAAATACTATAAGCTAAAGCTTTAATATATTAGCTTTTAATACATTCTTATATTAAGCTTTAATTTATAATAGTAAAAGTTATTAAGCTAAGGTTTTATTAGCTATACTGAGGTTTAACTAAGCAATATCAAAATAAGCATACTAAGTCGGATTACAATAGTTATTAAGTACTAAGTTATTCTTAGTTTTATATTAACTATTAAAATATTATTATAGATTTTATAATATTTATTACTTTTAAAAATAAAAGAATTAATATTTTTATTATTTCTATTTATCTATAAATTAGAAACTAGCTTAGAGAATATAAATATAATATAAATACTTTAAATATATTATAAACTATTTATAATTAAATTTATATATTTACAAGCTATTTGCAAGCTACTTATAAGTTTTAACTTTTACTATTTATAAGTTTATAAATATTTTAATACTTTAAAGCGCTTAAATAATAATATATTAATTTAAATTTATTTATTCTATAATACTATTTACTAGTCTATAATATAATTTATATATATAATAGTCTATAAAAGATAATATTTGTTTTTTAGGTTTTATAATTTTATAAACAAGATTTAAAATAGTTTTTTATATTCTAAAGATTTTAATATTTATTATTATAGTTTAAAATATCATTTTATTATATTAATAGATTTATTTATATAATATATAGGAAATTTATTTTCTATATTAGAATTGCTATTAAGTTAATAGTAATATTATATATTATATAAAAATATAAGAAACTTATTTAATAGCAAATTATATATAATATTTATAGCTAAAACTATATTAATTTTTAAAATATTAAAAACAAATTAAGTCTTTAATATTAATAATATAAATAAACTAAAGAAATTGTTTATAAAATAGTTTATTAGCTTATTACTTTAGAATATTAAATAAAATTACTAAATTATAAATTAACTAAAACAATTCTTTAAATTAATATTTAGCTTTTTATTTAATTTTATACTTATTTTAGTATTAAATCTAAAATAAAATTGAGTATATTAAATTATATTTTTATAAAGTGCTTTTCAGCGAATTTTATTATTTTTATAACAATATTTATTTTTATTTTTAGTAATATTAATTACTTGAAAACTAATAGTTTTAGAATTAATAACTAAAGTTTTATATTGTAAACTTTAATATTAATTAAATTCTATATTCTTTAAAATTATACTATATATTTTATTATTTAAAAATATTAATAATAAAAAATATAGTAATTAGCAATTGATTTAATTTTAAATATATATTTAGTTTTAATAATATTTAAAGAAACTATAAAAACTCTAGCTAAAAATATAAAAAAGCAATTAATTATATAATAAACTAGAGATAGAATAAAAACTAATAATATATATATTTATAAACTAATTTTTTAGCTAAATATACAATTAAGAAAGGAAATTAAATATGTAAAAAAATTTATATTTTATATATATAATTTGCGTTTTATAAGCGAAATAATATATATATATATAGTTGTATTGAATTTTATTATATTTTTAAACTATAAAATCAGTACTTAAAGTACTATTATTTATTAATACTTTATTATATTAAATTATAAAATTATAAGAAATAAAATAATATAATAAATATAATAATAAGCTTTACTAACTATATAAGTAGCCTATTTAAATATATTATATATAAAATAGTATATATATAAAAACTATAAAATTGCCATTTTTATTTTAAAAAATTAGTAATATTATATTTAATATTATTGTAAATACAATTTAAAATAATATAGAGAATTTTTTTTATATTTAAGAAATCTTATTTAAGTCTATTATAAATTATTTAGTTGTTATAAATGTTATATAAATTAAACTTTATAGTAGATTTATTATAAATAAATTATAATAATTTATGTTAATTTCAATTTAGCTTTTCAAGTCTTTAATAATATATTATATATTTATATAAAAATATTGAATAAAAAAAATATAAATAGTCAAAAGCTTTATTATTATATTATTACTTTATTTCTTTTTATATTTATAAATTTTTTTTTAGAAATATTATTATCTTCTTTAGTTTTAATTTCTTTTGTTTTTCTTGTTTTTTTACTTTTTTATTATATTTTTTATTTTTTATTCTCCGCTTTTATATTAATAACGAAATCTCTATTTAATATATATAAATATAATAGAATAAATAATTTTCTTAATAATTAATTTTATTAATATATTAAAGAAAGTATTTTATTATTATCTTTTTATAACTATATTACTATAATATATTTCTAGTCTAGTTTATAATAATATAAAGCTTAATAAAATCTATTAAAATTAAAATATATATTTATTATAAATTATATTCTAAATTTAAAGCTTTTGAAATTCTAATTAATATATTTAAATAGAATATTAAATTAAATTGATAAAATCTATTCTATTTCTATTAGTCTTATATTTTTTAAATCTATATAACTATTTTTAGATTATATTTTTTAATTAAAATTATATTTTAATATAGATAAATGTTTATTTTATATTTCAAAATATATAAAATATATTAAAATAAAATTAGTAACTTTTTTTATTATATAGTTTTTATAATCAAAATAAATAATATTAAGTAAAATTACTTATTTTTTATATATATAAAGTGATAGTAATATAAAAGTTAAAAATTAATTTTTTCTCTTTTTTATTTAGTTTTTTTTAGAATATTATTTGATATAATAATTTTTAATAATTATATAATATTTATATATATATTAAACTATAAAAACTTCTTTTAAAACTTGCTATTATTATTAAGTTATTTATTTAAAAGCTTATTATTAAAAGCTTATTATTAAAAGCTTTTTTAGAATTAAATTTATTTATAGCTTTTAAATTAAAATATTTTCTAATAAAACTCTAATATCTAGTTAATTATAATATAATTATTATTAATAATAAAGGTCTATAAAATAAAAATAGCTTTTTTATTAAAAATTTATTGCAACGAATCGCGGTTAAAAGAACAAAGGACAGAATTGTAATATTTAATTGGTAGTAAATAGATTGATTGATGTTTAATAAACTGAAAATGATTACATACAATTAGTTGCCAAGCATCCGATAACTAACCATCTGATAACTAGCTAAACTATGACATTTATTAGATATAAATTTATTTCTTTTATTAAAATTAAGTTCTTTTATTAATTTTTTAATATTATATTCTATATTATTGTTTTTATAAAAATATATATCTTTAAATTAATATAATCTTATTAATATTTATATAAAATTTGTAATAGCTAATCTATATTTTTAAGTTTAAAAACTAATAAATATTTATATATTATTAATATATTAATAGTTTTTAGTAAATTATAAAATATAAAAGCTTTTATATAAATATTTTAGCTATTTTAGTTTTCTATTTCTATATATTTATTTTTATAGTTTGTTTTTATTTAATATATATATAATATTTTGCAAACTATTTAATTATATTTTAAGCTTTTTAAATTGTTTCTATAAGTTTTCAAAACTATATAATAATAACTATAAGAAATTATATTTTAACATTATATTTATATAGAATTAAATTATAAAAATTAATAACTTTGAAATATTTTTCTTATAGAAATATTTTATATTAATATTAATAGAAACTTTAAAATATTAAATAATAAAGAAATACTTTTAATAATAATTTAAATTATAATAAACAGGTTTTTATAGTTATAAACTCTATTAAATATAAATTATAAAATTACAAGGATTTTATTTTATTGGTTATTAAGCTTATCATTTCTATTTTTTAGTATTTAATCTAAATTGTTTTTAATTATACTATTTATTTAACTATTAAAATCATTATCTATAATAATAAATAAAAATTTATATTATTTTATAATTAATTAAATTATTTTAGTATTTTAGATCTTTAATAAGTTTAATTTATTTATTAGCAAAATCTACTAAATTGATACTTTTTATAAATTCTACTTTTAAATTTTCTATATATTCTTTAATTCTATTATAGTAGTTTTTATATTTTATATTTTATATTTTATATTTTATATTTTATATTTTATATTTTATATTTTATATTTTATATTTTATATTTTATATTTTATATTTTATATTTTATATTTTATATTTTATATTAAAATATAAATATAAATCTATGTTTTTTAGCTTATATATATCTTCGAATACTTTTTTTTACTATTTTATTAAGTTTTTAAAGTATAGTAAAACTATTAGCTTTTTTTTAGAATTAACTTTATTATTTTAAATTATAGATTATTTAGATATTTAAATATATTTATTTATATATTACTAGAATAAAATATAAAGTTCTTATTATTTTTATTATATATCTATTTTTAATATTAATATTTATTAGTACTATTTAAATTATAATACTTTTATAGCTTACTAGCTAGAAATATATATTTAATTTTAATTTTTATAAATATAAAATATAAAAAAGTTTTTAGAAAATAAATTTATAAATTTATAATAATTTATAATAAATTCTAATTAGCAATAGTAATATAAATTAGAATATTTTAAAAGCTAATTTTTCTCAAGTTTATATAGTTAGTAAAAAATATATTATTAAGATATTTTATTTTCGGTTTAAAATAAATAAAGAAAAGTTAATATTAATTTAAAAAGATAATAATAACTAAAAATATTTTAATAGATAATTTATGAAATATACTTTTATTGTTATTTATATTCTAATTAAATATTTTATAAAAGAGTTTATAATATTTTAGTTTATTATATTAGAATAATATATTGTTTTTAAATATTAATTCGAAGTTATAAAGCTATTAATATTAGATTTTATAGAATTAAATTACTAAGACTATTTACTTATTAAATCTAGTATACTTTTATTTATTATATTATTACTTATAAGTATTTAGCTATATTCTAGAAATATTAATTTTATAATAAATAAACGTAGTATAGAATACAAGTACAAGAATAAATCTTTAGGTTTTCTATAAAAATCCGGCAATATAGCGAAAAAGTTAATATATTAAAATAAAACTAATTCTTACTATTAAAATCTAGAGATCTCTATCTATTTATATACGATTTTAGAGCCGGTCTTGTATTTTATTTTTATTATTTTTTAGATTTAACTTTAAACTTTTAAGAATTTCTATAAAAAGCGATTTTAATAGCTAGTTTATTATATTAATTATTATATGTTTCTTAAGATTTTTTCTTAAGAAATATTATTTTTAGTAGCTTATAATGAAAATAATAAAGCTATTTAAAATACAAATATATTTATATATATTTTAGCTATATATTTTATTATATAGATTTAAATATATTATAATAATTATATTTAAAGTAAATAATTAATATACTTTTATAATATATATTTCTCTTTTATACTAGTTTAATATTATAAACTTGTTAAAAATTTTCAAGGAATTATATTAAAAAAAAGTCTTATATTATTGTGTTTTATTATTATTTAATATATTCTAGAATTCTACATATTTATTGTTATTAAAAAAGGTAATTATATTATATAGATAATAAAGATATTAAAATAAATAGCAACTTATAGAATATAAACTATAATATAATTAACAATATAAATTAGCTAGTAATTAAATAAAATATTATAGATTCTAGCTATAATATACTTTATTATAAGTATAGTATACTTAGATTAATAACAACATATTCTAAGTCTTTATTTATTTATTTTAAAAAATCTTTAAAATATTTTCTAAGTTCTTTTTTATTATAATTTATAATTAAATAAATTAATAAAAAAACTAAAGCTTTTTTTAGTAAAAAAATAGTTTAATCAATAGCGAAATAGGATTTATATATTATTAGCTATTTACTTTTTATATTTAAATAAATAAGCTTTATATTTAATATTAAAAATCTAGTTAATTTAATAGAATAATATTTATATAAGTTAGTTGCTTTTATATCTATAAAAAATAAAAATAAAAATAAATTTTGTTATAGTAATATAAAACGACTAAATATTAAGCTATAGTTAATAATATAATAATATTTTTTAATATTTATATATTTACTATTTCCACTATTGTAATAAATTGGAATTAAAAAGACAAAGAATAGAATTATAATATTTTATTAATAGTAAATAAATTAATAATTAAAATTAAAATTAAAGACAATTATATATAGAAGCTTACTAAATATTAAATAACTATATAACTATATAACTATAATAATTCTTTTTTATTGAAAGAAATATATAAAGTCCTTTAAATTAATATTATTTAAATATTACTTATTTTATTTAAATAATAATATATATTCGTTAACTAAATAAACAAGTAAAATAAAATAGTTAACTAATAGCGATTTATTATTAAAAAAAGCAAAGCAATTTATTAGTTAAAAACTTTATTATATATAGTAATAAAGCTATTAAAAAAGTTATAAAAAAGAAACTATAGATATATATATTTATTAAATAAACTATAAAAAAACATTACTAAATAATTATAAAAAAAACTATAAATAATAAGCTATTAATATATTAATATTTAAAAAAAAGCTATTAAGCCCTTGTTATATAATTATATAAAAATAATATATTATAATAATATAAAATATAAAATTATTACTATATAAAATAGTAAAAAAAAGAATAGAATTACTCTCTTTTGTTATTATTATTAATATTTACTTCTAATATATATATATTCTAATAGTTAAAAAGTTTATTATTGAAATTAAAGCCTTTTATACTATTAAGTTTTGAATCTAACTATTTTTAGAAAAAAAGATATTTATTATAATTAAATTTATATACTTTATTACTAATAAATATTATTTCTTTAGTCTTAATATAAATTTATTTATATTATTAATATATTCTATAATCTTTATTGTATATTTTATATAGATTTTCAAATTTTAATTATTTTTGAATATTAGAATTATATTATAAAAATTATTTAATATATATTTTATATTAATATAAAAACATTCTAAAACTAATTGAAAAAAATTAACTTGTTTTTTAATAATTTTTCTTTTTAAAAGCTTTTTTATTATTTAATTCTAAAGTATTATATTTTTTATTTATATATATAAATTGCTTGTTTTTTTTAGTTTTTAATAATTTAGTTTTAGTATTTTAATATTATAAGGTTTAAAAATAATAACTAAAAAATTATATTCTTTAAATATTATAATATTCTTAGCTTTACTTTTTTTACTTTTTTTTATTAGTTTCTTTTGTTTTTTTTAGTCCTTTTTTTCTTTAACTTTTAAGTTCTTTGTTTTTTTCCTTTTTTCCTTTTTTAGCTTCTTTTTATTTTTTTCTTTATAGTTATTTATAATCTTATTTAAGTGTTTTTTATTTTTATATTTAAATTTAATACTTTTTTTAGATTCTAATTATTTACTTAATCTAGATATTTTATTTATATTTTTTATTAATATTAAGCTTGAAAGGGCTTAGTGCCTTAGCTTAATTCTAATACTTTTACTTAAATATTATATATAAATTTCAGTTTTAAAACAACTAAGTCCTTCTATAATAATTACCTAGTATACCTAGTACTTAATTCTATTAATAATAAAGTAAAAGCAACTTGCCTAGTAGAATACCTAGCGCAGAAGAGGAGTTGCCCGGCGCTAACAAGGTTACTTAGCAAGGTTATCTAGTGCTAGTAATATACCTAGTAAACTTACCTAGCATGCCTAGCGCTGCTAGGGGCGCTAATAACCTCTTTGCTGTTTTCCTTTTTAATAATAATACCAGGTGCAAGTATATATTTAATTTTAATATAATATAATAAAAATGTTATTTTTGGTTAAAATATAGTATTTTAAATTTATTTTTTATATATTTATATATATATATATTCTTTATATTAAAATAAAATTAAAAAATATATAAAAGGTAATATAATAAGTCTTAAGTTAAGTATAATTAATTTAAAGTTAATTAAGTAATTTCTAGGGATAATAAAATAAATTTAAAAGTAATTATAAAGGTAATATAAGTAAGCTTTTATTAAAAGATAAACTTAATAAATAATATTATTAAAGATAACCGCTTTAAAAATAGCTCTTACTATAATAATAATAAAGGTAATTAAGTTTTTATTAAAATAATAATAAGGGTTAAGCTATAAGTAAAAGTAATAACTTAATAACTTTATTAAAAAGTTAACTTATTTTAAGCTAAGCTTATAGTAAAAGGCTTTAAAAGCAATCTTTAATAAAGGCTTTATAAGGCTATTAATAATTATATTAATAATAAGGATATATTTAATATATATATACTTTATCTTATTATATTAAATAAAATCTTTTATAAGAATAATAATACCTTAATTATTATAATAAATAATTATAATAAAGGCAAAGGCATACTTAGGCATTCTTTGCTTTATTAATATAATTAATAATATTATTATTTAGATTAATATTAATAAGAATAATAAAGTTAAAAGTAATTTTATTTAATTAATTAAGTAAATATTTTAACTAAATTATTTAATATATTTAGCTTTATAAGTAAATAATATAATAATAAGTTAGTACTTTAATAATTAGCTAATTATTATGCTTTTAAAAGTAAAAATAAAAGCTAAAGTTAACTTGTAAGTATTAAAGTCTTTAATAAAGTGTAATAGTCGTTTGCCTTGCAATGGCCGTAGAATAGTAGGGTTCACTTAGCAGGTAGTAACAAGCTTGATATATAATTATAGCGGGGCGCGGTATATCGGCTTAGCTATAAAAAAGTATATAACTTATTTTAAAGAGCTCTATTAAAGGTATTTAATAATAAATATATTAATTATTAAAGAATAGATCTATTTAAAGTAAAAAAGAGCAATATTTATATACTTAATAAATGCTTATGATATTTGCGCTATTCGCGCTATTTATAAATAGCAATTTAGCGAATATTATAAAACCTATAAGCAAATTATAGTTAGTTTATTTATTAAACTAATCTAAGACCTGTTTTTTATTGCTAAGCAGCCCTATATAGCCTAAAATATAATAATATCCCCTTTATATTGCTCTTTTAATCTAAAAATATTATAGCGCTAAATTTAATTATAAAAACCTTATATTCTTTCTATTTCTATTGTTAACTATACCTTCTTTAAGTTATTAATATCGTTTTTGAGTTTTTTAAATTATTTAATAGAAAAGTTAAGATATATTTTTCTTTTGTTTTTATTGCTTTTATAATTTTTTCAAAAAATATTATATTATTAAAGGCTAAAATATCTATAAAAAATATATTTAGTCTAGCTATTTTAAGCGATATAATATCTTTTTATCCAAATTTATATATTTATTTATCTAAATTCTTTATCTTTCCTTCTTTTCTCTATTAACTCTTTTTTATAAAAGAAAAACTTTAAAATAAAAAGAAAGAAATTTATTCTAAGATTAAGGCTATTAACATTTAATATAATTTTAAATATAATAAAGTTGTAACTTATTATTATTATATGCTTTTTTTCTTTATAAAATAGAAGCAATTATTTGAAATATATTATAGCCTAAATAAGCATAAAAATAACTATATTAAATAAGAGGTTAAAGTAATAAAAAAGCTAGAAAAGCTTAAATCTTTTAGTATTAATACTATTAATAAAACTATAAGTTTTATGATATTATTTAATAATAATTTCCTAATAATATTATTTAAGGAAATTAACTAGCTTGCCGCTGAGATTAATTTCGACTTTAATATTTCTTTTAATATTAATTAAAAAAAATGCTTTTTCTACCTCTTAAAGTGCCTATCTAAAAATTCTAAAAAAAGTAGCAATTCGAGTCTAGCTTTTAGTCCGAAATTGACTATTCTTAAAGTAAAAACCTATTTTTATTTATATTATTATTTTTTTAATTGCTTTTAGTTTTTACTTTAAATATATTCTTTTATATCTTATTATTAATTTCTTTATTTTATAATAAAAAGCTAAGTATTAAAAGCTTATTATTATTTTAAAGGTTATTATTAAAATATAGTATTAATAGCTATTAAGCGCTTTAAGCTAGACTAAGAAATAATTTTTAATTATCTAAATTGTTGACTATATTTTTATTAAAGGAAATTAAAAAGTTTTTTTTTGTTAAGCATAAAACATAGGTTTTCTAAACTTTTTTAACTTTTTTAACTTTTTTAAAATCTTTTGCATATTTTTTAGCTAATTTAATCTGGCTTTTTTCAAAAAGTTTTTATAGTTTTATATCTATTAGATTTTCTAATGCTTTGAATTTTTTATTGAATTTAATAATATCTATTTATTTTATTTAATTACTATTTTTTAGGTTATTTATAAAGTTCTTATAAGCTAGAACATTAATAGTTTAAAATTTAAGATATATGCGTTAGGCGTTCTTGTCTTTTATCTTTAAAGTACTTGTATTATTCCTTTATTATTTACTAAGCATTATATATTCTCTAATATTTTATATAATTTTAAATAATATTATGCCAATTAATCTATATTTAGTTTCAATATTAATATTCTTTAATATAAGGTTATCGTTTTTACTTATAACTAATATATTATTATTTATTAATTGCAAAAAACCTAGTATTTTCTTGATTAATTCTATTATTATTTTGTTTTCTTTTTTTTTTTATTAATGCTATTATTTATTTTTCTCTAATTTTCAATTGTATTGCTATAATTAATAGTTTTTTAGTTTTAAAAAAAAATATTAGATTTAATTTCTTAATTAACTTTATTTCTTTTTATAGCCCTCTTAAATACTATTTTAATTCCTATTTTTTTAAAATATATATTAAATAATTATTATTATAGTAAGCAATTTATATTAATTTAATATAGTTATTTGTATTGCCTGTTTCTTGCTTTTTAGATATTTTGATCTATTATTCTAATATTTTTATTGTTTTTTTAGAGCAATTTCTTTTAATATATCTTAGTTTATTATAGGAATAATGTATTTTAGTTTATAGTCCTTTTTCAGAAATATTAATTTTTATTAGATCTCTTATAAGTTAATTCTTTTATATAGGCTTTTTATTCTTAACCTGCTTATCTAAATATTTTTTCTGTTATTAATTGTTAATCTTAATTATTAATTTAATTATATCTTTTAAAATTATAAACTTTTTAATAATTATTATTGCGTTTTTTATTTTATTATATAATCCTTAATAAAATAGTATTACAAGTGCAGATTTATCTTATTTAATTTTATAAATAAATATTTTAAATATTATAATATATATTAATGCTAAAGATTTTTA
Source organism: Bacidia rubella (assembly GCA_032158265.1). Lineage (NCBI taxonomy): Eukaryota > Fungi > Ascomycota > Lecanoromycetes > Lecanorales > Ramalinaceae > Bacidia > Bacidia rubella. The sequence continues at coordinate 734,043 of JAVTIF010000005.1, read as the reverse complement.
TTTTAAATTCTATAACCTTTTTTTATTTGTTTTTTTTTATTAACTTCTTTAAATATTATTTTAATATATATAATAAAATTATTAAGCAAGTAGAACATTTAATTTATTTTATTATTTTATTAGGATTTTTTATTCTTTATAAAATCTTTTAAATAAAATATTATCTAATTAAAGGTTACTTTAGCTAAATAAGATATAATAAATATTACTTTAGCTAATTTATTTAAAAATTAAATAATATATATTTTAATATATAATTTAATTTATATAATTTATCTATTCAAAATACTATATTCTTTTTTAAAATTATCTAAAATAGCTATTTTAATTAAATTTATACTTTTTATAGACTTAAGTGCTAATAAAGTCATATTTATATTTGATAAGTAGTTAAAATATAATAGTTATTTGCTTTATAATAGCTATAAAATAATAAAGTTTACTTAGTAAATAATAATAAGCTTTATATATAACTATAGCAAGGCGTAATATATTAGCTTAGCTATAAAAGAAATATATAACTTATTTTAAGGAATTTTATTGAAAATATTTAATAATAAATATATTAATTACTAAAAAGCAGATTTATTTAAAATAGAAAAGAACAATATTTATATATTTAATAGGTGCTTATGATGCTCGCGCTGCTTGTGTTACTTGCAGGTAGTAACCTAGTAAGCACCGCGAAACCCGCGAGCGGGTTATAGTTGGTTTATTTACTAAACTAATCTAAGATTTGTCTTTTGTCGCCGAGCAGTCCTATATAGCCTAGGGCGTAATATAAAGTTAATATTAAAGAAGCTTATTAATAATTAAAATAAGCTATAAAAGACTAAGATAAGCTTAAGGGTTTTATAAATATATTAAAGAATATATTTTATAGTTTATATATAAACATTATTAAGATTAAAAGAATAATAGCTAATAATTCTTATAATATAAATAATATTTAGCCTTATACCTAGTATTATATATATTAGTAAGCTAATAAATAATTAATAGTTTAAACGGAATTAAAATTATATAATATAGTTGTTAATAGCTTTTTTAAGGTATATAGTCTTTATTAAAATACTAATACCTTTATTTTTAAAGTTAAGGTTAAGTATATTAGTTTACTTAAGTATTATTTTCAAGTAAGTCTTTTAGCTTAAAATTAAGGTTTAATTAAGGTAATTATGAAATATAGCTATACTTAAATAAAAGTTATTAAGACTTATATTAATTATATAAAACTTATAAATAAGTTTAGCTTTTATATTATTAATATTAAGTATATTAATATTAATAATAAATAGTAATAATAATGTTTTTGTCTAAGTTTAAGAATATATTATAGTCTTTAATAAAGGAGTAGTAGCTTAAGGAATAAAGGAACTTAAATAAGTATTTATATTATACTCTTAGAAATTATTTAAGGCTATAAAAGGTCTTTTATAGCTTATAAATATAATTAAAGCTATTATTAAAGCCTTAAGGCTATTATATATAAATATTTTCCTTTATATTATTATAGAGGAAAGTAGTCTTAATGTCTATCTATTTAATTTCCAGGTTATATACTGCTATAATAATAAAGAAAGCTTTATAATTTATTAACATAATAATTAATATAAAGGTTTTATAGAAGTTTATTCCTTTATATTATTAAAAGCCTTTAGTATATTAATAAGCCTTATAATAAATAACCTTATTAAAGGTGCTTTATTTTATTTAATAGATTTATTTGCTAATAAGGAAATTATATCTTTCTTATAAAAACTTAATAAAGTCTTAAGTAAGGTTATTTAATAAGGATTATACCTTATCTTCTATAATAAGTTATTAATTTATTTTATAATAATTATCTGCTATAGTTTATTTATAAGTTTTAAGATCTTATTTAAGGTTATTAGCTATTAAAAGATTTTTTATTATTAAAGTTATAAAGCTGAAAGCTTCCTTTTTAGAGGTGTTATTAGGCTTTACCTTAATAGTAGCGAAGACTATCTTAATAGTAGCTAAGACTATTTTAATAGTAGCTAAGACTATCTTAATAAAGATATTAAGTCTTAATAAGGGTATAGAGTTAAATAAATAAAGATAAAATATAAGTATCTCTATAGCTATAAATTTAATAAGCATATAAGCTTATTATAATAATATATAATTTAATAAAAGTTTATTAACTATTTTATTAAGTAATTAATTAATTAAGGCGCTTATTATTATTATTTAAATACTTATTATTATTTAAGCACTTATTATTAATTAAAGGTTTATTATTATTAATAGAAGAAGGAATAAGCTCCTTTTCTTCTTAAAAAACTATTATAAGATTGCTAATTAAAGGGTTTTAATTATATATAAAATTAATTATATAGTATTATTTTAATAGAATTAATACTTTTATTCTTTCCTTTTAATATAATATAAAGGGTAAAGGATTAGCAAAGACCTTATTAATATAGTCTTTGTACTTTTCAGGAAGCTATTTAATATAGCTAAAGTATTTAATTTTTTTTATTAAGCAATAATATATAATAAAAGTGAATCCCTTTAAAATTAATAAGCTTTCTAATATTAAATTAAGTTTAAATTTAAGCTAATTATAATTAATACTATTATATTCTTAGTATATGCCTTTATAACTAATCCTTTTAATAAAGGAGAAAGTAAGCTATCCTCCCCTTCTAGCTTTAATAAAGATAATATCTAAGCTAATAACTAAGTAATAGTTTTAAAGATAAACTATTATATTAATTATTTTAGTATAGAAGGACTTAAATAAGCTATTATCCTTCTAAAAAACATAAGTATAAGTTATAATAATTTAGCTAATGTATTTAGCAATTTTATTTATTTATAGATTATTAAGTATAATAAGCTCTTATTAAATGCTATACTTAACTTGGTAATTATTAAAATTAATAGCTATATAAATTCTATCTTTATTAATATAGAAGTAGTATATAAAGGTATCTACTATATTAATGCTTATATAATAATTATTAAAAGTTTTTAGTATATATAAGCTATTCTTATTTAATATAAAGTAAACTATTATCTTCTCAAAAATATCTTTGATAAAAAGATAAGCATACTTAGTATACTTAAAAGCGCCTTTAATTAGCTTAAAAATATCTATATAGATTAGTTTATTTTAGTATTTACTAAGGTTAATATATCTCTTATATAGCAAGTTCTTTATATAAGTCTTAATACAGGTAATATAATAATAATTATTATTTAAAGGGACCTTTTGGAAGTTAATATTATTAATAAGGTATACTAAGTAAATAACATTCTATCTGCCTATATAGTTAATAAATTTATACTATAATATTATTGCTTCTTTATTATAAATTATATAGCTTTTAATTATAATATATAAAGCAATTGTATTATTATTATTATTAATTGCTAAGTAATCTAAGTTAAAACAATAAAAATTAGTTTCTCTAAAGGTAGCTATAATGCTATTATTACCTATTTTAATACTATTAAATATATGTTTTAATAAGTATTTAGCTCTATAAAGCTTAAAGCTAAAAATGAAATTAAATAAATTATGTAGCATATAAAGAATATTATTTATAATAAGGTTTAAGGTATTGCTAAGGCAATTGTTGCAGGGTAAAGAAATAGTACCTAATATAGTAATATAGTGCTTATTACCTTATTTATTGACATTATTAAAGGAAAATAGCTATATTATATTAGTATAAATACTGATTTTACTAATAATATAATAAGTTACACTTAAGTTAAAGATCCTAGTAAATGCTTATCCCCTTTAAATAAAGGTTATTATTAATATATAAATAGCAGTATTATTATTATTAATAATTATAATATTAATAGCAGGTTTAATATTATTACCTTATTAGCTATTATAGAGATTATTAGTTTTAAGCTTATCTTTTTAGCTATTAATAAGTTACTAATTAATATAAATACCTTTTTGTTTCTTCTAGTTTAAGGCCTAACCTTAACTATTATATTTATGCTTTCTAGTATCTTTATTATAGTTATCTTTATGCATTAAATAATTATAATAAAAGTAATTAAAATAACCTACTTTATTATATTATTTAATAGTCTTAATAATATTAATATAATATCCTTATTTAAAGTTTATTTAGCTTTTTAAATAAAATAGATTATTAATATTATTAAAGCATATATTATTTGTAGTTGCTATAAAAGTACATATACTTATAGTTATTCTGTCTAAAGTATTGCTATTTAATAAGTAGGTAATAATATAAGAAAGGTTATATTTTAATTAAAGGAATACTATATTGCCTTTTTATTATATTGCAAAGGCTTTAGCTACTATAATAAAAGGTTCATAATCTTTATTGAAAATATTTATATAATATTAGTATTTTAGGCTAAGGCTTATATAAAAAAGTATTATAAAATAAATATTATTAAATTATATATTTTCTTTAAAACTAAATAATTTATTATAGAGTTTATAGAATTAATAATTATACTTTTATAGGTTAAAATATTAATTAAGCAAAATATCTAAGAACCTTTTATTTATTTTATAAATAAAGCTAAATCCTCTTAAGGAATATACTTTTTAAAGGGCTTATTATACTTTTTTTGCATTAATAAGATATCTCATCTCTTAAAAGAGAATAATATTTATAACCTCTTTAAGGGCTATATAATATGCTTTTAAATTCTTTTTCTAGTTTTATTAAGTAATAGCATTATTATTTATTAATTAGCAGGGCTTTGCTAATATATTTCTAGAATTTAAGTATCTAGAACTTATTCTTAATATCTTTGCTCCAAATAATATAGTTAAAATTATCCTTAAATTTAAGGACTTTCTTAAGGGTTTTAAGGATTTTATTAAAGTTTTGCATAATTAATTCAATTAATCTAAAGTCTTTATAAGCTCTTTAATTTTAAATAATTCAGGTTTAAGAAATTACTTTATTAATAGTTTAATAAATAATTTAATAAGTTCTTTAGGCTTTATTAGTAATTAAGCAAGCTTAAGTTCTTAGATTATAAATGGTTTTATAAGTTAAAAAGATTTTATTAACGCTTAAATTAATTATTTAGGGGCTAATAATAATAATTCAGGTATTTAGAAGCAGAAACTAAAAAGGTTAATATTATTAAGAATTAATAAAATAAAGGGAAAAGCTTTTAAGATTAAGTACTTAGAGTAAATCTTAGGTTCTTTTAAAAGCTTATAAGGTAAATTATAAGTATATTTAATATCTAAATATAGCTTTAATAATATATTAGTTATATAGAATATATATTAATTAAGTCTTTTTATAGTATAATACTATTTAAAAGTATAATACATTATTAATTAATAAGGTATAATAGTCTATTTTAAACATTTTAAATATCTAATTTTAATAGGCTAAGGAATTTAATAAAGATGTTTAAAGCTAAGGACTAATAAGGTTTAAGACTTTATTCTTATACCTTTGTTTTAATAATTAACAAGCTTTTACTTAATAGCTAAGGAGGCTAATAAAGTCTCTATAAACTAGTTTAATTACTTAAAAGCAAAGCTATGTAATAGCTAAATAATTATATATAGTTAGGTTATTTAGGTAAGCAATAATATTTAAAAGTATATAAGGCTATTAGTATTTAATATAATTTTGAATATACTAAAGTTATAACTTATTATTATTGTATGCTTTCTCTCTTTACAAAACAGAAATAATTGTCTAAAATATATTATAGCCTAGATAAGCATGAAAATAACAATATTAAATAAAAGGTTAAGGTAATAAAGAAACTAAAAGAGCTTAAATCTTTTAATATTAATAATGTTAATAAAATTATAGGTTTTATAACATTATTTAATAATAATTTCCTAATAATATTAATTAAAGAAATTAACTAGCTTATTATTAAGATTGATTTTAACTTTAGTACTTTTCCTAATATTAATTCTTCAAAAATGCCTCTTTTTTCTTAAAGTATTTATTTAAAGGTTTTAAGAAGGGTAATAATTTAAGTTTAGCTTTTAGCCCAAAATTAATTATTTTTAAAGTAAAAATTAATTCTTATTTATATTATTATTTTCTTAATTACCTTTAGCTTTTGCTTTAGATTCCTTCTTTTATACTTTTTTATTAATTTCTTTATCTTATAATAAGGAATTAAGTATTAAAAGTTTATTATAATCCTAAGGACTATTATTAAAGTATAGTATTAATAGCTATTAAGTGCTTTAAGCTAAATTAAGAAATAATCTTAAATTATCTAAGCTATTTACTTTATTCTCAAAGGAGACTAAAAAGTCTCCCTCTACTAAGCATAAAATATAAGTTTTTTAGACTTTCTTAATTTCTTCAGGGTCCTTTATATATTTATTAGCTAACTTTATTTAGTTTTTTTTGAAAAGCTATTATAATTTTATATCTATTAAATCTTCTAATATTTAAACTTTTTATTAAATTTAATAATATTTATTTATTTTATTTAGTTGCTATCTTTTATTTTATCTATAAAGTTTCTATAAGCTAGAATATTAATAATCTATAATTTAAGATTAATATATTAAGCATCTTTATCTTTTGCCTTTAAAGCGCTTATGTCCTTTTTTTATTATTTATTAAGCATTATATATTCTTTAATATTTATTAAGCATTATATATTCTTTAATATTTTATATAACTTTAAATAACATTGTATTAATTAAATTATATTTAGTTTTAATATTAATATTTTTTAATATAAGGTTATTATTGTTATTTATTATTAATATATTATTATTTATTATCTGAAGGAAACCTAGTATCTTTTTAATTAATTTTATTATTATCTTGTTTTCTTCTTCCCTTATAATTAATGTTATTATTTATTTTTCTTTAATTTTTAATTCTATTATTATAGTTAATAGTTTCTTAATTTTAAAGAGAAAACACTAAATCTTTAATTTTTTAATCAACCTTATTTCTTTTTATAGCCCCTTTAAGTATTACTTTAATCTTTATCTCTCTAAGATATATATGAAGTAATTATCTTTATAATAAATAATTTATATTAATTTAGTATAGTTATTTATATTGCTTAAGTCTCGTTTTTCAGATACTTTAATTGATTATTCTAATACTTTTATTATTTTCTTAGGATAATTTCTTTTAATATATCTTAATTTATTATAAAAATAATAAATTATAATTTATAGTCCTTTTTCAGAAATATTAATCTTTATTAGATCTTTTATAAGTTAATTTCTCTATATAAGCCTTTTGTTCTTAACTTACTTATTTAAATATCTTTTTTATTATTAATTATTAATCTTAATTACTAACTTAATTATGTCTTCTCAAGTTATAAGCTTCTTAATAATTATTATTATATCTTTTACTTTATTATATAATCTTTAATAGAATAATGCTATAAGTGCAAAGTTATTTTATTTAATCTTATAAAAAAGTATTTTAAACATTATAATATATATTAATGCTAAAGACTTTTACTTTAGGTTTTATAACTTTCTCTTATTTACCTTTTCTTTATTAATTTCTTTAAATATTATTTTAATATATATAATAAAGTTATTAAGTAAACAAAATATTTGATTTATTTCATTATTTTATTAAGATTCTTTATTTCCTATAAAGTCTTTTAAATAAAATATTACTTAATTAAAGGCTATTTTAATTAAATAAAATATAATAAATATTACTTTAGCTAATTTATTTAAAAATTAAATAGCATATATCCTAATATATAATTTAACTTATATAATCTACCTATTTAAGATACTATGTTCTCCCTTTAAGTTATCTAAGATAGCTATTTTAACTAAGTTTATACTTCCTATAAGCTTAAGTATTAATAAGATTATATTTATATTTAGTAAATAATTAAAATATAATAGTCATTTGTCTTACAATAGCTATAAAACAATAAAGTTCTTTTAGCAGGTAATAATAAGCTTTATATATAATTATAGCAAAGCATAGTATATTAACTTAGCTATAAGGAAGTATATAATTTATTTTAAGGAGTTTAATTAAAGGTATTTAAGAATAAATATATTAATTATTAAGGAATAAATTTATTTAAAGTATAAAAGAATAATATATATATACTTAATAACTATTTATAATATTTATGCCACTTATATTATTTATAAGTAATAACTTAATAAGCACTGCGAAACTTGTAAGCAAGCTATAATTAATTTATTTATTAAATTAATTTAAGACCTATCCTTTATTACTAAGTAGCCTATATAGCCTAAGGCATAATACCTAAGTAACTTATATAGCCTAGAGCGTAATAAGATTCTTTTATATTATTAAATAATTATAAGCTATTAAAAAAATTAAAGAATATAAAATTTTTATTTATAAAATTAAATATAAAAGCAAATTAATATCCTTAATATTTTATAGCTATCTTTAAGGAAGATTAATTAAAAGTTAAGGATATATTCATTCTTTTAAATCAATTACCTAAGTATTTAATTAGAATTAAAGAATATTAGCTTGCTATTAATAGGTTTTAATATTAAATATTATATTTCTTTCCTTTTACCTTTAAATTAGAAAAAAATTACTTATTCTTCTTCTAATAATTTATATTTATTAAAAATAAGGATTTATTTTATAAAATTATATTTCTTAATATTAATATATATACCTCAAAGGATTTTAATCTTTATTTTTTATTATATTTGTACCTTAGATTATAATCTTTAATAATAAATATTATAAAATTTATTGAACTTTTCAAAACTACTTTAAATAAAATTATATAAAAGATAAAAAGAAAAGCTAATCTTAGCTATTAAGAAAGGTTACTAAATCTCTAATAGATTAAGTAAGCAATAATTTATAATCATTATATCTACATTTTATAAAGAATAATAAGAAACCCTGCTATTAAATTTTATCATTAATCTATAAGCTTTATATAAGTTAAGTTATTAGAATTAATAAAGAATATCTTATGTAAAAAGGTAAGCAAGAAATCTTATTATTTAAATAAATTATATATATTATTTCTAAGGGATTATACCTTAAAATTGAGCTTTTATTCTAAAATAATAGCAATTTCTTTTCTTAATTATTTAATATAAAAAATATATATGCTTATATATTATGCAAATTAGTAATATATATGCTATAATCTTTTCTAGCAGAAGAAATAAATAAACTTTTCTTTTATTATATTATTACTTAAAGAGAATAATCTTAGGATATCAAAATACATTAAATAAAAGCTTCTTAAATTATATGAAAATAAATTTAAGGCATTTAAATTCTAATTACTTAATAATTGCTTAATACCAGAAATAATAATCTATTAACTAAATAAGCAACTTATTAAATATAACCTTCTTTATCTTAAATTTAAATAGGAATTTAAAGCTACTACTTAATTATTATTTAACTAAAATAAATAATATTTATTATTAAATTAGTTTAATTTTTATGAAAAGGATATTAATCTTAGAACAAATCTTTATTATTAAGATATCAATATTAAAGTTTAATTTCGAATTAATTATACTAAAATAACTAACTTTTTAAGGGAAGCAGCAAAAATAAAAACCTTAAAACCTAACTTCATTAATACTAAAGAAATTAAAAAGCATCATTATAACCTTAATATAAATAACAAATAAATAATTAATAATTATTAGAATTCTGAAATGCTTCTAGAAGAGTATTAATTACTTAAAGAGCCAAAACTCTTAATATAAGATTAAGCTAAAAATCTTTTGCCTAAGCTATTTAATAGAAATCTATCTATTATATTAGCTATTAATATTAATAATCTTAAGAATAAGAAAGGTGGTCTCTTGTCCTTTAAACATTATTTTAGTCTTATGTATATAAAATAAATATAATATAATAAAGTACTTATTAAAAGGAAAGCAAAATTCTAATTATATAAGAAATATTTATTTATTTTTATTAAATCTAAAGGTATTCAAAAAAGCTATAAATTACTTTATAAATAAGCTATATAAAAGAATCTAAATAATAATTAAAACATTAATAGATATTATATAAAAATTAGCAATATTATTTTATATAAAAATAAAACTCTATATTATTAAGAATCTTATTTATAAGCTTTTAATATTTCTTATTAAAATAATTTAATTAAAGGTTTAATTATTAATGCAAATCTTAAAATATATAATTATGATATTAATAGAAACCTGCTTAATTAAAGCAATAGCATTACTTAATTACTTGCTTAAAAATTAAATAAAATAAGGCTATAAGTAAATCAAAGAATATATTTAAAAAACAATCTGCTGCTATTATTCTTTAATTGTTATTAATTAAAAAAAACCTTTATTTTATTTAAAATAAGAAAATAATATTAGTTATAAAAGACTTTAATAAAAATAGTAAAGAAAGAGACAAATTTCTTATTATAATAAAGTTTAAGAAAGCTATAATAATATTACTTACTAAATAGTATAATTATTATAATACCTCAAAAAAGAATAAAAATAAAGCTTTTATAATTATTATAAAATTTAAGGAAAGGAATAAAATGCTAGAAAAAAAAAAATAAAAAGAAAAAAAAATGCTATAAACTTAGTCTAAAGAGATATTATAGATAATTAAAATAAAAAAATTTAAATAAAAATGAAATTTTATTTATTATTAAATATATTATTAAACCTCTTATTAGTATACTTATATCCTAAGATAAAGATCCTTTTAATATTAAACATATTATTAAATCTCTTGTTAATAAGCTTATATCTTAAAGGATAAATAATCTCTTTAACTTATAAAAGATAATAAAGTTTTTAACGAGCTTAAAATCTTATACTTTAAGAAACCTTTATATCCTAAAAAAAGTAATACTCCCTTATTATATAATATTAAAAAGAAATATAAAATAGAATTAATAATATTCCAGAAGACAATAACTAACCTTAAAGTTAATAAAAAAAAATAAGGTAAAATAATTAAAAAATAATAACTTTAATCTAAAAGAAAAGGTTAAAAACTTTAAAAAAAAATATATAAATAAAGCAAGAATATATATAAATAAAAGCAAAAAGGATTTATATTATTATTATAATAAAATATCTTTATAAATTAAAATATTATATTATTACTTTCTTAAATAAGATAATATTTTATTATAAAGAAAAATATAATAATAATAAATATTCCCTTAAATAAAATATTTATAAACTTTAATATAATGTAAAAGGATTTCTTTAAAGCCTTAAAAGGTTAAGTTAAGATAATATTTAAATATAAAGATAAAGAAACTATATATATATATTTAAAGAAATTTAAGGAATAATTATATAAGAAGTTAAATATAAATTAATTCCTTTAAGTTAATAATCTTAAGTTTAATTATATTAATAATACTACTAAAAATAAAGGATTAGTATAACTTAAGAATAAATAATATAAAAATACTTTGCTTTAAATAATAATATATCTATATGCTTATATCCCTTTATAACTTTGCATTAATTTCAAGATTATCTGCTAATTAATTTTGCTATTTCAGGATACTATTATAATTATATAATAGCTTAGTTCTTTATTATTGCTTATATTTAATTAATAGTTAAATAATATCCTATATTATATTAGGTTCATTATATAAATAGCGTAATGCTATTTAATTATAGATAATATAAAGAAACTCTATGCTGCGTTTCTGCTTCTGCTTTCATAGCATATAGCTATTTAATACAATATAATATAATATTTCCTAATACCCTTGTAAGAATTCAAGCTTTCATTATAATACTATATAAAATGATATAACTTTCATTAATACCCTTTTAATAGTTTATGCTTTCTTTTCATTAGCTAATATATATTTATTTAGTTTAAAATAAACGCATATAGTTACTTAGTAGTTAGTAATACTTAGTTACTTAATAGCGCTTAAGGATAGAGTAAGCTTTCTGCTAGGGGGTAACTATTAAGGGTAGCCTTGGCATTACTTCTCCTTCTATATATAACTTATTAAGTAACTAGGATATAATACTATTTATACTACTATTCAAATGAAATGAAATTACTTTGCTTTTATTTATACACTATTCTTGATATTATTTCAATTATAGCGAAATATAATTAATTATTTAATTGACAATCTATTATAATATTAAAAATAAAATATCTATTAAAGTGTTATTTAATTCTACTATATTTATAAAATTTATAATATTATAGCTAGCTATTTACTAGCAATATTTTTTATTAATAAAATTATTATAAAAGCTTTTTATATATTAAATATTGAAGTATTTACTATGAATATTCTTTAACTATTAAATCTTGAAGATTAATTTATAAAAAGACTTTATATATTCTCTATAATAAGCTTATTATTGCTTATATTTAATATAGCTAAATATCTAAAAAGACTACGGTTTTATATTTATTATTGAAAGAAATTATTATATTATTAATTAACTATTAACTTTTTCTATAATAAAACTGGACTAACTGCCAATTATAGTAATTTTTGCCCAATTAGAAAAGAAGTAAAGTTAGCGCTAGGAAGCTTCTAACTTAGTGAATATTAAAAATTTTGCTATATTCTAATTCTATCTCATATTATATGCAAATCTTCTATAATATATTATTTACTGAGCTAAATAATAAAAGTTTAAGATACTATGCTATGCTTTTAATCGCCGCTTTTATTAGTCAGAAAGACATTATAGTCGCTAAGTTATCTTATATATTATTGTTATTGTAGTATAATAATTTTTGTAATTATATTAGAAAGGGTTTCTCTGCTCTAAACTATTAATATTATTAATAATAATTTTTCCTTAACCTATATAACTCTATAATAGCCTAATTAGTGCTATACTTTAATTATATTTCTTACTACAATATTAATATAGCTGGCTATTATATTTATATTAACTCTTAGCAGCTTTAGCATTAAAATAGCTATTTCTTTTCCTTTATTACCTTTATTTCCTTTTAGCTTATATTTATAAGTTTTCCCTTAATATTATTATATAAAGCGACTTTTAAATATAATCTTTAACAGCCTAAAGTATATTATTGCTTTTTCTTTACTATTAATAATAAGTTAAACTTATATAGCTGCTTCTTTTATAATTATAATTAATATTAAAATTCTTTCTATAAATACTTATTGTAGAATATTAGAGTTCTATTATTTATATATAATTACTTTTAACATGAAATATATAAATAAAAATATAATTTATTGTATTAATACTATATTAAAAAGCAAAATAATTTAAAAGCTAATTTAACTTATAAATTATATATAATTTAAAACAATAAATAATATAATTTATTTAGCTATAAGCTTAAATATTGCTATTTAAAAGGGGTCCTTTATTTATTTATAATTAATCATAAAAATAATACTAAAAATAGCAATTTTTATCCTTATTTATATTATAGCTAAAGCTATATTAAAAATTAAATATAAATCAAAGAGATTAAAAACTTAAAATAAGCTTTCTATAAGCTTTTATTAGTAGCTTAGGCTATATAAAATAGCAATAATAAAAGTATAGCATATAAAGTATACTAAGAACTATTTTAATATTATAAAAGTTAAAATATTTTTAAATATTAATAATATAAATAATTATATATATAGCTACTTCTTGAATACTATTTTTATTTTAACTATTTACTATTAAGTTTACCTTTATTATTACCTCCTATAATAAAATTATTACCTTAGCTGCTTTCTCTACTAGAAGATTATTAGGAAAATAGCGGCAACAACTAAGGTATATTATTAGCTATATTATACTTACTATTATATATTCCTTTATTATTATTACTAGAATCTATTATATTACTTTCTTTATTATTATATATTATTTAAAATTAAAATATAGAAGTAAATTTTTCAAAATAGTATAAAAATAAACAATAGCAAAAATATCAAAAAAAAAACAAAATAGCAATAGCAATAAGCTGCTGCTACGCTAAAAGCAAGTGCAGCAAAGCTATAAGCAATTGTTATTCTAGTTAACTATATTAGCTATTAAAGTTAATATACATAATAAAGAGCAAGGAATATATAGATTACTTACTTAATATAATAAAGGAGCTTAAATTACTTAAAATTGCAAAAAAACTTATTAATAATATTAAACCTGCATATTCTAAGTTATTATTCTAAGCATTTTAATAAAGCACTAAATTTAAATCTAACATTAAAGTTATATTCTATAAATATAGCTCCAAATCCTTATTTATTTAATACCTATACTAAATACTACTATAGCTTGCTTTAATATCATTTGTATATACTTAGCTTCCTTATTTCACTATTAGTAGCTTTGCTTTAAATTGCTTTTTTTATATAATAAGTCTAAGGGGAAACTCTTATTACTTTACTATTATTCCCCGCTATTCCCTTATTATTGTATATAATATATAATATAATGAATTGCTCTGATAAGATTTTTAGCTAAATACCTTGCTATTGATAGTAGCTAAGATACCTATTCCCTATTACTAAAAATCTTATTAAGATACCCATTCTTTATTACCAAAAATATTACTTTCCCTGAAGAGTTTTTTTCCAAAAAAACTCCAGGCCTTCTTGTTAAAATAATAATATTATTTAAAGTATTTTTATTTAAATTCTAGTTAAAACATTAATTATTAAACAATATACTTAGTAGAACAGAAAAACCTTAGATTAATTCATTAATTTAATATAGAAATATATTATTTATAGAAAACAATATAAAAATAAATATAGTATTTAATAGATATTCTTAATATTTAATAGAATTATTTATTCTTGTAAATAAGAAGCGTTTATTATCTATTATATTAAATAATAAAACTTCTTATATTTTAAAAATTCTTAACTAAAATTCAATATTAAATAATTTAATAATATTTATAAAAAGCTTATATTCTAATATAGCTATATTTATTTATTTTTCTAAAAAAAAAATTTATTAATATAGCAGAAAAATCAATAATATTTGAATAATAAATTGCAGTTTATTAATATTTTTTCTATATTTTAATAAAATACTGGATAAAATCGCTTAAATTAAAAAATTTTTTAGTTAAATTTTTAGAAAGCTAATAAATTCTAATAAACTTTTAATCAAGAAAATATAATTGATTAAAATACTAGCTAATTAACTTTGTTAAATTAATTTATAATTTCGCTAGATCTCTAAAAAAAGTATATAAATTAATATAATTATTTAAATAGTAAATTTTAATATTTAGCTTGAGAATTTAAAGAAACCATTCTAATTATTTTCTTAAATAACTTAGAATTAATATAATAGTTTAATAATTTTTTTTATAAAAACTATTTTAAAAATTAAAAGCCAATTAATATTATTATAATAAAATACAATTTAGTGCTTTTATTAAATAGTAGAAATATAATAACTTAAATGTTTCTACTATAATATTTAAAATATATTTAACAATTAATTGTTTTATTAAAGAATATAAAAGGAAATATTATAAAGTAAAAAGCTCTTTTCTTAGTAATAAAACTAATAAAATAATATTTAATAATTATTATTATAGTTGAATAAATAGTAATTTATTAGCTGATCCGATAATTCTAGTATAAATAGTGGGTTTAGTAGATTTAAACCCGGATAATAACAAACTATTAAATTTAATACCTAAGAAAGCTAGTAGTGTTGACCTAGTAAGCAAATATTATTATTAAATATAATAAATCGCGGTTAAAAGAATAAAACACAGAATTGTAATATTTTATTGGTAATAAATAAATTGATAATTCTAACTGAAATTGAAAACAATTATATATAAAAGCTTACTAAGTATCGGATAACTATATAACTATAATAGCTATATATTTAAATGTTAGTTATAATTAAATATATACTAGTTAAACTATTTAAAGATTTATAATAAAATAATAGAGTTAGTAATCTGCTTTTAATATAATATAATAAGTTTAAATATATTAATATAAATAGCTATATTTTAATACTATTATAAATCCTAATAAATATTAAATTTTAATATCTTTATAGGAAAAATGTTTTAAGTTTATTTATAAAATATATAACAATTCAAAAACAATTGGTATAGTTTTTTATAATTGAATTTATTAAATTGAACTATTAAATAGTTTAATATTTTTAATAAAAAAGTTTATACTATTAAAAATACCTGTTTTATATTTATATAATATATATTTTAATAAAATAATATAGTTAAATAGTTATAAACTAGATATACTTTATTGTATTATTTAATATAAATAAATAAAAAGATAATAATAATAACTCTTTTATTTTTTTCTAATTAAATTCTTTATATATTCTTAAAGATATTGCAGTTTATATAGACTTTTAACAATTTAAAAAAAATAGTTTACTATATAAATTTAAATCTATTAGTTTTAGATATTTTAACAATTATTTATATAATAATAATAATTCAAACTTTTTTTTCTAGCGTAATGTTATACTCTAGGCTATATAGGCAGGTATTTTAGTTAAGGCATTATTAGTTAAGTAAGCGAACTACTAAAATAAATACCTACGTAATATATTAAATATACTTTAAGTAGATAGAGTTTATAAAGGAAGTGTAACGGTTGTTTGCCTTGCAATAGCCATGGAACGATAGGATTCGCTTAGCAAATAGTAACAAACCTCGTATATAACTATAGCAGAGCGCGGTATATCGGCTTAATTATAAAAAGAATATATAATTTATTTTAAAAAGCTCTATTAAAAATATTTAATAATAAATATATTAATTATTAAAAAGCGGATTTATCTAAAATAAAAAAGAATAATATTTATATATTTAATAGATATTTGCGATACTCGTACCGCTCATATTGCTCATAGATAGCAACCTAGTAAATACTACGAAATCTGCAAATAAACTATAGTTAGTGTATTTATCGAATTAATTTAAAACCCGTTTTTTATCGCCAAGCAGCTTTATATAGTTTAAAATATAATAGTATCTTTTTTATATTATTTTCTTAAAAACTCTAAATATTTTTTGAATATTCTTTAAATTCTTTTATAGTTTTTAAATATTATTTTTATATAAAAAGTTTTTTTATTTAACTAAAAAAAATTTTTAATCTTCTTTTAATATCTTTTTAATTTCTTATTTATGCTTAGTTATATAAGTCTATTTAGTCGCTAGCTCTATTATAAATGCGATTTTTTTAGTATTAAAATATAATACTTTAAAAAGGTTTTTGTTTCTAATAAATCTAGTATTGCGATTATATTTTTAATATTTTTTATTAAAAAGGCTTTAATATAAAATTTTTTTAAGTTTTTTATTTATTAAGTTTTTAATACTTAATAGTATATAGTCTTTTTTATAGATATTGTAATTTTATTTATTTTTATTTTTTCGTTTTTTTATTCTATTTTATATTTAAATTAGTTTATACAATTAATTTTTTATTTAATAAGGATATAAAAACTATTCTATAAAAAATAAAAATAAGGTTTTCCGCTTAGTTCAAAGTAAAAGATATAAATATACTAGTAGCTAAAGATTTTATAGAAAATATATAATAAACTTAAATTAATATAAAGCAAAGATTAATTTAAATATAGAAAAATATAAAAATATAAAAATACAAAAATATAAAAATATAAAAATATAAAAATATAAAAATATAAAAATATAAAAATATAAAAATATAAAAATATAAAAATATAAAAATATAAAAATATAAAAATATAAAAATATAAAAATATAAAAATATAAAAAAAACTTATATATTATTAAATATTAAGAATTTAATAGATAAAAGTCTTAAAAAGCTTTATATTAAGTGTTTTTAATTAAAGATATTAAATTTATTAAGAATGAAACTTTTTTGGAAATTTTATATTTTATTCTTAAAGAAAATTAAATTATCAATAAAATTATCAATAAAATAAACTTATATAATTAAGGATAAATAAGAAGTTAAAAGGTTTTTGAAAAAAGATTAAAATTCCTTTTTAATTAAATAAAAAAGCTTCTTATATAAAGATAATACTTAAGAACTTAAAAAAAACTTAAAAAAATTTTAAGATTTTTTTAAAAATCTTAAGAAAGTAATATAAAGGGGTAATATTATACTTTAGGTTATATAAATAAGTATTTTAGTTAAAGTATTATTAATTAAATAAACAAACTACTAAATTAAATACTTATGTAATATATTAAATAGACTTTAAATAAATAAGGCTTATAAAGAAAATATATTTTATATATTTCTTATATTTACCTTAGGCTATATAAATATTATTATTTTTATTCAAATATATTTGATCGTTAATAATTAATATAATTATTCTTAAATACCTTTAATAAAGCTTTTGCAACGAATTGCGGTTAAAAGAACAAAGGACAGAATTATAACGTTTAATTAATAGTAAATAGATTAATTAATAATTAATAAACTGAAAATAATTATATATAATTAGTTGCTAAGTATCCGATAACTAACTATCTAATAACCAGCTAAACTATAACATATCCCCCCTATTAAAGAGATTAATAAGGTTCTCTAAGTACTATTATTTAACTAATTACCTAAGACAGAAACATTTAACTAAATAAAACTATTTAATAGTATAATTAGGTAATAAGCAATAACAAAGTTATTTAAAAAGTAAAAGCAATATTTATTAGTTAGATTATTTATTATTATTAATAAGCAAAAGCGAAGCGATTTATTGATTAAGTTATTATATATAGGCAATATATTATAGAAAGGAAACTGCAGTATATATCTATTAAGCAAATTATATAGAATATTATTAAATAATTGCAAAAGAAATTGCAGATAATAAGCTACTAATATATATAATAAGGGTAATGCATTTATAATAATATAAAACTTTATAAGGCATTATTAAATATACTATAAAGGTAATTTATTTAAAATAATATAAAATAAGAAATATATACAGAAAAGCAAATTATTTTTTGCTATTATTTTTACTACTATTTTTATTACTATCTTTGCCTTCTTTAATTAAAACATTAATACTTTAATAATTAAATAGCTAATTATTAGAATTAAGGCTTTTTATACTATTAAGCTCTAGATTTAACTACTTTTAAAAAAAAGGTTGCTTGCTATAATTAAATCTATACTTAATAATATACTTTATTGCTAATAAATATTGTTTTTTTAGTTTTAATATATTCTTATTTATATAATTAGCATGCTCTTTAACCTTTGCTTTATACTTTATATAGGCTTTTGATTTCTGCCCTTCTGCAAGTGCTAAAATTACATTATAATAGTTATTTAATAAGTATTTTATATTAGTATAAAAGCATTCTAAAGCTAACTAGAAGAAAATTAACTTGCCTTTTAGCAAGTCTTTCTCTTTAAGAGCTCCCTTATAATCTAATAGCAAAATATTATATTCTTTGTTTATATAAGTAGGTTCCTCGCCTTCCTATATTGCTACTATATATCAAGAATAGCGTATAAAGCAAAAGCAAAGTAATTTCATTTCATTTGAATAGTAATGTAAATGGTTTGGTTATAATCGGATTTAACAATTTGGCATATCCTTATGTTTTTATGCAAGGAAGGCTTAATTGGGATTTTGATGTTTTTATAGCTCTTAAATATTAAGATTTTGCGTAGTATATTAATTATAATACTTTTAGGTCCTAAAATATCTATTCTTAATAGTATGTTAGCTTTAAGATTATTAATAATATATACCTCGCAAATAAATTAAATAAAAATATCTTCTTTATTAATTTTCTTTCTTATAAAAAATTTTAGGATAGTATATTTATTTATATTATATTCATCTATTTTTATGCCTTTTATTAATATAAAACTAAAATAAATTTTAATTTCTAGGCTTTTATATTAGTCTTTTAAAAAACAATAGTTAGTTAAACTTATTCTATAGCCAATATTTATATATACCTATTTTGCTATATAATTTATATTAAATAATATATAAGCGAATAAGTAATATTAAAATTAGAATAATAATTTTATTTCTTTAATAAGCAAAGCAATAGATTTAATAATTTAAAGTTTCTTTATATTTATTAAAGAATAAATAAATATATCTTTAGTTAAAAGTATAAATAATTGCAATAAATTACTTTTTAATTTTTATAATTTTAATTAATTTTATAAATAATTTTCTGTAATAAACTTTTAATTTATTTTAGTTTTAAATAAACCTTTTAGGTTCAATTTTAAGTTATAGCTATTCCTCTTTATTTAATAGCTAAATTCTTTAATATAAGTCTATAAAAAATTATTTAATATAAATTTCTTATTATATTTAAAATATATTAATACTTTACCTAACTTAATAGCGCTAGAATAATATATATATACTATATTGCTAAATAAAGCTAATATTCTATTCTTAAATATATTATCTTATTATTCCTATGTATTTTAATATTAATATTCTAATTATAAAGTATTTTGCTAATTATTATTTTTAATTAAATCTTAAAATTTATAATAAGCTTTTTAACTTAAATATCCCACTTATATATTAGCTTTTAGCTAAGTATTTATTATATATAAATTTATTTAATAAGCTATAATATTAAAATTAATTAATATATTACTATAATAAGTTATAGCAATAAGCACCATTAGGCTATATAAGATAGAAACTATTCTAGGCTTATTTATAAGCTAGTTTATAAGCTTATTCGCAAATTAGTTTATAAGTTTATAATTTTTTAGATATTAATTTTGCCTTTAGTATCTTTATTTTAATTAAGCATTTTCTACTATAATTATTAATAGTTAATATAATAGTAGCAGCTCTTTTTAAGCTTTTTGAGCCTAATTTAACCTTTATTACTATAGTTAAGCCTACTATTATTATTAAAAATATAGCTATTAAGTTAGTTATACCTAATTAACTATTGCTAAAAAGTTTAAAGCTTTTAGTAACCTCTATATCTTTACTATATTATCAAATATATATAAGCAGGTTATTATAATAATATAACTAATAAAAAAAAAAGAGAAAGCTTTGGTTAATATCTATATAAATACTTTTTATAAAAAATATATAAAATAAATATTTAGTTATTAAAAGATAAATTATTTTATAAAAGTACTTAATTAAAATTTAATAGTTTTTCTTATTATTAATAGTACTATGAATAGTATAAACCTTAATTCCCCCTTTTATCTAAGCAATTATTATATATTTGCTCTTTTTTATACTTATATATTTCCTTCTTTATTTCCTGCTTTTATATCTATTGTAATTCTTATATTTAAATAATCTTATAGAAAAGCTCTTATTATTCTTTAAGATTATTAATAAAAAAATAAATATTAGCATTTTCCTTAAGCAATAAAATAATGCTTTATAGTTCTATAGTAATATTATTCTAGGCCTATATATATTATATATACTTAGATTTAATATTAGTCTATTCTACATATTTAGATATAGCTTAAATATATTATGATGTTTCCTTTTAATTATTTATGTTTTAAAGTATAAAACTTTATTTATTTAATTTTATTAATATTAATAATATAAACAATTTAAATCTATTTTTTATATAGGTTAATAGCTATTTAAGTTTAGTTAAAAGATTTATAAATAATATTTTCTTATTTATTAATAAGGTTTTAAGCTACTAAGAAAATATTAATCTTTTAAAGTAACTAATAATATTGTTTTAAACTATTTCTTTACCTTAGACTCTTAACTTATTTTTAATATAATAAAATTAAGCTTATATATTATAATAGATTATTTCCTTATAAATACAAATAATATTGCCTTTATTATAAGCTTTTGTATAATTAGGCTATAATATAGTATTACTTGTTTTAAAAAATCTATTATAGTATTCTCTATAGTTAAAGGCTGCTTGTGAACTATAATAGCTATTTCTATAATAATTTTTATTAGATAAATAACAATAATATATTCTTTAGTTAATAATCCTTTTAATTTTTTTTGCAATAATCTACTTTAATTATAACTAAGTATAATTAATTGCTTAATTAATAATTTATTACAATATAGAAAATAAAATATTTACTAGAGCATTATTTAACTCTATTATATTTACAGAATTTATAATATTTATAATTAGCTATTTACTAGTAGCATTTTTTGCTAATAAAAATGCTATAAAAGCACTTTATATATTAGATATTAAAGTATTTATTGCAAATATTTTTTAATTATTATATTCTAAGGATTAGCTTATAAAAAAACCTTATATATTCTCTGTAATAAGTTTATTATTGCCTATACCTAGTATAGCTAAATACCTAAAAAGACTATAATTTTATATTTATAATTAGAAAAAATTATTATATTATTAATCAACTATTAGAAGTATAATATTATTTAAAATACCTTTATTTAGATCCTAGCTAGGGCAATAATTATTAAGTAATATACTTAGTAAAATAAAAGAATTTTAGGCTAATTAATTAACTTAATATAGAGGTATATTATCTATAAAAAATAATATAAAAATAAATATAATATCTAGTAAATATTCTTAATACTTTATAAAGTTATTTATTTTTGCAGATAAAAAACATTTATTATCTATTATATTAATTAATAAAATTTCTTATATTTTAAGAAATCTTAACTAAAGTTTAATAATAATTAATTTAATAATATTTATAAAAAACTTATATTCTAATATAGCTATATTTGTTTGCTTTTCTGAGGTTTTTTCTATTAATATAGCTAGAAATTTAATAATATTTAAATAGTAAGTTATAACTTATTAATAAAAGAACTATATTAAAAAAAACTATTTAATATTCCTTTTATATTCTAATAAAATATTAAATAAAACGGTTTAAGCTTTATTTCTTTTTAATTAAATTTTTAAAAAGCTAATAAGTTCTAAAAAAATTTTAATTAAAAAAATATAATTAATTGAAATACTGGCTAATTAATTTTATTAAACTATTAATTAATAATTTTATTAGATCTCTAAAAAAGATATATAAGCTAATATAATTGCTTAAATAGCAAATCTTAATATTTAACTTAAGAATCTAAAGAAATAATCCTAATTATACTTTTAAAAAGTTTAAAATTAATATAATAGTTTAATAGCTTATTATAGAAGTTTAAATCTTTTTACATCTAATATTTATTGCAGTTTACTTATAAAAATTATTTTAATAATTAATTAATATTATTATAAAAAAAATAACTTAATATATCTGCTAAGCAATAAAAACATAATAGTTTAAATATTTTTACTATAATATTTAAAGTATACCTAGCAATTAATTATTTATTTATAGTATATAAAAGCAGATATTGCAGAGCAAAAAGCTCTCTTTTTAGCAATAAAAATATTAAAATAGTATTTAATAATTATTATTATAATTAAATAGGTAATAGTTTATTAGCAAATCTAATAATCCTAATGTAAATAATAAATTTAGATTCAAATAATAAAAGACTATTAGATTTAGTGCCTAAAAAGGCTAGTAGTACTGACTTAGCAAGTAAATATTATTACTAAATGCAATAAATCGCAGTTAAAAGAATAAAAAACAGAATTATAATATTTAATTAATAGTAAATAGATTAATTAATAACTAATGAACTGAAAATAATTATATACATATAATAGTCGTTTGCCTTGCAATAGCCGTGGAACGGTGGAATTCGCTTAATAAATAGTAACGAGCCTTGTATATAATTATAGCGGAGCGCGGTACGTCGGCTTAGCTATAAAGGAAATATATAACTTATTTTAAAAAGCTCTGTTAAAGGTATTTAATAATAAATATATTAACTATTAAAAAGCGGATCTATTTAAAATAAAAAAGAATAATATTTATATATTTAATAGGTACTTATAATACTTACGCCACTTACGTTACTTATAGATAGCAACCTAGCAAGCACCGCGAAATCCGCGAGCAGACTATAATTAATTTATTTACCAAACTAATCTAAGATCCGTTTTTTTATCGCTAAGCAATTCTATACAATTTAAAACGTAATAGCATTTTCTTTATATTATTCTCTTAAAAACCTTAAATGCCTTTTGAGTATTTTTTAAGTTCTTTTATAGTTCTTAAATATTGTTTCTATATAAAAAATTATTCTATTTAACTAAAAAAGAATTCTAGTTTTCTTTTAATATCTTCTCGATTTTTTATTTATTCTTAGTTATATAAGTCTATTTAGTCGCTAGCTCTGTTATAGATACAACTTTCTTTAGTATTAAGATATAATATTTTAGAAAGGTTTTTATTTTTAGTAAGTTTAGCGTTATAACTATGTCTTTAATATCTTTTATTAAAAAGGTTCCGATATAAAGTTTTTCGAGTTTCTTGTTTATTAAGTTTTTAGTACTTAGTAATATATAGTTTCTTTTGCAAATATTATAGTCCTATTTGCTTTTATTTTCTCGCTTTTTTATTTTATCTTATATTTAAATTAATTTATATTTTACTTTTGTTTAAACTCGTTATATGTTTTCTGCAAAATCTTTAGCTGCTAGCATATTTATATTTTTTATTTCAAATTAGACAGAAAACCTTGTTTCTATTTTTTACAGGGTGGTTTTTATATTTTTATTAAATGAAGAATTAATTGTTATCTATATTGTCGGCAGAAGTTCAACTTAATTTTCTTGTTTATTTGAATAAAAGATCTTTAAATAGCTTTCTAAAATTTAGTTTATTCGTTCAGTCTATTTATTTAATTAAAAATAAAATATTATCGATATTCTGCTCTATATTCCTAGAGTTTTTTTTAGTTTTTTTATAAAATAAAATATAAAAAGCTTATTTTCATTATTTATTATCTTTTTTAAAATACCTTTATCTACGAATATTTTTTTTAATAAAAGTCTTGCAAGTTATAGAGTATTTATTATAGTCCTATAAGAAATGAATTTCGCTTACTTAAAAAATTTATTTATTATTGTAGCTATTATATTATACGAGATATCTGTATCCGGATTGTATAATTTTAGCAATCCTGTAATAAAATCTATTGCTATTATTGTTTTTAACTTTTTTAGTAGTTTAACTAGCTTTAATAGTTTTTTTAGCTTTTATCTATTTTTTTTTATTTTCTAATAATCTTTATATTTTATAAGTATTTCTTTTATATTTTATTTTAAGTTTTTTTAATTATTTACTTCTTATATTCTTTTATAAACTTTTAGGACTTTTTAATGTTTAATTGTTTTTATCGCATAATTATTTTTTATAATACCTTTATACTCTTCCGTTATATTAATACTTTCGAATCCTTTTTCTGTTTTCCGCAATATTAATTATATCTCTTATTCTTTTTACTTATAGTTAAGCTATTTACTTAAAACGTTTATTACTATATTATCTATTCCAGCAATATATTAAATAAAGAAATTAAATCTTAATATTATATTTATTTATTAGCTTTGTCTTTAATTTAATTCTTTATTATTAAATAGTAAAACTAAATTTTTATAATCTATAAATATTTTAATTAAAATAGATATCTTTTCTATATATATTCTCTAGTATTCTAATAATACTATAATAACTAATATTTCTTTATCTATTATAATATAGTTCATTTTTATTAATAACAATCTCCTTAAATAATAAGCGATAAGCCTTTTAGCTTATGAGATATAAGGGTTTATTGCTTTATTTAATATATTAATATAAATTATAGATTCTTTCTCTAAATTAAATTTTCTCAAAAACTTTTTCTAAAACAAATATATTTTTTAATTTATTAAAAACTAATTTTTTTTCTTTTATCTAGAGAAACTATTGTTTTTATTTTAATATATCGGATAATAGCGTTATTGTTCTTGCATAGTTCTTAATTATATTTTAATAAAATCCGGTGAATTTTAAGAAAACTTATAAATTTTTAAAATTCTTTAAAATTAGATATTGCTATATTATATCTAGTTTATTTGTTTGTATTAATATTCTTTTTAAATTTATTATAAATCCTAAAAAGTTGATTTTTATTATATAAAATATTGACTTTCTATATTTAATTTTAAGTTTCTTTTCTCTAAATATTTCTACTATCTTTATAATATATTTTTTATATTCTTTTTATATTTCTAAATATATTAATATATTATTTATATATATAACTATAAACTTATTTAGGGACTAATATAATACTTTATTTATAACTTATTATAATATAGAAAATGTATTAATAAGCCTAAAAAATATTATATTATATTCAAATAAACCGAACTTTATTTAGAATACTATCTTCTATTTATTACCTTTTTTTATTCAAATTAAATTAAAGGCATCTTTTAAATTTATATAGCAGCGGCAAAGGATATTTATCTTTTTTTATTAATTTATTAATTTATTTATAGTCTATATAAAGTTTAAATATTCTATTTTTTTTAATGAAAATAATTAATTATCTAATCGATAACTTAGATTTAAAAATAATTTTTTTTTTAAATTTTTATTTAAATATTTTTTTAATATTTTTGATTCTTTTTCAGTTAAGCTATAAATCAGATCTATTTTCAATTTTCTAGGATTATTAATTAAAATCTTATAATTATCTTTAATATAATCTAATAATAGCAATTTTTTTTCGGATTCTTTTAATATATTCTTAAAGTTTTTATATTCTCTAAATATAATTTCTATAACTATTATTTCTTTTTTAATATAAATCTAAAATTTTTAGATAAAACTATTATTAGTTCCTTTTATTCTAATTGAATTTTTAAATATTTTAAGCAATTAGCTTTTTATATATATTTATATCGATTTTTAATTAATATATAAATTCTATTTTATAAATTATAATATATTAAAATAGATATTTTTTAACTTTAAATAGATATTGAATTTTATTCTTTTTTTATGCTTATTGCTTCTTATTTATATTTCCTTTGTTTCTTATTTAATTCTTAATATTTCTTTTTATATAATTAATTTTATATTATAAAGATTTATTTTTTTAATTAAAAACACATTTATCTTTTCAGTATAATCTTAGAATATTATATATAAAATAGCTTTTAAATCAAGCAAAACCTTAGCAGGATTTCTATTAATATTAAATAATATAAAAATTTGTTTTTCCGATATCGCAAATAATTAAAATATAATAATTATTTGTTTTATAATGGTTATAAAATAGTAGGGTTCGCTTAGCAAATAGTGACAAACTTTATATATAACTATAATAAGGCGTAATATATCGGTTTAGCTATAAAAAAAATATATAACTTATTTTGAAAAGCTTTATTAAAAATATTTAACAATAAATATATTAACTATTAAAAAGCGGATCTATTTAAAATAGAAAAGAATAATATCTATATATTTAATAAATACTCGCGATGCTCGCGTCGCTCGCGCTGCTTGTAGGTAGTAACCTAGCAAACACTGTGAAATCTGCGAGCGGGCTGTAGTTAGTTCACTTACTAAACTAATCTAAGACCCGTCCTTTTATCGCTGAGCAGCCCTGTGCAGCCTAGGGCGTAACAATACAATTAGTTGCCAAGCATCTAATAACTAACTATCTAATAACCAGCTAAACCGTAACAGCTTTTTAAAATAAATTATATATTCTCTTTATAGTTAAGCTAATATATTGCGCCTTACTATAGTTATATATAAAGCTTATTACTAATTGCTAAGTGAATTTTACTATTCTATAGCTATTGCAAGGCAAACGACTATTATATATAAATATTAGCTTTGCTTTTAATAGTAATAATTCTAATAATAGTTTTGCCTTTAATTTTAAATATAAATAGTTTAACTTTAAGAATCTAATATATATATCTAGCTATTAGTTTACTCTATTTATTCTATTTACTTTATCTATTATATTCACTTTGTTTACTTTATTTATAAATATAATAATAGTATTAAATAAAATATTACACATTTTTATATCTTATAAAGCTCGCTAAGAGATATTCGATTTTCCTAGAAAAACAACTTATTTTTAAATATTATTATATTAAAATTTTACTTTATTTAAATATATATTGACTTGTTAGTATATTTTACTTTATTTAAATATTTAATTACTTTTTTATTTTTATAAATTAAAATAGTTATATATTTTATTTTTTATTTTTTGTATTTATTCTATTATTATAATTATAAAACTATTTAAATTTTATTAGTAAGAAAAAATCTAGATTATTTAGTATATCGCGAAATCCTATCTGATTTACAAGTTATATTTATAATATATTAGCTATATATCTATTTTATTTTATTTATATTTATTAAATCTCGTTTGTATTTGTTAAATATACTTTTTTATAGCTATAAAAGTATTTATAAATAGCTACATAAGTCTATATTCTATGTATTTATATATAATAGAATTATTATTTTAAATTTATATATATTTCATTATATTTTCTTTTTATATTATATAAAAAATCTACTATATAGAATAGAGATTATATAAAATAGCTAATTATATATATATTATAATTATATTATTTAGTCTATTATATTATATTAGTATAATAAATATATATATTATTGTAGTTATATTATTATCTAATAAGAAAGCCTAGAGTTTTGTTAGAAAAAAACTCTTTGTAATTTAGATTAGATTTAATTTAAGATTTAGCTATAATTTTCTATCTTTCTTAGCACTAAATACTGCACTTTTTAATAATTTTATTTATTATATATTTTTACTATAATATACTATTTATTAAAAAGCGAATATAAAGTTGTAAAATATATTATAAATATTTATATAAATTAATAATATCTTTATTTAATAGAATAATTACTATATAATATTATAATATATACTAAACCTATTATAGCTATAAAATAAAGCGATTCTAAAGTAAAAGTAATTAAAATTAAAACAGTAAAATTAACAATTTTTAAATTAATAATAATAATAAAATTTTGCAATAAAAGAGCTTAGAATATTATTAGAATAACTTAAGTAATATACAAAGCTATATATAGATAAAATAACATAAAGAATATATTATTATAATATATAAAAATTTAAGGTATTAGCTATAAATAAATATTTTTATATTAGATAATAATATTATAATAAAAACTATATAATAATATATAACTATAGATTATATATAATAATAATAATCTATTATATAATATAGTTATAATTATAACATATAGTTAACTATTATAACTATAAATTTACTATTATATAATAAAACATTCTAAATTTAAGTCTTAGTAAAGCTATTTAATTCTTTTTCTTTTTATTATTTTATATATTACATTAATAAATTATTAGCTAAAAAATATATATTAATAAATAATAATTATTAATTTATTAATAATAGTTTTATTATAGAATAATATTATATTTATACTTAATATAGCTAATAATAGCTATTGATTTTAACTATTAATAATCTATATAGCTAAGTATTTACTATATAATTTAGCTAAAAAAATAGTTTATAACTAAATATAGTAGCTATAATCTAGCTATTATATAATAAAAGATTTTAAATTTAAATCTTAATAAAATTATATTTTTATTTTTTTAATTTTTATTATTTTATATTTAAAATTAAAGCTAATAATAATAATAAAATAAACTTAAAGTATAAAAAGTAATCTTACTAAATAATCTTATAATACAGAAAAATTAATCTAACTAGTATTAAGCTTATTAATAAGTTTTATTGTATTTTTAAATAGTTTAAATAGCTACAAAGCTAATAAAAGTATATTTTAATAATATATTATATATATAATATAGTTATTAATATTATTATAAATTAGTAAATCTAAATATATAAATATATAAAACTAAATAACTATCTAATTTATATTAACTAGTTTTATAATAAAATAAGACTATATTTATATTTAATATAGCTAGCTTAAATATAATAGCTATTGTAATAATAGTTTATTAATAAAAATAAATATTTATAGCTAGTTAAATAAGAAAATTTTTTTTATGTTTAAGCTTTAATAAAACTATATTAACTTTTTTTTTCTTTTAAAATACTTATTTTAATTAGTATATACAATAATTATAAAATATATTTAAAATATAATTATAATATTATTAAAGCTATATAATATATAGAGATTTCCTAGGGACTAGATTCTTCTAGAAGCTATATTAAGATATATATATATAATATAAGAAATATATTCTATTTGCGAAAATCGCAATTTTTCTATAAATATAAAAATTAGAGTTATTTAATAAATATTATAATCTATTTAGCTTTTATAGTTTAATAAATATATATTTTTATTTTTTAAAATATTATAATTATTATAGCGCGTTTTTATAGTTAATATAGTCTAAAAAATAAAAATTTAGTAAATAAATATAAATATTTAATATATAATTATAGATTCAATTCTTTATCATAATTACTTCTTTTAAATATTATTATATATAAGAAATCTATTTAATTAGATTTAATTTAAAAGTTAAACTTTTTTTTAAATAAATTATTAATAATTGCTTTTCTTAATAATAATAAATATTTCTATATATTAATATATAAAAGAAAGATAGACATAAACCTAGAATGAAAGATTTTTTAAAATTAAATCTTTTTCGGAAATCTAATATAGCTAGAAAATATATTAATCAAAATCGCTATAAGTGCAATATAATTATTTTTAAACATAATGTTAGAAAGATATAGATTTTATATTTAGAAAAAAAGATTTCTAAAAAGCTATATTATATTATATATAGTTAATATAATAATATAGATTTTTAAATAAAATCTCTAATTTAGAATAGCTTTTTTAGAGATATAATTTTTAAATTATAGAATTTTTTAAAATTTAGAACTAAATTACTAAAAGAGAAAATAACTATAATATATAAAAATATTTTAAAAATTAGATTTCTTTAAAAGCTATATTAAAATATATATATATAATATAAGAAATATATTTTGCTTATAAGGATTATAATTTCTTTATAAATATAAAAACTAGAGCTATTTAATAAGCGCTATAATCTATTTAGCTTTTATAGTTTAGTAAGTATATATTTCTATTCCTTAAAATATTATAAGCTATTTATAATATTATTAAAATAAAATATAAAAGAGTTAATAATTTAGAATAATAATAATAAAGTAATAATTATATAATATATATATTTTTTACTAGCTTAAAAAATATATAAATTCTATAATATATAATAAACAATATAAAATATATAGATATGTAATATAATATTTTATAAATATTAATATTAATATAAAATATTAAATATATATTTTTATTAGAAATAATACTATTACTAAAAAAAATTAAATATATAAATTATAATTTATTTTTTAATAATAGCTCTATAATATAATAATAATATTTTAACGCTTAAAAAATATTTAATATAGTTTAATAAATATTATTATTAAATAATTACTATTAAATATTTTTTAATATTAAAAAAGTTCTAGATTTAAATCTTAGTAAAATTATTTTTTATTTTTTTATTAAAACTTTTTATAGCTAAAATTACTATTTTATTAAAAGTTTTACTAATAATGAAGTTAATTAATAATATATAAAAAGTATATTTAAATAAACTTATAATATTGAAAAAGCAAAGCACAATTAAAAGAATAGCTTAATTTAATTCTAATAGAGTAATAATAATAAAATAAATAATAAATATATATATATTAAAAATAATTGGATATAGAGTTATAAAATAACTAGCTATTTATTAATTAATAAATTTTATAATATTTCTAAATAATTTATAATTTATTTAATAATATAAATATATAAATCACTAAGTTTATATATTTAATTATATTCTTTTATTAGTATGTTTTAAATAAAATTTAATAATATATTTTATTTTCCCTTTAATTCTTTTATATCTTTATATTTAATTTATTATATCTATTTATTTAGGATTGGTTATTTAATAATAAAAGTAATATTTATAATAATATTTATATAAATATATATTATATAATATTAAATAATTTAGTTTTTTTATAGTATTTTAAGCTAGATAAAATATTGAAGACTTATTATTAATAATTATATATTAAATATAATATAACAAATTATACTAATAAATATATAGTTATAAAAATTTTATTAGCAATTTAAAATAATATATCTAAAGTTTTATAATCTTAATATTTATAATAATATTATTTATAAATATCTATAACTAAAGCAAAGCTATTTCTAAAGCTTAATATTTATATAATATAAGAATTAGCTTTATAACTTATTAATAATTAAAATAAATATTAACTAAAATAGAAATTCAAACTATATAAAAATATATAATAGTTAAATATTATTTTCCTTTAAGATTATTTTCATTCAATAAATATAATATATTTAATTAATAGATTAGCTGCTTAAAATCTTATTTTGAATAACTTTATTACTAATATAATAGACTCTTAGATATATATTATTATAAACTTTAAATAGCTTTATATTCTAGAGTATTATTATTATTGTATCTATTTATATATTTAAGTTATAAAATACAATTAATAACTAATTAATATTATTCTAGTATTTTAAAGAGAAATAATTTTTATCTTTTTTATTATAAATTTTATTTATATTCTAGTAAATTGTTTTTTTACTAGTTATAAGCTATAGAATCTAATTATTAATCTAATTAATATTATAATTAATAATAGGTAAAATTGCTTATTTATTTAAATAGGTTTTTATATTATTATTAACTATAGTTAATATTTATTATAAGCTATTATAAACTATAAAAATTAATTTATTATAGATACTATCAAATAGTTAATTATACTATTAAAAAGCTATATTTTTAAAGTTAATAAAATCTTGCTATATTGTTATTTTATTATTAATATTAAATAAAATATTAATAAATATAATTGTTTCTTAATGCTTAATATCTATTATATTTAGGTTATATAATTTTATATTTATTATTAGATAAAGTATTATTATTAATAATTAAAAAGGAAAAGATTTAATAAATTTAATAATAATAAAAACAGTACTTTTTTAAACTATAAATAGTATTTACTAAAAATTACTATAAAAAATAATCATTTTTTTAGTAAAATATACTAATATAATATTTTCCATTTTATATAGATTTAATATATATTTATAAATAGCTTTTAAATTAAACTAGTTTTATATAAAAGCTTTATTTTATATAATTAGCTTAGTTATTAATTATAGCTAAGAAAGCTAAGTCTTCTTTTTAATATTATATAATAAATCCTAGTCTATATCTAGTAATATTTTAAATTTAAAATAAACAATTATATTATTTTCTAAAAAATATATAGTATTTTTAAATAAAGCTATTATAAAAATAACATTATTATTTTCATAAGTAGTAATAAAGATAATATTTTATATAAAAGTCTTACTAATATTGCTAAAGCTATTTAAAAAGAAAATGTTATTCTATTACTCTAAGTTATAAATAGTATTTAAATTCAAGTTATTACTATATTATTAATTAATATTAAAAGTATCTTTTTTGCAATAAATCTTACTAGTAAGATAATAATAGCTAATATTTTCGTAGATTAAAAATTTTTATTTATAATACTAAGTATTAAAGTCTATGATTATTAATAATATATTAAATAACTTTAAAATATAGTGCTTTTCATATTTATTAAATAAATATTTGATATTATAATAAGCTAGTTTTTGCTTTAAATAGCTCTAGAATATATTATCTTTAGTATTAAATTATAAGTTTATAACTTTAATATTTAGATAGTTATATTATAAATAATACTAATAATTATTTACTAAATTATTTATATAATAAATCTAGAGCTAAAATAGGTTATTAAACTAGCTATATATAAAAATTAATATCAATAGCTATTGAAATATTAAAGTAATATTAAGATAAAATGTTTTATATAATATTTTATATAGTTTATTATTATTATAATTAAAACTCTAAGCGAAATAAGCTATTTAAAAGTTTAATATATTATTTTACTATTAGTAAATAATTTTATTAATAATATAAATAATTTTAAAACTTATAAGTTTTAATAAATAATAAAATATAATCTTTAAATAAAAAATATTATTAAAATTAAGCTTTATAAAATATATATATTTAATTGTATCTTG
Organism: Bacidia rubella; assembly: GCA_032158265.1. Classification (NCBI taxonomy): domain Eukaryota; kingdom Fungi; phylum Ascomycota; class Lecanoromycetes; order Lecanorales; family Ramalinaceae; genus Bacidia; species Bacidia rubella. The sequence continues at coordinate 699,996 of JAVTIF010000005.1, read as the reverse complement.
CTATTATTATTTCTTTTAGACCCGCTTTTTTATTATTTATATAAAATACTTTAATATATTATAATATATAATATTTTAAAAGTTTAATACTATTAAATATAGTATTTAATTCTTTTTATAATAAACAAAGATTAAAGAAGTTTAAGTAACCTAATTAATTTTAAAAAATTCTATTAACTATATTTGTTTTAAATAACTAAGATCTGAAAAAAAATATTATAAATTCAATACTATTATTTACTTGTTTAAGAGATAAATAATAAGCTAGTATAAGATAAAAATAATATAATTTATTAAAAAGCTAAATAAATGCTAATATACTTTAAAATTGTTAATTTACCTACCTAAGATATATTTATTAATGTTATTATAATTATTAGTTAAATAATAAATCTTTATATTTATTATAGTAAGCTTTTTATAAATATATTTATATAAGTATTAGATTAATTTAATAAAAAAGCAGATTTTAATATTTTTATAGGCTTTAAACTTCTTAAGCAAATATAAATTATATAGTATGACTTATTAGTTATTATAATTATTTATATTATTAATCTAAGCTCCTACTTATTAGCAATATAATAAACAACCCTTTTCTAAAATAAAAATAATAGCTTAATAAAGTTCTTTTAAAATAGCTTTTAAAGTATTTACTAATTTTTAAGTTATATTAAAATATATATAATTTAACTTAATTATAAATTTTATATATTATATACCTTATTTAATATTTAACTAATAGAAATTTAAATCTTCTTAAGGATTAAATATATTAATTTAGATATATTTGTTTACTTAATTAGCAGTTTCAATTTTATTATTTTATTTTAAAATAAATAAAATATAAATATATAAAAAGTCTCTTTTCTAAAGTTTAATTATATAAATATAAGTAATATATTTGCTAAGAATATACTTTTTTAATACAATATTTAGTAATTTATTTAATTTAAGCTTAAATGTATAAGCTATAATATTAAAAATAAACTTAAAATCTAACTTAAATTTATTATACTTAATAATTTTATTTTATATAAAGTTATAAAGTAAAATAATAAAGAAGTTTAAGTAGTTATATTATTTAATAACAAGAAAGCCTAGAGTTTTTTTTAGAAAAAGAAACGGAAAATTTCCGCTGCGGGGAAACTGCGATTTTTGGTAGCAAAAACCTGGTTTCCTAATACAATACTAATAGCGAAAGAGAACCAATTAGAGGCCAGGAATAGTACTAAAGAGACTTATTGTATTATATATTACGGTTCCGAATAAGGGAATAGCGGAGTTTCTAATTAGCTAAACTAAATCCAGCTGTATATAGAGCTAATTTCTTAGTTAAATTTATATTAAAAATAGCCTAAGAAACGGCTAAAAACCCAAAATAGTAGAACCTAAACCGTTTTTAAATATTCTATAGCTAATTCAATTAATCTAAGTAGTTTATTTAATCGGTTATAGTCCTCAAAATCGTTATACTGCTTAAAACCGGTTCCTAGCCTGATTTACAGCCATTTTAGCCTAAGAAACGGCTAGAAAAACTTAGGGAGCTAGAATAGCAGGGTATAATATTTATTAATAGCTTTGAGGCTAGTTTTAAGCGATTTAAAGCTCTCTAATAGGCTATAGGGGTCTATTTTAAACATATATAGCTTATTTTAGTAAAAGAATACCCATTTTTAGTGGGGTCTTAGCAATTAAGGTTAGAGTGCAGCCGCGGTTGTAGTTAGCCTTGCATAAATACCTGAATTCCTCAATAACTATTAATTAGATTAGTTTAATTTTTATGTTATATTAAAGTGTATAACGTATAATATAAACGACAAAGTTATTGCGATAATGTAATAAGTAAGTAGTAAGTGTATATAATACAAAGAAAATAGTAGCTGCAAAGATTTTTAGTAGTCCGCTAACTAAGAAAAAGGGCAAAACGGCCGATTTTCATTGGTTAGACCTTAAAGTTAGGATTCAGCTCAGTTCTATTATAGAAAAGGTAGATATCTAAGTAGTTTTATATTAATATCTTTATATTATAAGCTTTTCTGAATATAATAATAATAACTTAATATATAGCTTATTAATATTATTTAAGTTAATATTAATATTATTTATTCTATTTTTAAAAATAAAATAGTTTTTAGACTAGAATTATTATTAATAAGTATAAAAGTAATTAAGATTATTAAACTTAATATAGACTTATATATTAATAATAAAGTATAATTAATTAAAATTATATTAATACCTAAGTAAAATTATAATAATACTGCTAACGCTAAAATAATTAGCAATAAAGCTTAGCTAATAATATTATAAATATATTTAAAATTATTTTCTATAAAATTAAGCTATTATAATATAATAAAACTTATTTTTATTATATAAAACCTCGCCTTGTTTACTATTTTTAATATTATTAATAAGTAGTATTTTTAAAGCTCTTATATATATTTATTATTATTTTTAATTAGATAATATAGTAATTAAAAATAAGCAAATAATTATTTAATAATATAATATTATTTTATCTAGAAATTTTGTCTTATTAACTAAATTTATTATATAAAAAGAATAAAGAGTAATAAAGCAATATATAATATAAATACTAAAAAAGAATTTATTATAAAAAGCTATTAATATTTTTAATAATAATATCATAATATATTAGATTAAAGCTATTATTATTAAGCTTATTAAGGACTAAAACTGCTATTTTCTATATTAATAAATATATTATAAGTCTTTTACTTAATATAGTATAGCTTATATTATTATAAAAGTATTTAAATCTATATTAAATTCTTATATTACTATTAGTAAATATAGTAGTTATTTAAGCTATTAATAAATAGATTAATATTATAAATAATGCTTTATAAAATCTATAAAAAGAAATAGATTACTATAGAATTACTAGCAGATATTAGTTTAATCTTAGCTTAGATTAATATAATAAATCTAAGTAGATTAAGGTTATTAACTATATTAAAAAAATTAATTGTTTATAAAATAGTATATTTTACTTTATATATTAAAAAATAAAATAAGCAATAATATAATTAATAATACTTATAGACTTGTTAATCTAAACTATATAATTATTATAAACTAATATATAAGCTTTAAAAACTTTATATAAAACTATGAAAATAGTTTTAGTCTTGCTATTTTATATAACCTTATAGATATTATATAGTAGTTAGTTAAGGCTATAAGTATAATGTTTATTAAACTATAATTTTTGATTTAATATTAATAAACTAGAGGGCTATAGTAATAATTAATAAAAAATAAAAAATATAGCAATATTAATAGAATTATTATTATAATAGAATATATAGACTCAATATAATAAATAATTTTTAAGCTATATTATTATTTTATAATAAAAATATAATAACTATTTTATAATCTAAAGTAATTTAAATAGTTTTACCTCCTTTATTTCTATTAATCTTTTAGCTATAAAATATATAAAAAGATTATAAAGTTAAATACACTAAGAAGAGTATTATTAATTTAAGAAAAAATTAAGGTTAATAGTATAAAAAAGCAGCTAAGGTATACTATATTTAAAAACAAATATAATTAATAAGTTTAAAAAGGCGAATAGCTAATAAGTAAATACTTTAAAAGTATTAATAAATATAAAAAGAATTTTAAATAATAAAAAAGATTTATTTTTTAGAGTATAAATTGAATATAATAATAGTAAATAATTTTCTTAATCTATAGCAACTAAAATATATAAAGTATTAAAAAAGTATTTAAATAAGAATATTAATATTAATTTCTTTTAAAACTTAATATAAAATATATTATCGCTACTAAAAAAGAGCTTTTAGAACAACCTATTTATATAGCTTTTTTTAGCAATAGTTAAGTATTTTATAATAATATATAAAAATAATAAAAAGCAACATTAAAAGAAAAGTAATATAATATATAAATTTAATAATATAAAAGGGGGAAATTAAAGTTAAAATCTTTAATATAGAATTAAGCTAAAAAGGTAATAGCAATTAATATTATATAAAAATCTTAATAACTTTATAACTATTAATTAGATTAATCTAACTTTTATATTATATTAAAGTATATAATATATTTTATAAATAATAAAGTTATTATAATAATGCAATAAATATATAATAGTTATATATAGTATAAAAAGAATAGCTGCTACAAAGATTTTTATTAGTTATTAAGATTAGGATTTAGTTTAATTCTACTGTAGAAAAGGCAGATAGCTATATATTTATATCTTCATTATAATCTATATTTCTTTTTCTTATATTTTTACTATATTTTTATTCTATTATTAATTTTTATAATATTATAGTTTATTTATTATTATCTTTTTTTTTTTTTTTATATTTTCTATTATTGTTTCTTTTATTATTATAGTTATAATATATATTGGATTTATAATCTTCTTAAGTATATTTTTAAGAATTCTGAAATTCTAATATTTATATGTTATTATAAAAATAATAGCAATCTTAATAAAATTTATAATTGCCTTTTTTATTATAATTTTAAAATAATATTTTAGATTTAGTAACAATTTATTTAATTTTTAATCTAATATCTAAAGTTTATTAGTATTTTTTATAATAGCTACTATTATTTTAATTATTTTTAATATATTAAATAAAATATTGTATATTATTTTATAGTAATAATTATAACTTTTATTATTAAGTTTAAAGTTAATTATATAAAATATATAAATAGTTTTTTTATTAAAATCAATAGTTTTAATAAAGATCTCAATAATAATTATTAATTCAATATATAAAAATTTAATAGCTATAGTGGCTTTTTTAAGATTAATAGATATTTTATTAATAAATAATATCTTTATTATATTTTTTTAAATTAAATTTTTTTAAATAATTTCTTTTTTTTAACTTTATAATAATATATAAAAAGATATACTAGTTTATATTAAATTCTATTTATTAAGTTTAGAAAGAAATACTCTTTAAGCTTTTTAAATATTAGACTTGCTATTATATTAAATTAATTATTTTAGATACTTTTTTCTATCTTAAATAAACTATATATTAAAGTATTCTTATATATAATATTTACTATTGCCTTTCCTCTATTTTTCCATTTCTATAAAGTTATTTATAAGATTTTAAATATTTTATAGAGCTTTATTTTAAAATTTAAGAAGCTTAATATTTTACTATTAAATGCTTTTTTATTTATATCTTAAACGGTTATTTCTATTTATAATTATTCTTTATATATTATATTTATTTAATTTTATAATTTTATATTTTTTATATTAATATCTATATTATTTGAGCTCTAATAACTAGATACCTTTTTGTTAACAATTAAAAATATTATTTTGCTTATAGATTATATTTTAATTTTAATTTTATTAATTAATTAAAATATAAATATTAATTTAATAAGAATTTTTAATTTTAACTTTTATTTAAAAGATTTATAATTATTACTTAAGTGTAAAACTAAGAAGTTTTAAATAACTAAGAATATATATTTTTATTAGCGCTAAAAAGACTTAGCATTATTACTAGTTAGAATCTGGTATTTTCCTAGTAAAAACTAAGTAAAATTTAATTTAAGAATATTATATTATTAGGTTTAAACCTAGAAGCTTTTACTATATCTATGTTTTCAAAATGTATATATATATTTTTAACTTTAATATATATATTTTAAGCTTCTATAATATTCTATTAATATATAAAAAAGCTATATTGAAAACTATTTACTTAGTATTGCTAAAATATATATATTAATATAAGTCTTTTACAATGCTTAACTTCTAAAGATACTATTAATTTTAGTATATCATTGTTCTATATAGTACATTATAGACTTAGTTAATAGTAATATAAATACTAGTTAATAATAGTTTTTTATAATTTTAGATAATTGCTCTAGCTATATTTATAATAATATATATAATCTTTTTTATTTATTACTTATAATATAAGCTATTATCTTTGTTATTTATATAATAACTTAATATTAAATCTTATCTATTTTAATCCTAATTTTAATCTTTATTTTCCTTATTTATAGTATTAGTATTAATATCTTTGTTATTTAATATTAATATACCTTAGTTATTATTAATATTAAGTTAGATACGATAATAATTAGGCGCAATAATAGGAATAATATTGAAATTAGCTAAGTATTCTATACTAAATACCTAGTACTTAGATCGGTTAAAAATTAATCTAAAGCTTAGTATAAATTATTAATATTTAATTTTAATAATAATAATCTAAATAAGTTATATTTTACATTTTAATAAATTGTTCTTATTTTACTTAAAGCTTTTAAATAGCTTTTTATATTGCTATAAGACTTACTTATTTCAAGTATATAGTACTGCTGAAACTATGTCGTTTTTATTACTAAAATTGCTATTTTATATTAACTTTAGCTAGATTCTATATTTAAAGACAAGCTTTTATGCAAAATAATCAATTATATCTGCTTATAAAAAAGAGATAGCAAAGAGATTATAAGCTTATACTAATTGTTTTTAATTAGATTTAGATATTATTAAGTTTAATATTAAGCTTAATATATTCTAGAATAATTGATTTCCGTTTAATATAATTTGCTAATAAGCTTATAGAATTTTTTCTTTAAGTTAAATACTAAATTTATAAAGATTTTATAAGTTAATAGCCTAAATCTAAGTTTAACCTTATTGAATTTATTAAATTACTTAAATTTAGTCTTTAATAAAAAAATTAAAGTTTAATTATAAAGAACTAAAAAGATAAAAGCTAATTTTAATTATAGATTTTTTTACTTTTAATTTATTAAAAGCACTAATAAACTAGCTTTATAATTAAAGCTAGAATCTATTAATAAATCTAATAATTTTACTAAAAAAAGGCTAATAAAATATTATAATTGCCTATAAATAAAGCTCTTTTTTTGCGTTTAAAATAGATTATTAAAATTCACTTATAAACTAAAAGGTAATAAGATAATAATTTTAATCTTTTTATAATATTATTTTCTATTATAGTTTTTTAAATATTTTATAAGAATTATATTACTAAGATATATTAATATTAAAAACAATATTATTTTTCATATTTTACTATCAAATTTGCTTAGCTTAATAAATTACTTAAAAAAAATAATAATTTAATTTAATTTAAAAGTAGAATATAAATTATTTTCTAAGTCTTTTTTAATTGTAAATATAAGCTTTAAATATTAAAAGAGTTTTTATATCTTTTTTACAAAACTAACTTTTTTAAACTTAAAATTAAGTTTTTATTACTTAATAAAGCTATTAATATTACTTAAGTAATATACTAATTGTCTATTAAATATTAATTAAACTTATTAATTACTAAGCTATTAAATTACTCTCTTAAACTTAAAGCTAATAATATTAAAGAATAGAATCTTAGCTATATTAAGCGCTAGCTTAAATAGTGCTAATATAAATATAAATAAACCTTCTTTTAGAGGCTTTTCTAAAGTCTTCTCTCTTAGTTTAATCGCTATTCTAAAAGGCTAAAATAGCTATATAAAATAATAATAAAATATTAATAATTAACTAGTACTTAATAATTCTAATTTCATATTAATTTTAATTTAATAAATAAAAATATTGGTTATTATTAAAAACCGTTTTAGCTATAACCTTTATTTAATAATTAATAAAATTGCTAAGAATCTAATTAATATCTTTATAATAATTAAAAAGAATTATAAATTATAAAAATTAAATATATATTTTAAGCTTATAAAATATTTATATTTATTCTTTAATTCCTGAAACTTTTTAATAAAAAATTATATTTAAAAGTTTAAAAAAATAAATTAAAAATTTATTTATTTTTAAAAAAATATTACATTATTGAAATAGTATATTATTTAGCTCTTTTTTATAAGATTTAATAATAGATTCAATATTTTTTATATAATTTATACTTAAATTTATAAATTTTTTAGCTTAATATAAATTATATTTAAGAAAATTATTTTTGTTATTAAAAATAAAAAAAAGAGAATTATTTTCAATTAGTTTAATATCTCTTTGTTTATAATAAAGCGCAATAATAATTAGCTAAATAATAAATATCTTAATTAAAATTTAAATATAAAAAGCTATTCTATTTACTATAAAAAGAATAGTTAAATATTAGTTTATAATAAGAATAAATATTAATATTTATATTTTAATTAAATACTAAATAACTAGAAACTAGCTATTAAGTACTTAGCTAAATAACAAAAACTAGACTATTAACTTAAAACTATAATAGTAACTACTACTCTAAATAACGATAGTTTTCATATTATAAGTATAAGTATTTAATTATATAAATTTTTAATCACTTTTATAGCTGTAAATAGTAGATATAATCTCTTAACAAAATCTTTCTAAATAAAGAATATAATTAGTATTCCTTTATTAGTAAATTTTTTTTTATTAATCTATATTTTTCTATTAAAACATCTTTTATTAGCTATAATATATTTAAATTAAAAATTAATATTAATAAAAAAAATTTTAATTTCTTTATTAAACTTAATTTATATTTAAAAGTTAGTTAATAGATTTAAACGCTTTAATTAATATTAATTATAATATAAAGGTTATTTTCTATTAAAATAGTTCTTAAATCTTTACTAAATACTAAATAAGATTATATATATTTAATCTCTAGAAAAGGTTTATTATTAATATATATAAAGTACTTACTAAAAATATAACATTAAAGCTTTAATATATTTATATAAACTATTTTAATATTTAAAATATTAAAAAGCTATAAATAATATTAATTAGATTTAAACTTAATTTTTTCTTAATAACTTATTTTATAAAAACTTTATTATAAATTAGTTAAAATTTTATTTTTATAAAAAGTATATTTAATTTATAATAATTTTATAAACTTTATGATATTTATTACTTAAAATAGAAATAAATCTATTATAACTTTTTAATATAATAAAATTAAATACTTCTAAAGCCTTTTATATTTTTAATTATTTTTAATACTTTTGCGCTTATAATAAATATTTAAACTATAAGATATAATTTTTTTATTATAATAACAAAGGTAAATATTTTATTAAATAGAATATTATTTAGTTAAAATTAAAAAGTATTTCATTTAAATTAATAATATTTTATAGTTTTAAATAGAGTAATTTAATTAAAAGATTTAGCTAAATAATTATAATAAAAGTTAAAGTTTTAAAATAAACTTTAAAATTATTAAATAAATTTTGATTTAAGCTTATATAGATTATAAATTATTTTATAATATAATTACTTTATAAAGCCTAAAATAGATTGCTTTTTAAGCTATTTTATATTAAAATATTTAGTTTTCTTATAATTTAATTAAACTATAAAATAATATTATTTATTAGCTTTAAGACTATTAAAGGAAATATGTAATTAGTTATAATAATATATAATTCTAAAAGAAAGTCCTTTATTATATTATTGCAGAAGTTATTAACATTAATAATAAATAAAAATAATTGCTTAGAAAAGTTCTAAGATAAGCTATAAAAGCTACTTTAAAAGAAAGATAAATAAATTAGTTTTTATTTTTTTATTTTAGAATAAAATAAAGTTAATTTATTAAACTTATATATAGTAAAACTAGATTAAACTACTAATTATAGTAAATCTCACTTAATTGGGAAGTAAATAAAGTTAGTGCTAGGAAGTTCCTAATTTAGCAAATATTAAAAAATTTACTATATTTTAATTTTATTTTATATTATATACAAATCCTTTATAATATATTCTTTATTGATTTAAATAACAAAGATTTAAAACACTATATTATATTCTTAATTATTATTTTTAATAGTTAAAAAGATATTATAATTGCTAGATTATAATATAATAACTTTTGTAATTATATTAAAGAGGGTTTTCCTACTTTAAACTATTAATGTTAATATTAATAATAATTCCTTCTTAACTTATATAAATTTATAATAGCTTAATTAATATTAGACTTTAGTTATACTTTTTGCTATAATATTAATACAGCTTATTATTATTTTTATATTAATTCTTAGTAGCTTTAGTATTAAAAATTTTTTTTCTTTTATTACCTTTATTCTCTCTTAGTTAATATTTATAAATACTTTCTTAATATTATTATATAGAGTAACTTTTAAATATAATCTTTAATAGCTTAAGATATATTATTGCCTTTCCTTTATTATTAATAACAAATTAAACCTATATAGCTGCTTTTCCTATAATTAATAAGGTATTAAAATTCCGTTTATAAATACTTATTATAAAATAATAAAATCCTATTATCTATATATAATTACTCTTAATACAAAATATATAAATAAAGATATAATTTATTACACTAGCGCTATATTAAAAAGCAAAATAATTTAAAACCTAATTTGATTTATAAATTATATATAATTTAGAATAATAAGTAATATAATTTATTTAATTATAAATTTAGATATTATTACTTAAAAAGGTTCTATATTTATTTATAATTAACCTTAAAAGCAATATTAAAAATAATAATCTTTACTTTTATTTATATTATAATCAAGGCTATATTAAAGATGAAGTAAAGATTAAAGAAGTTAAAAACTTAAAATAAGCTTTTTATAAGTTCTTGTTAGTAACTTAAACTATATAAGATAACAATAACAAAGATATAATATATAAAGTATATTAAGAATTATTTTAATATTATAAAAGTTAAAATATTCTTAAATATTAATAATATAAGTTATTATATATATAGCTATTTTCTAAATATTATTTATATTTTGATTATTTATTATTAGCTTTACTTTTATTATTATTTTTTATAATGAAATTATTATTTTAGTTATTTTCTTTGCTAGAAAATTATTAAGAAAATGATAATAAAAATTAAATAATATTATTAACTATATTCTACTTGCTATTATATATTCCTTTATTACTATTATTATTAGAACTTATTATATTATTTTCTTTATTATTACATATTATTTAAAATTTAAGTATAAAAATAAAAATTTAAAAATCATATAAAAATAAATAGCAATAAAAATATTAAAAGAAAGCAAAATAGCAATAGCAATAAGCTACTATTATACTAAAAGCAGATATAGAGAGACTGTAGGCAATTATTATCTTAGTATATTAATTTTATTATTAAATTTAATATAATAATAATATATATAATAAAGAATAAATATTATATAATATATTTATTGATTTTAATTAAAAGAGCTTAAATTGCTTAAAAATATAATAAAACTTATTAATAAGCTTAAACTTATATATTCTAAATAATTATTTTAAGTACTTTAATATAAAAATAAAAATAAATTTAATAATAAAATTATACTTTATTAACATTATTTTAAATTCTTATTATTTTTATACTTATATTAAATAATCTTTTAACTTGCTTTAATATTGATTTTAAGTCTATAGGTTTAATTATTTTATTATTATTAGCTTTTATTTTAAATTATACTTTTTATATAATAAAAATAATAATAAGTTCCTGCTCTTTAACTATTATTCCTTATTATTCCCTTATTATTATATATAATATATAATGCAATAAGTCGCTCTAATAAGATTTTTAGCTAGATATCTCGCTATTAGTATTAATTTGGATACTTATTCCTTATTATTAAAAAATCTTACTAAGATACCCATTCCTTACCACTTAAAATCTTACTTTCCTAAGAAAGTTTTTTTCCAAAAAAACTCTAGGCCTTCTTATACTAAATTAATACTTTACTTTATAAGTAAATATTAAAATTATTCTTTATTAAAACTTCTTTTTTCGTTTTATATAAATCCTTAATCTATTCTATAAATAAATATACATTTTAAAAATAAATATCTTTTCTATTATATATTATCAATCTAATATTATAGTTTAAAAAGAGCTTAAAATTAAAGAAATTGAGCTTTTCTGCCTTTTATTAATTAAATCCTATAATAGTATTTATATTAACTAGTCTAGAAGAACTTAGAGGCTTTAAAGTACTTTAAAGCTTTTAAAGCTTTTTATTATTTAGTTACTAGTTAAATTAATAGTTTATAATCTTATTAATAATATTAATAAGCTCTTACTATTGCTAATTATTAAACCTAATTATATTCTTTAGTTACTAAGATTTATATTTAGATTAATTAATAAAGTTAATAAAATAATAATATTATTAACTAAAATAACTAAGATTAACAAATAATAAAGATTTACTATAGTATTTTTAAATAAATAATCTATTAATAAATAAATAAAGTTTAATAGAGTTTTTAATAATATTAAATTTAAAATATTCTTATTAAATAGCAGGTTATTTAGAAAGCGATATAAAAACTAAATAAGATTATTGAATTTTCTAATAGCTAATCTAATAAATAGTTTATTAATAGCTTAATCTAATAGCTAGATATTTCTAGATTTATTTAATAAATATTATAATAATAACATAGTAATTAGTTATTGATTAAAACTATTTTAATTAGAAAGAATAGAATCTTTATACTAATAAAACAATAATAAACTTAGTTTAAGAAAAGTTCTTATAATATATGAAATAACCTATTACAAAGCAGAACTAATAAAATTATTTAATTATTAATAGCTAGACTTAATAATATTACGCTCTAGGCTATATAGGCAGGTATTACGCCTTAGGCTATATAGGTAAGTACTTTAGTTAAAGTATTATTAGTTAAGCAAGCAAACTATTAAGGTAAATACTTATATAATATACTAAATATACCTTAGGCAAATAAGACTTATAAGGGAAGTATATTCTATATGTTTTTTATATTTACTTTAAATTATATAGATATTGCTCTTTTTTACTTAAATAGATTTGCTCCTTAGTAATTAATATATTTATTCTTAAATACCCTTAATAAAGCTCCTTACAATAAATTATATATTTCCTTTATAGCTAAGCTAATATATTATGCCCTGTTATAATTATATATAAAACTTATTATTATTTATTAAGTAAACTTTATTATTTTATAGCTATCATAAAGCAAATAACTATTATATTTTAATTACTTACTAAATATAAATATAATTTCATTGATGCTTAAGCCTATAAAAAGCATAAATTTAATTAAAGTAACTACCCTAGATAACTTTAAAAGAGAACGCAGCACTTTAAATAAATAAATTATATATATTTTACTATATATTAAGATATATATTATTTAATTCTTAAACAAATTAGCTAAAATGATATTTATTGCATTTTATTTAGCTAAAGCAGCCCTTAATTAAGTAATGCTTTATCTGGAAGACTTTATAAGAAATAAGGAATCTTGATAAAATAATAAGATAAATTAAATATTTAATTTGCTTAATAACTTTATTATATATATTAAAATAATATTTAAAGAAATTAATAAAGAAAGGACAAATAAAAAAAGGTTATAAAACCTAAAGCAGAAGTCTTTAGCATTAATATATATTGTAATATTTAAGATATTTATTTATAAAATCAAGTAAAATAACTTTATACTTATAGCATTATTTTATTAAAGATTATATAATAAAATAAAAGATATAATAATAGCTATTAAGAGGCTTATAACTTTAAAAGATATAATTAAGTTAATAATCAGGATTAATAATAAATAATAAGAAAGATATTTAAATAAATAATTAAGAATAAAAAGCTTATATAAAGGAATTAATCTATAAGAAATCTAATAAGAATTAATATTTCTAAGAAAAGACTATAAATTAGAATTTATTATTCTTATAATAAATTAAAATATATTAAGAGAAGTTACTTTAAAGAAGCAATAAAAGTATTGAAATAATAAATTAAAATATTTAAAAAATAAGAATTAAATAATATAAATAATTATATTAAATTAATATAAATTATTTACTATAATAATAATTATTTAATATATATCTTAGAGAAACTGCAACGAATCGCGGTTATAAGAATAAAGAATAGAATTATAATATTTAATTAGTAGTAAATAGATTAATTAATAACTAATAAACTGAAAATAATTATATAAAATTAGTTGCTAAGTATTTGATAACTAATTATCTAATAACTAGCTAAACTATAATATATTTTTTTTACTAAATAGATTAATAAAGTTTTCTAAGCATTATTATTTAACTAATTATCTAAGGCAAAAATATTTAACTAAATAGAATTATTTAGCAGTATAATTAAATAATAAGCAATAGCAAAGCTATTTAAAGGGTGAAAAGAATATTTATTAGTTAGATTATTTATTATCAATAAATGAAAGCGAAATAATTTATTAATTAAATTATTATATACAAGTAATATATTATAGAAAGGAAACTACAGTATATATCTATTAAATAAATTATATAAAATATTGCTAGATAACTGCAAAAGAAACTATAGATAATAAGCTATTAATGTATATAATAAAAATAATATATTTGCGATAATATGAAACTTTATAAGGTATTAGCAGATATACTATAAAAGTAATTTATTTAGAATAATATAAAATGAGAAATATATATAGAAAAGCGAATTATTCTTCGCCGCTATTTTCGCTACCATTTTTATTATTATCTTCGCTTTCTTCGATTAAAGTATTAATACCTTAATAGTTAAATAGCTAATTATTAGAATTAAAGCTTTTTGCATTATTAGGCTCTAAATCTAATTATTTTTAGAAAAAAATCGCTTGCTATAATCAAATCTATATTTAGTAATATATTTCGCTATTAATAGGTATTATACTTTTAATTTTAATATATTCTTATTTATATAATTAATATATTCTTTAACTTTTACTTTATACTTTATATAAACTTTTAATTTCTGCTTTTTTGCAAATGCTAGAACTATATTATAATAATTATTTAATAAGCATTTTATATTAGTATAAAAGCATTCTAAAACTGATTAAAAGAAATTTAATTTGCTTTTTAATAAGTTTTTCTTTTTAAAAGCTTTTTTATAATTTAATAATAAAATATTATATTCTTTGTTTATATAAATAAATTCCTTGCCTTTTTTAGTTTTTAGTGCTTTAATACTAAAAAGTTCAAAAATAATATCTAAAGAATTAGATTCTTTAGCAGAGCTTTTTTCTTTTAGCTTCTTTTTTAAACTATCCTTTTTCTTTTTAATCTTTAGTCTTTTCTTAGCCTTTTCTTTTTTTACTTTTAGCTTCTTTTTATTCTTTGCTTTTAGCTTTTCTTCGCTATTTTCTTTAGATTTTTTTATATTCTTTGTTAAATAGCGCGCTTTTTTCTTTTTAAATAATTCAGAATTTTCCTTAGATTCAGATTATTTCTTAGGTTTAAACCTATTATCCTATCTATATTTTTTATTATAATTAAAATCTAATTTCGATTAATTAATAATGTTTTGATTTAGCCTACTAAAAAAATACTTGCTAATAATAAATATATAATTAATAATTAAACTAGTTTTTAAGATTCTTTAAAAACCTTAAAATCCCTTAGCTATAGCTATTTTCCGTTTTCTAGGCTTTTTATTATTATTATAATACTTAATTTTATTATATTTCTTATAATAATAGACAAATTTGCTATTAATTATTACTCTCTACTCCGCTTAATAGCTTATTAAAACCTAATTCATATTTATACCCTAAGTTTATATAAATATAAAAAAATAGTTTTTATATAATATTATTAAAGAAATTCCAGATACAATAGCCCGGAATATATAAGCTTTACTAAAATATATATTTATAAGTAGCTATATTATTAGATTATTTAAATTAATATTATTATTTTTGATTAAATTATTAAATAGCTTAAAACTATTTTTATTTATAGCTTTCTTATAGTTAAAATATAAATTACCCTTTTTCTAATATTCTTTGAATAAAAAATTTGCTTTAAATTTTCTAATAATTAAATTGCTTATTATTTTATTTAAAAGCTATAGATTTTTAAATATTAAAACTACTAGTAATAATAATAGGGAATTCTAATTGCTCTTAGCGATTAATTGTTTAATTATTTTTAATAGCGCTTAGATAAAAAGATTAATAAAAAAATATATTTTATATTCTTTAATAAAAAAAATTAAGGAATAATATAAGCTATTTAATAGAAAGTATTTTATGCTTTTTTTTTTTTAAAAAAGAAAAATTTGCGCAATCTATTTCTTATTAGCTAATTTAGTAATTAATAGATAATAACACTAAACTCTTAATCTTCTCTTATAAAAAGAAAGTTCCTTAATAATAGATAATAGTTTAATACATTTTTAATAGCTAAGTTAGTTAGTTTTAAAGCTTTTATATTTAAATTATTTAATTTAAGCTAAAGTATAGCTTCTGTATATAAGCGGAATATATAAGTAATAATATTGAAATTAGAAATAGAATTATTTTCTTAATCTTTAATATCTATAGGCTTTATTCTCTTTAAAATTAATTATATTATTATTTATAAAGTGAAAAAATCTAATATCTATTATAATATATAAAATATGCTCAGCTTTAATGCTTCTATATATAAGTTATTCCTTTACTAAAGGATTTAATTAAAATAGCTTTTATTATTAAATACCTGCTTAATTTCTTAGTATAAAGCTAGCAAAATTAGGAAAGCCGCTTATATTTCTATTAAAATTATTAGTTTATTAATCTTAATTAACTATTTATTATTAATAACCTTAATAAAGTATTAATTATTAAAATAGGTAAAAGTAAATAAAAGTCTCTTTTAATAGGTTTAAAAGAAAATGTCTTATCTAATATATATTATATAATTATAACCCTTTATAAATATATTAAGTTTAATATTACATAAATTGCTTTAAGGCCCTTTTTTATCTTAGATTTATATAAATAGAATTTCAATTATTTAAAAAAACTACTTTATAGTTATAGGATTTTTATTTATATAAAATTAGAAAATAATTTATTAATATTATATAGGCTTTTATATAAATTATTTATATAAATATATTAAAGTTACTCGCTATTATTTAATATTTTTTATAAGATATAAATTATATTACATTCCGCTTATAAAGTCTTTAATAATATACTTAATAATTAATATTTAATTGCTGCTTTTAATAATAGTTTAAGAGTCTTAAATTTCAGATTATTAACTAAATTCTAATTTTTAATATTAAATTAAAATTTTTTTAATAATTTATATATTATTAGGTTTATATGCTTTAAAGCTAAGCTATTATTATAAGATAAATACTTATTATTTAATAGATTAAAATCTATATATTTTCATTATAAATAAAATATTATAAATGCTTAAAAACAAATAAAAATATTAAAATTGCCCTATATTAAACTATATATTATATTACCTTTTAAGAATATTAATAATATATTTAAATAATAAAAACATATATTAACTTTAATATAGCAAGATAAATAATTATCTATAAATATTAAATAAATAATTTTATTTAGCTTAATATTCTAAATAGGATAAAGAACCTATAGATTAGCTTACTTTTAATATTTAGCTTATAAATATTCTTTAAATTTCATTTTATATTTATTAATTAAATCTTTTATAGAATTAGCTAAATTAAATAAACTTTTAAATAAATACTATTTATTCTATATATAGCTTTATTATTTCTATTTAACAAAATATTAAACTTCTTTTCTATATCTATACCTTAGTAAGCTAAAGATTTTTTGATTAAATATTTTTTTAATTTTATAGTTTATTATACTATTACTATAATTTTTTATAAATAAAAGCTAATTATTATTATAAAGTTAATTATAAGGATTTTTTTCTTTTAAAACTAATTTTATTATAACAACTAATATTACTAGATATATTTTTTATTTCTCTGGAAATTTTAGCTTATATATATTAAATCTATAGATTTTTATTACTTTAAAAGGTTTTATATACTGATTATATAGTTTTCGATTATCTATTCTAAATAGCTTATATTTTTTATATAGCTTAATAAAAATATAATTATTTTCTTTAAAAATAAAAAGCTAATAATATAAGTTATATTTAATTTTTACATTAGTTGTTATAAATAAGATAATATTTATTATTTTATAATAAATTTTTTTATATTCTTCTATTAAATTAGTAAATTTAATAAAAATAACTATATATTTATTATATAGTTTATAACTATAAATAATTTCATTTGATATAAATATAATTAAAATATTTATTATATTATTAAATAAAGCAACAATTTTCGCAGCTAACTGATCCTATAATATATTTAGAAATATTATAATAGCAAATTATAAAGCTATTTTAAAGGTCTAATTTGTCTTTTCAGATTATTTATTTATCTAAAAGTAATATACTATTGAAACTAGCAATTTTATATTAAAAATATAGAAATTTTTTTTTTATAATATTAAAAGGAACTTAGAATTTCTATTTAAAATAATTGCGCAGAATATATTTTAATTACTAAAAGCGTTAAGAAGTGCTTCGGCTTATTTATTACTATTTTAAGTTGATTTCTTAATACCGATTTAATAGTTTTTAAATATTTATATATTATATTTAAAGTGCAATTAGCGCTAGTTAATAGCTTAAGAAAAACTAATATAAAATTAATAGCAATAATATAGAAAATAATCAGAAAAATAATAACTAACTATAACTTACTATATATTAGATAATACTTTATTTATTTTAATAAGTATTTCAGGCAATAATAGATATATTTTCTTAAGTATTAAAATAAATAATAGAAATAGTAAAACTTTATTATTTATTTATAAGTCTAGTAAAAGCTATAATAAAATTAATTATTATATATTAATTTAAAAATAAGCTTCTTTAAAGCTAATAGCATATAAAAATATATTTTTATATTTATTAAGTTTTTATAATATATAAGCTTATTAAATAGAAAAAATTAATAGAATTTATTTTTTAGTTTTTTATGCTTTTCTAATAAAAGCAATTTATAAATAGAATTTTATTTTATATCTTTTCTATATATATAAATTAGTTCTTTATAGAATTTTAGTAACATTTCTATAATTATTATAAAATAAATATATATTTTATTTAAAATACTATTATTTTACTTTTTAGTTTTTTCGGATTATTTTTATAGCAGTCTTAATAAAGTATTAAATATAATATTTTTTAAACCTAGTTTCTAACAGATATTGAGCTTATATTGCAACATATATTAAAAAGCTCAGATTAGTTATAAGTTAAGCTTATCTATTAATAATAAACTAAAACTTATTATATTATATATTTTTACTATAATAGTATAATCTATAAAAATAATAAGCTTCTTAGTTATTTAATAAATAATTATATAATTAATTTTGCGAAATATTTAGACTAAATAAGCTACTTTAAGTTTTATTAGCTAATAAATTTTCTTAGCTTAATTTAAAAAATTTTAAAAAAAATAGGATTAGCTATATAAATATTTATAGATATTTATTATTATTTAGGTCTCTTTTTATATAGTAAATTATTACTTTAAAGCCTTGTTTTAAAGTATTAATTTCAGCGAATAACTATTTAAAAACATTATAATATATTATTCAAATATCTGCTATTAATTATTATTATAAGATATTAAAAACTTTATACTTTTTATGGATTAATTTTAATTTTAGTTTTAGCTTAATGTTTTTTTTTTTTTTTTTAAAGAATCCTTTTTAGTAGCTTGGTTTTGCATATTGTCAATAATTCTGCTATAATTAAATACTAAAGAATATTTAATTGAAAATAATTTAATAATCCTAAATAATATTCTAATTATTTTAAGGTATCTAGTATTTTAATTGTTTTAATAATAGCAATTTTTTATTTTATAGTTAAAAAACCGAAAATATCGATAATTTGACTTAATAATATAATAAATAAATATTTTAAAAACAATTTACTTATTTTAAGCAATAAATACTTTTATATAAATAAATTAATTATTGCGTTTAAATACTCTAAATATTCTCTGAAAATTTTAAAGAAAATAATAATATTATTTATATAATAATCGCAAAAGCTTACAAAACTATATAGCATTTTATTTATTTTTCATTATATATATAATATAAATCCTTTATAACCTATTCAAATAATATTAAATATTTCTATATTGTAATATAAAATTATTATAAATTTATAGCATTTTATTAATTTTATAAGAAATAGATAGAATATGCTATTGCTATCAATTATTATAATATAATAGCAGCTATTTAAAAAATGAATAATATCCTCTTAAAATGAAAAAAAGTAACTATTTATAACTAAAATTTTATTTAATCCTTAGATATTTATAATAATTCTATTTTTTTTGTTAAAATTTTATTCAGTTTTATGTAAATAGTCTTTTATATTATAAATATTAGAAAAGCAAAGGAAATTAATAAGTAACTTTAAGACATTTTATTTTATTAATATATTCTATTAAATTTCTTATTAATAAGCTTTTTAATATTTATTCTTTGCAGATATACTTAATAACTAAGCTTTATTTAAATAGATTACTAGTCTATAATAAAAGGTATTTCTATTTATTTTTGCTTAAGCAAATTAATTATATTTCTAGTATTTATTTATAGCTAAAAGTATTTATATATGAAAATAATTATTATAATAGCCTTATCTGAAGACTTATAAATAATAATGCTATTAAATAGTTTCATTTTGAGATTTAAATTAATATTTTTTTTTTAATACTGGAATTCTAAAATAGATAATTATTAATTTGCCTATTAAATTTTTATTCTATAGCAAGCAAATAGAGTTTAAAGTTAATAAAATATACTTTTTAATCCTTATATTCTAAGATTATATTTAATCTATTGTTCTTGCGGATAACTAAAGGCTTATTAATTATATTCTAAATCAGAATAAAATCTGATTATATATTAATAAAATATATATAAGTTCCTTTTATATTTAGCTAGAAAATATAATCGCAATTTAATAAAAATTTTTCTGGTAATTTCCCTTATTAAACTATTAAAATAGGTATTATTTTATATAGTAAAATAATTTAGTTATAATCAAATTTAATAATTTAGTATATTTTTATATTTTTATATAAGAAAAGCTTGATTAAGATTTTAATGTTTTCATAGCTCTTAAATATTAAGATTTTATGTAATATATTAATTATAATATTTTCAAGTCTTAAAATATTTATTTTTAATAGTATATTAGCTTTAAAATTATTAATAATATATATTTCGCGAATAAATCAAATAAAAATATCTTTTTTATTAGTTTTTTTTTTATATAAAGAATTTCAAAATAATATTTTTATTTATATTATATTTATCTATTTTTATGCTTTTTATTAATATAAAGCTAAAATAAATTTTAACTTTTAAACTATTATATTAGTTTTTTAAGAAATAATAGTCAGTTAAGCTTATTCTATAGCTGGTATTTATATATACTTGTTTTGCTATTTAATTTATATTAAATAATATATAAATAAATAAATAATATTAAAATCAGAATAACAACTTTATTTCTTTAATAAGCGAAATAATAAAATTAATAATTTAAAGCTTCTTTGCATTTATTAAAGGATAAATAGGTATATATTTAGTTAAAAATGCAAATAACTACAATAAATTATTTCTTAATTCTTGTAATTTTAATTGATTTTATAAATAATTTTCTATAATAAGTTTTTAATTTGCTTTAATTTTAAATAAGCTTTTTAGCTTCAATCTTGAGTTATAGCTATTCTTTTTTATTTAATAGCTAGATTTTTTAATATAAATCTATAAAAAATAATTTAATATAAATTTCTTATTATATTTAAAGTATATTAGTATTTTATTTAGCTTAGTAATGCTAGAATAATAAATATATACTATATTGCTAAATGAAGCCGATGTTTTATTCTTAAATATATTATTTTATTATTCCTATATATTTTAATATTAATATTCTGATTATAAAATATCTTGCTAATTATTATTTTCAATTAGATTTTAAAATCTATAATAAGTTTTTTAGCTTAGATATCCTATTTATATATTAATTTCCGGCTAAGTATTTATTATATATAGATTTATTTAATAAGTTATAATATTAAAATCAACTAATATATTATTATAATAGGCTATAGCAATAGACGCTATTAAGCTATATAAAATAAAAGCTATTTTAAGCTTATTTATAAGCTAGTTTATAAGCTTATTCGCAAATTAGTTTATAAATTTATAATTCCTTGGATATTAATTCTATTTTTAATATTTTTATTTTAGTTAAGTATTTCTTGCTATAATTATTAATAGTTAATATAGTGGCAATAGCTTTCTTTAAGCCTTCTAAGCCTAATTTAATTCTTATTGCTATAATTAGATTTATTATTGTTACTAAAAATATAATTATTAAGCTATCTATATCTATTTTAGTTATTATTAAAAAATTTAAAACTTTTAATAGCTTCTATATTTTTACTATATTATTAGATATATATAAACAAGATATTATAATAGCATAATTAATAGAAAAAGAAAAAAAAGCCCTAATTAATATCTATATATATATTTCCCATAAAAAATGTATAAAACAAATATTTAATTATTGAAAAATAGATTGTTTTATATAAATAGCTAATTAAAACCTAATAGTTTTTTTGCTATTAATAGTACTATAAATAATATAAACTTTAATTCCTTTTTTCATATAAATAATTATTATATATTTGCTTTCTTTTATACTTATATATTTCCTTTTTTATTTCCCGCTTTGATATCTATTGCGATTCTTATGTTTAAGCAATCTTATAGAAAAACTCTTGCTATTCTTTGAGATTGCTAATAAAAAAACGGATATTAGCATTTTTTAGGCGGTAAAATAGTACTTTATAGTTCTATAGCAATATTATTTTAAGTTTATATATACTATATATATTCAGATTTAATATCAGTTTGCTCCGCATATTTAAATATAGCTTAAATATATTATAATGCTTTTTTTCAATTATTTGCGTTTTAAAATATAAAACTTTATTTATTTAACTTCGTTAGTATTAATAATATAGGCAATTTAAATCTATTTTTTATATAAACTAATAAATATAAAAATCCAGTTAGAAAATCTATAAAAATACTTTCTTATCTATTAATAAAGTTCTAAGCTATTAAGAAAATATTAATTTTTTTAAAGCAATTAATAATATTACTTTGAATTATATCTTCGCTTTAGACTCTTAATTTATCCTCAATATAATAAGATTAAGCTTATATATTGCAATAGATTATTTTTTTATAAGCATAAATAATATCGCTTTTATTATAAACTTCTTTGTAATTAAGCTATAATATAATATTACTTATTCTAAAAATTCTATTATAATAGTTTATATAGTTTAACTAGTATTTTTATAGTTAAAAGCTATTTGTGAACTATAATAGCTATTTTTATAATAATTTTTATCAGATAAATAATAATAATATATTCTTTAATTAATAATCTTTTCGATTTTTTCTATAATAATTTGCTCCGGTTACAGCTGAGTATAATTAATTGCTTAATTAATAATTTATTATAATATAGAAAATAAAATATTTATTAGAGCATTATTTAATTCCGCTATATTTGCAGAATTTATAATGTTTATAGCTAGTTATTTGCTAGCGGTATTTTTTACTAATAGATTTGCTATAGAAGTATTTTATATATTAAATACTGAAATATTTACTATAAATATATTTTAACTATTAAATCCTAAGTATTAGTTTGCAAAAAAACTTTATATATTCTTTATAATAAATTTATTATTGTTTATATTTAGCATAGCTAGATGCTTAAAAAAACTATAATTTTATATCTAGAATCGGAAGAAATTATTATATTGTTAATTAACCATTAGAAATACAATATTATTTAAAGCGCTTTTATTTAAATCCTAGCTAAAGCAATAATTATTGAATAATATGCTTAATAGAACAGAAAAACTTTAAATTAATTAATTAATTCGATATAAAGGTATATTATTTATAAAAAATAATATAGAAATAGATATAATATCTAGTAAACATTCTTAATACTTTGCAAAGTTATTTATTCTTACAAATAAAAAATATTTATTGTTTATTATATTAAATAATAAAATTTTTTATATTTTAAAAAGTTTTAACTAAAATTCAGTAATAACTAATTTAATAATATTTATAAAAGGTTTATATTCTAATATAGCTATATTTGTTTGCTTTTCTAAGTTTTTTTCTATTAATATAGCCGGAAATTTAATAATATTTAGGTAATAAATTATAACTTATTAATAAAAGAATTATATTAAAAAGAATTATTTAATATTCTTTTTATATTTTAATGAAATACTAAGTCAAGCGGTTTAGACTTTATTTCTTTTTAGCTAAGCTTTTAGAAAGCTAATAAATTCTAAAAAAACTTTGATTAAAAAGATATAATTAATTGAAATACTAGCTAATTAATTTTGTTAAACTATTAGTTAACGATTTCGCTAAATTTCTAAAAAAAATATATAAATTAATATAATTGCTCGAATAGCAAATCTTAATATTTAGCTCAAGAATCTAAAAAAAAAATTTTAATTATATTTTTAGAAAATTTAGAATTAATATAATAGTTTAATAGCTTATTATAGAAATTTAAGTCTTTCTATATTTAATATTTATTGCGGTTTATTTATAAAGATTATTCTAATAATTAATTAATATTTTTATAATAAAATATAATTTAATATATTTACTAAGCAATAAAAATATAATCGTTTAAATATTTTTATTATAATATTTAAAATATGCCTAGTAATTAATTGTTTATTTATAGTATATAAAAGTAGATATTGCAGAGTAAAAAGCTTTTTTCCTAGCAATAAAATTATTAAAATAATATTTAATAACTATTATTATAATTAAATAAATAATAGTTTATTGATAAATCTAATAATTTTAGTATAAATAATAAACCTAGACTTAAATAATAAAAAACTATTAGATCTAGTGCTTAAAAAGGCTAGTAATACTGACCTAGCAAGTAAATATTATTATTAAATGCAATAAATCGCGGTTAAAAGAATAAAAACCGGAATTATAATGTTTAATTAGTAATAAATAGATTGATTAATAATTAATGAACTGAAAATAATTATACACAATTAGTTGCCAAGCATCTGATAACTAACTATCTGATAACAAGCTAAACTGTAATAGAAACAGGAATTAAAGTAATACTTAAAAGGGCTATAAAAAGAAATAAACTTAATTAAGAAGCTAAGGATTTAATATTTTTCCTTCTGAATTAAAAAGCTATTAATTACAATAATAGAATTAAAAATTAAAGAAAAATAAATAATAATATTAATTATAAAAGAGGAAGAAAATAAGATAATAAAAAATTAGTTAAAAAAATATTAAGTTTCCTGCAAATAATAAATAATAATATATTAATTATAAATAACAAAAATAACCTTATATTAAAGGATATTAATATTAAAATTAAGTATAGATTAATTAATATAATATTATTTAAAATCATATAAAGTGTTGTAATCTAATCTAGTATACTTATTTTAATATTACTTAGTTAAACCTTAATATAGTTAGCAAAACCTTAGTTTAATAACTCTTACTATTACAAATTAAAGCTTAATATAGAACTATATTAAGAGCTAATATATTAAAGCTTTAGCTTATAATATTTAGTATAAAATGCTTGCTTTTCTCTTTCTTTTCTTTTTTATCTTTAGTATTTTTATTAGTTAAAGCTTTATAAAAGCGGTTTTGTATTATTAAGCTAAATAGATAATTAATATTATACTAAAGATCCTTAATTACTATAATATCTAAGATATAATATTGCAAAACAAAACCTCTCTTAGGATATTAATAGCTTAATCTATTTTAATACTAAGTTCTATAGTTTTAGCAGCTAAGTCTTACTCTGCTTAAATAGCAATCTATACTAATAAACTTAATATAACTTAAGTATAAGATTAAGTTAAGTTTAATAAAAGCTAGCTATTAAAAAAGTAATTTAATATTAATAAGAGTTAGTTATTAGAAAAGCAATTTAATAAATTATAAATAATTAACCCTAAAAAAATATTATTAAAACAAAGAATCTTTATACTTATATAATAAATTAATATACTAATATTAATATATTTAATAGTAATAGACAAGCTAGTTGCGCTTAAAAAGCTTATTATTTATTTAAAAGAAAATTAAATTATTTAACTTTATAATACCTAGTATAATAAAATAGCTATTGGAACCGCCCCTTACAGGGACTCTTAGGGGTCTAAGGCTAGGTATAAGGGATAACAAGATTAGAATACAAAACTAGCTCTAGGATTATATATAAATAAATAAGGATCCCTATATTTCAATAGCAAGAATTAATTTTATCTTAATATATTAACCTTTTTATTATATTATTAGTCTTCTTATAGAAGACTTATAAACCTATTTTTATATTTATATTTTATATTATATTTATTTATTATAGTTTTAATTTTTCTTTTAATAATATAGTCTATTATATAATTAAAGAATATAAGTAAATCAAAGCAAACTACTACTATATTAACTAAGTAGACTATTATAGCATTATTGTTATTAAACTAGCAATATTTAATTATTATTATAGTAATATAAAAATAAAGAGTTATTAATAATTCTTAAGCTATAGATAATAATTATAAAGTATTGCTTATTACTAATAATAATACTAAATTTAACTTAATAATATTAATAGTTTTATTGTTTAATATATAAAAGAATACTAGCAATATATCCCTAGAGCTTTTTTAAGATATTAATATCCTTTAATAAGTATAATATATAGCTACTATAGCTAATAATAATTAATATATATTAAGAGCACCTTCTAGAAACTCTTTAAAGCCTTATTAAAGCTTTATTATTATATTATAAAGCATTTTGTAATAAAATAAAGAAATACTTAAATAAGAATATAATTATCTATTTAAGGAAATAATAAATATATAAATATAAAGAGAATTATATAAGGTATAAAGGCTATATTAACTAAAGTATATCTATAACAATATTAATACTATATAAAGTGTTATAGCTTTTAGCTATAATAACTTATTATTATTATTTTATTCCCTTTAAAGCATATTTATTAATATTAAATTATTTGCTTAAGTATTAGAATATACTTAAAATAGCGCTAAAATACTAAGGTTAGTAAAGGTACTATTAAGCTATATTATATTAATACTATAAATATCTTTTTTTTTAAATAAAATTAATAAAAACCCTTTAAATAATAAAAGCAATAATAGCTTCTTAAATAATAAGAATAATTAATTATAGTAATTACCTTATTTTTATTATTATTATTATTCTTTAGATAAATATAATATAAATAGTAATAAGACTATTAATAATATTATTAATAAATTATTATAATTTTTTCTTTCCTTAGATTATTTATTAAAGTTAATTTAAGTTAATTATGCTTTAATAATTCCTATAGGTATAAGGCTTAAGAAACTATACCTATATAAAGGAGATTTCTCCTTTTAAATATATATTAAATAGGTTATAAAAGTTAATAATAAGTTTATCTTAGCTAGCAGCTAATTTATATATAATAATAATAAGATCTTATTTATCAACTTATTATTATAAGATATACTTTTATATTATTAGATAATAGAATAAAAGGAATATAATATTTAGATAAATTAAAAGCAATAATATAACTTCTTCTTAATAATAATATTAAGTAAAAAAAGCTATATTATAATAATAATATTAAAATATATAGTTGCTAGGCAAAGTCTAAAATAATTAGCTATAGATTTCTATAATTATATAATAATATTAAAAAATTAATTTCTATAACATTTATATAGATAGTTAGCTTTAAACTATATTTAAAAACTAAAGGATAATCTTATATAAGAAGCTTCTTATATTATAGTAATTATGCCTTTAGTTTTAAGATAAAATTAAATTAATTAAGTTATTTATATTAGGAGTATAAATTATATCCTTAATTATAGTAATAAGCATATTATTATAGATATAAAATAAAATAAATTGCATAAGAACAAATTAAAGAAAAGAAATAACTCTAAAAAGCATAAATATTATACCTTAAATTACTTTTAGAAATTTAATATAATATATTTAAAGTATAAATTTTACTTAGAATTAAAAGGCAATAATAATTCTAATATTTTTTGTTATAAATATAGTAATAAAGGGCTTAAATTCCTAGATTATTACGCTAAAATAAACCTTAAAAAGGTTAATTAATAAAAGAAAAAGCATAATAATCCTTTAAAAATTAATATTATAAAAACAAAAAATAATAAAAGGAAATCTTAAGCATAAAAAACTTCTTAGAAAAAAGAATAATTGCTTTTTAAGGTATAGAATTTAAAATAAATATTAAGCTAAAGAAAGGGCAGTATAAAATAATAATTTTCTTTAATAATAATTTTAATATTAATATAATTTAGAATTATACAGCAAAGGTATTAAGTTTTAAGCTAATACTATATATAAAGCTTTTAAAAGTAAATATATTTAATAAAACTAAAATATATTATAATATAATATATAATATTATTTAAACTAAGGTTAATTTATAGTAATAATAGCAGACTTTTATAATTTATTATTATATTTATAAATAAATAAACTATAATATTCTAATGAATAAGCTAAGGTTAAATATTTATTGTATTATTAAATGTTATAGGTCTTAAGAATAGTAATATTAGATTTATATAGATTAATCTATTTTTAATAAGTTAAATTTATTTATATAAAAGCTTAAATATTAATTATATATATATATTATTATAATTGCTGCTATAGACTTAGCTAAATTGAAGAATAGATATAAAGTTAGTTTTTTATTATAAATTAAAGATTTTAATAATATCTTTTTAAAAGAGAATATTAATAAGTTATTATTTCTTAAAGCAAGATATTATATTATTAAGTTAAATAAGAAAAATCTATTATATAAATTTATTTATAATTTATCAAAAAAAAAACACTTAAAGCTTTACTAATATATTAATGAAATATTAATAAAAAGTTAGATTAAACATTTAATATCTTTAGCTAAAGCTTTTATTATTTTTATTTTAAAAAAGGATAAAGGATTATATTTTTATATTAATTATTAAAGACTAAATAAAATTATAATTAAGAACTATTATCTTTTGCCCTTAATTATAAAGACTTTTAACTATTTATATAATATAAAAAAGTTTATTAAGATAAACCTAAAAGATATATATTATTGCATTTATATTAAAGAAAATAATAAATAAAAGATTGCCTTTAGAATATAATATAGCTATTTTAAATATATAATTTTACCTTTTAGCCTAGCTAATATATTTCTTATATTTTAAGTATATATTAATTATGTCTTTACTAACCTTATTAATATTTTCTATATTATATACTTTAATAATATTTTAGTTTATTCTAATTCAGAAGAGTAATACTAATTATATATTTGAAAAGTATTAGAATGCTTGTATAAGTATTAGCTCTTTATTAACTTAAATAAATATAATTTTAATATTAATTACTTAAAGTTCCTTAGGTTTATTATATCTATTAATAATATAAAACGGACTTAAAGAAGGTATTAATAATATTAATATAGTTATATTTTAAGATATATTGCAAAATTTAAGTTTTCTTTAGTTTTGCAAACTTTTATTATTATTTTATTAAATATTATTTAATAAAATCTATATTATTAATTAATTTATTAAAGGGCAATATTAATAAGTATAAGTTAGAGCCTATAATATAGATTTTTAAGGTTAATACTGTTTTTAAATAGCTATATAATAGCTTTATAAAAGGATTTTTTTTAATATATTTTAACTTAAAGAAGCAGATTAAGTTAAAAACTAATATTTCTGGTTTTAGCATCTTAAGTATAATATTATAGCCTAATAAATATAATATTTATAGGCTAATAATATATTAATCATTAAAAATAATTAATGCTGAAATAAACTATAAAATATATAATTAAGAACTATTAGCTATTATAAAAGTCTTTAAATAATAGTATTATTACTCAAAAAGCATATAATATACTATATAAATATAGATTAATTATAAGAATCTTAGGGGCTTTATAGGCCTTAAAAAACTTAATAGCAAATAATATTATTAAGCTATAAAGCTTACTATAATAGTTTTCAAAATTTATTATTATTTTAATAGTATAAATCTTATTAATAAGCTATTATATTATCTTAATTATAAAAGAATATTTATTAATGCTATTATAATACTATTAATATTATAAAATAAGCTTACTTTATTTAATAGCGAAAAGTTAATATTTTAAATTATAAAGGTAATTTAACTAAAATACCTGCATAAAGGGCAATATAAGGGGAAAAAGCTTAAACTTTAACCTAAATTTAAATACTTAAAGGAGTTAAATATTAAATTATTATTCTATTAAAACTCTAAGGGTATTTTAAAGGATATTTAAATACCTAAGGAAAATAATAAAACCCTTTAAAAAGTACTATAATTATTAATATATATAGCTATAAGTAATAAAATAACATATAATAATATTATAATATTTATTTCTAATATAATTTAATAGATCTAATAAAAGGATATTTTTATATAAGGAATATTAAAAAAATATAAAGAATAATATTATTAATCTTATTAGATTATAATTTATTAATAATAATAAAATATTACTTTATTAGAATTTTATTTATATTAAATAAGTTTGCCTTTTATTATAAGCTTATAGCAAAGTATTATAATAATTTTCTTATTAATTATTTTATATTTAAGAAGAATAAAGTTTTCCTTTAATATTATTATAATTAGTTATATGTATTTAAGGATATTAAACAATATTATAAGACTTATAATATTCATTAGTATATAATAATCTATAAGTATAAGCTTTATAATATATTAACTTTTTTATTTATTTTAATAAGTCCTTAAAAATAGATTTTAATAAACTTTATTATAAGCTTATTATTAAGTTATAGTTTTAAAAAGCATTTAGATTATATATTTATAATAATTAATTACTTTATTAAGATAATATACTATATCTTATGCAAAAAGACCTTAATAATAGTAAGCTTTATTAATTTTATAAATATATATATATTTATTTAATATAGGCTATTTAATAATATAATTAATGATAAAAGCTCTTTATTTATAAGTATTTATTAATTACAAGTATATTATTAGTTAAAGATTAAATATAATTTTAATATAATATTTTATCTTTAAATAAATAATTTAATTAAGTGCTAAAATTAGTTATTAAAGCAATACCTTTATATATATTATTATAAGAATTAATATACTTAGGTAAAGCTTTTATATTAAGTAGAATTCTTATATAATTAATCTTAGTATAATATAATAAGTATTTCTTCTTTTATAGTATATATCAGCTATAATTTAATAATAAATATTAAAATTAAGGATAACGTTATAAAGAAAGAGGGAGTTTTAGCTATAAAAGAATGAATTTAGAAATTATATAAGCTAAGAGAAATATTTATTATTAAGTTTAAATATATATAAAAATATTAAAAATATTATAAAGATAAATTGTATAAGCTAAAAATATATTACTTAAGTAATAAAGTTCTTTTATT
This sequence comes from Bacidia rubella, assembly GCA_032158265.1. Lineage (NCBI taxonomy): Eukaryota > Fungi > Ascomycota > Lecanoromycetes > Lecanorales > Ramalinaceae > Bacidia > Bacidia rubella. Next base: position 668,361 of record JAVTIF010000005.1, on the reverse strand, counting down.
AAATAAAAACTTAAAGTAAAGGATATTAAGTAAGAAATTAAATATAAAGTTTTATAGTTTATATAAAAATATAAAGTATATTAATATTTAATTGGGTTTAGCTCTTCTTAAGGGTATTAAGATTTATAATATTTTTTATATATTATTTCTTAAGGAATATTATTTTTAATAAGGTTAAAATCTATTATATTCTTTTCTAAAGATTATTATAAATAAGGGAAAATAATATATTTAAGCATTAATTAATAAAAAGGTTAAATAAGATATACTTAATAATAAGTATTTATAATATTTAATTAAATAAATAAATTAATTAATTATTTATAATTTATAAGTCTATGAAAATAACTTAAAGCATTTTTAAAAGTTTTTAAAGAAATATAATAAAAAATACCTTAAGCTTAAAAAGAAATATAAATAAAGATAAGTAATTTATTTAAAGATTCGCTAGACTATTAGAGTATTTATAGAGCTTTATAAATATTAATATATTGCTATTAAGTAAGATTATTAAATATATATATACTAAAAAGTTCTAAAATAGCTTAAAACACTAAGATATATATATTATTAAAAATAATATAAAAGGTTTAAAGAGCTAATAATAGCTAATTATATAAGCAATAAGAAGATCAAAGGTAATTTAAGAACCTTTTAAAGAATATTAAATATAATTAAAGATAACTTAGTTAGTAATCTAAGAAAGGGCTATATTAAATTAAATTAAATTACTAGAAAATATTTATAATAATTAGATTAAATAGGAAACTTATAAAGCAATAAGGAAGTTATAAATACCCTTTAAAAATAATATTTTAACCCCTTATTTAAGTAATTATATTTAAGATATATAATTAAAATATAGTATTAATATAATAATAAAGAAAATAAGTATTATAAATATAAAGGATTAAGAATTAAGGCAAAAAATACCTTTTCTTATAATTTTTACTATTATAGCAGATTATTTATATATTGCTTTAACCCTAAGAACTCTGTAAAAACTAAGGATAATAAGCTTTATACTTAAGGTTAAAACTTAAATATCTTTATATTTTTTCCTTATTATTATTATTTTCCTTAGTTGCTTTCTTAAATTCTTCTTTTTAGAACTTAATATAGTATATTATTAAATTATTAAACCTATTTATATTTTAAGTATAATAATGATAAGTATTAGGCTAATAAGCACCCTTTATTATTATTTTATTTATATATCTTTATAATATTTAAATATTATAATTATAAGTTATTAAAGCTAAAGAGCTATAAATATTTATTAATCTAATAGAAAACTTAAATAATTTTATAATTATAATAGTAAAGCAAATATAAGAGGTATAAAATATAATTATCTTAATATATAAAGAAAGAAAAGCAATTAAATACTTAAATAAAATTAAATATATTAATTAAATTAATATATATTTAAATAAAATATAATTTTAATATAGTAATATTTAAGAATAAGCTATTTTCCTAAGAAAGTCAAGTATCTTTTAATAAGCTTTATAAGATATAGGAATGCTTAATATTTTACTTAATATTATTATTATACTTATAAATAAAATAAATAAAGCAGGTATAATAAGCAGAGCAGGTTAAGTAAGCAGAATAAACTAATAGCTAAGTATATATATTATATTCTTAAAATTAAATAATTTAAACTTAAAGTTAAAGGCAAAGCTATTATTATTATTATTATTATTGCTTATGCTAAAAGAAAAGGCATTTAAGTTATTATTATTATATAAATAGTTATTAAAGTATTTAAAACTAATATATTTAGACTTATATAGCAAATTATTATTATTATTAAAGTGCTAAAAGCTTATATAAAATATAGTACCCCTAGGTATATATAGAGAATTTAGCTAAGAAAAAATAAAAGGATTATTATTATTATTTTCTTCTTATTTATGCTAAAAGATATAATAAAGTATATTTAGCTTATTCTATACTTAATAATTATAAGTATATTTATGTTTAAGCTTACCAATTTAGTCTGTAACTATTTAATTATATTATTCTATTAAGATATATATCTTATAAGTATAGAAATAAGTATTTTTAAAAGCTTAAACTTCTTTACTAATATTACTAAACTACTTAATAGCCTAATTTAATTAAATAACTTAGCAAGTATAATTATAAAAGACTATATTAATTATTTTTAATTTATTATATACTTTATAGGCAAGCTTAAGATATTCCTTTTGCTAAGATATTAAAATCTAAATATTTATTAGTATTATAATAATATTAAAATATAGCTATTTATATTAATATACTTATATTTATTATATTTATATTAAGAGCAGGTTCTTAACTTTATTACCTTATTATAAGTTTTTAAACAATTTAGCTAATATATATTTAATTATAATTATAGCTAAAATATATTTATTTATAATTATAGTTTAATTATATAATAGAAGTAATAAGTATATAAGTATTAAAAAGACATTATCTTATTATTAGCTAAAGGCTTATTGATTAATTATTTTATACTATTATAGTAAAGTTAAAGTAAAGGCTTATTCTTTATAAATATAAAAGTAATTAATTTATATAAATATTGCTCTATTAGATTAGCTAGATTCTTAATACTAAAAATAAAGCTTATTTACTTAGATAAAAGAAATAAATAACTAATAATATATAAGTATTACCTTGCTATTAACTAAGCTATTTCTTTTATTAATAAAATTATAATTCTTTTATTAACTTGCTTAACTATAAGTTATAATAAAGAAGAACTTAAAAGACATTTTAAAGATTTTTTAAAGTAAATAAATAAAGATTTAGAATATATTATTTATTAATCTAAGTATATTTTATTTGCAGTAAAATATATTGCAGCTGAAATCTATAATATTTTATTTAATTACTAGTTAATTTATATTATTAATTAAATATTAGCTTATATTTTATAGTTTGCTGCCTATTTTGATATCTTTATTGCCTATATAATATAATTAGTTTTTTAATAATAATAAATATTTAAAATTCTAGAATATATTAAATAATAAAGGAATAAAATAGTATAAGATTTTTTCTTTTTTTTATAAGGTTTTCTAAAGGATTTTAATAAATTTATAGTATTAAACTAATATAAAAGAAAAATATATATTATAAAAGTATATTAATTATTTATTCTGAGTATAGCTATTATAGTATACTTAAACCTATATAATAAGGTATATAGTTAAAGTATATATAAATATAAATATATTCTAAATAGCTTTATTATTATTATTTTAGGCTGCTAAGGATAGTACCCTTAAAAGGGAGGTAATTATAATATTTAGTATAATAAATTAGCTATTAAAATTACCTTTTATAAAGATCTTTAAGGGTTTAAGGCTAAGCATAAAAAATAATAAGATTAAGATATAAGATTAGCTCTGGGATCGTATATAAATAGATAGGGATTTTTATATTTTAATAGCAAAAATCAGTTCTATCTCAATATATTAACTTTTTTACTATACTACCGGTCCTCCTACGGAAGACTTATAGACTTATTCTTGTACTTGTATTTCATATTGCGTTTATCTATTACAAACTTATTATTTTATTAATTCTTTTTATATTTATTAAGTTAATAGATTTTATATAGAATATTATTATTATTAAATAATTTGAAATATATATTAAGGTTAATAAAGGATTAAAAGAATTATCAATAATAATTAAAGTATTATAATTATTTATAAACTAAACTATATTAATAGTATAAATAGCTAAAAAGCTAAAAAAGATTTATAATAATAAAGATAAAAAGATTATATTATTTAAAAAATAAAATTTAAAGTAAACTAAAAAGCTAATTATTAATATAGCTATAAATAAAAAGGAAATAGCTAAGGAATATAATAATAAGCTATTACCTTAAAATAAGTTATAAATAGTTTAATTTTTTAATTTTAAGTTATTCTTAAGTAATAAGAATAATAAGGTTAATTATAATATATAAAAGACAAATATAATTTAGAAGCTTAAATTCAATTTTAACTATTATTATTATACTTAAAACTGAATTATTTATATTAATAGTTATTTTATTAATGATATAGCTAAATATACTTATATTTACTTTAAATTAGATATTTATAATCTTATTAAAGACATTAATAAGTTCTTTAAATACTTAAATAAGCTTTATATAAATTAAAATAAAAATAATAATAATAAATATAAGTATTATAATTTTAACTAAAGAGATTGCTTTTTTAAAAAATCTTAATTAAATTTTATTATATTAATATTAAAGCTTAAAAAATAGATAAATAAATTATTAATAACCTAGAAAAAAGATTAATTATTAGCTATATAATTACTTTATTAATAACTAAAATATAAAAAACTTATAAGTTTAATTTTATTATTATTTAAAAATAATTAATAATGCTATTTATAACTATAATTAAAATAATAAATAACTAATTCCTACTTAGATATTATAAATTATTTATGCTTTTATTTGAATATTAGTTTTTATTAAAATAATAACTTTTATTATATAATTTATAAAAGTAATAAGTTTTAGTCTATTATATTATTAATTTCTTTTTAAGTAAGAAAATAAAAAAATTATTATTATATTAAGTATTTATTTTAAATATAGTAAGATAAGATATTATGCCTTTAAATATAAATTTAGAAAATTACTTTATAATTTTATAAATATTAATAAAATTAATATTAATAATAAAAAAAAAATAATAAAAAATATACCAATAATTATAAGTCTAAATCTAAAAAAAACTTAAAAAAATAAATAACCTCTACTAATAACATAATTAAAAATAATAAAGTTAAATAATTATTATTAAATAATTAAAAATATTCTTAAAATAATCTTTTTGCATTAAAATTTTTTATAGAGATTTATATTATAAGTAATTTATATCAATAAATAAAAATTAAAAAACTTATTAATATTAATATTATTAATTATATTTTTATTAACATTAATATTATATATTTTTTTTTAGAAAAATTTAATATTATATTTATGCCTTTAAATAAATTTAAACTAATATAAATATATAGTAAAATTAATTATTTATTTAATATTTATGCTTTTTATATAATATTGATTATTTAAGAAAAAACTTTTATATTAATATTATTATTTATTATTTATTATTAAATAACTTTAGATAAAAGCTATTAAAGCCTTCTTTAATTATAATATTTAATAAATATATTATTTGCTAAAAGGTTTTAAATAAGCTAATATTGAAGCTATATTTATAAGTTATTTATTGTTATTTATTTTATTATAGTAGACTATAAAAATATTTATATCTAAACTAAGAATATTCTTAGTTTTAATAATAATTAAAGAAGAAATTATAGTTATACTAATAATATAATTAATAGCGATATTAATTTAAATTTTAAAAAGACTTATTTTATTAATAAAGGAAAACTAAAATTAACTATTAGATATTAAAACTATTATAATAATATTTTTTATAAGTTATTTATTAATTAAGAAAAAAAACTAAAAGAACTTAGTTTTTTTAATATTAATAATAAAGCTTAATAAATTCTTAGCTTGCTATAAATTGCTTTAAGATTTAAAAGAATTAAATAAAGTTTTTATTATATTATTTACCTAAAAAGAAATTAAAATAAAGCTTTTTAAATAGCTATATAATATCCTTAATATATTTAATAAGCAATAATTTAAAGTTTTACTTAAATACTAAAATTATAACTATAAAATTAATTCAATTAATAAAATAAAAGACTTGCTAAAATTAAAGTTATATAATATAAGTTATTATTATATATAAAAAATAAAAGAATACTTAGATAATAATTTAATTAAAGGTTTTATTACTTTATTTAAAATATTATATATATTATTTATTCTATTTATATAAAAAAAGAATAATAGTTTATACTTTTATATTAATTACTAAAAACTTAATAATATTATAAAAAAAAACTATTATTTATTACTATTAATTAAAAAAGTAATAGCTAAAATAGCTAGATGCAAATACTTATCTAAAGTTAATATTATATTAATATTTAATAAAATAAGGACAAATCTAAATAGTAAAGAATATACATTTTTCTAATTTATTTTAATATATATATATATAAGGTCTTGTTTTTTCATCTGCAATTCCGGAACCCGCATATTGCAGTTATATAGACTTTGTACATTTAGCAAGCATGTAGCGGGTCTTGGCGCCAAGAAATAAAAATATTATAAAGTTTTACGGGAACGAAAAGCGGAAAGTAAATACTTTATTTTAAAATGGCTGTAACTTTACGAATATTCAACGTATTTAAAAGATAATTGTATTTTTGAAATTTTCGTCAAAAATAAACTTACTTAGTGTAATATATAATACCCCCTATAAAGCACTAGTATAAGGAGGGAGAAAAGCTTTAAGAAAAATATTTTTTATTTCCGGAGGTCTGCATATTACTTGCTATATATACCCAAAATCTTCGATATGAGCATACCCGCAAACTCGCATAAATCCGGCTATATACGCATATTGCGGGTTTCTGGGGTTTGCAGATATTAGACTTTTAAATAGATTAATATTATAATAAAACTATATTAGAAATATATTATTTAAATATATTAATAAGTTTTACTAAGCTTATATAAATAATATCCTTATTTATAATAAGATTTTCAAAAAATATATAAAGTATATTTATTTAATTCTTTAAAAACTTTAAGCAGCAGGTCTACAAATTAATATTAAAAAATATAAATTTAATATTATTAAAACTAAGTTTTTTAAAGTTATTATTAATAATAATAATATTAAAATAAACTTAAAAATGATTAAAATTGCTATACTATAATAAATATTAATAATAATAAAATAAATTTAAAGGTTTTTTAGCTTTTATAATTTTTATTATAAGTTTATAAAGAATTTTAAAAAAGTAATAAAAATATTAATTAATTTTATATATAAAGATATAAAATAAATATAAAATTATAAAATAGAAAAATTATTTAATATATTAGAAATAATAATAATAAAAGCTTTAGTATTATATTACTTTAATTTAAGCTTAAAATATATTTTAGAAACTAATTCTTTAAATAAAATTTATAATAATATATTATTATAAAAAAATAATAAAAGTAAAATATACTTAATTATACTTTATAATAAAAATCTAGACTTAGCAAAATAGAATTATAATATATATAATAAAGAGCTTTTAATTATTATTTATGCTTTTAAGTATTAATAATTTAAGCTAAAAGTTATTAAGACTTTAATATAAATCTTAATAAATTATAAAAACCTTAAAATTTTTATAATAATTAAGAAGCTATTTAGAAAGCAAATATAATAAGCTAAGGTCTTATTATAATATAGTTTTAAAATTTACTATTATATTGGCAAAAGCAATATTAAAATAAATATTTTAACTTATTAAGGATATAAAAATTAATAAAAATAAGAAAACTATTAAGTTTTATTATTATTAAATAATTTTAACCTCTTATTATTATAAAAGAAAAAATAACCTTAAAGCTTATTAGTATATAAGATTATTTAGCAGGTCAATAATATTAATAAAAATTATATTTATTATTAAAAAGCTATTAAATAAAGAATAATTAATTATATTAATAATATTAACCTTAAGTATATAAAAAGCAAATAACAAATATTATACTAATAATATAAACTATAAATACTTTAATTTTAGATTATTTACTTTATTAAAAAAATTTATAATTAAAAGCTAATTAACTACCTAAGAAATAAATAGAACTACTAAAATAATTAAGCAATATTATTATTAGCTTAAAATAATAATAATTATTAAGTAATATATTATTAATTATTATATTCGTTAATAAGCAAAAGTATTTTATAATAAACTAAATAGTCTGCTATATTTTTTATTAATATTTTAGCAATAATAATAAATTTTTAAAATAGATTTTATTATTAGTCTTCTAGAATATTAGAAAATAAATGGTATTTTAACTATTATATACTATTTAAGCAAAAACAAAACTATATATTAATATATTATAATAAACTAAGAATATTATTAGAAAAAACTATTTATATTCTTATTTATAAAGTTATTACTTAGTATAGATTATTAGATAATATAATATTAGACTATAAACCTTAATTTATATTAATATTATAAAAGTTATTATATATTAAACTTAAGATTAATAATAATAAATTAATAGCTTATTACCCTAAGACTAATAGATAAACTGAATAAGCTAATTAAGATATTAATATATATTTAAAAATATTTATTAGTTATTATTAAGATAATTAAATAAACTTATTATTAATAACAAAACTAGTTTATAATAACCTTTAATTAGCGGCTATTAGAATTACCTTATTTTTTATTAATTATAAGTATTACTCTAGAATGAACTTTAGACTAAATAATATCTTATATAAAATATAAATTATTTTAAAAGAAATATAGATTAATATAAAAGAGATTTAGGACTAAATAGCTAAGTATATTAACTATTGCTATAAAGATATTATATATAAAATTAATAATTAAGTATAGCTTAATATAGAAAATATTTAAATTAGTTATTTTAATAAGAAATTAAATAATAAGTAGATTAAGCTATTTAAGATTATAAAGAAAATTAATTACTTATATAAATTAAATCTGCTTAGAACAATAAAATATTTTAAGGTCTTCTATATTAAATTTTTTTATAAAGACCTAAATAACTTGTTATTAAAATAAAATAATTTAAAGCTTGAAAAAATATAGACTTAAATAAATTCTAGCTTTTAAATGCTCTTACAAATAAATGCTATTTAAAATAAAATAAAAAAACTAAAAATATAATAATAAATAATATAAAGCCAAAAGTTTTAATAACTTATAGGATATTATTATTAATTATTATAAGTAATACTTATAGTTGCTAAGTAATTTTAAAGATAATTATTATTTTAAATAGTATAAAAAACTATTTTAAAGGTAATATAAATATTTAATATAGTTAATAACTTTAGATTAGCTTAAACTATTTAGAAATATAGCTTTAATAATTAATAAAATTATAATATAAATATTTTCATTATATATTAATTTATATATTATATTTATATAGTTTATTATAAAATTATTATACTAATGCTTATATTCTTACCTAATATAGACTAGCTTTATAGTTATCTTAAGGATATAAATACCTCTTTTTCCTTTTTTTCCCCTTATTACTAATAGGTTAAATTAACTATAAAGTAATATTAATACCCTTATTAAAGAAGGCTTAAGCAGAGGAAAAGTATCTAAATAATTATAATATTATATAATATACTTTAAGAGGTATTTTTATACTAGTATAGATAATAAACTAATATCTTAATAATATATTATACTAAGAATTAATATCTCTAATAAAGGCATAATAATATAAATAATAGTTAAAGATAATTATAATAGCAAATAAGACTATATAAGAGCTTAAAAGCTAGCTTATAAAGCACTATAATATATTATAAGGTTATAATAAACCTGAAAGAGAGGGATACTATTATAGTTTAACTTAATATATTTATTTTAATATTACTTAATTAAACTTTAATATAGCTAGTAGAATTTTAGCTTAATAACTCTTACTATTATAAATTAAAGTTTAACATAAAAATATATTAAAGGCTAATATATTAAAGTTTTAGCTTATAGTATTTAATATAGAGTGCCTGCTTTTCTCTTTCTTTTCTCCTTTATCTTTAATGTTTTTATTAGTTAAGGCCCTATAAGAGCGGTTTTACACTACCAAGCTAGGTAGATAGTTAATATAAAGTACTAAAGAATATATAATATTTACCAAATAATAGAGAAAAGACATAGGTATTTTGGAGGCAAAAGATAAGAATACTTAATATATAAGTTTTAAACCATAGACTATTAATATTCTGGCTTATAGAAACTTTATAAATAAAATAGAAGATAATAACTAAATAAGATAAATAAATATTATCAAATTTAATAAGAAGTTTAAAGCATCAAGAGATTTAATAAATATGAAGCTATAAAGGCTTTTCAAAAAAAATTAAATTAAGTTAGTTAAAGGATATATAAAGGACTTTAAAGAAGTTAAAAAAGTCTAGAAGACTTATATTTTATATTTAATAAAGGGAAACTTCTTAGTCTCCTTTAATAAAGACTAAATTAATAACTTAAATAATTAAAAGTTATTTCCTAACTTAGTTTAAAGCACTTAATAGCTGCTAATACTATACTTTAATAATAAACCTTAAGATAATAATAAGCTTTTAATGCTTAATTCCTTATTATAAAATAAAGAAATTAATAATAAAATTTTAAAAAAAGAATCTAAAGCAAAAATTAAGGGTAACTAAGAAGAAAATAAGGATATTAATAAAGATAAAAATTAATTCTTACTTTAAGAATAATCTATATCTAATATAGAAGTATACTAATAAGGTAACTATTTAACCTAGAATCTTTAACTAAATACTTTAGAAATACTTAACCTGGAATCTTTTATTAAATACTTTTAAGGGAAAGGTATATGCAAATAATTAGGAATTACTAGATATTAAAATTAGATTAAAGTTAAAGTTAATTTTAAATAACAATTAATTAAATTCCTTTAAAGATAATAATAAAATATTATTATTAAATAGTATAGTAATACCTATAATACTGCTAAGAATTTCTTTATTAAGAGATTTAAGTTTTCAGAGGATATTAGCCTCTTATTTAGCTATATCCTTTTTATAGCAATTTAAGGACTAATAAAGGGTAAAAAGATACTGCTGATTAGTTATGTTCTAGGCTAAGTTATAATAATAAGAAGCGATTTCTTTCCCTTCCTTTAAGTTTTTATAGATTAAATCCTTAAGATTATTATAAATTTCCTTTTTTTTCTTTCAAATATAGTTCCCTAAAGAAAAATTAAAAAAGGTAAGTAATAAAATAAAAAATAAATAAGTATACTTTGATATAAATATATTATATTGTTTTTGCTAACTAGCAAGGATATAATTTCTATAATATTCTTAATTATTAAGAATATAGTATTCTTCTTATTTATTAAATTAAATATAAGAAGAATAAGATAAAAGTATTATCTTATTATAAGACTGCAATAATTAGAATAAATAAAGGCAATATTCATAAATTCAACTAAGTATAGCAAGAAGAAAAAGAGGGAAATATTAAAAAATAATAGATAAAAACCTTACTTTTTATGGTTTTGTAGTATTATACTAAGGAATTTAAGAAAGCAATATAAGGGCGTAATATTATGCCCTAGGCTATATAAGTAAATATTATATCCTAGGCTATATAAGCAGGTACTTTAGTCAGAGTATTATTAGTTAAATAAGCAAATTATTAAAGTAGATATTTATATAATATATTAAATATATTTTAGGCAAATAAGGCTTATAAGGGAAGTATATTCTATATGTTCTTTATATTTACCTTAGGCTATATAAATATTGCTCTTTTTTACTTAAATAAATCTGCTCCTTAATAATTAATATATTTATTCTTAAATACCCTTAATAAAGTTCTTTAAAATAAGTTATATATTTTCTTTATAGCTAAGTTAATATACTATGCCCTACTATAATTATATATAAAGCTTGTTATTACTTGCTAAGCGAACTTTACTATTCTAGAGCTATTGCAAGGCAAACAACTATTACGAATAGATATTTTAAGCTAGAAAGTAAAAATAATAATTTAATTATTAATAATTAAAGTTAAAATATTAGTAATAAGTAATTAATACAATAGTTGCTAAATAAGTAAGTATTAAAGATATTGCAGATATTAATTACGAAAGTAGAAAGAGTATATTTAGATTATTAGTTGCTTAGTGAATGTTTAAAGAAAAAACCTCTTTCTACTTTAAAAGACTACCTTATATAATCTTATAAAGACTAATAGTAAAAACTTATAAAAATATTCTATTCCTAAAAATAGTCTATTAGATACAAAGAAATCAATAATATTCATAAAATATAATAGACTATTGTTTCTTTTTTTAAGGTATCTTAATTAAAAAATTAGATTTATAGAATAATAAAGCAGTAAAAAATGGATAAATTACTAGCTATAAAGAATAAACTTTATTAAAGAACTAGTAAAACTATTAGATATTTAAATAATATTATTAATCTATTTCTAGTAGAATTAAAATGTTGCTACTATTTATTATATTTAAATAAAATAATTTAATCTGAAAAGTAATATATAATTACTTAAAACTATTGAAAAACTAATTAGCTAGTTTATCTATAGATAGATACTTAGTTATCGATAACTAATTATCCAATTATTACTATCTAATTATTACTTATAACAATATAATATAGTATATATTATTATAAAGTTATTTGAATTAATATTAGATTTTTATATTACTATTAATAAATATAATAGTTTTTAAAACTATTAACAAATACATTAATATTGTGAATAATATATATGAAATTTATGAAATTTATAAAGAAAAATATTATAGATTATTTTAAAATAATTAATAAATTTTAATTTAATTCTAATTTAAATTAATATAATAAATCTAAGTGAATTAAAATTATTTATTATATTAAAGAGAAAAATTGTTTATGAAATAGTATATTTTATATTATATATAAAAAGTAAAATAAATAATAATATAATTAATAATATTTATAAACTTATTAATTTAAATTATAATATTATTATAAGCTAATAGCTAAGCTCTAAACATTTTATATAAGATTATAAAAATAGTTTTAATTTTACTTTCTTCTATAATATTATAAATATTATATAATAATTAATTAAAACTATAAGTTTATTTTTTATTAATTTATATTTTTTAATTCAATAATAGTAAATAAAAAGGCTATAATAATAGCTAGTAAGAAATGTTAAATATATTAATATTAATAAATCTATTATTATAATAGAATATATAAACTTAATATAATAAATGTTTTTTTAGCTATATTATTATTTTATAATAAAAATATAATGATTTATTTTTAATTTAAAGTAGTTTAAATAGTTCCAATTTTTATTATTATTATTAGTTTTCTAATTATAAAATATATAAAAAATTTACAAAATTAAATATATTAAAAAGAGTATTATTGATTTTAAAGAGTTTACAATTAATAGCGTAGAAAAACAGCTATAATATATTATATTCAAAATTAAATATATTTAATCGATTTAAGAATATAAGTTAGTAATTAAATACTTTAAGAATATTAATAAATAATAAAAGAGTTTTAAATAGTAAACGAAGATTTACTTTTAAAAATATATAATAATAATATATAATTTTTTAATTTTAAAATAATTAAATATTAAAATGCGTTTAAAAAACAGTTATTAACAATAAGATTATATATTTTAAAAATAATATAGAAAGCTTATTATTATATCTATAAATTAGAAACTAGCTCTAAGAATACTTATATAATCTAAGCAATTTAAACGCTTTAATATATTAAAAAATTGATTATTAAGCTAAAAAAATATTTAAAAATTAAATTACTATGTTTTTGAAAAATATAAATATTATTTTATTTCTTAGTAAAAAGTTATAAAATTTAAGCTAAAATAGTGCTTAAGATCCCGTTTCTTATTTTAAAACAGCTATATCTTAACTAATATTATATACAATTTAAAAATAATAATATTTTTGGAATTCTTATTAAAAATACCTTTAATACAATATATAATACCCCTTATATAATCTTAGTATAAAGAGGGAATTAAAATAAAAAAAATAAAAAAAAAAAGTTTTTTTAGTTAGACTAAATAAGCAGATTAAGCGCCTAAAGCTACTTACAAGAATTAGTATTATTTATTAATAAATTAGCTTACTTAATTGCTTTAAAGCACTTATAAAACTAGATATAAAATTGCTTGCTTTGACTAAGTTTAAAGCGCTTAGAATACTTAAGTCTTAATCTATTAATTTATAGATATACTATTATTATATATATTTAAATTAACTTTTTACTTAAAAACTACTATTTTTAAAACTGTTTCTTATAGTATTCTTTTATAATATAAAATAATAATAATAAAAAAGCAATAAAAATAGAAAAAAATAATAATATAAATTAAGAATATAAAAATATAATATAGTTATTGCTATAAAAAATAGAAAAATAGAAGAAATTAATTATAAAAAAACTAAAAATTTAAATTTAAAGAAGTGTTGTAATCCAACCTAGTATACTTATTTTGATATTGCTCGGTTAAATCTCAGTACAGCCGGCAAAACCTCGGCTTAACAACTCCTACTATCGCAAACTAAAGCTCGATATAAAAACGTATTAAAAGCCGACGTATTAAAGTTCTAGCTTATAATATTTAGTATAAGATACCCGTTTTTTTTAATTTTAATTTTTATTTTTTTAGTATTTTCGTTAATTAAAGCTTTATAAAAACAATTTTATATTATTAAGCTAGATAGATAATTAATATTATACTAAAAATCTTTAACTACTATAACATCTAAAAGACAACATTATAAAATAAATTTTTTTCTAAAATATTAATAACTTAGTCCGTTCCGATACTAAATTCTATAGTCTTAATAACTAAATTCTATTCCGCTTAAATAGCAATCTATACTAATAAATTCGATATAATTTAAACGTAAAAATAAATTAGGCCTGATAAGAACTAGCTGTTGGAAAAATAATTTAATATTAACGAGAACTAGCTATTAAAAAAGCAATCTAGTAAATTATAAATAATCGATTCTAGAAAAAATATTATTAAAATAAAAAGTCTTTACGTCTATATAATAAATTAATATACTATTAGTAATATATTTTTTAATAATAAACAAACTAGCTATATTCGAAAAACTCGCTATTTATTTAAAAGAAAATCAAATTACTTAACTTATTACTCTATTAACTCTTTTCATATTTATTAAATTAATAAATTCTATATAAAATATTATTATAGTCGAGTAATTCGAAATATATATTGAAACTAATAGAAAATTAAAAGAACTATTAATAATAATCGTAATATTACGATTATTTATAGACTATATTATATTAATAATATAAATAGCTGAAAAACTAAAAAAAATCTATAATAATAAAAATAAAAAAATCGTATTATTTAAAAAACAAAACTCGAAATATACTAAAAAACTAATTGCTAATATAGCTATAAATAAAAAATAAATAATTAAAAAATAAAATAATAAATTATTATTTTAAACTAAACTATAAACAATTCAACTTTTTAATTCTAAATTATTCTTAAATAATAAAAACAACAAGGTTAGCTATAATATATAGAAGACAAATATAATTCAGAAACTAGAATTCAATTTTAACTATTATTATTATATTCGAAACTAAATTATTTATATTAATAATTATTTTACTAATAATATAACCGAATATATTTATATTCATTTTAAACTAAATATTTATAATTCTATTAAAAATACAGACGAGTTTTTTAAACATTTAAATAAGCTTTATATAAATTAAAATAAAAAAAATAATAATAAACGTAAATACCGCAATCTTAACTAGGGAAATCGCCTTTTTTAAAAATTTTAATTAAATTTTATTATATTAATATCGGAGCTAGAAAAAACAAATAAATAGATTATTAATAACTTAGAAGAAAAAATTAACCGCTAGCTATATAATTACTTTATTAATAACTAAAATATAAAGAACTTACTAGTTTAACTTCGTTATTATTTAGAAATAACTAATAATATTATTTGTAATTATAACTAGAATAGTAAACAATTAGTTTTTATTTAAAAACTATAAACTATTTATATTTTTATTCGAGCAATAGCTCCTATTAGAATAATAATTCCTATTGTCTAGTCCGTAAAAATAATAAGTCTAAGTCTATTATATTATTTTTTTTTTTAAACGAAAAAACAAGGAAGTAGCTATTATATTAAATATTTATTTTAAATATAGTAAAATAGAATACTATATTTTTAAATATAAACCCGGAGAATTATTTTATAATCCCGCGGATATTAACGATAACAAACAGGAAAAATAGGAATACGCTAACGATTCCGAGCTTAAATCTAAAAAAAACTCGAAAAACGAATAATTTTTACCGATAATACAACTAGAGGTAATAAAATTAAAATATTATTATTAAATAGCTATAGATATTTCTAGAATAACTTTTTTATACTAAAATCTTTTATAGAAATTTATATTATAGATAGTTTATATAAACAAATAAAAATAGAAAAACTTATTAATACTAATACTACTAGTTATATTTTTATTAATATCGATTTCGTATATTTTCTTTTAGAAAAATTTAATATTATATTTATATTTTTAAGTAAATCTAAATTAATATAAGTATATAATAGAATTTACTGTCGATTTATTATTTACACTTTTTATATAATACTAACTATCCAAGGGAAAATTGTTTAGTTAATACTATTTCTTATTACTCGATTAGGAATATATTTATTTATTATTAAATAACTCTAGATAAAAACTATTAAAGCTTTTTTCAACTATAACGCTTAGCGAGTATAATATTTACTAGAAAATCTTAAATAAACCGATATCGAAGCTATACTTGTAAGCCGCTTATTGCTATTTATTTTATTATAATAGACTATAAAGACGTCTATATTTAAACTAAGAATATTTCCGGCTTCGATAATAATCGAAAAAGAGATTATAACTACGCCGCCGGCGCGACCGGTAGCAACGCTAACTCGGATTCTAAAAAGACTTATTTTATTAATAAAGAAAAACCAAAATTAACTATTCAATATTAAAGCTATTATAGTAATACTTTTTATAAACTATTTATTAACTAAAAAAAAAAACCGAGAAAACTCAGTTTTCTTAATATCAATAATAAAACTTAACGGATATTTAGTTTACTATAAACTATTTTAAAACTCGGAGAAACTGAATAAAATCTCTATTATATTATTTATCTAAGAAAAAATCAAAGCGAAATTTCCTAAATAACTATATAATACTCTTAATGTATTCGATAAGCAATAATTTAAAGTTTTATCTAAATACTGAAGTTACGACTATAAAATCGACTTAACTAGTAAAATAAAA
This sequence comes from Bacidia rubella, assembly GCA_032158265.1. NCBI lineage: Eukaryota > Fungi > Ascomycota > Lecanoromycetes > Lecanorales > Ramalinaceae > Bacidia > Bacidia rubella. Next base: position 651,250 of record JAVTIF010000005.1, on the reverse strand, counting down.
GACTTACCGAAATCGAAATTATATAATATAAACTATTATTATCTATAAAAAATAAAAAAATATTTAAATAACAATTTAGCTAAAAGGTTTATTATTTTATTTAAAATATTATATATATTATTTATTCTATTTACATAAAAAAAGGATAATAGTTTACACTTTTATATTAATTACCGGAAGCTTAATAATATTACGAAAAAAAACTATTATTTATTATTATTAATCGAAGAAATAATAGCTAGAATAGCTAAATATAAATACTTATTTAAAATCGATATTATATTGGCATTTAATAAAATAAAAATAGATTTAAATAATAAAAAATATACTTTTTTTCTAATTTACTTCGGTATATATATATATAAAACTTTGCTTTTTAGACTTTTAAACAAATTAGTATTATAGTAAAACTATATTAATAATATATTATTTAAATATATTAATAAGTTTTACTAAATCTATATAAATAATATTTTTATTTATAATAAGATTTTCAAAGAATATAAAAAATATATTCGCTAAGTTCTTTAAAGACTCTAAATAGCGGATTTACAAGTTAATATTAAAAAATATAAGTTTAATGTTATTAAGACTAAGTTTTTTAGAATTATTATTAATAATAATAGTATTGAAATAGACTTAGAAAAAATTAAGACTATTATATTATAGTGAATACTAATAATAATAAAATAAGTTCAAAGGTTTTTTAGCTTTTGCAATTTTTATTATAGATTTATAAAAAACTTCAAAAAAATAATAAGAGCATTAATTAATTTTATATATAAAAATATAAAATAAACATAGAATTATAAAGCAGAAAAATCGTTTAATATATTAAAATAAAAAATTTAAAAGCTCTAGTATTATATTATTTTAATTTAAGCTTAAAATATATTCTAGAAATTAATTTTTTAAATAGAATTAACAATAATATATTATTATAAAGAAATAGTAAAAATAAAATATATTCGGTTATATTCTATAATAAAAATCTAGACCTAATAGAACAGAATTATAATATATATAATAAAAAGTTTTTAGTTATTATTTATGTTTTTAAATATTAATAACCTAAGCTAGAAGCTACTAAGATTCTAGTATAAGTCTTAACCGATTATAAAAATTTTGAAACTTTTATAATAACTAAGAAACTATCTAGAAGATAAATACAATAAACTAAAATCTTATTATATTATAATTTCAAAATCTACTATTATACCGGCAAAAGCAATATTAAAACGGATGCTTTAATTCGCCGAGGATATAAAGACTAATAAGAATAAAAAAATTATTAAATTTTGCTATTACTAGATAAGTTCAATCTTTTGTTATTATAAAAAGGAAAGTAGTTTTAAAACTTATTAGTATATAAGACTATTTAGTAAACTAATAATATTAATAAAAACTATATTCGTTATTGAAAAGCTATTAAACGAAAAACAATCGATTATATCGATAATATTAGCTTTAAATATATAAAAAGCAAATAATAAATACTATATCGATAAAACAAACTATAAATATTTTAATCTTAGATTATTTATTTTATTAAGAAAATCTATAATTAGAAGCTAGTCGGCTATTTAGAAGTAAATAAAACCACTGAAATAATTAAGCAATATTATTATTAGCCTAGAATAATAAAAACTATTAAATAATATATTGCTAATTATTATATTTGCTAATGAATAAAAACATTTCATAATAAACTAAATAGTCTATTATATTTTTTATTAATACTCTAATAATAATAACGAGATTTCGGAATAGATTTTATTATTAATCTTCCGGAATATTAGAAAATAAATAGTATTCTAACTATTATATACTGTTTTAGTAAAAATAGAAACTATATACTAATACGCTGCGACGAGCTAGGAACATTATTAAAAAAAACTATTTGTATTCTTATTCGCGAAATTATTGCTTAGTACGGATTATTAGATAATATAGTATTAGACTACGGACTTTAATTCGTATTAATGTTATAGAAGTTATTATATATTAAATTTAATATTAATAGCAACAAGTTAATAATCTATTATTCTAAAACCGATAAACAAACCGAACGAGCTAATTAAGATATTAATATATATTTAAGGATATTCGTTAATTATTATTAAAATAATTAAATAGATTTACTATTAATAATAAAACTAGTCTATAGCAATTTCGATTTAACGGTTATTAGAATAATTCTATTTTTTATTAATTATAAATACTATTCTAGAATAAACTTCAGACTAGATAATATTTTATATAAAATACAATATAATTAGTAGCTAGCTATTTAAGCTGTTAATATTTCTAGTAAAATACAAGCTATTTTAGAAGAAATACAAATTGGTATAAAAAAGACTTAAAACCGAACAACCGAGTATATTAACTATTACTACAAAAACGTTATATATAAAATCGGCGACTAGATATAGTTTAATATAGAAAATATCTAAACTAGTTGTTCTAGTAAAAAATTGAATAACAAATAGATTAGACTATTTAAAATTACAAAAAAAATCGGTTACTTATACAAGTTAGATTTATTTAAAACAATAAAATATCCTAAGATCTTCTATATCAAACTGCTCTATAAGGATTTAAATAATCCGCTACTAGAATAAAACAATTTAAAGCTTAAACTAATTATTGTTAATAGATAAAAAAAAATACGAACTCGAATAGATTCTAGTTTTTAAATACTTTTATAAACAAATACTATTCAAAATAAAATAAATAAACTAAAAATACAACGATAAATAATATAAAACTAAGAGCTTTAATAACTTATAGAATATTGTCGACAATTACTATAAATAATATTTACGGTCGCTAGGTAGTTTTAAAAACAACTATTATTTTAAATAGTATAAAAAACTACTTCGAAAATAATATAGATATTTTACGCGATTAATAACTTTGGATCGGTTTAAATTGTTTAGAAATATAGCTTTATAATCGATAAAGCCGCAACGTGAATATTTTAATTATATACTAATTTATATATTATATTTATAAAGCTTACTATAGAACTACTATACTAATATTTATATTCTAATTTAATATAGACTAGCTCTGTATTTATTCTAGAAATATAAATACTTCTTTCTTTTCTTTTTCTCTTCTTTTTTTTATTTCACGCCGCTAGAAGAGCAGCGAAAATATTAGTAAAAAAACTTATATAAATAACAAATATAGCTATAACGCTATATAATACGCTTTAAAAGGTATTTTCATACTAGTATAGATAATAAACTAGTATTCTAGTTATATATTATAGTAAAAACTAATATCTCTAGTAAAAGTATAATAATATAAATAATAGCTAAAAATAGTTATAATAGCAAATAAAACTATATAAAAACTTAGAAACTAGTTTATAAAATATTATAAAGTATTATAATATATTATAAAATTATAATAGACTTGAAAAAAAGAAATACTATTATAACTCGATTTAGTATATTTATTTTAATATTACTCGGTTAAACTTCGATATAGCCGGTAAAATCTCGGCTTAATAACTTTTACTATCGTAAACTGAAGTTCGATATAAAAACGTATTAAAAGCCAATATATTAAAACCTTAGCTTATAGTATTTAATATAGAGTGCCTGCTTTTCTCTTTCTTTTATTTTTTATTTTTAGTATTTTTGTTAGTTAGAGCTCTATAAGAGTGGTTTTATACTACTAAGCTAGGTAGATAGTTAATAAGAAATAGAAGTATTTTAAGAATAAATAATAATAAAAATATTTAGAATAAAATTCTATTATTATTAATTAAATTAGTTTAGATTTTAATATAAATTGTTGTAATCCGACCTTGTATGCTCATTTTGATATTGCTTAGTTAAACCTTAGTATAGCCAGCAAAACCTTAGCTTAATAACTCCTATTGTTATAAACTAAAGCTTAATATAAGGACATATTAAGAGCTGATATGTTGAAGCCTTAGCTTATAGTATTTAGTATAGGGTGCTTGCTTTTCTCTTTCTTTTCTCTTTTATCTTTAATATCTTCATTAGTTAAAGCCTTATAAGAGCGGTTTTACACTATTAAGCTAAATAAATAATCAATATTATACTAAAGATCCTTAATTATTATAATATTTAGGAGATAACATCGCAAAACAAAACCTCTCTTAAGACATTAATAGCTTAGTCTATTCTAATACCAGGTTCTGTAGTTTTAATAGCTAGGTCTTACCCTGCTTAAATAATAACTTATACTAATAAACCTAATATAACCTAAGCATAAGACTAAGTCAGGCCTGATGAAAGCTAGCTATTAGAAAAGTAATTTAATATTAATAAGAGCTAACTATTAGAAAAGCAATCCAATAAATTATAAGTACCTTAATTAACTTTAAAAAAAACATTATTAAAATAAAGAATCTTTATGCCTATATAATAAATTAATATACTATTAATAATATATTCTTTAATAATAAATAAGCTAGCTGCGCTTAAAAAGTTTATTATTTACTTAAAAGAAAATTAAATTATTTAACTTATTATTTTATTAATTCCCTTTATATTTATTAAGTTAATAGACTTTGTATAAAATATTATTATAGTTAAGCAATTTAAAGTATATATTAAGGCTAATAGAAAATTAAAAGAACTATTAGCAATAATTAAAGTATTATAATTATCTATAGACTATATTATATTAATAGTATAAATAGCTAAGAAGCTAAAAAAAATCTATAATAATAAAGACAAAGAGATTATATTACTTAAAGAACAAAACTTAAAATATACTAAAAAGCTAATTACTAATATAGCTATAAATAAGAAAAAGATAACTAAGGAATAAGATAATAAGCTATTACCTCAGGCTAAGCTATAAATAGTTTAATTTCTTAATTTTAAGTTATTCTTAAATAATAAAAATAGCAAAGTTAACTATAATATATAAAAGACAAATATAATTTAGAAGCTTAAATTTAAATTTAATTATTATTATTATATTTAAGATTAAGTTATTTATATCAATAGTTGCTTTATTAGTAATATAGCTAAATATGCTTATATTTGCCTTAAATTAAATGCTTATAATCTTATTAAAAATATAAATAAATTCTTTAAATATTCAAATAAGCCTAACATAAATTAAGATAAAAAGAATAATAATAAATGTAAATACTACAATCTTAATTAAGGAAATCGCTTTTTTAAAGAATTTTGGTTAAACTTTATTATATTAATATTAAAGCTAGAAAAAATAAATAAATAAATTATTAATAACTTAGAAAAAAAGATTAACCGCTAGCTATATAATTGCCTTATTAATAACTAAGATACAAAGAACTTATTAGCCTAACTTTACTATTACTTAAAGGCAACTAATAATACTATTTATAACTATAACTAAAATAATAAATAATTAGTCCTTGCTTAGAAGCTATAGACTATTTATATTCTTATTTAAGCAATAGCTTTTATTAAAGTAATAATTTTTATTATTTAGCCTATAAAAGCAATAAGTTTAAGCTTATTATATTATTAACCTCCTTTTAAGCAAGAGGACAAGGAAATAACTATTATATTAAATATTTACTTTAAATATAGCAAAACAAGATATTATGCCTCTAAATATAAACCTGGAAAATTACTTTATAACCTTATAGATATTAATAAAATTAATATTAATAATAATAAGCAGGAAAAACAGGAATATACTAATGACTTTAAGCCTGAGTCTAAAAAAAACTCAAAAAACAAGTAACCTTTATTAATAATATAGCTAAAAATAATAAAGTTAAAATATTATTATTAAATAACTATAAATACTTTTAAAATAATCCTTTTGTATTAAAACCTTTTATAGAAACCTATATTATAAGTAATTTGCATAAATAAATAAGAATAAAAAGACTTATTAATATTAATATTATTAGTTATATTTTTATTAACATTAATCTTATATATTCTTTTTCAGAAAATTTTAATATTATATCTATACTTTTAAGTAAGCCTAAACTAATATAAGTATATAATAAAGTTAATTATTAATTTATTACTTATACTCTTTATATAATATTAATTATCTAAGGGAAAACTATTTAGTTAATACTATTCCTTATTACTTAATTAAGAATATATTTACTTATTATTAGATAACCCTAGATAAAAGCTATTAAGGCTTTCTTTAACTATAATATTTAACAAATATAATATCTGCTAAAAGGTCTTAAATAAGCTAATATTAAAGCTATACTTATAAACTGCTTATTGCCACCTATTTTATTATAATAGACTATAAAAGCGCTTATGCTTAAACTAAAAATGCCCTTAGCTTTAATAGCAGTTAAAAAGGAAACTATAGCTATACTAATAGTATAATTAATAATAATACTGATTTGGATTCTAAAAAGATTTATTTTATTAATAAAAAAAAACTAGAATTAACTATTAAATATTAAAGCTATTATAGTAATACCCTTTATAAGTTATTTATTAATTAAGAAAAAGAACTAAGAAAACTTAGTCTTCTTAATATCAATAATAAAGCTTAATAAATACTTAGCTTGCTATAAATTGCTTTAAGACTTAAAGGAATTAAATAAAGTTTCTATTATACTATTTATTTAAGAAGAGATTAAAGTAAAGCTTCCTGAATAGCTATATAATACCCTTAATATATTTAATAAGCAATAATCTAAAGTTTTACTTGAATATTGAAATTATAATTATAAAATTAATTTAACTAATAAAATAAAAAACTTGCTAAAATTAAAGCTATATAATATAAACTATTATTATTTGCAAAAAATAAAAGAATACTTAGATAATAACTTAGCTAAGGGTTTTATTACTTTATTTAAAGTATTATATATATTACTTATTCTATTTATACAAAAAAAGAATAATAGTTTATGCTTTTGTGTTAATTATTAGAAGCTTAATAATATTATAAAAAAGAATTATTATTTATTGCTATTAATTAAAGAAGCAATAGCTAAAGTAACTAGATATAAATATTTATTTAAGATTAATATTATATTAATATTTAATAGAATAAAGATAGATTTAAGTAATAAAAAACATATTTCCTTTTTAATTCATTTTAATATATATATATATAAGGTCTTGCCTTTTAGACTCTTAAATAAACTAATATTATAGCAAAACTATATTAATAATATGCTATTTAAATATATTAATAAGTTTTGTTAAGCTTATATAAATAATATCTTTATTTATAATAAAACTTTCAAAGAGCATAAGAAGTATATTTGCTAAGTTTTTTAAAGATTCTAAGTAGCAGGTTTATAAGCTAATATTAAAAAATGTGAATTTAATATTACTAAAATTAAGTTCCTTAGAGTTATTATTAGCAATAATAGCATTAAAATAGACTTAGAAAAGATTAAAGCTATTATATTATAGCAAATATTAATAATAATAAAATAAGTCTAAAAGTTCCTTAGCTTTTATAACTTTTATTATAAGTTTATAAAGAACTTTAGAAAGATAGTAAAAGCATTAATTAACCTTATATATAAGGATATAAAGTAAGCATAAAGTTATAAAGCAGAAAAGTTATTTAATATATTAAAAAAGATAATAATAGAAGCTTTAATATTATATTATTTTAATTTAAGCTTAAAATATATTTTAGGAATTAATTTTTCAGATAAAATTAATAATAATATATTATTATAAAAAAATAGTAAGGGTAAAGTATATTTAGTTATATTATATAGCAAGAACTTAGACCTAGTAGAATAAAATTATAATATATATAACAAAAAGCTTTAAGCTATTATTTATACTCTTAAATACTAATAATTTAAGCTAAAAGCTATTAAGACCTTAATACAGGTCTTAACTAACTATAAGAACTTTAAAACCTTTATAATAACTAAGAAGCTATTTAGAAAATAAGTATAATAAGCTATGATCTTATTATATTATAACTTTAAAATCTATTATTATACTAGCAAAAGCAATATTAAGGTAAATACCTTAATTTGCTAAGGGTATAAAAACTAATAAGAATAAGAAAATTATTAGGTTCTGCTATTATTAAATAAGTTTAACTTCTTATTATTATAGGAGGGAGAGCAGCTTTAAAGCTTATTAATATATAAAACTATTTAATAAGCTAATAATATTAATAAAAACTATATTTATTACTGAAAGGTTATTAAATAAGGAATAATTAATTATATTAATAATATTAACCTTAAGCATATAAAGAGTAAGTAATAAGTGCTATATTAATAAAATAAGCTATAAATGCTTTAATCTTAGATTAATTATTTTATTGTGACGGAGTCACCGCAGGTGGAAGTCTTGGCGGCTGACTAATTAAAACTAGTCAGCGCGGAATCAGTTCCGCCTACGCGTATCTAGTTGTTGTTGTTATATAATAGCTTTTCTTTTCTTAACGAATGTCTTGTAATTACTATTTAATAAAAACCTAGTTACTACCCTTATATTATGTTTGTTTACATATTTTTAGGCTATTATACCAGCCTACCTTGTCTTTAACATTTTATACGACTATGCTGGACACCGGCGAGTCTTTAGTCTAAAATACCCCGATATATAGCCTAGAATTTGGATTATAATAGTCTAACCTGCCTAATAAGAGCAAACAACCCTTAATAGCTTTCCTAGAGCTTTAATTAGACCTCTCTAATAGCTCTATTATCCGTTTCAAACCTCCTTATATAATTAATAATTATATCTTCCTTAATTATACGGACTACCACAAGAAATACCCCGATAAATAGCTCCATTATAGCTCTAATATACTAATAGCCGCCAATTACCTCTATAACTAAGCTGAGGACTAATAAGCTTAAATTAAAGAGCTTAAAAAAGAGCTAAATAAAGCAAAAGATTATATTGTATAAGCTAAAGAAATTGCGACTATAGTTTAATATACTGCTAAAATATTATACTCCCCTAAAATCGCTAATTTAGAGCTCTATAGCGGTGACCGTAAGAGGCTCGACTAATTCTTATTTAGTTTTAACTATAAGCTTACTATAAACGCCAACTTTTTTCTTTTTAAATATACTAAAATCGTGTACTCATAGTAACGCTTTAAGGATAGAGCTATAGCCACCCTATTATACCTTATAGACGGAAATAAGTATACTTATATTAATACAATATCTCGCTTTATTGAAATACTCCATATTAACTATAGGGATTTTAATTAAAAAAGCACCACTTAATAAGAGCTTCAATATCTAAGATAAAAGCAGAGCGAGTTCCTAACTTACTATAATTGCTTCTAAGAGTATAATACAAAAATAGGCTATAATAAAGAAGCCCTTAAGACCTACCTAATAGAAGGCTTTAGTTATAAGCTTAAGCAGCTTATAATACCTCTTAAAATTGAAGATATAGATTTCTAATAGCTCGCTGCTTTGTTGACTAAATTTGATAACTGCTATTATATTACTAATTAGAATATCTAAGTTTAATAGTTTTCTTATTAATAGGCTAGCTTAGGCTATATTATCCGCTATATAGTGTCTATACTAGTAGCCGCTTTAGTGAATACTACCTATTAGACTAGTACTATAACTACTATAATTAAGCTAGTATTTACGATTAGCTATATTATTAACCTAACTAAGAACTCTAACGCGATAGATATTAACACTATCTATATATAAAAGGGACCTCGAGTACTATTGTTTTAAGCCGAAAAGAACCGTTGCCGACAGAACAACCTCTATAGCTATTGCGGTAAGCTTATAACTATAGATTACTGCGCCGCTACCTGCTTGTATAAGCCTAAGTTTCATATTTCCTCGGTTATTATCTAACTTAGTTTCGAGAGCGACTCTATTAATTAAGAATACTAAAGTTTTTTGCACGAAATCGTATATAAGGGGCTAATAGAGGATTAAGCCTATTAGCCTATATATTCTAGAATCTATTATAACTATCTAAGATACAGAATTTTAACCTGTTTTATACCTTAGATATACCTAATAGGAATTAAGAAGTTTCTATTTTAATAGATATTAGTACCTTTAGCTATACTTTTATTAACTAATTTTTTATGCTCTAGTATTCTATTTTTTTATATCTGCTGAAAGATTTATAAATACTAACTATTTTTGAAAATAAGCCTGTTTCTTTAGAGCCTATTATTTATTATATTTGTATTTTTTTGCGACTTCTTTATAGCAATTAGAAGCCGATTTTATTCTTCGTTACTAAGCTCCTGGGTTACTCTGTTGTCTTAGGCGACCCTTGGCTTAAAGCCTATTGAACTTGCATTGACTATAAAAACCAGTTCTTTTTATATTACCCTTTAGCAGCTTAGAGCTCCCTTGAACCCCATACCGTAATTCCGTTAGGTAACCCTATAATAATATCAAATGCTATATTCTCCTTTAACATTTATACCATTCAAATTTCCTTATTTAAGCGTACGATAAGACGACGCGGCCATAAACTGTTTGTCGTTTTATTTGAAAATATCGACAAGGCCTTAAACCCTAAGCTGAAATCTAACCTAAAGACTAAACTTTTTAGCAAGTATTACAACCTTGCTAATACCTTTTTTCAACAAGTTTTTGATATTCTACCCTTTAAGCGCCCTAAAAAAGACGTCAAGATCTCTATCTAAGAAGGCAAAATACCTCCTTAGGGCCCGCTATATAGTATATCCCGTGATAAACTCCTAGTTATGCAAAAATACCTGAAAGACAACCTAGAAAAAAGCTTTATATAGCTTAGCTCCTTTTTTATAATAATATCTGTCCTCTTTGTAAAAAAGCCTAGAGGTAGCCTACGCTTCTATGTAGACTATTAAGCTTTTAATACTATTACTACTAAGAATAGATATTCTTTACCCCTAATTTAGGAAACTTTTAATAACATTTATTATACTAAATGTTTTACTAAACTCAATATTATTGCGGTTTTTAATAAACTTTGGATAGCTAAAAACAAAGAATATAAAACTGTATTCCGCACCTATTTTAGCCTATATAAATATTAAGTTATGTTTTTTAGTCTGTGCAACGCTCTTATAAAATTCCAAAACTTTATTAATAATGCTCTAAAAAAGTACTTAAATGACTTCTATATTACTTATACTAATAATATTTTTATTTATAATAAGAATAAGAAGAAATACACCTGTTATATCTATTTTATTCTTAAAGTATTCCGCAAAATAGGTCTCTAAGTTGATATTAATAAATGCGAATTCAATACCTAAGAAGTTAAATACTTTAGACTTATTATTTCTAATAAGGGTATTAAAATAGACCTAGTCAAAATCGCTATTATCCTAGATTAAGTATCCCCCCGAAATATCAAAGAAATATAGAGTTTTTTAGGGTTCGCCAATTTCTATCGTTATTTTATTCTCGGCTTTAGCGTTTTTGCTCGTTTTCTAATAGTTTTTATTAAGAAGGACATTAAATATAAATAGATAACAGCCTATAAAGAAGCCTTTTTACGCCTTAAAACTGTTTTTACTTAGGTATCTGTCCTCCGCTATTTCAACCCTGAAAATAAGATTATTGTCGAAACTAATATTTCTAATAAAATCGTTGCGGAAGTGCTTTTTTAATATAATAGTAAAGGACTCGTCTAACCCGTTGCTTTTTTTTCTATTAAAATAGTGCCCGTTAAATATAATTACAAAATCTATAACAAAGAGCTCCTTGCTATTATCCGTGTTTTCGAGGAATAGCGACCTGAGTTACAAGATTCTAAATACCCTATTAATATAATAATAGACTATAAGAATCTCAAGTACTTTATAACTATTAAACTCCTTACGCCTTACTAGGCCCGCTAGGCCTAGTTTATTTCGCAGTTTGACTTTAAGATCCGTTATAGACCTAGCCGCTAGAATATTATTGCTAATATTCTAACTCGCTATATAAATAGCTTATAAATGAAAAAGCACTACAACTAGCAGACCCTATTTAAGCCCGAAAACATTCAACTTTATATTATTAGCTTTATAGCTAATAATATAGATTTTTAAGCTACTATTAATAAGCTAAATCCCTTCCTTGAAAACGTAGATATAAACGCTATTATAACTAACTATTAGATATTTTCGGAGCCTTTAGAATAAGCTAAAAATTTTATAGATCTATTTATAATCGATAACTTTGTAGCTAAAATAACTGAAAATAAAGAATACCAAAAGATCTATAATACTATCGCTCGCGGAGACCGCAAGTATAAGTATTTTTTTATCGCTGAATGCAAGTTCTAGGGCTTTTATATTATATATTAGAAGAACTAATTCTTAGTGTTAACAATAAACAACTACTATATTAATATAATTTATTTTTATTATAACCTATTTATAATAAGTTATCTAGGCTGAGAGTATACTTATAAACTCCTTTCTAGGAACTACTAATAGCCTAATATAATCGCTAATATCAAGAAATATTGCTAAAACTATTATATTTGCTTTAGAGCCAAAGCCTTTTAAGTTAAAAAATAAAGAGTCCTAAGGCCTTTCGAAGTCCCTTAGCAATGCTAGCGCCATATTTTAATTAATTTTATTGTTATGCTCTTTAAGAGCATAGACTTTTGGGGTTAGAAAGTCACTAATATTATAGTAGTCTATAACCGCCTCTCTAAACAATCTTATATCGAGGCAATAAATAGTATCTCCGCTGAAAATACTGCTAAAGCCTTTATTTAAGTAGTCTAGAAGCATTACGGCGTCCTAGAAAGCATTGTTTCTAACTGCGGTATCCAATTCATTAACAGCTTTTGGGACCAACTCTGTCAACGACTAGGCATTAAAGCCAACCTCAATACCGTGTTTCACCCCTAGATTGACAGTCAAACTAAGCGCTATAATCAAGTACTAGAAATTTATCTTCGAATCTTTACGACTTAGCTCTAAGACGACTGGGCTTTATATCTCTTTTAGAGTGAGTTTATCGCTAATAATATCTATTCTGAGTTTATTGGAACTATTCCGTTTTTAGTTAATTCAGGCCAACACCTTCGTATAGGCGTTAAGCTGCTTATTAATTATCCCGAAGATATTACAGCTACTAAGCGGCGTCAGCGAATCCGCGCTGACGATTTTATTGAGAAAATGGACGCTATTAATAAGGCTTTATATACTTAAATGATTTATGTTTAAGCTTAATAAGCTTAATATGCGAATGCTCACCGTGTTTACGCTTTAAAATATAAAATCGATAACGAAGTTTAACTGGATATCCGCAATTTGTTCACTCCTCAACCTACTAAGAAGCTCGCTAATAAACATAGCAGTCTATTCAAGATTATTAAAATAGTCAGCCTTTATATATACCACTTAGAGATATTTAACTCTTAGTTAATTTATAATATCTTTTATGTTTCTTTACTATATCCCGCTGCTAATAATTTATTATTAGGCTAGATTATTCTATTTTTATTAGCTGAGACTAACGTGGAGAGCAATTAGATCTGCGAAGTTAAAAAGGTCCTCGCCTTAAAAATATACTATTGCTAAATCTAATATATAATAAAGTATCAGGGCTATAATAAGCCTAAATAGACCAATCTCGATGATTTTATTGACGCTTTTAAGGCTATCGACGAGTACTATAATATTTATCCGAACTAAGTTAAATAGAAAACCTAGCTTATAAAGTATATTATTGACCTAGAAAACGACTATATACCGAGCAATAATAATAATAATAATTCCGACTTAAATATAAAAGCCTTAACTTTAAACACGCTCTAGGTAGCCCTAGCGGCGCTACCCGTCCGAGCACCCGCCCTTAGTTCCGCCTTAAACCCCGCCGCCCCCGCTAAAATCCTTTTTCTTCCTTTGAAGCTTTTTTTTAAGCTTAGACCCGTTTATACCACCCCCGGACCCATTATAACTAACCCGAGACTTATTGCATTATTTCTTATATATACTCCGACCCCGTTTCGCTCCCAAAAATGCGTACATACGCGAGCATATGAAAAAAATATTCAAAATACCGTATTTCAACTAAAAATAACATCTTTATATATAGATTTCGCGGCCTAATATGCGCCGTCCCCTTAACTTCCCTTTGACTTTCCCGCTATTCACACTTATTGCCCAGAGTAATACCTAGCGTAAAGACCTAGTTACCTAGCGTAGAAAGCTAATTGCCCGGAGCTCGTTATTAACCCAATAAATCGACTTTTGGAGGGGGGTGCTATGACGGAGTCACCGCAGGTAGAAGTCTTGGCGGCTAACTAATTAAGACTAGTCAGCGCGGAATCAGTTCCGCCTACGCGTATTTAGTTGTTGTTGTTATATAATAGCTTTTTTCTTCTTAACAAACGTCTTGTAATTACTATTCAATGAAAACCTAGTTACCACCCTCATATTTATTAAGGAAATTTATAATTAAAAGCTAATTAGCTATTTAAGAGTAAATAGGACTGCTAAAATAATTAAGCAATATTATTATTAACCTAGAATAATAAAAACTATTAAGCAATATATTATTAACTATTATATTTGCTAATAAGCAAAAGCACTTTATAATAAATTAAATAATTTATTATACTCCTTGTTAGTACCCTAGCAATAATAGCAAGATCTTAAAATAAATTTTATTATTAGTTTTCTAGAATATTAGAAAATGAATAATATTCTAATTATTATATATTATCTTAGCAAAGATAAGAACTATATATTAATATACTGCAATAAATTAAGAATATTATTAGAAGAAATTGCTTATATTTTTATTTACGAAATTATTGCTTAATATAGACTACTAGATAATATAGTATTAGATTGTGGATTTTAATTTATATTAATATTATAAAAGTTATTATACATTAGACTTAATATTAATAATAATAAGTTAATAGCTTATTACTCTAAGATTAATAAATAAACTAAATACGCTAATTAAGATATTAATATATACCTAAGGACATTTATTAATTATTATTAAAATAATTAAGTAAACTTACTATTAATAGTAAAATTAGCTTATAATAACCTCAAATTAATAATTACTAAAATAACCCTATTCTTTATTAATTATAAGTATTATCTTAGAATAAACTTTAAACTAGATAATACTTTATATAAAATATAATATAATTAGCAGCTAACTATTTATGCCGCTAATATTTTTAATAAAATATAAGCTATCTTAAAAGAAGTATAGATTAATATAAAAGAGACTTAAGACTAAATAGCTAAATATATTAATTATTGCCACAAAAATATTATATATAAAATTAGCGACCAAATATAGCTTAATATAAAAAACATCTAAATTAGTTATCTTAATAAGAAGTTAAATAATAAATAAATTAAGCTATTTAAAATTATAAAGAAGATTAGTTATTTATATAAGTTAGATTTACTTAGAATAATAAAACACCCTAAGGTTTTCTATATTAAACTGCTTTATAAAGACTTAAATAACTTATTACTAGGATAAAATAACCTAGAGCTTAAATTAATTATTATTAATAAATAAAAGGAATATAAACTTAAACAGATTCTGGCTTTTAAATACTTCTATAAATAAGTACTATTTAAAATGAAATAAATAAACTAGAAGTATAATAATAAATAATATAAAGCTAAGGGCTTTAATAACTTATAGAATATTATTAATAATTATTATAAGTAATACTTATAGTTGCTAAGTAATTCTAAAGACAACTATTGTCTTAAATAGCATAAAAGGCTATTTTGAAGGTAATATAGACATTTTATATAGCTAATAACTTTAGACTAGCTTAAATTATTCAGAAATATAGCCTTAATAATTAATAAAACTATAATATAAGTATTTTGACTATGCGCTAATCTATATACTATATTTGTAAAGCTTATTATAGAACTATTATATTAATATCTATATTCTAACTTAATATAGATTAGCTCTATACTTATCCTAAAAGTATAAATACTTTTTCTTTTTTTTCTCCTTTTCTCTTTTTTATTTTATATTGCTAAGAGGGCAGCAAAGATATTAGTAAAAAAACTTATATAAACAATAAGTATAGCTATAATACTATATAGTATACTTTAAAAGATATCTCTATACTAGTATAATAATTAAACTAGTATCTTAATAGTAAGCTATAATAATAAACTAGTCTCCCTTTAAGTATATAATATAATAAATAATAATTGCAAATACTCTTATAAGTAAGCTTATTATGCTATTATTGCTATTTTTATTAGGATTAGCTTTAAGCTCTTCCTTATAGTATAAATATTTCTTTTTCCTTTTTTTTTTCTTCTTTTTTTCTCTTTATTATTAATAGCTTATATTAGCCTTAAGGCAGTACTACTGCTTTTACTAAAAAAGGTTTAAGCAGAGGAAAAGTATTTAAATAATTATAATGCTATATAATATACTTTAAAAAGTATCTCTATATTAGCATAGATAATAAACTAGTATCTTAGCAATATACTATAATAAAAATTAGTATTTTTAATAAAGGTATAATAATATAAATAATAGCTAAAAATAATTATAATAGCAAATAAAACTATATAAAAGCTTAAAAGCTAGCTTATAAAGCACTATAATATATTATAAAGTTATAATAGACCTGAAGGAGGGGGGTATTATTATAATCTAACCTAATATACTTATTTTAATATTGCTAAATTAAATTTTAATATAGTTAATAAAATCTTAGCTTAATAAATCTTATTATTATAAATTAAAGCTTAATATAAAGATATATTAAAAGCTAATATATTAAAGCCTTAGTTTATAATATTTAGTATAAGGTGCCTACTCTTCTTTTTCTTTTCTTTTTTATCTTTAGTATCTTTGTTAGTTAAGGTTTTATAAGAGCGGTTGTGCACTATTAAACTAGGTAGATAGTTAATATAAATAAAAGTATATAATATATTTTATAAATAATAAAATTATTATAATAATTATATTAAAGTATATAAAATAAAGAAATTAATAGTTATAAAGATTTTGATAGTTTATTAATAAAAATTATCTATAAATTAATGGAGTAAGATTTAAGTACTTTAAGTGCTTTAAGCTTAATTAAAGTTAATAATTTTATATTTAGTTTTATAAGTATTTTAAAGTAGTTAAGTAAGCTAATTTACTAGCAAATAATACTAATTCTTATAAGTAGCTTTAGTCGCTTAATTTGCTTATTTAACTTAGTTAAAAAAACTTTTTTTCATTTTTTTTCATTTTTAATTTCCCTTTTATATTAGGATTATATAAAGAATATTATATATTATATTAAAGGTGTTTTTAATAAAGATTCTAAAAATATTATTATTCTTATATTATATATAATATTAAATAAAATATAAATATTTTAAAATTAAAAATAGGATTCTAAATATTATTTTAGTTTAAATTTTATAATTTTTTATTATCTTTTTTACTTAATAATTACTTTTTTAATATATTAAAGTACTTAGAGACCGCTCTAAGCGCTCAAATCGCTTGGATTATATAAGCATTCTCTGAGCCTAAAACCAATTTGTAGATATAGCCCAACCAATAGACTCTCTTATGCTCTCTCATCTTGCATCCTTCTTTCTCACAAGACTTTGACCAAATGTCCCCACCCCTTTACATTCTTCCGGCCGCAATAACCCCTCCAAAACTGCTAATATAATGTACACAGCAACCTGAGCAGTCAAGTTCGCAACTTCGTCAACCTTATATTCTCTCCATCCTCTTTCCCTCCCTTTATATCCGTTCTGAAGCCCTACTCCTCGTTCCGTTCTTACCCCACCATCCTTCACCGAATCCCACGCGCCCTTCCCTCGCACCGCCTCCGCGATCTTCAAAACATGCATCGCAGCCAGCAAACCAAAAGCCCCGACATTCAACCACCGCCAAGCTGCAAGAAGTCCATTGCCACCATTACTGAAGCGTAGTAATGGGGCAACAAACAGCGTTACAAATGTGAAAGGGCACAATCCAAAAGCCAAGCCTGCAACGCACAGCTGCGCTATTTCCAGCGCGCTGAAAGCGATGGTGGCGAGAAGCAAGAATTTGTAGAGGATGAGGCCCGCTAGATGAAGGCGCTTCTTACCCACGCCAGGATTTGGTTGGGAAGACTTGATGGGCTTTCCTTCTGCTGGGTCGACTAAGATCGCGTTGTTGGTGATGGAGATGGTGGGGATGGGATCAGACGGCCGTCTTGTGTGCGGATAATTGTAGTGTAGGTAGCCAACGGTGGCGAAGAGGGCAAAGATGAGGAGGTATTCCCAGAGGAGGATGGGAGTGAGGATTGTGTCCAGGAAGCAGAATATGAAGGCAAGAGAAGGGGAGGCGAACCAAGAACCCTGGAATTATAATTAATGGACTGATCGCATGTAGCTGTAAGGAAGGACAATAGAGTTGAGAATAGAGGATAGAACCTACGAAGCCATCTGGGCATTTTGGATAGCGGACCATCTTCAGTCGCGAGTTTGTCAATGAAACCTTAGGGACTTCTCGCGGCGTCAACGAAGAACACTTGCTGCATTGTGTTGCAACAGATTCATGTGGAGGCTTGCCGCCAACAAACTTGCCTCCTTGTGGGTGAATGCGCTCTCACTGGTACGAACACTAGTTCTGTGCAATGGCGATAAACATAATTTAATATTTGATCGTTATTTTTGCCGTTTTCGGACATTCATATATACCCCTAATGTTTTTTTATACAGTTAAAAACGATAATTTCTTGTTTCCGGGACAAGCTATCGGAGATAACAAAACAGACTAATCAGCAAGCCATTTGTTACAGTCACCAGAAAATCCTTGAACCCCATTGTGCTTCCTCGCACTGACTTGTTGCGAGATCTTTCGTCGAACTGATCTTCTTGCGTAACTTCAGCTATGTCTTGCTAAGCACGACTACTCAGCTGTAAGCACAGCCTCGAAATGTGTGCAGCCCTTCACGGGCCGTGCAAAAGGGCAGCCATTCCGTTGCGATCTCTCTGTACTTCATCGCCTTCTTGCAGACACAGCACTATAAGGAAAGCTCAGACAAGACCTGTCTTGTCGCAAGTTTGGAACAAGGCTCAATGTCGTCAGCACTCGATTCCATTACGTTGCGTACAGTGGCGCCCTCCCTGGCGACAGGTACGGAAGCTTGGTTGATTGAACAACGACACAGAAACGCTGACCTGACATGCACTTGCAGGGCTTTCACTCCCAATCCGTAAGATATGCAACCAAAAACCCGTATGAGGTGCTTGGAATTAGCAAAGATTCCTCCTCGTCAGACATCAAAAAGTCATACTACTCCTTAGCCAAAAAGTACCATCCGGATACAAATAAAGATCCTGGGGCTAAAAACCGCTTCGCGGATGCGCAAGCGGCTTATGAAATGCTCGCTGATCCCAAGAAGAAGGAAGCGTGGGACCAGTACGGAGCAGCTGCATTCGATCAGGGCTCAGGTTTCGATCCATCCAGTGCCGGGGGTCCTGGAGCCGGGGGTCCATTTGCGGGACAGGGGCCTTTTGGAGGGTTTTCTGGCAGCGGATTTGGAGGAGGATTCGGTGCTGACATCAACTTTGAAGATCTGTTCGGAGCATTTGCTGGTGGAGGGAGAAGGGGCCGAGGAACAAGACAATCTCCTTTCCAACAGGAAGAAGTTCTGGTCGGACAACATATTGAAGTCCAAACGAATATCTCCTTCATGGATGCAGCGAAGGGGACAAGTAAAGACATCTACATCACTCCTCTTTCCAAGTGCAAAATTTGCAGTGGGTCTGGTTTGAAGAAGGGTCAGCAGCGGACAGAATGCAACAGGTGTGGCGGCTCTGGGACTCGAGTTCATTTCATGCAAGCTGGATTTCAAATGGCCAGTACCTGCGAAACATGCAGTGGGACAGGAATCGTGGTGCCCAAGGGTGGCGAATGCAATACTTGTACTGGCCAGGGAGTTGTGCGAGAACGGAAGACAATCAACATTGATATTCCAGGCGGCGTTGCGGACGGCCAACGGATGCGATTCAACGGTGAAGGAGATGCACCTGCTACTGGGACAGCGACCAACCCCAACGCGCAGACAGCCAACGGCGACCTATATGTATATGTCCGGGTTGCAGCAGACTCTAAGTTCAGCCGATCTGGTTCTGATGTACTGTATACAGCTACTATACCACTTACTACAGCCACCCTGGGAGGTGAAATTAGGGTGCCAACACTCGACGGAGAGGTAAAGCTTAAGATCGCCACTGGCACAGCCACAGGCGACAAGGTGACTCTGGCAGGAATGGGAATGCCTAAGATTGGCGGTCGGCGAAATGCTGCAGGAGATCTGAGAGTTGAATTTAAAGTAGCTATGCCAAAGTATCTGAGTGCTAATCAGCGCGCCGTTCTGGAAATGTTGGCCGACGAGCTGGGAGATCAAAACGCAAAGCGGATAATGAACGTTGGCAAATCCAGGTAGGCCCGCCAGCACCGATGGCTCCCTCATAGTCGAGTCTAACGTCAAATAGTTCTACAGCAGAGGGAGACTCAGCTCCATCGGTAGATAACAATGCTCACAAGAATGAAGGTTTTCTGAAGTCGGCCTGGCACAAGTTAACGCATCAACATGACCGCGCCGTTCCTGAAGGTGCGAGTAAGTCCGGAGATGAAAGAAAGACGCCAGAAGCCGAAGCAGAGCAGCATGAACCGAAGAAGGCGGCAGGGACAGTTTGATTCTATGGGCGTTGAGCTGGGTGAACATGTCAATATTTTTCGAGTGCTTTGCATTTAGCGACGGTGGATGGCAAGTTTTCGACATTATAGAGTCTAGGAGCATCTTAAGGACAAGGCACAAGGCTACTCCAACTGCAAAAGAGAGAGTTCTCATAGGCTCGAGCTACAGTGACCTTATAACGAATGCTTAGAACAGGCGCTTATAGTACACACGTCGACCCTCGGACGGACTTGCCGCTAGCGGCTTGTAGTCTCTCGCAATAAGTAATCGGCTAAGGGATACGGAGTACATATTTTGTTCAGCAACCCTAGCGCTATCACATGCCAATAGATGTCACAAGGTGTTTTCTGGCTCAGATGTTAACTATCTGGGTGTTTTCCCAAAAGTGTGTAATGTGTCGCCCGTCTGAGTACCTGCCGATTCCAGAGCGGATATGCTCGCTCGCTGCTGCCTCTATCAGGGTTTTGCACATACATGACGCTCCAGGCAAAATATGCTGACTGTTGCAAAACTATGAGTCTTGCGCGTATCAACCATTTCCGAGTGCTCTAACCTCAAGTTCCAGTAGACAACAGATCTGCAGCAGAAGTCCCCATTTACTCAGGACATCCTTACTGCTCGCTCTCGCAGCTGTATCGTTCACAATGCCGCAGTCTCCAATGATTTCAAGCCCATTGAAGCAGACAAATGAGATTGATTGGGTCTATCCCTTGAAGAACTACATCAGGCAGACTTATGGCGACGACCCTGAGAGATATGCTGAAGAGTGCAACACTCTTAATAGGCTACGGCAGGACATGAGGGGAGCTGGAAGAGACAGCACAGCGGGTAGAGATCTCTTATACCGATACTATGGGCAGCTCGAACTGCTGGACCTACGGTTTCCTGTGGACGAAAATCACATCAAAATCTCTTTTACTTGGTAAGAGGCAGTAGTGGTCAGAAGCTGGTTCATACTGATGAGCTATCGTAATAGGTTTGATGCATTCACCCATCAGCCCACATCTCAGTTTTCGCTTGCCTTTGAAAAAGCATCCATCATCTTTAACATCTCTGCGGCCCTCTCTTGCCATGCAGCCTTTCAAGACCGGAACGATGATGCTGGCCAGAAGTCAGCATATCACTCTTTTCAGGCCTCCGCCGGAATGTTTACGTACATAAACGAGAATTTTTTACACGCGCCTTCTAAAGATCTCAGCCGAGAAACAGTGAAGACGCTCATCATGTTGATGCTCGCCCAAGCACAAGAAGTCTTTGTGGAGAAGCAGATCGCTGATGGGAGAAAAGTTGGTCTGCTCGCGAAGCTTGCGAGCCAGGCCTCTTTGCTTTATACCCAGGCAGTAGAAGGAGTCCAGGAAAATGTATCTAAAGCTATCTTCGACCGGTTGTGGCTGCTCGTAACTCAAGTCAAAGCAAGTCATTTGTCGTCAGTCGCACAATACTATCAGGCGCTTGCGGATGACGATGCTAATGCTCATGGCGTTGCTATTGCAAGACTAGAAATAGCTGAAAGAGAGGGCAAAGACGCTGTGCGCGTTGCAAACGCATTTCCAGCAGCTGTTTCATCGGCTTCCAATTTGAGTTCTGAAACAAGATCGTGTCTCCTCGAAATGGTCACACGACATACAAGTAATGTTCAGGAAAGGCTCGCTACATGCAATAAAGATAATGATTTCATATATCACCAAACGGTACCAGCGGAAGCATCCCTTGCGGTCATCCCAAAGCTGGCCGCGGCCAAGGCGATTCCCGTGAGCGAGCTCTATCAGGGTCAAGACATTCAGCGTATTATTGGACCAGACATATTCCAGAAAATAGTTCCCATGGCTGTGACCGAGGCAGCAAGTCTGTACGATGAAGAAAAAGCTAAGCTCGTGCGGGCAGAGGCGGAGAATGTCGATACGGCTGATGGCGAGATGGCTGCCAGCTTGGACTATCTGAAACTTCCTAGCAGCTTAATCGTGCTCAAAGGTGGACTGGATCAGGAAGTCTCTGTTGACGAAGATTTTCGTACTTGGTGTCACGAGCTTGCCGGTCACGAGCCCTTCGGTGGAGCTTTTGACTCTCTGCAAGAAGACAAAGATGCAGTGTTAGATATTCTGGCGAGATGTAGTAGATCATTGGACCAAGAGGAGAGCACCTGCGAAAAGATGCGTTCGAAATATGGCAGTGAATGGACCCAGCAACCTAGCATGCCGCTCAACTCTACACTGAAGAGCGACGTCAAAGTTTACAAGCGTGCTATTGATGAAGCTAGCTCCAGTGATGCTCAATTGCTTCATACTTCACATCAACATGAGTCGGACTTCGATGAGATGCGATCTGCAGGCGAGACTCAAGAGGCCGATGTGCTCTACCAGCGGGCTATGGTGAAAGCTGGTGGCAGCAAGGGGAAAGGTCGAAATGAATTTGATAGCCCTGCAACGGCCGGTGAGACTACATTGCTAGATGAAGATTTTGGCGAGGGCGGTCCTAGTGTGATGGATCAAGTAGCTAAAGTTGAGGAGCTGTTGAGGAAATTAGATCTCGTCAAGCGGGATAGAGCGCAGGTGCTTAAAGACCTGAAGGAAAAGGTGAGGTGCCCTCGTGTGCAACGTAGATCAAAGGCGCTCACGTTTATCATAGGTACACAACGACGATATATCGCACGTTTTGATATTGAATAAGAAGTCAATCTCAAATCATGAACAACAGCTTTTCCAGGCGGAACTCGATAAATTCAGACCTCATCAAAATCGACTCATACAAGCTAACCATAAGCAAACAGCCTTGATGAAAGAGCTAACAAAAACTTATTCCTCCCTCCTTCAAGACAAGCGGGTGAAATCAGAGCAGACCAGGTATGACACTTTCACAAGACAGCGCAATGCGGTCCTCGCAAAATACAGGAAAATCTTTCAAGCCTTTAATGATCTCATTGATGGCCTGGTCCGGGCTCAGAGTTTCTATTCAGAGATGAAGGAGACGGTTAACAGCCTTGAGAAGAATGTTGAGACGTTCGTGAACAACCGGCGTTCAGAAGGAGCACACTTATTGAATCAGATCGAGCAGGATCGCCAACATGTTACGGGAAACCAAGCAGACCAGGAGCGGGACCGCTTGCGCGACCTTATGGAACGGATGTCAACTGGCCCTACCAAGACATCATCTTCAAATCAATCAAATTTGTCCCAAAGACCAGCGTCTTCGAGAGGCTCTCAGTCGAATGAAGCGCATGGGATCAGGCCTGCAGCGATGTCTCCTTCAACTCAAGCTCCTCAGTCATCACAATTCGGGAACGGAACGTACACCCGCACACCTACAAACGACTATCCGGGCCAACAGAGCCACCAGTCCAATCATACATCACAACCTTTCTACCAGCAGAGCCCGGCCTCAGGTTTAAGCAGCCACTACGACCCATCTTTGCACTCGCATCAGACGCCGACACCACCACCTATCCCGCACAACTACGGTCAACATTCTCACTACATGCAGCAGCAACAGCATAAGTTACCTCACGGCTACGTGCCACCTCCGCCGCCCCCTGGACCCCCTCCAGCTTCTTCGGGCTATCCCTACCAGCCCTCTCCTGGCCCGTATGCTGGCCAACCATCTTCTCGACAAGTGAATCCTCAGCATCAACAGACTAACGACCCGTGGGCTGGCTTGAATGCTTGGAAATGAGCTAGACTGCCAATAGGTCCATGACGACTCGGAATCCCCGATCTGACATGCCTGATGAGAGTCTTACTATGCTGCTCTTGATGGGATACAAGCAGCTTTAGCCAATGAGATCCGGCTGAGAAATCTCTTGAGCCAAAAATTCCTGCCATTGAATCTCACCCACCCGAATATTCTCACAAATCCAACGGTGTATCTAAAGCGTACCCTGACAGGTTATGCTCTGCCTAATGTGGAAGTACGAGAGTCGCAATTAAGCATCTGTCAATATCAAAGGCTACGATCAACTAGTGCTGCGTGTTGAGAGCAAAGATATTCGAGGGATATGGGAGATATCTTCCCCTTGACAAAGCTATCTCAATCAGGATATTCAAAGCTTTACGAGTGGCCTAAGATGCCGTCCTGTACTGTGGTATGAGAACGAGAAAGTGTTCGACAGGCCCCAAAACATCATATTACGTCCTCTGACATTTGTCTATGTATTTACAATACCCTTCAAACCTGAATCTTGAGAGGATCTGTCCATGAGGAAGCTCTGCACGGTGTGCAAACAGGTTGAGTGCAATGCATATTCACGCATATGAAGTGAGGCCTCAATCTCTTGACAACCAATTAATCAACTCCTACAGACACAAACCTAGCTTGCACATAAGTCTAGTATCTTGATCAATAGGCATAAACAACGTGCGATCCATATAATTTTTATTTCTTGACGTAGAACCCAGACTGGCAAATGGATATGTATACAAACGCTACATCGCCCTTCCACTCCCCTAGCGATCGTGCGAAGGATACTTACTCTTCGCCGCCTTAACTTCGCTCAACGGCTTAATGAAGTGACTAATATCGCCCACAGGGATCTCAAACGGAAAATCCACACTTGCCAGCATCTGCGCAAAGAAAATCCACCACCCGGCCATCACGGCCAAAAACCCAAACGCCCCGCTCGCCACCTGCAGCTTCTCCGCCAACTCAAAATTGCCCGCTGCTAAGTGCCAGTAACTCCCCGTCAGCACCACGAACGTCATCATCAGACCGAAGAAAATGGCGATGAAGACGAGGTTTGTGCGTAAGGCGCAGATTAGGAAGATGAAGGACATGAGACCCATGAAGAGCAGGAAGAAGGCGAAAGAGGCGTGGAAGCCAGCGGAAGTTATTCCTAGGTTCGGGTCGTTGCCTGGATTGTTCTCAACGTAGGCGCCGTAGGCGTTGAAAGCCGGGGTTAGGGTGCCGCCGAGGGCGAACCAGAAACCGCCTGGTGAATTTTTTAGACGTTGATCGCTAGGAAGCGGGTGGTGTTTTGTGGGGGGGGCAGGAGGGGGGGAGGGTGTCAAAAAGGGGGGAAGGCTTTTTGTAAGAGAAGGGCTAAGGGGCCTTTGGAGCGATGGCGGCCAGGGAGTATGACTTACCGAAGGCGCAGAAGACGACGAAGGAGAACGTGTTACCAAGGAAGAACTCGAGGATGCCGCCCAGACTCATCAGGAAGCCGCCGATGAAGTAGTAGACTGCAATGGTAGCCATGCCGTTCCCGCCGGCGCCTCGCCAGCCCATGAGTTCGCATGATAGCGGACTGAGGCTGAGGAGGAAGCCCAGAAGGCCGATTGGGGTTGGGTTGCCAAAGGTCGAGCGCAGATCGCCTTTGACGGTGTTTTTGGGGCTGAGATACATCTTCTCGAAGAGCTCAGGGGTGATGGTTATGGAGTTGGCAGTGCGGATTTTGTTGAGGTGTTCATCGCTGGGGTGGTCTCTCCCAGCTTGGTAAGGAGATGTTGGGCTGTCGTTGAGATAGTTCTTCGGTGGACGAATGGAGTCGTCCGAGAGATCTTGCAAGGATGGGAAGGTAGGGTTGAAACCTTTCTCTGCATCGCCGTTTGTCCATCGAGAATGTCGGGCAGACTCGTCGTGTTTCCATCGTGTTTGGCGTTTGCTTTCTGGTTCCGGAAGCGGACGGTGTCGAGGGCGGTCTTTGTCGTCGGTGTCGAGCTGGCGATGGAAGTTCAAATACGTCTCCATCGTACCCAAGACTTGGTGATTCTGATTGCACAGGTAGAGTTTGGTCATAGAACCTTGACACGTGGGGTTCCTGATTGTCTCAATCGAGTTTGTCAAGAATACTGGTATTTCACGTAATGAGAATGAGAAATTGAGGACGGTTCGACCTTCGGCGCTCTTATACCAGGGCGCACGAAGGTCGTATGGCGAGCCGATTGGAGACGCAACAGTATGATGGATATTTTGAATGGGCGGATGATGCTCTCGCGAAAGGTTTCAGCCGCTTCAGTTGGAAGCTCGAATGTGCTTGCATTTGACGCAACATCAGAAGTATGTCGCATACAGAAAATGCTGTATTGCACCATGCGCCTGCAACGGGCAGAGGGTCATAGCTCCATCTTTTTGCGGAGAAGAAATCTGGGGTGCATGGACGTTGGTGGCGAAGCGGCTATAAAGCGCCTTCTGACATGCTTTCATGGGGAAAGGAATCTGGGGCAAAGGGGTGTTGTCTAAGGTACTTATGCAGTCTGAGCGTGGTGAGCGGCTGGGTTTCAGGTCGCGAAGATCAAACAAGCGACGAACATGCATCGTGCCTTAAATCCTAATTCTCCTAAAGACGCAACGGACATTTGGCAGACATTTTGCAGAGCCAAGCATGAAGCTTGAAACGCGGCTCAAAATAGAAAACATCATCATCATCATCAACATCTGTGGAGTAAGGACTTCAAGACACGCGACAGAGCCTGATTCGAACTCAATGCCTACCTTCTTCCACAATTGGCATCCTGGGCACGGACGAAATAGGATAAGGAAAGGAAGGGGCTCAAATAACACCTCAGAAAAAAGTACCTTTAACATGTACCTTTCCCCCCGAGGTCACACTGCTCACATAATCCAATTCGCGCACCTCTAGAGCACTCACAGTGAGGCGCAAGAATACTGAACATTTGGTCAATGCAATGTAGATCTGTTTGCATGCCTTTCTTCCGGCCGATTTCATGTTGTGCCCCTGTCCAATGCTGGGCCGTACATAGTATGGCCCCCAGTAACACCCGTTGAGCAAGCCTCGCTATCATCATTCACACAACTGTGTTCGTCTTCGCCAAATAGCTCGAGCAAGTCTAATCATCGACTAGATAATCAACTAACACCAACTAACTATGTCCGGTGTGATCTTGTCAAGGGTAGCTAGCTTGATGCATTTCCAGGATCCCAGATGTCGGGATTTTTTTTGAGATTGTGTAAATGTAAAAGGTGACATGAAAATGCTTTGCAGCAGCAGGTAGTATTTGATGAAAGTTGGGGTGTTTTCCCAAAGTACCGCTCTTTTGAGGCACAGGCAATCGTCATAGAGCGAAAGCCTCCATACTCTGCATATCGGACCTTCACCACTCCAAAGGCTCGTCGATCTGCTCTCCTCTATGAGTCTTTGGCACAGGAGCAGCCTCGACTTTCACAGGGCCTGTTCGTTTGCCTCTCTTCAAGTATCCGCTGCCATCGAGCCAGGGGGTCTCTGCACTGCGCTTTTCCTCGAATTTCTGAATTTTGTCACTCATTTGCATCGTGAGACCAATGTCATCGAGACCATTCACAAGACAGTGCTTTCTGAACTCCTCGACGTCGAAGGGAGCAAGAACACTGCCGTTGGCATCTTTGACCTGCTGATTAACAAGGTCAACTTCGACCTCCCGACCCGCTTCTGCCTCTTTCGCAATGTCCTCAATCTTAGCCTGATCATTAATGACAACAGGTAGCATGCCATTCTTGAAAGTGTTATTGTAGAAGATGTCGGCATATGAGGGCGCGATAATGCAAGTGATACCAAAGTCAAGGAGAGCCCAGGGGGCATGCTCTCGGGAGCTTCCACATCCAAAGTTGGGACCTGTCACGACTAAGATCTTCGCATTCCTATAGGGCTCTTTGTTGAGTACGAAGTCTGGGTTCTCGGTCTTACCGTCTTCTTTGAAGCGGAGCTCGTAGAATAGACCCGCGCCCAGACCTGTACGTTTGATCGTTTTGAGAAATTGTTTGGGAATGATAGCATCAGTATCGACGTTTGATTTGGCCAGAGGAGCAGCTATGCCTTTGACTGTCGTGAACTTTTGCTGTCCACCAGATGAGGATGCGGCGGTGTTAGTTGGCTGATTATCGTTTGCTTCAGGCAAATCCATCACATTGTCCAGGTCCGCATCTTCTTCGATGTCTAAAACCTCAGGCTCTGAAACTAGATCTAATTTTGGAGATGCTTTCGCTGGTGTGACGTTTTTGTCAATGACCTCTCGGACGTCTGCTAATTTTCCGACAAGAGCAGCGGCGGCCGCCATCACAGGCGACATGAGGTGAGTTCGCCCTTGCGCTCCTTGTCTACCCTCAAAGTTCCGGTTGGACGTACTTGCGCATCGCTCTCTCGGAGAGAGAATATCGGGGTTCATGCCCAAGCACATGGAACAACCAGCTTCACGCCATTCAAACCCTGCGTCGGTAAATATTTTGTCCAAACCCTCGGATTCGGCCTGCTTTTTGACAAGTCCGGAGCCAGGTACGACCATTGCACGCTTTAAGTTTGGCGCGACCTTCTTGCCCTGGACGATCTGGGAAGCTGCGCGGAGGTCTTCTATTCTGGCGTTAGTGCAGGAGCCGATGAAGATTTTGTCCAGTTCAATATCCTGCATAGAGGTCCCAGGAGTCAAGCCCATGTACTCAAGGGCCCTCCTTGCACTCGCTTTGGCTGCTTCAGTTTCAAATTTT
Organism: Bacidia rubella; assembly: GCA_032158265.1. Classification (NCBI taxonomy): domain Eukaryota; kingdom Fungi; phylum Ascomycota; class Lecanoromycetes; order Lecanorales; family Ramalinaceae; genus Bacidia; species Bacidia rubella. The sequence continues at coordinate 622,235 of JAVTIF010000005.1, read as the reverse complement.
TCTGGATCAGGCACTACCCCAGTGATTGGCACAACATCCTGCGGCGAAGTGCCCCAAGAAATGGTTGGCACGATATCTTGAGCACTGATGAAGACATCATGATCATACTTGGCTCCAGGGTCGGATCTGAGGTTAGTCCAGTACTGCACGGCTTTCTTCCATTCAGGACTGTCAACCTTGGGTGCCAAAGGTCGGCCTTTGAGATAATTGAATGTCACATCGTCTGGAGCGATCATCCCTGCTCTCGCACCAGCCTCGACCGACATATTGCAGATCGACATCCTGGCTTCCATGCTGAGGTTTCTGATCGCCGAGCCGCAGTATTCAATGACAGCTCCTGTGCCGCCAGCAGTACCTATGACACCAATGATATGGAGAATGATGTCTTTGCTGCCTGCTCCCGGTGGCAATTCCCCATCGACTTGTACTCTCATATTCTTGCTGCGTTTTGTGATAAGCGTCTGGGTGGCAAGGACATGTTCCACCTCACTGGTACCAATGCCAAAGGCAAGGGACCCAAATGCTCCATGGGTTGACGTGTGAGAATCGCCGCAGACGACTGTGGTTCCTGGAAGTGTAAAGCCTTGCTCAGGCCCGATGATATGGACAATGCCTTGCCTCTTGTCGCCTAGGCCAAAATAGGTGAGTCCGAAGTCCTTGACGTTTTCCTCCAAAGTCATGCATTGAATGCGCGAGTCGGCTTCTTCGACAAACTGCTCGACGTTCTTGAAGTTCTTGCGGGGTGCAGTAGGTACATTCTTGATGAAGTCAGCGTACCGAGACTTGATATTCGCCAAGAATGAACATACGTGGTCTGTGGTAGCAAGTGTACAGTCTGGCCTCCGAACGCGTCGGTTCGCCTTCGTCAGACCTTCGAAAGCTTGCTATGAAGCATTAGCTCCACCAATGTTGAAGGACATTGCCAAGTGCGAACCGGAGAGGTAACTTCGTGGACCAAGTGTCTATCAATGTAGAGCAACACCGTTCCCTCATCCTGCTGGTTAACAATATGATCTTCAAAGACCTTGTCGTATAGAGTACGCGGGGGAGGAATGGCAGTGGGCATGTTGATGTGAGTATATGGTGTCAATAAGAGGTGAGGGTAGGACTTGGTAAAGACGATTCAGAGATCATCTAGGAGTGAAGGCCCACGGCCTCTTATATTGCATGCATGAAGCTCCTTTAGTGTGTAGGACAACGTTTCGGCTGTCCAGAGACTGCGAGATCGGATGTCAACGGCGGTACTCTAGTGAGATTATGATGATTATTATCTCGCAGCTGATTGGGTTCAGTGCGGGGTAGGCAGCCCTGTAAAGCACGTAAGGTGCCCTCTAGCTTCCGCTTCTAGCGCCTCTCCACAGGGCACTTTCGGGGCTTCGGCCTTGAGATACCACAAACGGAAGTGAACAATCCGACTGCGGGATCCCTGATATCGAAGGTGAAAGTAAATGTGAAAGAGGCAGTCACTTATCTATAGTCTATCAGCTTCTATTATATTCTATTGTCTTGACTGAACACAAGTAATGCGAGCTTGTGCCGAATGAAGAGTCCTGTAAGACCCAGCACAAGCTGAAAGATAATCAATTCTGTTGCCAACCGGTCCTCTTTCTTAGGTCCAAGCCAGACTAGCCACAGGTTCAAGATGGTGAGATTGGAGGATTCGACTATGTTGTCTTCCGAGTCTTTGGTCAACCTGACCAGTGGTAATAAAGGGAAGCGAGCAAGTGTGTTGAGTAACAAGGCCGCTAGCCTCGAAGGAGGTTGCTGCCACTCGGTCACAGATGGCTCTAGCAGGCCCGTTCGGGCGTTGAAGCGTGGCAAGCGATGCCGAGGGCATGGAATCAATCGAAATAGCTGCGGCATCGAGTAGATGAAGTTGATAATTTGCGGTATGAACAACAGTAACAAGGTTTTGCTGAAGTGCCCAAGAATACCCACGATTGCAAAAACCATACCAGCGAAGTAGCAGTAAGTATCTCCTACGAATACTTTAGCAGGGTACCAGTTGTGTCGCAGGAGAGCGAAAGAGGCTCCGATAAATGGGAGCAGCAGGTAGATCGAAAACAGATGGAGATCAGTAGCCGGATGGTGAGTCCCTGGAATTTTCGAGAGCGATATCACGTCGTTGATCAGCAGGAGAAAGGCGATGGCAATCGATTGCGATACTTCAATTCCATTGATACCGGCAAGGATATTGATGCTGTTCGGGCAGAAGATCGCAATAGCGGCCATGTACACATAGTACAGCCACCCTAGATCAATCATCTGGCCCAAATATCGGGCGAGCTGGACTGGAACAACGACATGGGTTATGCCGTATGTGAGGAAGTACACAGCTAGCAAGGGCATGGACGCCACTCCAGGAATGAGAACTTTATGCCGCCACCTGATGTCGAAGAAGTCGTCATAATTGCCGAGAATGACCACCAGAGCAAGTGATAGCATTGCAGACAGGTACGTTGCCAACTATGACATGCGTTAACGATTGATAGCAGAGCAAAGCCCATCATCGGCGGAGACGCTACCTTGCCGAGGGGGAATCGGTGGAGGACCCTGCCCGTATCGATCTCGATCTGCCCATTTTCGATGTCGAGCGGATCTAGATCGGCTGTTGCTGACTTGATGTCCGAGTAGAACAAAAAGGGCATGAACAGGACCATAAGTAGTAGATAAATCGCGGCACAGACGCCTCCCATAGTCTCTGGACTAAATGACCGATTTAGTGTACATTAGCCTGCATGCATTGGGAATCCGATTTACATTTCAACTTTTTTGGCTTTTGACATGTCGCGGCCCTTCAAATTAGCCTTTATAAAGGTGTCCTTGAGCCATACAATCAAGCTGTAAGTGGTGCTGAAAGCCACTCCGCTGAGGGCTAGAGATGCCACCAGCGGTTCGCCGTCTCCTTGAAAAGTATTGGCAATCACCGCAACAGAGGCTCCGAAGAGCACTAAGAGACTCCATGTCTCTTGATTGCTCAGGGTAGATTCGGTCATGCCTTCTTCAACAACCTGTTTCGTAGCATACCTCTATACTCGCTTGCAGAACAATTACTGCTACATATAAATATATTTAGAAGTGAACAGATCTTTTGCTCGGGACGCCCCTGAAGATCATGGTTCTAGCGGCCAATTCTAGGGTGCGGGAGCTTACATAATTCGTTCAATGCTGATCGGGGGTCTCACAGGAAGCGACCGAGGGTCGATCAAACATTAGGTGGCCCCGCAAAACAAGCAAAAAGGGGTTGGCTTAGGGGGCCTTCTAAGGGTACGCCCCCGGGAGACCTAGCCCATGATAATCCGCTAAATTTGGCGGGGCCACCTAATGTTTGACCGACCCTGAATAGTCACGGCATCAGCGGATCATAGACTGCGAGTTTACAATAGATCATTCTCTAACAATGAGGACTGGGAACTGTACGACCAGCGGCGTGGGCATGATGCAGAAATTTTCGATGCAAGTCGCGCAAACCTTTGAATGAACACATCCTGATCTGATCCCTGCCCTGCAAAAGGCCACATAAAAAACTGCGTCTATGGTGAGGTCCTAGCCAGTATAGGCGGCGACAACAAGTTCAAATTTTGGCAAGAAAATCTTGCTCAAGCACGCATGCGTGGTTGCCGCTTCAAATGCATCTTTTCCCAAAGGCCAACAGACAATGTTGCCTACGTCGCTTTCGACTACATTGTGCGAAAGCAGGATGTCTATATAGCACCGATATCCCGCACTGGTTTATCTACACTACTTGAGCCCGCAGATCCCACGTCGCCGTCTTCGTGGCGAGAGAGTGCTGCATTTTACCCATTCGGTCATCTGTCTCGAAATGAACAGCCACGGTTTTCTGTCTCATTCCACCACGCGGCTGGACCCATTTCTCAGGCTTCGCGGGCTGGTGTATATGCGAAGATCATTCTCTTGCCGTATCCAGCGCTACTTCTATAAATATATATCAACTCGTTTCTCCCGATGAGAAGAATATAGCCCTGCAACAAGTGTTGAACGTGCCCATTGAGAACGAGGTCATCAATTCTGTGGCATGGGCACCAACGCATCCCTAACCGCAAGACGTCGTCGCGGTTGCATGCGACGATGGCACGCTTCGGATACTAGAAGTCTTTGTGTAGAGAGCTGAGGAAGTCGTATCCACTGTTAGTGATAAGTCCGGGCTTTCAGACCTTAGAGTTGGGTTATCAGATAGACATCAAGCAGCGATATCAGGGATCTCTGCAGAATTAGCATGCACGACTCGCCCACTCTCAGCTTTTGGCAGCGAAAAGTGCAACGGTCCGAAGCACGACGCGAAGATTGTAGCTGTCTTGCAGAGTAGCAATAGATCTTCGATGCGTCGACTTCAGTGGACTATGGACGGTATGTACACGAAGTCTGGGGGTCGAGTGAATGATGAATTGATCAATGAAATAGGTAGCACGTTAATATCCACTGGAGACGATGGTAAAGCACATTTGTGGAAACGAAGCTTAGCCGGCAAATGGGTTTTGGATGAGCTTCATTGTGTTCTGACGTCGCTCAATATACCATGATGATTATTGTACAGTAATGTAAACAGTGCTACAATTATTCCCTTTATATCCTCATCGTCCTCTCATTCATCCATTGTAATAGAATCTAGCATCTCAGCCAAATGACCATACTAGGGAAATCGCTTTCATCATTCTCGACACCTAAATCTGTCATTCATTTCAATCCCTAGCTCCAAACCAACCATCTCAATACACTGAATATGAACCGTACAGGATGAAAGAGCCAGTAAACACCCAAGAAAAGCCCTTTTCCAGTTGCCCCAAGTACAACAACGGACAGAAACAGATAGATGATACCTAGAATCGTGTCCTTTAGCGCTTTCAAGCGGTCTTTCGCTTGCTTCTCCGGCGTTAGTAAAGTATTGATGAGGATCGGTAAATTGTTGATTGTTCTGAGAGCAGACTGCAGTAGGTGGTAAAGTCCTAAAAAGCTGTAGGCAGTCTCAGTGCTGCTTGCTTGTCGAGGCGTGATACCCCCGTTGAGTCGCTTTCTCGATGTGCCATGTTCGGCAGGCCAGGTATAAGAGCGTTTTGCGTGAGGCCGATAGTCTTTGACGGGCGTTGTGTAAGTGACTGTCTGCTTGATGAAGCATCTTTGGCCGTTGCGTTTCCAGCGAGTCTGCGTTTCGGAGTTGGTGGTGTTTCCGTGGTGACATTTTTGCATGGGCTTCATGGCTGACTCGACAGGGTCTATTATGCCTGTTCTAGGGTTTGCGAAGCGGTAGATGAGCTGATCCTCAGGGCTGACTTGGTTGCCGATTGAACTGTGGCTGTTGGGTGCAGGATCTTTGGGTTTTTCCTTTCGAGACCGTAGCAGACTTCGGAATCGACGCAAAGCCAACCCAGGCGATTGATTGTCGGGGTTTTTCATGTTAGGCAATTATGACTGTTCCTTAACGGGTCAGAACTAAGATGATCTTTTGCTGAAAGCCCCTGACAGATGGTGAAAACTTCTTTTGGACGCAGTGTGTTTTGGCTTTGGAGGAGTCCGTTGATTGATTTAAGCACCCGTAAAGACGTCTATGGAGGGCTTAGATGGTTGTCTTGATGCTCTATGACTGTGCTAGATATGGATATGCCTAGTGCTTCCTGCTTTTGTTGCTGGACAACAGTGGTGTGAAGATGTGGCATAGGGACATAGAGACATAGGTCCAGACCGCAGACTTGATGGATGTGCAAATTGACTCACAATGGAACGTGTGGATTAAGAAAACGCTGCTCTTGCAAATGTTAGCTTTGAGCATACCTGAACTTTAAGCAGCCTTCACGCCTTTTATCGAAACTTTGAGTAAGCCACACCCACAACCTTATGTACCAACACCAAAACCCACGATAGACTGACAGCGCTATCACAAAGTAGGAATGGACGCGGAGTGCCGTCTCGTAATGGAAATCAACTCAGACGTAGCTTGAGCTCAAGAGATAGATCTTGCAAGACAGATGGACTGGGGACATTCAAAGAAGATTTTCGACTCGCGGGAACAATTTGATATGCAGACGTAGGTCTGCGCATGTTCGCATGATGGGGTGTCCTCAAAAGGAATGGAAGATTTCAACTCGCTTGGAAAGTTCTAACAGTCATTATTGAGCACTTATCTCTGCCTAGTCTTCAAGTAGGCCAGGAGAAAGCTAGATGGCAGACTAGAGGGTTCATTGATAGTGGAAGGCATTGGGTATCCTATGTCGTCATACTGTGATGGCTGCTCGAGGATGGTCTATCGCTTTAGGCGGAGCCATAGCCATTTGTGCTCCTTCGTTGAAATATTGACTTGCTGGTCAGCCGCGAGGAATCGACAAGCGGGTCAGACTATCTTACCAAGTCTGAAAAGCCGCACAGCTTGCGGAGCCTTGAAGCTGGCGCTACTAATCATGTATAGGCCACCTTGGTTACAATACCAAAGTCACAATTGATGCATATGACCTTGTGGTCGTACAATGAAAATGCCATTCGTGGCGCTTTCAGATGTGCTGGGTCTTTCGGCGTTGATTTCCATGACTGGTCTGCCTCGGAGGGTAACCGTTCGGTAGAGGTGCAAGATGAGTTGACTTCAAAGGACTAGATGCTCTATGTTTCTGTGGACTCAAGCTTCGTTCACGTTGACCCTTTGCGCCAGTAAAGCGTGATGACGACGGTTGGCGTAATGGCGAATTTGCATGAGAGTATGCACCTAAACTCCCACCATCTCCGTAGGCTGTAGATCTTGACTGTGGCTGTCTGATTGCAGTCTGTGGTTGTAGCGGAGACGACATGTCTCTGAGATGGGGAGGTGTGTGGACCTGAGCTGGCATAGCAGCGGCCGTCCCAGTAGAAACCATTTTTCGCCGGGACAATCCCTCCGGATCCACATGATGGGCATATGAGGGGTTTGGTCGAGTATGAAAGCCTTTGTTAATGATATAGGTAGGGGTATATTCGTCGACCGACTCATCATCGTTATCATAAGAAGGTAGGCCGCCAGAGGCTCGCTTACGATATGCAAACTGTGTTCCCACGTCGCGCATAAGATGCTGTGTCCTTGGATGGACGAATTTGTTGTCATATTCGTTCATGACTTCCTTATGGATAACTGATGCGTCCTTTGACTGCTGCGAGAAATTCGAGCAAAGCAGTAAAAGCTGCGTAGAAAGGAGAGATACCAGCACGATAGTTGTCATCGCAGTAGTACTAGGACGTGGATTGGTGATCGCTGTCGGTAGAAAAAGCCAGTAAACTAAGACGTGGCCAGGACTCAAGAGGCAGAATAAACGTAGTGATATAGGTGTTGGATCCCAGACTGCAACTTCCCAGACGTCCCTTGTTTGATCAGGATGGGCTCTTGACTCTGCATTTTCTCCGTTCAGCACGCTAGAGAGAAAACGTAAAGGCGATGAAGACACAGGCGAGGAGTCTACTCTGACACGGTGCGCAGATGGGGTGCTGGGTACGTTATCTATCGAGCTCTCAAACATCCTGTAATGGCGTTTACGTGTGAAAGTGTATAGGGCGTTCGTCAGAGACAGCAGTGAGAGGAGGTGCACGATGAAGGACGCCTGTTGAGGTATCAGTATTCGCTCAACCCATCAGATTATCCGTACGTACAAGCCATGGCGACCACCGTACATGCTGCACATCGTCTGTGAAAATATCATCATCTGTCCGACGAGAGCTGTAGCCACTGTTCGCTCTTGCAACAAGAAAAGCCACGTTCAAAAGAGCTCCGATTGGTGTAGCCCACTCTTTCTGCCATTGATCCCATTCGCTTGAATCAAGCTTCTCTGACAGCCAAAGCAGGAAATCCCAAGGATCAAGGTACGACAGGATACGTTCGCGCAAAGGGCGCCTTCGAATGAGGCGCGGGGCCATGGCTAGCTAAAGCTGGACACGTACTTGGTCGTGTTGAGACAAGCCATCAAACCGTCCTACCTAGACAATGTTGGGAAGGACGGAGGAAGTGACAAGAGTGACAAGCGTGACAAGCTGTTTGTCCTAGGTTAACTTACACCAAGTCGCAGCAGAGTATTGCAGCCGGTTCTAGAATTCCTTGGCCAACGCCGGTCGCAATAGCGGTTACTGCTATTGGAATTCTTTATATAATAATATAATTAGCTGTTAGCACTAGAATAATCTAGATACTAGCTTATTTGCTATCTAATTAATTTATATAATACATAATATTTTAAAGAGATTATTTAATTAAATTTAATTTATTATTTAATAATCTATTATTATAAAAAGTTATAAGCCTAAAAACTTAATAATTATAACTATTAATTTAATTATTATATTATATTATTATTATAGTAAAATAATAGATAAAAAATATTATAGATATTAATTAATATAAAAAGAATTAAATTCTTTAATTTTAACTAAATTTATTTAAATAAAAAGATATATTATTACTTTAAAATTAAAAATTTATTATATTTAATAATTATAATTATAATAGAAAATAATAGCTATTATATATTATTATAAGCTTATAAAAGCTTAAAATATTTAATATAAATATTCTTAAGTTTAATATATATATTTTAGATTTTAATTTTAATTATATTAATTAGAATCTTATTAAAATTATATATTATATAACTTTACTAAATTAAATAATAAGAATTTCTAAAAATAGAATATTATTATAAGAAGATTCTTTAGATTAAAATAATTATAAAATATTATTAATAGCTTAATATTTAAACTAAAAAACTATATATATATTAAAATATAGCAAATTTATATTAATTATAGTATAAGAAATTAAAAAGTTTTTAAAATATAAATATATATATATTATAAAATCTAAAGATAACATCTACAAATTGGTTTCAGGCTTAGAGAATGCTTATATAATCTAAGCGATTTGAGCGCTCAGAGCGGTTTCTAAGTGCTTTAATACATTAAAAATATGATTACTAAGCCAAAAAAATATTTAAAAATATAATCGCTGTGTTTTTGAAAGATGCATATATTGTTTTATTTCTTGGCAAAAAGTTATAAGATTTAAGCTAAAATAGCGTCCGAGATCCTGTTTCTTATTTTAAAACGCTTGTATCTCACTCAATATTTCACATAATTTAAAAATAATAGTATTTTTGGAATCCTCATCAGAAATACGCTTAGTTTAAGATATACTACCCCCTATACGGCCCTAGTATAATAGGGGAGTTAAAATGAAAAAAAGTTGAAGTTTTTTTTTTGAATGAGCTGAATGAGCGGATTGAGCGCCTAGAGCCGCTCGCGAGAATCGGCGTTGCTCGCTAGCAAATTGGCCTGCTCAGCTGCCTCAAAGCGCTTGTAAGACCAGACATAAGATCGCCTGCCTCAGCTAAGCTCAGAGCGCTCAGATCCTAGTCCACCAATTTGTAGATGAATAAGTTAATAATAAGCTTAAATTTAATTAAACTTAAAAGCTATAATTCTTTAAAGCTTTACTATTAATAATATAGATAACAATGTTGCTTAAACTATTAATTCTAGAGCTAATATATATATAACTTTAAAAAATTATTATTTTATTTCTTATAGAAAATAGTTAAATAAAATAAGAATTAGAGATAAAAGACTCTTTTTATTATTAGGAAAAAGAATTATTAAATATAAAAGTAATAATTAATAACTAGTATTAATTAATATACTATTTATATTTAACTTAGATTACAATTTATTATTAATTATTACAATTAAAAAACAAGATTTTTTTATTTATTTTGAAAATAATAAATACAAAATACAATAAAGAAATATATTATTTATAATAGAAGAGAAAGCAAAAGGCTTATATTATTTTAAAAGAATAATATAAAAGACTACTTTAATAATAAAAACTATATTAATTAATAAAAAGCATAAAAAAGCTTTTCTCTTAGAAAATCAAAGTAATAGTAAAATCTCTTAAATAGACTAAGAAATGCCTAGATCTAGCATTATAGACTAATTAATTATACTATTAAAATAGCAACTTTATTAGCTATATATTCAATTAGATTATCTTAGTATTAATAGAATAATAAAAATAAAATACCTTAGTATTTTGATATAGAATAACTAAAAATATCTAAGAATTTTTATTATAATATTTATAAAATTAATAAAATAGTTAAATAGATTAAAAAATATTATTAAAAGAAAAAAACTTTATAAAAAAGATAACTCTTTATTAATATATAGAGGCTATATAAAATATAGTTATTAGTTCTAGATATTATATTCTACTTTTATTTCCTCTTTATTATTAATAAAGCAACAAGGTTATTATAGTTTATTCTAATACTAGAAAAAAGATAAGTTAAGTATTTTCTTTTTAATACTATTAATTATATAACTTATTAAAATAACTAATATAAAGTCTAATATATTAAAATAAATAATATAATAGAGTTTAAGATATTAAAGAATATCTTCGAAATATAAATTATATAAATAGAAATGATAATAATATATATACTAGAATAGAATAGCATATTAAAGTAATTTAATAGAATAATTATCGCAATAATATATATTAATATACTATTAAACTTTACTTCTTATTAAAAAGAGCTAATTCTTATAAATAACGGATTAATTAACAATTATTAATTAATTACCTTAGAATATTTAAAAGTTAATATAAAGTTTATATTTCTAAAGAATATTATTATAAATTTAATCTAGTTGCTATTAATAATATTTACTTTAATATTAAATTATAAACTTAAAATAAAATATATATATTTTTAAAAAGAGCAATAGAAATTACTATTTTAATTATAGTATATAAATGAAAATTAGGAGTATTTCTATTTAGTAATATAATATAATAATTGCTAATAGCAAAGATACTAGCGATAATATTAATAGGTTTAATATATACTTATTATTATAATAAAGAAGCTTATAAATAGCTAATTAATAAAAGACTAACAAATAATATAGATATAATTATAAATTTAAATATAAATTTAAGCTCTATTTTAAATTAATAAATAGTTATTCTATTAATAGCAATAATAACTTTAATAGAGAAATAGCTAGCTAATTAATATATATCTATCTATAATAAATCTATAGCTAATATTAAATAATAAAAGAAAGCTATTTTAGTTTTACTATTATTATTAATTAACTCTTATTCTTAAAGAGAAATAAAGACTTAGAATTTATAAAATTTAATAAGTTTTAATTTAGATAAAGAAATTAGTTTAGAATTAAACTAGATATAATGAAATAGTATAGAACTTTACTAAAAGATAAATATTAATATAACTCTATAAAATATTATCTTTATATCTATTTTATAAATATAAAATAAATAGCTAATTGTCAAGAATTATAACTATTGTCAAATATGAAGTTAATAATATTCATTGTAAGAGCTAGTAAAGAATGCAATATAAATACACTAGAGCCGGATACTATACCCGATTAGGTAAAGCGCATCCCAATGCTTCCTAGTTATAGAAGAACCGTAATACTAATTTTATATAATAATTAAATAAAACTTAATAATAAGAAAAATACTATTAACAAAGAAAGAGTTAAGCTTATTTAAGATACTTAAGTATTTTATTCTTAATACTTATAATATTTCTTTAACTTTTACTAATTTAATAATATATTTAATAAAAAAGAAATAAATTTGTTTATTACTATAAATGCTAATTCTTATATATATAATAAAACTATTAAAGGATTAGATTACTTTGAATAGCTTAAAACTATTAAAATAAAGATTAATAGACTATTATCTATTAATATCTTTATTATTATTATTTAACTAAAAGACAGAAATATTATTATATATAAATAAGTCTTTAAAAAGAAGTTTTTATTATTAGAAGTATTTAATAAATTTAAAGCTTAAATAATAGCTAAAAGATTTATATAAAAGTATAATATTAATTATAAAGAAATATTTATAAGGTATTAATATTTTATTATAAGTTCTTATATTTGTTATTTACTATAATAGTTATTTACTTTACAATAGCTATAGAATAGTAGAATTCGCTTAGCAAATAGTAACAAGTTTTATATATAATTGCAACGGAGCGTAGTATATTGGTTTAGCTATAAAAGAAATATATAACTTATTTTGAAAAGCTTTATTAAAAATATTTAAGAATAAATATATTAATTATTAAAAAGTAGATCTATTTAAATAAAAAAAAGCAATATCTATATAGTTTAAAATAAATATAGAAAATATATAAAATATACTTTTTTTACAAGTTTTATCTATTTAAGATATATTTAATATATTACGCAAGTATTTATTTTAATAGTTTATTTACTTAATTAATAATATTTTAACTGAAATATTTACTTATATAGTCTAGAATCTAATATTATTTCTTCTATATTATTTTTCTAAAAGCTCTAAATACTCTCTAAGTGTTCTTTAGATTCTTTTTAAATTCTTAAATATTATTTTTATATAAGAAATTCTTTTATTTAATTAAAAAAGAATTTTAATTTTTTTTAATATTCTTTTAATTTCTTATTTGTTCTTAATTATATAAGTTTATTTTATTATTAGCTTTATTAATAATTTGATTTTTTTTAGAAATAAAATATAGGATTTTAGAAAAAACTTTATTTTTAATAGATTTAATATCGCGATTATATCTTTAATATCTTTTACTAAGAATGTCTCGATATAAAATTTTTCGAATTTCCAATTTATTAAGTTTTTAATACTTAATAATATATAGTCTTCTTTATAAATATTGTAATTCTATCTATTTTTGTTTTCGCATTTCTTTATTTTCTTTTATATTTAAATTAGTTTATATTTTATTTTTATTTATGTTTATTATATATTTTCTATAAAATTTTTAGCTATTAATATATTTATATCTTTTATTCTAAACTAAATTAAGAACTTTATATAACGGTCGTTTGCTTTGCAATGGCTATGGAATAGTGGGGTTCGCTTGGCAGGTAATAACAAGCCTTATACATGATTATAGCGGGGCGCAGTACATCGGCTTAGCTATAAAGGAAGTATATAACTTATTTTAAGGAGCTCTATTAAAGGTATTTAATAATAAATATATTAATTACTAAAGAGCAGATCTATTTAAAATAAAAAAAAGCAATATCTATATACTTAATAAATGCTTATATTGCTTGTGCTGCTTGCAAGTAGTAACTTAATAAATACCATAAAATCCGCGAATAAACTATAGTTAATTTACTTATTAAATTAATTTAAAGCTTATTCTTTTATCGCTAAGCAACCCTATGCAGCTTAAGGTATAATAGTACCCCTTTTATATTATTTTTTTAATTAAAAATATTATAGCACTAAATTTAATTATAAAAACCCTATATTCCCTTTATTTTTATTATTAATTATGCCGTCTTTAAGTTATTAATATCATTTTTAAGCTTTTTAAATTATTTAGTAAAAGAATTAAAATATGCTTTTCCTTTGCTCTTATTACTTTTATAATTTTTCTAAAAGGTATTATATTATTAAAGGCTAAAATGTCTATAGAGAATGCATTTAGTCTGGCTATTTTAAGTAATATAATATCTTTTTATCTAAATTTATATATTTATTTATTTAAATTCCTTATTTTTTTCTTCCTTTCTTTATTAATTTTTGTTTTTAAGGAAAAAACTTTAAAATAAAAAAAATAAAATTTATTCTGAAATTAAAACTACTAGCATCTAATATAATCTTAAGCATAATAAAGTTATAACTTGTTATTATTGTATACTTTCTTTCCTTGTAAAATAGAAGCAATTATCCGAAATATATTATAGCCTAGATAAGCATAAAAATGACTATGTTAAGCAAGAGATTAAGGTAATAAAGAAATTAAAAGAGCTTAAATCTTCTAATACCAATACTATTAATAAAACTATAAGTTTTATAATACTATTTAATAGTAATTTCCTAATAATATTATTTAAGGAAATTAATTAGCTTACCGCCAAAATTGATTTTGATTTTAGTATTTCTCTTAATATTAATTCTTAAAATGCCTTTTTTACCTCCTAGAATACTTATTTAAAGGTTCTAAAGGGAGTAATAATTTAGGTTTAGCTTTTAGTCTAAAATTAATTATTCTTAAAATAAGAATCTATTTTTATTTATATTATTGTTTTTTTGATTGCCTTTAGTTTTTATTCCGGATTTATTCCCTTATATTTTATTATTAATTTCTTTATTTTATAATAGGGAACTAGGCGTTAAAAGCTTATTATTATTTTGAAGATTATTATTAAAGTATAATATTAAAAGCCATTAAATACTTTAAGCTAGATTAAAAAATAATCTTTAATTATCTAAGTTATTAACTAAATCTTTATTAAAAAAGATTAAAAAGTCTCCTTTTATTAAGCATAAAATATAAGTTTTTTAGATTTTCTTAATTTTTTTAAAGTCCTTTATATATCTTTTAGCTAATCTAATTTAACTTTTTTCAAAAAGTTTTTATAATTTTATATCTATTAGATCTTCTAATGCTTTAAATTTCTTATTAAGTTTAAAAATATTTATTTATCTTATTTAATTATTATTTTCTAAGTTATTTATAAAGTTCTTATAAGCTAAAACATTAATAATTTAAAGTTTAAGGTATATATATTAAGTGTCTTTATTTTTTATCTCTAAAGCATTTATATTATTTCTTTATTATTTGCTAAGTATTATATATTCTTTAGTACTTTATATAATCTTAAATAATATTATACTAATTAGTCTATATTTAGTTTCAATATTAATATCTCTTAATATAAGGTTGTTATTACTATTTATAACTAATATATTATTATTTATTAATTGCAGAAAACCTAGTATTTTCTTAACCAATTTTATTATTATTTTGTTTTCTTCTTCTTTTATTATTAATGCTATTATTTATTTTTCTTTAATTTTTAATTCTATTATTATAATTAATAGTTTTTTAGTTTTAAAAAAAAAGTATTAAATTCTTGGTTTTTTAAATAACCTTATTTCTTTTCGTAGTCCTTTTAGATATTACCTTGATCCCTATTTCTCTGAAATATATATTAGGCAATTATTATTATAGTAAACAATTTATATTAATTTAGCATAGTTATTTATATTGCCTATTTTTTGCTTTTTAAATACCTTAATTTATTATTCTAATATTTTTATTGCCTCCTTAAGGCAATTTCTCTTAATATATCCTGGTTTGCTATAAAAATAGCATATTTTAATTTATAGTTTTTTTTTAGAAATATTAATTTTTATTAGATTTCCTATAAATTAATTCTTTTATATAAACCTTTTGTTCTTAACTTGCTTATTTAAGTATCTTTTTTATTATTGATTATTAATTCTAATTATTAATTTAATTATATCTTCTAAAGTTATAGGCCTCTTAATAGCTATTATTATATCCTTTATTTTATTATATAATCCTTAATAAAATAATGCTATAAATATAAAGTTATTTTACTTAATCTTATAAATAAGTATCTTAAATAGTATAACATATATTAATGCTAAGGACTTCTGTTTCAGATTTTATAACCTTCTTTTATTTGCTTTTTCTTTATTAATTTCTTTAAATACTATCTTAATATATATAATAAAGTTATTAAGTAAATAAAATATTTATTTTATTTTATTATTTTACTAGGATTTTTTATTTCTTATAAAGTCTTCTAAATAAAGCATTACTTAATTAAGGGCTACTTTAGCTAAATAGGATATAATAAATATTATTTTAGCTAATTTATTTGGGAATTAAATAGTATATATTTTAATATATAATTTAATTTATATAATTTACTTATTTAGGATACTATGTTCTTTTTTAAAGTTATTTAGGGTAGTTATTTTAACTGAGTTTATACTTCCTATAGGCTTAAGCATTAATAAGGTTATATTTATATTTAGCAAGTAATTAAAATATAATAATTATTTGCTTTATAATAGCTATAGAATAGTGGGGTTCGTTTAGTAGGTAATAATAAGCCTTATATATAACTATAGCAGAACGCAATACATTAATTTAGCTATAAAGGAAATATATAACTTATTTTGAAGAGCTTTATTAAGGGTATTTAATAATAAATATATTAACTATTAAAGAGCAGATCTATTTAAGGTAAAAAAGAATAATATTTATATATTTAATAGGTATTTATAATGCTTACGCCGCTCGTATTACTCATAAGTAGTAACCTAGCAAGCACCGCGAAATCCGCGAGCAGGCTATAGTTAGTTCACTTACTAAACTAAGGTAATTTAAGGCCCGTCCTTTTGTCGCTGAGCAGCCCTATGCAGCCTGGGGCATAATACTTTATTTCAATTTCCTTAAAAGTTATTTTTATATCTTTATTAAATAAAAAGTTAATTGCTATCTATATTATTAATAGAAGTTCAATCTAGTTTTCTTACTTATTTAAATAGAAGACATTTAAATAGTTTTCTAAGATTTAGTTTATTTTTTTAATTTATTTATTTATATTATTTGGGCTTTTCTTAGTTTTTTTATAAAATAAAATATAAAAAACTTATTTTTATTAATAATTATCCTTTCTAAAATATTTTTATTTGTAAATCCTTTTTTTAATAAAAGCCTCGTAAGCTAAAAAGTATTTATTGTAATTTTATAGAGAATAAATTTTATTTATTTAAAGAATTTATCTATTATCGTAGCTATTATATTGTATAAGATATCTATATCTAGATTATATAATTCTAATAATTTTATAGTAAAGTCTATTATTATAATAGGTTTTAACTTTTTAAATAGCTTAACCGGTTTTAATAGTCTTTTTAGATTTTACTGATTTTTTTTTATTCTCTAATATTCTTTATATTTTGTAAGTATCTTTTTTATATTTTATTTTAGATTTTTTTAATTATTTATTTCTTATATTCTTTTATAAGTCTTTAGAATCTTTTAATGTTCTGTTATTTTTGTTATATAATTTTTTGTTATAATATCTTTATACTCTTTTATTATATTTATACTTTTGAGTTTTTTCTCTATTTTTTATAATATTAATTATACTTTTTATTATCTTTACTCGTAATTAGATTGTTTATTTAAAACGTACATTACTGTATTATCTATTTTAGCAATATATTAAATAAAAAAATTAAATTTTAATATTATATTTATTTAGCGATTTTGTTCTTAGTTTAATTCTTTAATATTAAATAGTAAAATTAAGTTCCTATAATCTATTAGTATTTTCACTAAAATAGATATTCTTTCTATATATATTTTTTAATATTTTAGTAATATTATAATAGTTAATATTTATTTATTTATTATTATATAATTTACTACCGCTAATAATAACTTCTTTAAATAATAGACAATAAGCCTTTTTATTTGCGACATATAAGTATCTATTGCTTTATCTAATATATTAATATAAATTATAGATTTTTTCTTTAGATTAAATATTCTAATAGCTTTTTTTAAAATAAATACATTTTTTTAATTTATTAAAGATTATTTCTTTTTCTCTTATTTAAAGAAACTATTAATCTTGTTTTAATATATCAAATAATAATAATATTATTTTTATATAATTTTTAATTATATTTTAATAGAATCTAGTAAACCTTAAAAAGGCCTATAAATCTTTAAAGTTTTTCGGAATTAGATATTACTATATTGTTTTTAGCTTATCTATTTATATTAATATTCTTTCTAGACTTATTATAAATCCTAAAAAATCGATTTTAAATAAAATATTGATTTTTCGTATTTAATTCTAAATTTCTTTTCTCTAAATACTTCTAGTATTTTTATAATATATTTCTTATATTCTTTTTATATCTCTAAATATATTTAAATATTATCTATATATATAACTACAAATTTATTTAAGAACTAATATAATACTTTATTTATAACTCGCTATAATATAGAAAATATATTAATAAGTCCAAAGGATATTATATTATATTTAAATAAATCGAATTTTGTTCAGAATCTTATTTTCTATTTATAATTTTTTTTATTTAAATTAAGTTAAATATATTTTTTAAATTTAAATATATAAAAAACTTTACTTTTCTAAACTTATTTCTAAGCTTATATAATAGCAGCAGAAAATATTTGTCTTTTTTTATTAACTTATTAATATATTTAGAATTAATATAAAGTTTAAATATTTTAACTTTTTTTTTATAAAAATAATTAATTATCTAATTAATAATTTAGATTTAGAAATATATTTTCTTTTTAAATTCTTATTTAAATATCTTCTTAATATTTATAATTCTTTTTTAGTTAAATTATAAATTGGATTTGGTTTTAATTTCCTAGAATTGTTAATTAAAATCTTATAATTATCTTTAATATAATTCGGCAATAGCAATTCTCTTTTAGATTTTTCTAATATATTTTTAAAATTATTATATTTTTTAGATATAATTTCCATAGCTATTATTTCTTTTTTAATTTGAATCTAAAATTTTCGAATAAAATTACAATTAGCTTTTTTTACGCCAACTGAATGTAATAGTCGTTTGCTTTGCAATAGCTGTAGAACAATAAGGTTCATTTAGCAGGTAGTAACAAGCTTTATACGTAACTATAGCGGGACGCGGTATATTGGCTTAGCTATAAAAGAAGTATATAACTTATTTTGAAAAGCTCTATTAAAAGTATTTAAAAATAAATATATTAACTACTAAAAAGCAGATTTATTTAAAATAGAAAAAAGCAATATTTATATATTTAATAAATACTCGCAATACTCGCGCCATTTATACCGCTTGCAAATAGTAATCTAGCGAATATTATGAAATCCGCGAGCGGATTATAGTTAATTTATTTACTAAACTAATTTAAAACCCGTTTTTTATCGCCAAATAGCTTATATAGTCTAGAATATAATAGTACCCTTTTTATATTATTTTCCTAAAAGCTTTAAGCGCTTTTTAAGCGTTTTTTAAATTCCTTCGAGGTTTTTAAGTATTATTTTTATATAGAAAGTTTTTTTATTTAACTAAAAAAAAACTCCGATTTTTTTCTAATATTTTTTCTATTTTCTATTTGTTTTTAGTTATATAAGTCTATTTAGTTGCTAACTTCATTATATATACGATTTTTTTTAATATCGAAATATAAAATTTCGGAAAAATCTTTGTTTTTAGTAAGTCTAGCGCTGCGATTATATCTTTAATATCCTTTATTAAAAAAGTTTTAATATATAATTTTTCAAATTTCTTATTTATTAAGTTCTTAATATTTAACAATATATAGTCTTTTTCGCAGATATTGTAGTTTTATCTATTTTTATCTTTTTGTTTCTTTGTTTTTTTTTGTACTTTAATTAGTTTATATTTTATTTTTGTTTAAACTTATTATGTTTTCTATAAAATTTTTAACTACTAATATATTTGTATTTTTTACTTTGAACTAGGCTGAAAATCCTGTTTTTATTTCCTAAAAGATTGCTTTTATATTTTCGTTAAACGAAAAATTAATTATTATCTATATAGTCGGCAGAAATTCAACCCAATTTTCTTGTTTATCTAAATAAAAAATCCTTAAATAATTTTCTAAAGTTTAATTTATCTGTTTAATTTATTTATTTAATTAAAAATAAAAGGCTATTAATATCTTATTTTGTATTTTTAGAGTCTTTTTTAGTTTCTTTATAAAATAAAACATAAAAAGCTTATTTTTATTACTAATTATTCTTTTTAAAATACTTTTGTCTATGAATATTTTTTTTAATAAAAGCTTTATAAGCTATGGAATATCTATTGTAATTTTATAAGGAATAAATTTCGTCTATTTAAAGAATTTATTTATTACTATAGCTATTATATTATATATAATATTTATATTTAAATTGTATAACTTTAGCAGTCTTATAATAAAATCTATTGCTATAATAGTTCTTAGTTTTTTTAGTAATTTAACTAGTTTTAGTAGTTTTTTTAGCTTTTATCGGTCCTTTTTTATTCTTTAATAATCTTTGTATTTTGTAAATATTTTTTCTATATTTTATTTTAAACCTTTTTAATTATCTATTTTTTATATTTTTTTATAAGTTTTTAAAACTTTTAATATCCTGCTATTTTTATTATATAATTATTTCTTATAATATTTTTATACTCTTCCATTATATTAATATTCTTAAGTTCTTTTTTCTGTTTTTTATAATATTAATTATATTTCTTGTTTTCTTTGTTTATAGTTAAGATATTTGCTTAAGGTATTTACTATTATATTATTTATTCTAGCGATATATTGAATAAAAAAATTGAATTTTAATATTATATTTATTTATCAGTTTTGTTTCTGATTTAATTCTTTATTATCGAGCAATAAAACTAAATTTTTATAGTCTATAAATATTTTAACTAGAATAAATATCTTTTTTATATATATTTTTTAGTATTCTAATAAAACTATAATAGCTAATATTTTTTTATCTATTATAATATAGTTTATTTCTATTAATAATAGCTTTTTTAGATAATAAATAATAAATTTCTCCGCTTATAAGATATAAGTGTTTATTGCTTTATTTAATATATTAATATAAATTATAGATTCCTTTTCCGGATTAAATATTCTAAGAGCTTTTTCTAAAATAAATGCATTTTTTAATTTATTAAAAGCTATTTCTTTTTTTCTTATTTAAAGAAAAAGCTATTTTTATTTTAATATATTAAATAGCAACGTTATTGTTTTTATATAGCTTTTAACTATATTCTAGTTAAATCCAGTAAATCCTAAAATAGCTTATAAGTTTTTAAGGTTTTTCGGAACTAAATATTATTATATTGTATTTAGCTTATTTATCTATATCAATACTCTTTTTAAGCTTATTATAAACCTTAGAAAATCGACTTTTATTAAATAAAATATTGATTTTTTATATTTAATTCTAAGTTTTTTCTATCTAAATATTTCTAGTATTATTATAATATGTTTTTTATATTCTTTTTATATTTCTAAGTATATTAATATATTATTTATATATATAACTATAAATTTGTTTAAGAACTAGTATAATATTTCGTTTATAATTCATTATAGTATAGAAAATATATTAATAAATCTAAAAAATATTATATTATATTTAAATAAACTGAATTTCATTCAGAATACCAATTTTTATTCATTACTTTTCTTTATTTAAATTAAATTAAAGGCATTTTTCAAATCTAAATATATAAAAAATTTAGCTTTTTTAAATTTATCTTTAAACTTATATAATAGCAATAAAAGATACTTGTTTTTTTTTGTTAATTCATTAATATATTTATAATTTATATAAAGCTTAAGCATTTTGTCCTTTTTTTAAATAAAAATAATTAACTATTTAATTAATAACTTAGATTTAGAAATATATTTCTTTTTTAAATTCTTGTTTAAATATTTTTTTAATATTTTCGCATCTTTTTTAATTAAGCCATAAATTAGACCTATTTTTAATTCTCTAAAGCTATTAATTAAAATATTATAATTATTTTTAATGAAATCTAATAATAATAACTTTTTTTTAGGTTTTTTTAATATATTCTTAAAGCTTTTATATTTTTTAAGTATAATTTCTATAACTATTTTTTTTTTAATATAAATCTAAAATTTTCGGGTAAAATTATTATTAGCTTTTTTTATTCTAATTGAATTTTTAAATATTTTAAATAATTAGCTTTTTATATATACTTATATTGACTTTTAATCGATATATAAATTCTATTTTATAAATTATAATATATTAAAATAGATATTTTTTAATTTTAAACAAATATTAAATATTTCTTTTTTTATATTTATTATTTCTTATTTATATCTCTTTTATTTTTTATTCAATTTTTAGTATTTTTTTTATATAATTAATTTTATATCGTAAGGATTCGTCTTTTTAATTCAAAATATATTAATTTTTTTGATATTTTTTAAGATATTATATATAAAATAGCTCTTAACTCAAATAAAACTCTAATAGAATTTCTATTAATATTAAGCGATACAAAAATCCGTTTTTTTAATATTGCAAGTAATTAAAATATAATAGTTATTTGTTTTATAATAGTTATAGAATAATAGAATTTATTTAATAAATAGTAACAAGTCTTGTATATAATTATAACGAAGCGCAATATATTAGTTTAGCTATGAAAAAAATATATAATTTATTTTAAAAAGCTTTATTAGAAATATTTAAAAATAAATATATTAATTACTAAAAAGCGAATCTATTTAAATAAAAAAGAGCAATATTTATATAGTCTAAAATAAATATAGAAAATATATAGAATATACTTCTTTTACGAGTTTTATATATGTAAAATATATTTAATATGTTATATAAGTATTTATTTTAATAGTTCACTTGCTTAACTAATAATATCTTAACTGAAATACCTGCTTATATAGCCTAGGGCGTAACATTTGCTTTTTATATAAAATATAAATTAATTGTCTTTTTAATAGATATAGTAATAGTATATTTTAATAGTGATTTAGATAATAAGATTTATATATATCCGCTTTCTAGTATAACTTGTTATCTAAAGAATAAGGTTTTATAACTTAATAAAAATATATATAGTCTTAAATAGTTAAATTAACTATAGAGTTAAAAATTTTAAAAGATTATTAAACTATTAGGTTTTCTATTAATTAACGCTAATTCTTATATCTTTAAAAAGAGACTAAGCGATAGTAAAATTTATATAGTCGCTTTTTATATTAATAGTATTATGTAATAGTTATTTGATTTACAATGGCTATGAAATAGTAGGGTTCGCTTAGTAAGTAGTAATAAGTTTTATATATAATTATAGCAGGGCATAGTATATTAATTTAGCTATAAAGGAAATATATAACTTATTTTAAAGAACTTTATTAAGGGTATTTAAGAATAAATATATTAGTTATTAAGGAGTAAATCTATTTAAAGTAAAAAAGAATAATATTTATATACTTAATAAATACTTATAATGCTTATGCTATTTATACTACTTATAGATAATAACTTAATAAGTATTATAAAACCTATAAATAAGCTATAATTTATTTATTTATTAAATTAATCTAAGACTTATCCTTTATTATTAAGTAACCTATATAGCTTAAAGTATAATAATATCCCTTTTATATTATTTTCCTAAAAGCCTTAAATATTTTTTAAGCATTTTTTAAATTCCTTTAAGGTTCTTAAATATTATTTTATATAGAAAGTTTTTTTATTTAATAAGAAAAAAGCTTGTTTTATCTTTTAATATCTTTTTAACTTTTTATTTATCCTTAATTATATAAGTCTATTTTATTATTAACCTTATTAATAGTTAAATTTTCTTTAATATTAAGATATAAAATTTTAGAATGGTTTTTATTCTCAATAAATCTAACATTACAATTATATCTTTAATATCTTTTATTAAGAAAGCTTTAATATAAGGTTTTATAAATTTTTTGTTTATTAAGTTTTTAATACTTAATAACATATAATCTCTTTTATAGATATTATAATTTTATTTATTTTTATCTTCGCATTTCTTTATTCTTTCTTATGCTTAGACTAGCTTATGCCTTATTCTTATTTATATTTATTATATGTTTTCCGCAAAATTTTTAGTTATTAATATATTTATTTTTTTATTTCAAACTAGGTTTTAAAACCCTGCTTTAACCTCCTAAAAGGTTGCTTTTATATCTTTATTATATAAGGAGTTAATTATTATCTATATTATTAATAAGAATTTAACTTAATTCTCTTATTTATCTAAATAAAAGATCTTTAAATAGCTTTTTAAGGTCTAATTTATTTGCTTAGTTTGTTTATTTAACTATAGATAAAAAGCTATTAATATTCTTGTTTATATTCTTAAGGTCTTTTTTATTTCTCTTATAAAATAAGATATAAAGAGCTTATCTTTATTATTAATTATCTTTTTTAGAATATCTTTATTTATAAATATTTCTTTTAATAAAAGTTTTATAAGTTATAAAGTATTTATTATAGTCTTATAAGGAATAAATTTTACTTAGTTAGAAAATTTATTTATTACTATAGCTATTATATTATATAAGATACTTATATCTAAATTATATAACTTTAATAATCTTATAATAAAGTTTATTACTATAATAGTCTTTAATTTTTCTAATAATTTAATTAGCTTTAGTAGTCTTTTTAACTTTTATTAGTCTTTTTTTATCCTTTAATAATCTTTATATTTTATAAGTATTTCTTCTATATCTTGCCTTAGACTTTTTTAGTTATTTATTTTTAATATTTTTTTATAAGTCTTCAGGATTCCTTAAAATTTTATTAATTTTATTATATAATTATTCCTTATAATATCTTTATGCTTTTTTATTATATTTATACTTTTAAATCCTTTCTTTATCCTTTATAATATTAGTTATATTTCTTATTATCTTTGCTTATAATTAAGTTGCTTATTTAAGGTATTTATTATTATATTATCTATCTTAATAATATATTAAATAAAAAAATTAAATCTTAATATTATATTTATTTATTAATTTTATTTTTAATTTAATTCTTTGCTATTAAGTAATAAGACTAAATTCTTATAGTTTATAAGTATTTTAATTAAAACAAATATTCCCTCTATATATATCTTTTAATATTTTAATAATACTATAATAGCTAATATCTCTTTATCTATTATAATATAATTTATTTTTACTAATAATAACTTCCTTAAATAATAAATAATAAGCCTTTTAGCTTATGAAATATAAATACTTATTACTTTATTTAATATATTAATATAAATTACAGATTCCCTCTTTAAATTAAATATACTTTTAATTTATTAAAAGCTCTATCTTTTTTTCTTATCTAGAGAAACTATTACCTTTGCTTTAATATATTAAATAATAATAATAATATTTTTGCATAGTTCTTAATTATATTTTAGTAAAATCTAGTAAACCTTAAGAAAGTTTATAAGTCTTTAAGGTTTTTTAGAGTTAAATACTACTATATCATATTTAATTTATCTATTTATATTAATTGTTAGGGTCTTAAGGTGAAGTAATAAGAATGTATTAGAATTCTATCTATAAAGATTAAATCAAAGTCGTCTGATCTTAGATTACAATATATGCTTGGCGCTAAGCCTAATAAGGTTAGCGCCGGCTATAAGTGAATATTATTCTTAGTACGCATACTGCAGTCTTGCTCTTATACTATAATACGACCCCTCTCCTCTAAAGCGAGCTTTAATAAGCTTCCTAAAAACCAAGCGTACTAACTAAAGCGTATGACATATTTTCTTAGTCGGTATAATTAAATGCTATAGCTGCAAATTAGAATTTCAGGTTAATAGTTAACTAATAATATAGCAAGTATAGAATTTTAGTCTTTAAAAGTCTTAAATAATAAGTATAGTCTAGGCTTATCTAAATACTTATAATAGAAGTTAGCGACTAGGTTTAGATAGCTAGCAATATTAGTTTAGTTTTGTTATTACAGCCGCGTATTCTATTCCGGTAAATAGATATATTTAATTCTATATTTCAAGCAGCTTTTCTTTCTTGTAATTAAGTTTTTTAATCTCTTGTTAATTTTTAAATCAATTATTTCCAGCGCTTTATCTTCTTCTTTTTCTTTATTGATATATATAGGCGGTAGCAGTAGTATAACTTAGTTAGATAAGAAATCGTGCTTATTTAAATATAAAAGTTATAGATAAAAAACTAGATAAACTTCTTTTATAGACTTAAAAAGCTTAATTTTATAAACGCAATAATTGATTATTTTTATAACTTTGAATAAATCTAAGTTTTTATAGTCTAAGGACTTTGACAGCTATATTGTTTTAATATTTTAAATGTTGAATATTACTATATTGTTTACCTTTAGCTCTAGTAATAAGTATTTATAGCGATTAGCTTATTACGCTTGTTTTTCTTGTAACTATTTAAGCTTTTTTTTTAATACTAAATATATTTTGTTAAGTTTCTATATTAGTATATCTACTACAATAATATCTTTCTTCTATAGCAATATTACACTAGATAAAATATTATTAAAAGCTTTTAATCTTAATTGTAATAAATAGCTTTTAGTAACTAAGAATAGTACTAAGCTTATAAAAGTATTCTTATCGGAGTGTTACGCCCTAGGCTACACAGGGCTGCTCGGCGACAAAGGACAGGTCTTGGATTGGTTCGGTAAGTAAACCAACTATAGCCCGCTCGCGGATTTCATAGTGCTCGCTAGGTTACTATTTATAAGCAGCGCAAGCGGCGCAAGCATTGTAAGTACCTATCAGGTATATAGATATCGCTCTTTTCTACTTTAAATAGATCCGCTTTTTAATAGTTAATACATTTATTATTAAATACCCCTAATAAAGCTCTTTAAAATAAGTTATATATTTCCTTTATAGCTAAGCTAACATACCGCGCCCCGCTATAATTATACACAAGGCTTGTTACTATTTACCAAGCGAACTCTACTATTCTATAGCTATTACAAGGTAAACGACTATTATACTTTAATTACTCGCTAAACATAAATATAACCTTATTAATACCTAAGCCTATAAAAAGCATAAACTTAGTTAAAATAGCTACCCTAAATAACTTTAAAGGAGAATATAGTACTCTAAATAGGTAAATTATATAAATCAAACTATATATTAGGATATATACTATTTAATTTTTAAATAAATTAGCTAAGGTAATATTTGCTATATCTTACCTAGCTAAAATAGCCCTTAATTGGGTAATATTTTATTTAAAAGACTTTATAGAAAATAAAGAATCTTAGTAGGACAACAAAACAAATTAAATATTCTATTCATTTAATAACTTTATTATATATATTAAGATAGCATTTAGAGAAATTAATAAGAAAAAGGTGAACAAAAAAAGGTTATAGAACCTAAAGCAGAAGTCCTTAGTATTGATATATACTGCAATATTTAGGATATTTACTTATAAAATTAAATAAAATAACTCTGTACTTATAGTACTATTTTATTAAAGATTATATAATAAAGTAAAAAACACAATAATAGCTATAGAAAAGCTTATAACTTTAGAAGATATAATTAAATTAATAATTAAGATTAATAATTAATAATAGGAAAGATATTTAGATAAGCAAATTAAGAATAAAAGGCCTATATAAAGGAATTAACTTATAGGAGATTTAATAGAAATTAATATTTCTAAGAAAGGACTATAAATTAAAGTATACTATTCCTATAGCAAACTAAGATATATTAAGAGAAATTGCCCTAAGAAGGCAATAAAAATATTAGAATAATAAATTAAAATATCTAAAAAACAAGAAATAAATAATATAAATAATTATACTAAATTAATATAGACTGCTTATTATAATAATAATTGCCTAGTATATATCTCAGAGAAATAAGGATCAAAATAATACCTAAAAAGGCTATAAAAAGAAACAAGGTTAATTAAGAAGCTGAAAATCTAATGCTTTCTATTTAAAACCAAAAAACTATTAACTATAGCAATAAAATTAAAAATTAGAGAAAGATAAATAATAGCATTAGTAATAAAAAAAGAAAAAAACAAAATAACAATAGAATTAGTTAAGAAAATACCAGGTTTTCTGCAATTAACAAATAACAATATATTAATTATAGATAGCAATAATAATCTTATATTAAAAGATATTAATATTAAAACTAAATATAGATTAATTAGTATAATATTATTTAAGATTATATAAAATATTAAAGAATATATAATACTTAGCAAATAATAGAGAAATAATATAGGTACTCTAGAGACAAAAAATAAAAACACCTAATATATATACTTTAAACTTTAGACTATTAATATTCTAGCTTATAAAAACTTTATAAATAACCTAAAAGATAATAACTAAGTAAAATAGATAAATATTATTAAACTTAATAAAAAGTTTAAAGTATTAAAAGATTTAATAGATATAAAATTATAGAGGCTTTTTGAAAAAAGCTAGATTAAATTAGCTAAAATATATATAAAAAATTAAAAAGAAATTAAAAAAGTCTAGAAGACCTATATTTTATGCTTAGCAAAGGGAGACTTTTCAGTTTTTTCTAATAAAGACCTAATTAATAACTTAGATAATTAAAGGTTACTTCCTGATTTAGCCTAAAGCGCTTAATAGCTATTAATATTATACCTTAATAATAGTTCTTAAAATAATAATAAGCTTTTAACGCCTAGCTCCCTATTATAGGATAAAGAAGTTAATAATAAGGTATAAAAGAATAAATCTAGAGCAAAAACTAAAGGCAATTGAAAAAACAATAATATAAATAAGAATAGATTCTTACCCTAAGAGTAATCAATTTCGGACTAAGAACTAGACCTAAATTGTTATTTCCTTTAAAACCTTTAAATAAGTACTCTAGGAGGTAGAAAAGGCGTTTTAAGAATTAATACTAAAAGAAATATTAAAGTTGAAATCAATCTTAGCAATAAGCTAGTTAATTTCCTCAAATAACATTATTAGGAAATTACTATTAAATAATGTTATAGAACCTATAGTTCTATTAATAGTATTAGTACTAGAAGACTCAAGTTTTTCCAGTTTCTTTATTACTTTAATCTCTTATTTAATATAGTCATTTTTATACTTATTTAGGCCGCGATATATTTCAGACAACTATTTCTATTTTGTAAAAAAAAAAAAGCATATAATAATAATAAATTATAACTTTATTATATTCAAGATTATATTAAACGCTAATAGCCTTAATCTTAGAGCGAATTTCTTTTTTCTTGTTTTAAAGTTTTTCCTTTAAAAATAAAAGTTAATAAAGAAAAGAAGAAAAGAAAAAAAATTTAGATAAATGAATATATAAATTCAGATAGGAAGATATTATATTGTTTAAGATAGCTAAACTAAATATATTCTCTATAGATATCTTAGTTTTTAATGATATAATACCTTTTAGAAAGATTATAAAAGCAACAGAAATAAAAGAAAGATATATTTTGACTTTTCTGCTAGATAATTTAAAAGGCTTAAAGATAATATTAATAACTTAAAGAAGGCATAGTTAATAATAGAAATAAAGAGAATATAGGGTTTTTATAATTGAATTTAGCGCTATAACATTTTTAGTTAAAAAAGCAATATAAGGGGGGTGCTATTATATCTTAGGCTATATAGGGCTGCTTAATAATAAAAAATAGGTTTTAGATTAATTTAGTAAATAAATTAATTATAACCCGCTTGCGGATTTCGCGGTGCTCGCTAGGTTGCTACCTATGAGTAATATAAGCGGTATAAGCATTGTGAGCATCCATTAAGTATATAGATATTGCTCTTTTCTACCTTAGATAGATCCGCTTTTTAATAATTAATATATTTATTATTAAATACCCTTAATAAAGCTTTTTAAAATAAATTATATACTTCCTTTATAGCTAAGCCGACATACCGCGCCCCGCTATAATCACGCACAAAGCTTATCACTACCTGCCAAGCGAACTCCACCGTTCCACGGCCATTGCAAGGCAAACAACCGTTACACGGAGTTAGCTTCGAATTCTATAATAAATAAAAAGTCTATCTAATCGTTTTAATTATAGTTAATATAAACTTTTAAGTATTATTTAAATACAATATTAGCACTCTGTATCTAGCTGTCTATTTTAGAATAAAAAGCTATTAATAGTTTAAAACTTGTGCTTATATACTTATAAAGTCTTTTCTCGAAATATAATATAAACTATATATTATAATCTAAAATAATAGCTCTAGAGTAGCTTTTTTTACGTTATATCTATTTAATAAAAACTTAAATTATAGCTTTTATTTCTAATAAATCTAATACGATAAACTTTTTCTTTTTTAATAAATAGTCTACTACTACTATAATATATTAGAATATTCTTCTATATCTTTTATAGTAAGGTAATACTACAATAAAGTTAATAGAAATATCAGTTTAATAATAATTAGGTACTAGAAATAGCTTAAGTAAGTTTTATTTGCTTTTATAGTAGCTTTTCGAACATTTATATCTATAATAGCTTTTAATGAAATAAACAATTAAAGCCGTTATTCTAGGTTAATAATACTTATAACTAATATAATTATAGGTAATTACGCGGTTTATATAATTACTAATCGGTAATTTATAAATAAACTTAATAAAGCCTATTTATAAAGTCTTATTATTATCTAGAATAAATAATCGCTAATAGATATATAATAAGTTATTACGCATTTTATATATGTTTAATTCTAATTTTAAAGATTTTTTTTTTATTAGCTTTAAAAGTATTTTTTAGGCGCTATTATTCTTAGTGTAAATAATTGCTTATATAGTATTATTATTAAAATAAGCTATTTAAATCCTCTATATAATCTTATTTTAGAATATAAAAGTATTTTTAGATAATTTTTCTATTAATTCCTTATTTAAAACTATATTTTTAAAAATATCTAATAGTAATTCTTTTTGTAACTCCTCGCTATTTTCTCCCTTTTTGTCTAAGACGTAAAATAATATAAAAAGATTTATTATAATTTTATTTGTTTTATCTTGAAATATTAGCGCTAATTAAACTTTAAGTTAAAGGTTTAATCTATATTTCTCTTGTTATTTCTATTCTCTAGCTTATAGTTTAAGCGTTTAATTAAGCTATTAGGCTTTATTTTCTGCTTTCCGGGATAATAAATAATATAGAAATTAAACTTAGAAAAGAATTCTGCTTACTGTATTTGCTTATAGTTAAATTGTTTTAAAAATATAAAATATTCTAAGTTCTTGTAATCAATAACTATATAAATCGGATCCTTAACTAATATTCTTGCTAGTTTAAAGTATTATTTTTTAAAGGCTTTTATAATAACTAAAAGCTTTTTATTATAAATTTTATAGTTATATTCTTATAGTATTATCTTCTTAAATAAGTAAATAACTAGCTTAAAGATACTATTAGAGTTATATTGAAATAATACCGCAGCGATAATATAATTAGAAGCATCTATTTCTATCTATATCTCCTTATTAAAATCAAAATGAATTAATATTAATACTATAATAAAAGCTAGTTTTAAAACTTTAAATACTTTCTATTTTAGGCTATTTAACAGTCAAAAATAACTAAAATCCTTCTATATTTTAGACTTTATAAAAATTATAAAAAACGCAGTAATTTTAGAATAAACAAGAATAAAATACCTATAGAAATTTGCAAAGCCTAAGAAAGCCTATATGTCTTTTATATATTAAAGGATAACTTCAATTTTTTTAGAGTTTATTTTAATATCTATAGTTGTAACAATAAGCTTTAAATATTTAACTTTTTTTATATCGAAATTGTACTTATCGATATCGAAAAAGAGCTTAGCTATATACAATTTCTCGAATATTGCGTTAATATATTTAACGTATTATTCTTTAGTATTGCTATAGACTAAAATATTATCTAAATAAACAATATAGAAAGAGTCTAAATACTTATAAAATATTTAATTAAATAGTATTTAAAACGTTTTTAAAGCGTTATATAGTTTAAATAGTATTATTATATATTTATAGAGGCTATAACAAGTTAGGAAAGCGGTTTTCTTTTCGTTTTCTTTTTTAATTTTAATCTTATTAAACACGGTAATAATATCGAACTTAATATAATACTAGGCCCGGTATAGTTATAATAGAGTTACTCTAATAAGTAGCGGAGCGTTATAGTTCTTAATTGTCAAAAAATTAAATACTTAATAGTTAATATAGACTTAAAGTCCTCTATCTAATTTCTTTATAATAAGTATAAATATAGTATATAGTAAAATACTAGATTAAATATACCTTTTTCTTAGTATATTATTAATATATTTCTTAATAATAGTCGCCTATTCTCTTAATATACTATAGACTTTTTTAGCGGGAAAAATTGTTTTTTCTTTTAAGTTAATATAGTAATTAACTATTTTTCTTAATAATAGCTTATTAGCTTCTTTAGGGTTCTAAACTAATAGCTATTTATAATATTCTTTAAATACTTTCGCCCTTAGTATATTATTTATTAAAAATACTTTTTTTATTTTATTAAAAAACTTTTTATAGTTTTCTATTATAATAGCAGCTATATTAGCTATAAATATAGCGGTTTTTTCTTTATTTTCTTCTAAAAAGTAAAGTATTTTAAAGTGCTAAAGCTATATTGCGATTATTTTATTATAAAGTAACTTAGCTATATTCTAGAAAGTATAAGCCGATATTTCAATGATATTATATTTAGAAGTATTCTTCTTCGGAGGCATTACTATATTTCTATTATTGATTATTATAAACTTGCAATATTAAAAACAATAGCTAATATAATAGTGGGACTAAAAAGTTAAAGTTTTAGTTAAAAATTTTAAATCGAGGTTATAAAATTCCAGCTATAATATATCTAGTATAAAATTGAACTTATTAAGATTAATAATTATATATTACTATTTATTAATATAATCTCTAAGCTAGAACGTTACTCGGGCAATATAAATAATATTAAATATATATTAATCGTCTATTAGTTTCAGACAATATAGCTTTGCAAGAGATATGCTATCTAAATAATACTTGTTTATTAAAAAGGCGTTAACGAAGTTAAATACTAATATTTTAGTATTAATAAAGTAAATAATATACTTTACTTCGCTATATATTAATAGTTCTTTTTTGAAATCTAATTATTAGCTCTGCTATAGCTAAATCTTTATATTTAAATAACTAAAAAAAAGATATAAAATAGCGAGCTTTTTGTCTCCTGGCGCTATTTAATTCTCTAATTCTTTGATTCTTTTATATATTTTATGCTTTAGCTTTTAGAGGTAATTTATTCTAAAGACTAAGCGTTTTCTGTCTTTTAAGTAGCTTTTAACTCAATAGGAGTAACTTTAATTAACTTAAATTAGATAGTTAGGTCATTATTTAATATCTAAAGTTTACTTTTATAGGGCGCATTTTTATCCTTAGAAAAATAACCCTTCTAGCTATATTTTATATATTATCCTTTTTTATATAATTTAGCTATAATATAAACTAATTATTTAGTAAAGCTTTTACTACTAGCTAGCCTAGGCTTACAAACGCTATTGCTTTTTAACTATAAACTTATATTCTAGTCTACATATTTTTTTCTCTTAATTAGATTAATAGCGTTAGCCTATTGCATATTAAGATTAATATTCCGAATTCAGTTAATATAGTTAGCAAAGCTACTATAGGATATATTATCCGCAATTATCTAGCGCTGACAATAGCTGATTATTTATTTGAAATTTAAGATTTTATAGAGATTATTAAATTCTATAGATATGATAACAATAGAAAAGCAGGTATAAAACTCGTTAAATATTTTATTTTTCTTTTTAGTCCCTATCGGGAATTTAGGATTATAAAGTAGGGTATTAGTTTTTACTACTATATTAAAGTTTTTAAATATATTATAAAAATCGGTTATTATCTCTTTAAAAGTGAAATAAAAATTAAATATATTATTACTAGTTCTAGTTTTAACTACATTAAATACTATAGCTTTGCAATAATTGCGAACAAACTAGATTATATATTTTTTAATAAAAAAAAGAATAATATTATAATATAGCTTAAAATCAACTTGATTATATTAAATATTATATTCTTTTCGGTTATTAGTACTCTTAAACTTTCTAGAATTAAAATAGCAAGTATTAATGCTTTTAACTAGATTAATAAAGCTAAATAGATTGTTTTTTATGAGGGCTATATAGCAGGGATTTTTTTTTTTTTTTTTAGTTTGGAGTTTTTAGGGTTATAATAATAAAAAACCTATTTCTTTTATAGCTTAAGAATTTACTTCTTAAACTTAGTAATCTCGAGCTAAACTATATCTGCCTTTTTGCAATAAGTTTTATAGCTATAGCGAATTCGATTAAGCTTATTTTTATAGATATTTGCCTCTGTTTCTAGGCTTTATAGCTATTTATCTATTTGCTATAATATATATAGTAATCTATTATACTCTTATCCTAGTATATAGATTTTAAATTTCTTTTCGACTATATTATATCTTAGCTAGAAAGCTTTTTTCTTTTAATTAAAGTTTTATTTTATTAAGTTAGATTTTATTTTATATTAAAATTTAGGTTTTTTATTAATAGCAGCTATAAGCATTTTAATATTTTTTATATTTTCAAGAATATTATACTTATCTATAGCCTTGAATATAATATATTCATTTTGTATAAATATAGATACCTGTTTCTTTTTCGCTTGTTTTATTCCTTTTCCTTTATTGTAATATTAGGATATTAATAACTTTTTAATTAAATCTTTTTGTTTAAAGTCTTCGTTTTTATCTTTATAATTGTCAATAACAAATTATTACTTTATAAATAATAATTTATTCTTTTATACTAAACCCTTAAACTTAATTTTCTTAACTATGCCTATTTCTTTCTCTAAGTCGTCCTTTAAAAAGGTTTTATTTTTATTGCTTATATTTATGCTTAAATCTTTTTCGAAATAGCTGCATAAAATTAAAATAAAATTATTAGATATATAGGTGGCTAACTTCTTTAGCTTCGGAGTGCGTTTTATATACTTCTTCGCTAACTAATTAGCGTATTCATTACTTAAGTTAATATCCTAGATCTTTTCTTGTTTTTTCGAAATCTTGGCTATGGCTAAAACTTTAGCCCCTAAACTACGATTAGACTTTACTATAGCGCGCTTAGCTTGGCTACGCCGTTCTTTTATAGTATACTCGTATAGCTGCAACTATTATATAGATAGGAGACTAACTATCTAATTCAGAATAGATAAAATTATATTAGAGTCTTAAAGTAAAGTAATAAAAATATATTAGAATTCTATCTATAAAAATTAGATGAAAATCGTTTGATTTTAGATTATAATATATGCTTAGCGCTAAGCCTACTAAGGTTAGCGCCGGCTATAAGCGAATATTATTCTTAGTATATATACTATAGTCTTGCTCTTATACTATAATATTAATACTCTTCTTAAGCTTATTATAAATCCTAAAAAATTAATCTTTATTATATAACATATTAATTTTTTATGTTTAATTCTATATTTCTCTTCCTTAAATATTTTTAGTACTTTTATAATATGTTTTCTATATTTTTCCTATATTTCTAAATATACTAAAATATTATCTATATATATAATTATAAATTCGTCTAAGAACTAATATAATACTTTATTTACGATTTATTATAGTATAAAAGGTATATTAATAAGTCTGAAAAATACTATATTATATTTAAATTAACTAAATTTTATTTAAATATCATTTTTTATTTAAATTCAATTAAAATATCCTTTAAATTTAAATATATAAAAAACTTTGCCTTCTTAAACTTATTTTTAAGCATATATAATAAAAGTAAAAGATATTTGTCTTTCTTTATTAATTTATTAATATACTTATAATTAATATAAAGCTTAAATATTTTATCCTTTTTTTTTATAAAAATAATTAATTATTCAATTAATAATTTAAATTTAAAGATATATTTCTTTTTTAAGTTTTTATTTAAATATTCTTTTAATATTTATAATTTCTCTTTAGTTAAACTATAAATTAAATTTGCCTTTAATTCTCTAAGGTTATTAGTTAAAATCTTATAATTATCTTTAATATACTTTAGTAATAATAGCTTTCCTTTAGATTCCTCTAGTATACCCTTAAAATTATTATATTCTTTAATTATAATTTCTATAGCTATTGCTTCTTTTTTAATTTAAATCTAAAATTTTCAGGTAAAATTATAGTTAATTCCTTTTATTTTAATTAAATTCTTAAATATTTTAAATAATTAGCTTTTTATATATATTTATATTAATTTCTAGTTAATATATAAATTCTATTTTATAAATTATAGTATATATAAATTCTATTTTATAAATTATAGTATATTAAAATAGATATTTCTTAACTTTAAATAAATATTAAATTTTATTTTCTTTTTATGCTTATTATTTCTTATTTATATTTCCTTTATTTCTTATTTAACTATTAGTACTTCTCTTTATATAATTAACCTTATATTATAAAAATTTATTTTCTTAATCAAAAGCATATTTATCCTTTTAATATATTCTTAAGATTTTATATATAAAATAGCTTCTAAATTAAATAAGGCTTTAATAAGATTTCTATTAATATTAAGTAATATGAAAATCTATTTTTCTAATATTATAAGTAATTAAAGTATAATAGTTATTTGCTTTATAATAGCTATAAAATTAATAAAGTTTACTTAATAAGTAATAATAAGTTTTATATATAATTATAATAAGGTATAATATATTAATTTAGTTATAAAGGATACATAAAATTTATTTTAAAAAGCTTTATTAAAAGTATTTAAGAATAAATATATTAATTACTAAAGAGTAAATCTATTTAAAGTAAAAAGGAATAATATCTATATATTTAATAAATACTTATAATACTTATACTACTTATATTACTTATAGGTAATAACTTAGTAAATATTGCGAAACCTATAAGCAAGCTATAGTTAGTTTATATTATAGATCTGTGGAGAGCATTGGGGAGCGCTAGTCCCGATTAGGCATAGTGTCCGTTCTCCATGTATAATATCGCGCTCTTAGCTAGTTTTCCAACTCAGCCAGTACAACTCCACTAAAGATCTCTCTTTTCTTAACAGTTTACTTATTAAACTAATCTAAGACTTATCCTTTATTATTAAGCAGCCTATACAGCCTAGGATATAATATATTATTATTGTCTATAAGAGAGAGTTTATATATAATAAAGTTAAAAAGCTTTTATTTTATTATTTTAATATTATCAATAATAGCTTAATAACTAGACTATTTAGAATATAGATTATTTAAGAAAATAGTTATATTGCTATGAATTAGATAAATTATATAAGAAACCTTTTTACTATCTATAATATATTAAACTATAAGCTAATAATTATTTATATTAATAGCTATCATTATTTTTATTCTTTAAGAAATAAAAAAAAAAAGTTAATTAAACTAAATTTTAGTTATTTATTAAATAATTTAATTATTTATTAATAGCTATTTACTTTAATATTATCTTACTAATTTCTAAATTTAATTAATTCTATATAGACTTTATTATTAAGTATTTTAATAGACTTTATTATATTTTTAAATACTTTGTTAATACTTTAAATATAAGCTTATTATATTAAAAAGAAAGTAAAAATCTTTTATATTTTGTAAATACTATATTTATTAATTATATTTCTAATTACTATTTGATATATAGCTATATAATAATACTTAGTAAATTGTTAGTTATCTAGTTTACAAAGAAATTATATTTTATAGCTACTTTTATTATTAAAGTTAAATATATAGCTATTTCTAAAACTTATAAAACTACTATATAAGCTACTAATTAAATAAAATAAATTAGATTTAATACTTTTATTTTTATAAAGAACTTAGAAAACTATACTAAAACTAAATATATTAAAATATAATATTATTTTATTTATAAGAAAGTATTAAAAAGTATAATAAAAGTTAAATATATTAAAACTAAAAAATAGTTTACTAATATTTTAATAAAGCTATTAAAATATTAGCTTTTTATTTTATTAATAATATAGTTAAATCTTTAATAAATTAATTAAAAAGCTTATTGTAAAAAGGAATATTATAGCTAATTCTAGAATTCTTTAGCTAATACTTATTATAATAATAGTTATTGCTATTAGAATTCTTTATATAATAATATAATTAGTTATTAGTATTAAAATAATTTAAATACTAGTTTATTTGCTATCTAATTAGCTTATATAGGGTTATTTTAACTATTCTAACTAGTTACGCAATATATAGTGTTTTGGAGAGATCGCCTAATTAGGCTTAGTTTGTTGCTTAGTAATCCGCTGCTGCAAAACAGAGGCAGCCTTATTGCCGCTATGTCCGCCAACCTTTTGCAAACATTTAGCATTCAGCATCCTGCAAGCCTCACAATCTCACAATCTGCTGTGAACTTTC
This sequence comes from Bacidia rubella, assembly GCA_032158265.1. NCBI lineage: Eukaryota > Fungi > Ascomycota > Lecanoromycetes > Lecanorales > Ramalinaceae > Bacidia > Bacidia rubella. Next base: position 584,278 of record JAVTIF010000005.1, on the reverse strand, counting down.
CATCGTCGAACCTCTGCGAAAGCTCGGTGCAGAATTCTGCTGATTAAATTGATAACGTAATTTATCTCGTCTATATGTCCAGTCACATGCTTTCAAGACGCCTCAGAATTGCGTGAAGTTCGGCCACCGTAGTTTGCATAGCCTCAGGCGATGGATTTTTAGCAGCTGCATTGTTACAGTCCTGCTCTCCATACCAAGATTGCTGTGGATCAATAGCGGCTGCCTGATCATCTGTTTGTCTTGATTTTCATGTTTCCTATCCAGTATCGTGAGCTTCTCAAACAACATTATTACAATCTGCTCAAGTTGAAGCTTTGCAGCCGTCAATCTCGCCTTCTGCCTCCCTTTGTAGGGACTTTCCTTCTTCTCTATTTCTTGTTTAATGACAGCCACTGAAAAACGATCTACCTGTTACGGCGCTGCTTTAAAATCATGCTCAGCAAGTCGTTGTGGTTCTCTGTAGGCTTCTTTCTCAGCAGCGTCATACAAGCACACCAACTACCACAACAGCACATTTCAGAAAGCGCAGAGTCAACCTCCTTATCTCAACCTCCAATTCCTGGCGGTACCTCCCTCAGGCATTGCAATGAGTCTCGTCCCGGTGACCTCTTCTCGATTGACAGGATCGAGCTTCTGCCTGACCAACTTTACATGTACTGATGACCCTCGTTCCTGCAAGTCTTGCTCAAGCTCTGAAGCTGATGATCGCTGAGTAGTGACGATGTGTTCTTCGTCAAACTCTATGGTAAGTGCAGATTTAAGTTACAGATATATCAAAAGCGGTTAATAGTAGATCTTCGTATTTTCAAGCTCGTTGACTGGCTGCCAGGAAATTTCTTGCATTCTGTCACCGCCAATGCCACTTGGAGTTTGTTAGTTCGCTACGGTAATGCCTCTGAGAATGAAACGTGGTCAATGCCCTTTTGCAAGATGATTGAGCGTGTTGATCAGCCAGATCCACATCGTAAAGAATACTGCCCGCCAGAAGCTAGGTGGGCGTTACTGAGCATGGAAGGATGGATTTGGGAAATGTTCATTGTGCCTGTGAGTAAGATGGTCAGAGCCATTGTGTTTCGCCAAAAGGGGTGACGCTCCGTTGGAAGCTAACGGCATCTCTAGGGCGACTATTATTTCAAGTTTGACGCCGTGAATGGAGATGGAAAAAGAATTTACTGCCTTGAGACAGACATCAGGCTGGTGTATAGGAATGACGATAAGGGTCATGATTTGCGACGCAAACTTTTAGGTCAAAGGTTACGAGAAGAAAAAGAGAGTGGCTAAGGCTGACGTTCAAATTGATCATCGAGCCTGATCTGAACGGGCATCAATCTACTACATATACTAATCTGGAAGTAGTAGGCCGACTCATACTATCCCTAGTTGCTCCTCTTTCGTCTCTTGTAGACTTTGAGTCTCCCCTCTCATGAGTCCCTGCAAGTAGCAGCTCCCTACTAGCCAGCAACCCTTTTGAACGGGTCTCAAGGTGAAGAGAGCGTCGGTGCCATTCAGAGCAGCGATTTCGTCTCCTTCCTCGGCTTCCATAGCCACCCAGCCCATGGAGCCTCGCTCCGTGACGCAAAGTCGGCGACCTAGCGTGTAGCGGCCCCAGGCTTGATCAAATGGTCTGCAGCGCTTTATGAGCTTTTGGTATTGGGTATTCCACTCAATCAAATCTTTAATTCCGGGTTCCTCACGAAGACTTGCGTAACTCTTACTAAAGTGAAACAAATCATGAGTGACGAGCGAACGAAGTAGCCAACTCAGCGCGTCGTACGTCTTGAATGGCTTGGTATAGAAGAGGTAGATGCCGTACGCAAGTTGCAAAACATCCAGGAGAGTAAGACATATGGTGGTGAGAGGCATCATGGCTGACATATATAATAGAGAGGTTTGCTTTTCTGCAACTTCCCTCAACATTTGCTGCCATACCTTAAAGGTCTCGCCCATTTCAGACGAGGCTGGGCGATCAGGCCCACCATCAAAACAGAGGGTTCGCCATTGGGCCTCTCCTGCATCTTCGTACGACCAGGAGGTGGAATGGCTGTGTACAATGTTTGAGACCTCTAGATCCCATCGGTGAATGTTGCTTAGCCATGAGACAACGTCTTTCGGCTTTCGTTAATGAACCAAGGGCGTAAGGTAAGGAGCCGATTTGATAATGGCCTTGACCTTATTAAACATCTTACCTTGAATGTTGAGGCTCTACGGGTAGCTCAGTCAGACTTGGGCTATGTCGCAACCGCTTCAGGCGCTTGTCGTGAGGCGTCAGGTTCTACATACCTTATCTAAGTCGATCAAGAACGAACCTTTGCCACTACGATGCTCGCTACCAATTATTTCCGCCATAGGGTAGTAGCCTTGTGCCCGGGGAGTCCAGTCTGGGACCCAGAAAGGCAAAGTAGATGAATCGCTTCTTGACTCAACGTAAGAAAGGAAGTCTAAAGGCTTGGGCAGCCTTAGCATTTCATTTGTCTGTAGCAGGGTGGCTAAATGGACAAGCAATTCATCAATGCCCTTTCTGTAATCAATATTTAAGTAGTTGGAGATATCATCCGCTGGTATTACAGCTGCGAAGACTTTATCCCTTGGGTCAGTAGCGTGGAACGTGCGAGTACACCGAAGATACAATATCAAGCGACGGACATGATATTTCTCATAGATAGCATTCAAGTTGTAAAGCATAGTGGGATTGAAGCTAGGCCCCTCCTATGACCCGTAATCAGCAAGGCCAGGAAGGGCAAGCGCATCTCTGACAGTTGAGATAAAGCCGGCCGAGCCAGGCATTCCCATAGCATTTCTCGGCGTCGAATGTCGGGTTATACCACCAGCAAAGTCGAGGATTAAGCTTCGTTCAATCTCGAGCGCACCGCAGAGAAAGACGCTACGGGGATTGACAAGCACCTCTTGAACGATCCACATACGGCCAAAGAATGGACGGGAAAGTATCTTCATGACATTGACCCACGCAGGATCTTGCAGGGCAGGCAGTCCAAGTGACTCTGGCTCCCAGTCTGGCTGCATTTTGCCATTGGTTTCAGGCCTGTCTAACGCCTTCTGGATTTTGAGCATCAATTCGCGGCCGGCTGAGTCGGTCGGTAGCTCGATCCCCAATCAGCTTATAACTAGGTCAGCTTCGCGGAATATTGAGGTCATCAGTCTGACATGAGCAGTCTTCTCGGTGTCACCCATCTGGTTGATACATATCGCATCGACCCAAAGCGGCTTTTCATACGCCTTTTCGCGAATCTGCCAAAGTGCCTGGTGAAGATTTTGCGTGATCTCAAACGGATGGCCATCGACTTCGATAATCCTCGGATTGGACTTGGAGCCCCAGACGTACGACAAAGCATTGTAGCTTAGCGTTCTATCATTTAGCTTCTTGACTATGAAGCTGCAACATATCTGCTTTGGGATTCTGTCAGGCTCGATTCGGCAGATGCGAATTTCATTTTCACTCAGTCTTTGGGAATATTCGTATTGGTCTTTGTTTGACCTGAACATATCGATCACCATCAGATGGTCAGATCCTTGAAGAATGATGGGTTTGAGATAAACTTGATCCCTCGAATTTTAAATGCACAGTCAACAAAGATAAACGTGGAGAAATGCAGAATGTCCCTCAGATCGAGCAGACGACATGACAAGGTCTGTGATCTGAAGCTTTGCCTTTCAGCGCCGGCGAGAGTATCAATTCATCAGCTGCAATCAACGTATAATGACTGAATTTGGACAGCGAGATATTAGACAGACTTGAGGCCATCACACAGAGTCAGCATATGGGATGACATGCTTTTCGATCAATGACGAGTGGGGCTCATAGGGTAGTTAGGGTGCAACAACTTGGCATTCCTTGCAATACTTAGAGCTTTATGTGTCGTATCAAGGACGATTGTTCCCACCGAAGTGCAGTATGCCGGTAAGCTCTAGGGCCGTTTCGGGGGCTTCACACTAGTAATTCCTCTGGCATTGGTGGGGGAACAAGTACGTGCTACGAGTAGTAGGCGGGTTAGATTGGGCCCCTCACTACGCTGGCGACAGCCTATCCACGAGTTGCACGAACGTGGGCTGCAGTTGTCACGGGAAGCTTTCTTAATTCGCTCCTAAGCTAGCTTGCCCGCCATGAGGACCTCTAGCATATCCATGTTGTCGTGCTCCTACTCCGCAGAAACGAATAAAAGCCTCTCCCCACCAAAAAAGAGCATACTTCGCAATCATGAGCGAGACAAAGGCTGACCCGACTGCGAAGCTCTCTGAATCACCTAACCCTGTGCTATCAGCAAGCTCAGCCCCTGGGACAGAGACACGCTCTGCGCCCAACCCTGTTGGAGAGGCCCCAATTGAAGCACAACCAACTACCGATGACGCCTCAAGCGAGACCGGTGATTCAGCACTTGGTAGCGAGTATGATGAGTCGGCCTACACAGCCTCATTAGCGTCTAGCATCACCGCATACAAGTACGAGCACGGACGTCGATATCACGCATTTCAATCGGGACGTTATGACCTACCCAATGATGAGGATGAGCAAGAAAGGATGGACCTTCAGTATCATTCTCTGCGCCTCGCGTTCTGCGACAAGCTCTACTTTGCGCCTATCGGTGAAAAGCCTGATATAATTCTGGACATTGGGACAGGCACTGGCATTTGGGTCATTGATGTAGCAGATCACTTGCCCGACACACAGGTCATTGGGACGGACCTCTCACCCATCCAGCCTAAGTGGACCCCGCCGAACGCAAAGTTCGAAGTGGATGATGCAGAGCTACCATGGACATTTCCAGAGAATCATTTTGATCTTGTGCACACACGTATCATGAATGCCTTCGTGCAGGACTGGGATGGTCTCATGGCACAAATCTACCGTCACCTGAAGCCTGGCGGCTGGGTGGAATGTCAAGAGCTTAGTGTTGATACTCAAAGTGATGACGGAACGTTGCCTGAGGACAGCTACATCCGGAGATGGTGCCTCAATGAGGGCGAAGCCTGGAAGAAGATAGGGTTGAGCGTGACGCTCACTGGGGAGGAGATAGCAGGCTGGATGACAAAGGCGGGTTTTATTAATGTGACAGTGCAGAAGTTCAAATTGCCCATCGGCACGTGGCCGAAAGACAAACAATTAAGGGAAACAGGCGCTTTCCAGCTGGTGGCTATGTTGGAAGGAATCCAGGGCTTGACCATAGCGCCTTGGGTGAGACATCTGGGATGGAAGGAAGAGGAGGTGGAGGTATGTATTGCAAAGGTCAGGAACGAGTGGAAGACTGGGAAAATTCATAGCTATTTCCCACTGTGAGTGATCTTGGTCCCCTTTTTCTCAAAGAGACCCTCCCTCACACTTTGCAGGTACGCTGTATACGGACAGAAACCACCCGCTTGAATAGTTTCCCAATGTTGCAGCGAGGTTTACCCAGAGACGACACTAGGAGTGTCATTTGATGGCGACCATACCCATCCCAGCCTTGCAGCTTTCCAAGAATGGACTGGTTGGAGAATTCCTGTAATGGCTTGTACGCACAGTAATCGGGCATCGAGAAAGCATGGTCGGGTCTTATCGTCGACGTATGTTGCTCCAAGACCATGTTCTGTATAACCCGTACCCATGGACAATATCTTAAGGTTCGGTAGGATTTCATATGAGGCAGCCAATCAAAGTAGTATCTCAATCAAGGTCATCCAAATAAGGTAAAGCGGCATCAGCCCGATTGAGCTGCGATCCTCAATGATGGTCCTGTAGCTGCGCAAACACCGCCACTTTACGTTTGTGTAAGTCTAGCGCAGATGGCAGCACCAGCGTCTGCATACAAGGATCGCCACTTCCTGGCAGTGATTGGCGATGAGGTAACAACTCTGTAGCTTCGTGATTTCCCGTCCAGTGCTGATGTGTATGTGTAGGATTCAGTAACGGGCTTGCTCCTGGCGGGCATTGGCGTATGCTCGGTTGCTACTGCTCCAATTCAAGTCTGATGGCTTCCATAGCATGTCACACCCCCGCCCGACGCGCAGAAAAACTTCCTCGTTGTGGACGAGAAGACCGAAACCTCGACTATAGAACAGACGTTTGACAACTTTACACAGAAGAGGAAGGATGTTGCGATATTACTTATCAATCAGCACGTACGCGTTCATTTCTCTCCTCCAATATTAGATGGATTCTGTCGGGGATTTCATGGTGGGGGCTTACAGAGAATCTATAGATTGCAGAAAAGATACGAAGTCGCGTGGATACTTATACCGAGGCCTTTCCTGCTGTGCTGGAGATCCCGAGCAAGGACCACCCGTATGATCCGGAGAAGGATAGTGTGTTGAGAAGGGTGAGGAGGTTATTCGGGGAGTAGGATGCATGAATAGAAGGAGAATTGTGGATGGAGAGCCTTAGCTGGAGCAGAGAGCATGGCGTTTACAGGCACAACTCGGTACATCAATTCCTCATCCTCATGCGACTGCTTCATTATACGCATTCGAACTGTGAGTCCTAACGCCTTCACCAAAGATCCGTGATGCCATATTTAGTACAATGGTAGATTTGGATTCGTCCATGTAACATGCTTGATCGCCTTCCTATGTTCATCCTCCGAAATGGACCGAAGCGTCTAAGCATGTAATTTGTTCGTCGTTCGCGGTATACACATCTGCAAGCACATGGTAATTCCCCTGCGAGGCGCCACGTCAGCTTGCCTTAAACGTCTAAGGCAACGACAACATACCGGAGGGACTTCTTTGGGTATATCAACTTCCTTTCTGATGGTCTTTGTGCCGGTCAACGGACAGTCTTCATCCACTTCCTTCATTTGGTCACAGAGATCTGCCCTCGTCTTTATTAAGGTAATCAAGCCATATTTGATCACTAGATTGATGTATGCGCCAGCTTCGACCTCCTCAGTAAAGGTCCCTTGAGCCTCGATAGTGAGCTTTTGTCCTCTGGACGAAAATGTTAGCCACTCATCTTTGATCTCAGTGGGGCCAACAGCTCTGTACGTACGACTTTGGTGGATTAGGCGTCAGGTCAACATTATCGATTTCCAGACTGTAGTTTCCTGAGGGTTCACAGAAATACAGTGGGTTCTTGCCTGGTACTGCAGTCTTGGTCTCGTCTAAGACGGTCTGGCTGCCCCCGAAGAACGACGCAGCGCTAACGGGGGAGAGTGAGGCAACGAGGAGGGAGACGAGGGCGGTGAAGGCGAGCATGACTACTGACTTTCCAAGAGGTATGTGAAGGAGGAAGTGAAAGGGGAGATAACAGTCTTTATTAAATGCTGCGATGGAAGTACTCGGTCTGGTGAGTTACAGTAGCAGCAGCAGTGAATAGTGGAGATGGATGATGATGATGATGATGCTGCTGCTGCCCCCGTCTGCCGTTTCGCACGCAAACGAGCGCGGAAAAGCCCCTCAGCCAGGCCTGAGTTAGTGAGAACTTGCTCGACCAATCCCCTCTTGCGCTGCCTAAATCCGCTAGGCTGTTTCTGGCTAAAGCCTTCGACGATCGAGTTTCTCTCTGATTTCGCTCCCTCAAGGCCCATTCCTTCCTCCATTTCCCTCTCGTCGCACTTCATACCCACGCCTTCCACCCTCCTCCTGACCTTTGTCATCCTGCGCAGGCTATTCATCACCCTCCATTCACACCAACCCACTTACAATATCCTTCCCATTGCGCCTCTGAGGCCCTGTTCATCAAGCCGCCCTCCTGCGAGAAGCCCCTCGCTCGTCGTTATCGTCACCCTACCGGATCACTTGAGGCTTCAAACAACTCATCTAGATGCTAAAAGTGAAGAGCAGACCAGATAGGCCTTATATACAGACGAATCGGCGAGAAACTGGTCCAGATCCTCGCCTTTTTGGCCTTCAAAAGGCCAGCCAGAACCTCCCCTCGCGATCAGAAAGGGGACCTTCCATCGCCCTGGCTGCATAGATCTTCAAGTGTCGCTTCTTTCCAACATCAGAGTCATGCGAAACCGGCTCAGAAAAAATACTGCGACTCCAGCCTCACGTTCCTGACTCGAAGGCCCTCATCCTCTGCCCTAGTATGACCGATCCTCCACCCGAAACCAATTCTCACATTGCGCCGGCTGCCCCGTCCAACACAGAAGTCGCATTACCATCTAGCACCTCACATCTTTCACTTCACAATGCTCCCCTTGCAGACAAACAGGAGGAGAAGATCAAGTGTATCTGCGGCTTTGAGCAAGATGATGGCCTCAGTGTGTTCTGCGAGAAATGCGAGACTTGGCAGCACACCATATGTTATTACTATGACGAGAAGAACGATAGGCCACGTGAGAACCATGAACTTGCTGCAATCTCCCACTCTTGCACGGATTGCGACCCCAGATGGGTCGATGTACAAGCAGCCATTAACAGACAGAGACGCCAATTCGGTGCGATTGAGACGGACGACAAGAAGGTCAAAAAGATTGCACCGAAGAGCCACAAAAAGAAAACACGGGGAACAGAGAACGGCGTGTTGACAAATGGCTGGTCTCCCACAGCTGATGCTACACAAGACCGTACAAGCCGGAGTCCACGCGATCAACCGACTTCTACTAAACGTCTGAAAGCGAACCATCGAGCATCCCAATCCTTGGCTCTATCACAAAACCCGATCCTTCAGCCTCACAAACGATCTGCATCATCCATCCAAAGCCCCACGAAGCACACGAACAAGAAAGTCTTGAATGGCTTTGTTAAAGAACACTTTAGTGACGAGTTTTTGCAACTGTACGATGACGATGTTGGTGAACAGGATATGCAAACCAATGTCTTCAATAACCTAGACGTGACTCACGATCTTTCGACTTGGGCAGTCGACGTCGAAGCACTTGAAGATGCCACCCGCGGATTCTCCCACATCGATGTCTTTCACCGCATAGATCAGCCGTGCAGCGACATCACAAACCCGCTACCTCAGAAGCGAATAAAAGAGGATGTGAATATTATGAAGAGTGGTCGGTGTCCCCGGTGGGTGTATCTTACTAGCAATGGACCTACCATGCAAGGTTCTGTTGTGGGTGAGCTCAAAGGCAAGATTGGGTACATGAAAGAGTACATTTCAGACCCCGAAAACAGATGGGATTGGCTTCGACATCCAGCGCCCTTCGTGTTCTTCCACCCTAAGCTACCAATTTACGTCGATACGCGCGCGCAAGGCACCATCTGCCGCTATCTTCGGCGAAGCTGCCGACCAAACGTGTCCATGATGACGTTTTTGGGGAATGGTAATGAGTATCACTTTTGTTTCACTGCCAAACAGGACATAGAGGATGGGGCAGAACTGACTATTGGATGGACCCTTGACGAGCATATGCGAAAAATCATTTCTAATAAAAGCGACATGGCGAAGGACTTGAGTCCGGAAGGCGAGGACTACATTACAGATTGGGTCGGCAAAGTATCTTCGGAATTTGGTGGATGTGCGTGTGGCATGCCAGACTCTTGTTGGTTCGTTCGTTATGATCCAGAGAACAAAGCATCAGTGCGAAGCAAAGCCGGCCATAGCAGACGGCGGCAGCCCACTCATGTTCAAGACACCAGCGACGCCGAGGATGCAGCTTCAACATCAAGGTCCAATTCTGGCAGCCGTGATCTGACGCCGACAGGGTCAAGTACTAATGGCCCAGCCCTTGGCTTGGAAATTTCGGACCGGGAGAAACGGAAGATTGCAGCGCTTGAGAAAAATCTCGACGGTGACAAACATCAACCTGCCACTAAAAGAAAGAAACGAAACAGTGGAGGCTCAAGCGCGAATGCCGCCGGTTCGGGAATATCTGTATGTGTTAAGATTCATGGTCCAAAGTCTGCAGGTCATGGCTAACTGTGTCAGAAACATTGGGGTCATACTACCTCTGTGTCTCAGCCTAACACGCCCCGGTTGGCTCACAAGTCTCAGTATGTCGATGTGGGCTCTGGTAGAAAGTCGGGTTCACCAGCAGCAAAGGTTCCAGGTGCCTTTGTTCCACCACGCAACAACGGCATGAACCTCAAGAAGGCTTGGTCTCAGCCTAATACGCCCACAACGTCGTCTCCACTTGCAAAATCCAATTATGTAGATTCAGCCGTTCAAGTTGATATGGAAGACGACAACGATTGGTACAGAGCATCATCAATTCCTAACAGATCTAGGAAGCCTTACATGTCCCTGACAAAGCGATTGCTTCTAAGGTCCCAACAAGATCGGCAGAGAATAGAAGAAAGAAGGCGCTCTTCTGAAGCTTTAATAGGTCAAGAACCCGCCAGTAATGTTGTCGAAACACCTTCACCGGGTATCAAAACCGATGTTGACATGCAAGATGCACCCTTTGACTTGCAAAGATCCCAACAAGGTGCTGTGCCCGAGCACTCCGGATCACCACCGCCCGCAAACTTGGGACCGCCGCCTTGGCCTTCTCAGCGGTCGTTAACAGAAACCAACGGTACTCGGCCGCCAAATCTCCTCGTTCAGTTTCCGTCTAAAATTTCTCACCCGCCAGATTCTACCTCATCTACACCACTCACGCAAACACCAGTCTCAACGCTCCCTCCACCGCCCATCCCAAGTCATCCGCCATTGCACCCTCCTTCGTCCGCTGGCGCTCTGCAGCCAAGCCCAGCTAAAAAGAAAGTTAGTCTTAGTGACTACATGAAAAGAAAAGCATCTACGACAGAGCCAAAGCACGGCGCCATTAGCCCGGAACTACAGCACGGTAGCATCCAAAAGCCTCCCTTATCTGCATCGACCAGCGATGGCGCTATGGAAGGTAGTGCGATACTGGACACGCCCAAGAAAGAGGAGACTAATCCGATGGAAGTCGTCACAGGGCGGACAAGACCCGTCTCGCCGGTACCGGAACAGCCGAAAACGGAGTCATGACACAGCTAATGATTTGGAGGCATAGGTAGCAGCTTGGATTCTTTTTACGAATGTTATGTCCCGGTCTAGAAAGCATCAGCAAGCGAGGCGTTATGTCTGTTTATTCTATGGGATATGGGTCGGAGGGCATTTTGTTATCTGTTTCAGGAAACTGGGCTGGGAAGGAAATGAAAGGCAGGGATGGGGTGGAAGCGAGCGGCTCAACGAACATGTAACAACAACACGGACAACGTCGGTGGTTTTAGCGATTGGCAGCCCATATCGCGGTATAGCTTAGCTTCATGGAGAAGATATCTCGGATCCAGCAAGCACTCTAAACAAGCATAAATGCATCTCAATCTCGAGAGCATAGAGTACCACCCATATAAGCCCGCTGACATTGAATTGCTACAGATACTGCCGAAAGATTATAGGGATCATCAAGCAGACGCACTGTTCATGCAATCTATTTACACCCATCCCCCAACCATCGTAAAAATCACGGTCCATCCTTGTCAGATTACCATCCATCTCGTTGCCCGTAGACCTCCATCAGACTCATGCTCGCTCATTTCCCCAAACTGCCGCAAATCAAACCCTATCACTTCCGTGTGTCCACCCTTTTCCTAACCTACTGCATACCTAACCTCATCGCCGTCACAAACAGTCACGCTTCAGACCTACCCACTAAATCTAAACCTCGTAGCCTCCAACCTGCCCAAGCCCTCCCGTGGAGCAACATTTCGCCTCCTATAAGCATTCGTAAAATCCTGCAACAACACCCTCACCCTCCTGACCTCCCCTTGCTGCAATCTGGCCCCAATCGCTTGCATCAGCCTATCCCCCTCACCCTGCTTCACCGTGCCCGTAGGCAACATATCCACCGTTCCCTTCGCCCACAAGGCCGTCTGCTCAGGCATGATCTCAAAAAGTGAGAGTAGTACGCCGGAAGCGTCGGGGAAGCAGTCGCGCGGGAAAGAGAACATCATCCCCGTTAGGATGCGCTGGGTGAGCACTTCACCTTGTTCCGCGATTAGGCGTTTGACGATGGCTTGGAGATTGGGGTCGGCTTTTGGTTGGGTGGTAGCGCTAGTTGCAGGGTCGTTGTAATTTGAGGAATTGGGGTGATCGGTGCCGTAGCTGAGGAAGTCGCGGAGGTAGTGAAGCGTTGCTGTCACGGGGGGTTCTTGTTCCAGCGTCAAGGCGCTGATTGCTGCGGAGAGGATTGGAGAGGAAATTGACGAGGGGAGCAGGTTGGAGTGGTAGTAGATTAGGGCGTCAATGAGGAGGCGGAAGAAGTCTTCGATTACGTCGGGGAGGTCAGATGGTGGGAGGTCGTTCATGATTCGGAGGAAGGCGACGGCTTGTTGTTCGAAGAAGCGGTAGATGTTCTGGGAGGTTGACTCGTCCACAAACTCAACGCCCGTAGCAAACTCGCGAAGGACGGAGTCTGTGGCCCATAAGAAGCAGCCTTGACGAGAGCTTTGGAAGCCACTCGCGAGTTGCTGAGCTAATTGTGGCAATAGTGGGAGGATTCCGATTCGGTAAGAAAGGACCATGTATCTCCAGCAGCGGCATACTCTCTCTAAGATAGGGACGCAAGTAGTGAAGTTCTCGGCAATTGCAGACATAATCGGTAGTATCTCTTGGCAGTATTTGACGGCAGGGTTTTCCTCTGTAGGCGGGACGTATGGCTGGATTTGCTGTACAAAGATCGTCAGGAGTTGAAGATAATCTGTAGGCTCATTCATCAGCTTGTACAATAGAGCCAAAGTTATATGTCCTTACCTGCAACAGCCAGGCGTGAGGTCTCGTCTTCGGGGCCAGATTTGGCTGTATTAGCCTTGCTCATCATCCGCTTAATTATGGGATCGCAGAAGAGCTTGAACGTTTGGTAGATTTTGTCAAGTGGCTGAGCCGAAACAACACAAGCAACTCCTTCAGACACCTCCTCTTGGCTGGCCGAGGGGAGCACATCCAGAACACCTTCGTAGAACTCATGGAGTTGTGCAACATGATCTGCCAAAAGCTTCCGGCAGTCTTGTCCGAAGAAACGGAAAGCTAATGCCGCAGCCTTCACGACTTCTTGCGAATCATGTCTGAAGCCAGCCATGACGAAGTTCAACTGGGGCTGCAGGAATTCTGGGTGCTGCGATGTCCATTCAGTGTATCTGGCAAGCGCCATCACCCCTTGAAACCTAAGTTTTTCGTGATCGGGTATTTGTACAATCAGAGGTATGACTTGTCGAAGAACCACACTTTCCTCCGGAGAAACCATCCGTCCCATGGCTCGCAAAGCGAATAATGGTGCTTCAAGTTCTTGCCAGTGAGGGACTGCATTGCCGTTGGCGTTAGAACCGTAGGATGATATCCAATGCTGTACCCGTACGAATGCTTTGTTCAAGCACTCAGTCACACTTATGACTTCGCAGCAATCTTTCAAGACGTCGCCCATTTGATGCCTGAATTCTCGAAACCTTTCTTCTTGTTCTCGATCCCCGTCAAAAAGATCTTTCTCATTCCCATCATCCGGCGTGGGGAATTCTAAGTGCTTCATCATGATATCAACCAGTTGACCAAACAGATCACAGTAGCAGTTCCGAGCGGCGGTGTATTTGTCTAGTGTGACCATTTGTTTGAACTCATACCAGAAGATGAAGGTGAGGGATATCGCTTCCCTGTCGGTGTCTCTCGCGCAACACTCCAGTATGGCCTCGACCAGTCCAAGAAATTCATTTGGTAGCCTTGCAATCATCACTACCCAATGTTCACCCGCATCAGCAAATATCCTTGTGTAACCTTTGTACGTGTCTTGATCTTCAGATGCAGCAGCCTCAGCTATCTTAGGTCGTAGAGCTACAAGCTTTGGGTAAATCAGCTGGATGGTCTCAATAGATTCGTCCACCTCTCGAGTATCTCGGAGAATGGTGCAGATGCAGTCGACTGCAGCTTCGAAGGAGCTTTCGACTGAAAGAGAATGGATAATGGCGTCGAAAAGCCTCGAATTAACAACATCCGCCACCGGAATCTCACGAAGCCAGGAGGAAATACATTCCAATAGCAGCGGATTTGATGATGCACTCGCTTTAATTTTTAGCAAATGTTTAGACAGAGGTGCATAAAGTGCTTACCTGATGACTGGGAGTACTGTATCAAGAGACTTAAGACATTTTGTGCATTGTCTTCCAAGAGCTCTCTTGTTCTGTCCGAAAGTTCCTCTTCCTATTGTTGAAAAGATCCATTAGATACTGATTTCTTGAGGGAACGTCGACTGGGCATGTCCGAACGAGAACGGTGTTTCGGCCCTACATACTGTCAAGCTGATCTTTCGACCTTCAGTCACTTCCTCTGGCATTATTCGGAGGAATTCGAGGGTGCAATCAAGACCTCCGTTCCCCAATGCCGATCCAACAAGTGAAATGACGTCCTTCCATTCTGTCATCTGGATCGCTAGGCTTGCAAGACATACACATAACTGTGTCCGAACAGGTCGTGGACCGTCTTTGAAGGAGGTAAGGAGGTTGAGTATGGAGTCACGGAGGGATGGTAGAGCTTGTCTAGGTAGTTGATCAAGGTCATATGTAATCTGCGATAGGTAAATACTTGGCCATTGTGGGGCCCTGTCCGGGTGACATACTTTGCCTTTCAAAGTGGTAGCTGCAAAAAGTCTTGCTTCTGCAGTGGCGTCGGCGGAGGAAAGGATCGAGTGCGTTGTATTCCATGCGTCTGACTGAAACACGTGAGTTAGACAAAGGCTGTGAATCCAGGTGCTCCAGAGGACAAACAGATTTCTGGAACTTCTCGAGATATTCATGTGCTTGTGACTTCTGCGTCCGATCGACATTGCTTTGCATGGTACCTAGAGCCTGCAAGACAGGCGCGAAGCCCGTAGTTGTTCTGGTCACCATTGTGCAGAACTCTTGAACAGGAAAGGCTTTGTTCAGGCGGTAGTAGATACTGGTGAGGGTAGCCTTCGAGTCATTAGAGATCTGGCACCATGAGAAGGTGAACTGGCAATCCTAGAGACACGCCTGAGAACAACCTAGAGAATGCCTAGAAGTATGGCCAGATGGTTCTGCAAGTCTTGTTAGAACAATGATCGACATCAGAGGTAGAAGAATGAGGAGACCGCTCGGCTAAACCTCGGCCCGCCGAATTCGGACTTTCCAGAGCTGTGTGCGGCTTCAAGTTTCGACATTCACTATCAACGACCAGAAGTCAGTCGCGTGAAACAATACAACACCAACCTTGATTAATTGACCTTCCTCTACAGTATAAATCGGCAAACGTCGTGGTGACACGCGAGTCAAATCTCATTCGGCGTAACACGTGGTAGCCTATCCGCGATTCATCTATCCTCGTTCAGGTGCGCGGGACGATGAGTGGACGCGGGCATGGAGGGGGAGGAAAGGGCAAAGTGCTACTGCCTCCGATCAACTTCATTTTCAAGCTTCTTCAGCAAAGGTCGACCGTATCAATCTGGCTATATGAGCAATTGGCAATAAGAATAGAAGGCAGAATCCGGGTAGGTCACTCCTCATGTTGGTGCACATGGGAGGCTAATAACAGATTCGATGCAGGGGTTTGATGAGTTCATGAATTTGGTGATAGACGATGCGGTGGAGGTAAAGCAACCGACAAAGACGGATACGGAAGAGAAACGGAGAGAACTTGGTACCGTTTATACCGTGAAATGGAGAAGAATGGTGCTGACATTGAAGCCAGGTCAGATACTGCTAAAAGGGGATAACGTATCTCTCATACAAGCTTTGTAATGAAAGAGAAGAGTTGCTCGCCTTGTCACCTTTTACCCCTAAGAAAAGATGCGAATCCGCTGGGGAAAGGAGGCCTCGGTCTCGTCCCTTTGCAGGACAGCATCGCACTGTTCCTAACTGGTCGGACTACTTAAGATTCTCTCGGCCATCTCGAGCTGGTTTCTTGATGATGGAGCCGTCACCTAAGATCAAAGCATCTAGACACCAGTCATCCTCACTGACGGGAATTTCCTCGCCTAAAGGCATCACTTGCTCAGTCAGAGCCAATCCGACTATATGATCATCAGTCGCTGAAGAATTTATGAAGCACTGGAGGGTCAATTACCCAAAAAAGGCATGCGTGTCGCAGCCTTTGAGCCATCAACTCGAATACGTCGGTAGTCTGCTAGAAATCTATCGTAGAAGCCTTTCCCGTGGCCAAGTCTTCTGCAGTCCCGATCAAACGCCATTCCTGGCACCACAATCATATCTAATGTGTTTTCTGCTGACTCTCTGGAGTCATCTTTAAATGCATGCCTCATCTTCGTGGTGGCTACATCAGAGTATGCACCGGATTCTAAATTCAGGACCCTGGCCCTTTCATCTATTGAGCCCTGAGGAACCGATGGGATGCCCCACCGGTCTCGGTTCTCTTCGCACTGCTTGAAGTCTGCCGTCGACGCTAGAGACACCATATCCATTTGCCTTTCTGTGCGAGACTCCCCTGCTTTGTCGATCGCCCGTCCTTGATGAATGAAGGGTACATACACGAGCTTGTCTGCAAATATTGCGTCTGTCACGATTGGTTTGGTAACAGCCTCTCCCGTGGGCATCGACAGATATACGGAGACGGACTTTGCATTTCTGTACGTGTCCAAGGAAAGAAGCTTTTCAGCAATGTTGGCAGCTTCAAATTCCCGATCAGTCTGTTATGTAATTGGCTCAGCCTCTATAGGAGGACGAACACTCCTCTACTACCAGCGATGTAGGCAGTTCGGCAAGCTTCCCCTGCATCAAACTACGAAGACCCTGCTTGGCTTGTCGGAGCGCAGCCATTTCCTGATCTTTTGAGCGCTCGTCCTCATCCATAGCCTCTTCACCCGCTCAACAAGAGACTTATCCTGTCAGCCTAGTGTATACATATTCCGATCGAAATGACTGTTGTGTAAAGTCTCCGGTACTGAGTGCTAAAAATAGATCCCTCAATAGCCTGAAGTAGCCTAGCCTGTCCTGATTTACAAACATGGATTCTCCCTATTGAGCATCCCTTACATTCAACAGTAATGCAGCTCGCCACGCTGGGCATGTTGAACAATATACGCTCGTTGTTGATTGCGGCAGCGATATGCCTGTCTCTCGTTTCAGCGCAGGGTGATCCGCAATTAGAAGGGACATGGACGACAAAGTCGAGGAAGGTTGTCACTGGACCAGTATGTGTGAAGCACAATGAAACGATGCAAAAATGTTCCTGTGAAGAACAAAATGGACTGATGGTTGTTTCAGGGATTCTATGATCCAGTCAACGAGAAGATGTTCGAGCCGGAATTGACAGGCTTCTCGTACTCATTCACTAAAGACGGCTACTACGAGTCTGCTTATTACAGAGCAGTCTCGAACCGTACGCGTCCATTCACCTATTGTCAGGAGGCATTATCTGATGCAGACTATAGCTACACGACCCTCTTGTCCTGAAGGGATCATACAATGGCAACATGGCAAATACAAAAAGAATTCGAACGGCTCCCTCAGCCTTATACCCTTCGGTGTTGACGGCCGGCAACTACAATCGAACCCTTGCAATTTTAAGAGCTCAATCTACACTCGTTACAACCAATTTGAACTTATGAAGGTGCGCCCCTAACCATGTTCGCATCGAATATCCAAGAACCTTCCTTTAATTCATATCACAGAAATACGAAGTCCTGACCGACGGCTTCTCAAAAGCGCAACGACTGAACCTCTACCGTTTCGATGGCGCTCCGCTGAATCCAATGTACCTCGCCTACAAGCCCCCTCAAATGCTCCCTACGCAAACTTTGAATCCGACAGCAACGTCAGGTGGTGCGGGCGCAAAGGAGACTGGAAAAGCGAAGAGAGATCTGGAAGTAGACGATCACTTTGCGGAGGCACCGCTGAACAAGCACGTCCTTGTTAAGAGGAAAGAGGCCATCGATGCGAATAAATGGTGGTGGTATGGGATTGGCCTAACGGGCGTCGGGAGCATGCTCTATTATTGCTTCTAAGGCAAAGGCAGCATGTACACTGAAACCTTCGGTCGGCGCAATATGGATGAAGCGGCGTACTAAACACGACATAGAACATCTGATAATGATAAACAGAGCTTAAGCAAAAGATATCCTAGGTTCTGATGACTTCGTACATCTTGGCGGTCAAATGAAACGAATTGTTCTCCTGCACTGGTAAGTTAAGCAAGAAGATGGAAAGACCTTCTGAATGCGACTTATCGACAAACATACTTGATCATGCCTCCTTCGCAAATACTGATGTTCTAGGTGGTGTCCGAACCAGGCCGCCAATATGTTGTAGAGCTTCTGTTTTATCCACTTGTGGAGCTGCAAAGCGGTTAGCTATGGCTTCTTGTCTAGGACTATAGTTGGGTTGAAGGCAAGAAATGTCAAAACGGTTGATCTGGAATCTCCCGTCACGCCTGATTTTTCCTGCAGACGAGAGAAGGCGATGAATGTTAGCGGTATCTGATCCAGCCATGACTGCATTTCCGATCCATTGATAAGACGTCTCGAAAGCCATCACGTTCACCTCCCTGAAGTCACTACACGCAAAACAACCCACCTCGCCATTTACCCTTAGCGGGCGGTTGCGTCGTCTGAGTGCACTCAAAGGTACGAATATCAACTGCAAGCATGTGGCAGTGCTTACCTTGAAGAAGTAGGCTCCTACGGTCACCGAATGCAAGACATACAACACAGGGAACACGTGGCAAATCCAGCTTTGGGTATGCTTTTAGTGCACGTTCGTCGTGAAGGCCTCACCTGCTACATCGTCAAGTGGCTCACGATTCTCCTCCCCATCGTCAGTGAGAAAGTCAGTGGGTGCCACAAACGACTCCTAAGAAGCTTAACGGCAACTAACGGACGTCTCAAGCCATGCTACTCAAGGAGCACTTACTGATCAGGAAAAGCTTGTGATAACACCAAAGCATTATTTGCAGGGTTCTGCCTTAGTGGTCCTTTTTCAGTGGTGACCGGCTTAGCACACTCATTCTGGATCTGTCATATGCAGATCTAATGTAAGTTACAGCAAGAAGTTGAACCACAGCCCCAGAGCCTTGTTCTATCAGTTTTGTTCTTGATCCATTCAATCATACAGGAAAAGTGGGTCAGGAGCCGACATCAGCAGCAAGATGTATGCAGCAAATGCCTACTCTTAGAACTCGTCGACGCTATGATCTCCCCATTATTAAAGGGCGCAGGACATGCATGCGTGAGGCAGTCCATGCAGCACAAACCCTTTTGTAGCAGCAACGGATGATGTCAGCTAGTTTCAGCCTTGCTCCATGCTGTAAGCAGCGTTCTTCTTTGCACACAGGATAGAGCTGCTTTACTTTACTGTTATTGCTCGTTCAACTGTAGTCTTACTTACCGGGAAGCGTTGTCGATATGGATTCATTGTTCAGGAGGCTATCCTTTGTTGCATGCCGGATGATCAGATATAGCACTTGCCAAAGCACGATAGCTGCTTAGTCGCTACTGTCAGCAGATGTACCAGCCCAACCGTGTCAGACCAAGTTGCCAGACCCTATTGTGGTTCCCATCCGTAATGTGACGAATGCAGGGAAGGTGCTGAGAAGAGGCATATCAATGTACTATGGCACACCACCGCAGCCTCTCGCATTCGATGCCACTTTGTAGGCTTGGCGATGTCTTGCTTTTCAGAAACTTCACTGACAATTTGCAGTGATATTAAGAATACTGTCATTAACGATCGTCAGGCGGGCTGCGCAAAAAATGACACGACCGCTCAATGCATGATTCGCTTTGGTGGCTTATTTGATGGCTGGATTTCAAGCACTTACCAATTCTACAATGACCTGAGAGCCCCAAGTCTCAACGAGTCGAGTAATGCAGACCACAAAGCCGACGATCCTTGTACCGACACTTTTTCATTGACTCCCGAGCTGAGCATCGTCGACTTCCCAATATGCATCAACCGAGTATACGATTTTCTGAGAGCAAAGCTATAATTATGTTAGCCTCAGTGCTACGTCTTCTCTAATGAAGACACTGTTTGCAAGTGCCATGGTTGCTTCGCGGACGGTCGCTCTTTTTTCTGGCTGGCATGGCGTAGACGACGCACACAACCTAGATGGTAGCCATATTTTTGGGGTTTATGACCGAGCAAAAACCAATATATCCAACGTGACTGAGCCTATTACTCCAAGCCTTCATAACGGAGACTGTGTTAATGGTTTTAACTTAATGATCACTGACATCTCATTGAACCTCAAGAATGGTCAAAACGTCAGCCTTCTGGAAACTTTAGGCTCAAGACGGCGAGCCTACGTCAATACATTAATCGACTCTATCAAAATTACACCCAGCTTATGGTCTGAATTTTTACGGATCTCAGGCAGTAAAGAAACTGGTCGGGTCGACCATGGCTTCAACAGGGAAGGTTTCTTGATTGCTGCAGACTTAGCGTATCTATGTCCATTCTCATGCACCTACACTTTCTGATTTCCAGAGTAGCTATAACGGAGACCTCACCGCTCTTATTGATCCCGATGTCGGAATTCGAATCCCAATTCACCAACTACTGACGCCGGTGTATGGTGTCGATCAATCGGGATAGTTTTATATCAACGACACAGAGAACATGAAAGTCAGTCTTTGGACCAATACAAATCCACCTGTTCAACCAGAGATCGAGGAGCTTGGGCTGGGAAGGTCTTTCTTGAGCTGAGTCTACCTCCTTGTAGACCATGATCGCGGTCATTCCACCATATGGCCCAGCAAAGCGACTGGTGAGACGGCATTAGTCCCTCTGGGTCCAACAGACTGCCAAGCTGCATCGAGTACTGAGCCTTCTGGTGAGATTCACGGAGACGATCCATCAGGACGAACGATAGCCGGTGGGGGTCATTGGTGCTCTATCCGGAGTAATGGTGCTTACCAAAGTCTTTCCTCTTCTCTATCGCCGGTATGCAAGGCGCAAGTGGCTCGACTTCAACAATGCAACAACAGGAAGAGTGAAACATCAGTGGTGGCAGCGATGGAGCGAATGGCAGTGGCCCCATCCATGGCACTCCAAACCTGAACTTTCCGGCGAGTCCTGCAACCTTCGACAAGAGCTGGTTGCGTCCTCCGGCGACAGGCAAAGATCAGATGAAAATGAGACCTAGAATATATAAGGAGTAAAATGCTTAGGTTTCTAATACTATAGATCTAATCATCTATATAGATATTAGAATAAAGAATCCTTAGAATAAAGAATATTCTGTTTGCAGAATATTACTGTAAATAATATATTGCAAACAGTCAGAGTCTTAGGATTACAAAGGATCCTTTATCCAACAAGATCAAGTAGTATGGAACGGCCATCAGGTGAGCCCCAAATGCAGCGGATGGCCCATGAGGCTTCGGGACCACCACTAATGTTACTTTTACACGAATTGCCAAAGCCAGGCTTTCCGCCCGAACTCAACGCCGACGAAAGTCGGAATTTTTCTGGCACATAAAAAGCGACGCCTTGAAGGAGAAATGCGACCAGTTCGGCAGTCCATTAAGTTATAACTGTAAAACAGTCGTAGTCGGGAGAAGTTTAGGGGTCCTTGGGATGGTTTACCTTAGGACTTGTACATTAAGGAAACTGTGCATCTCTCGAACCCCCGTTTTGTCTGCATGATTCGGAATGCCAAAAGAGACAGAGTGTATCGAGACTCCAATTTAGCGTACCTGAAGCAAGAGTTCACGCTACCTGATAAGGCCTAGAAGGATCGCACCGCTTAAATCTGGCGGCGTAACCCCCCAGTAGGCCCCTATTAACTGTCAGCTTACGGTATCTTTTCCAATTGACTTCCCACAGCTCACCCAGAACCCTACAAGGTCTCTCCACCTTTACACCTCAATGGACCCTCTCACCAACTACCCCTGAATAACGCCCGCGCCATGTCCATCTTCCAGTACCTCTCCCTCTCCCTCCCCCTTCCCCTCCACCCAAAACCCCCACAACCCTCGCTCTCCTTCTTTCTAACCCCCCGCAACAGATCCTTCACAAACCTGCCCCCACGCACGCGTCTATACTTCGGCATCGGCATCCTCGCCTGGTCGAGCATGGGCCTCTATCTATCCGATCGCGCGGAGGAGAAGTGGTTCAAACCCACAAATCCCTCCGGTCGGGAGTCGAAGGGGGGAATGGGAGAGGTTACTGGTGGGGAGGGTCGGGAGGGGAAAGAGGGGTGAATTGGGAAAAGGGGATTGAGTTTTAGATGGAACTTTTGATCAGGAGGCGAAGGGCGAAGGAGGGTGAAGATGCTTCGCCAGCTTCTGACTTGAGGCTCTCTCAGGGGAAAGGTCAGTGAGATCCGGGTGAAGAGGGGGGGAAGGGGAAGAGAGGCATTGCCTGTGGCGTCCTAACGAGCGAGGATAAGGAGACGAGGGAAGAGTCAGGAAAGTGTGCATTATGAGGGGGGCGGCGAGGACGGCGAAGACGACGAAGATCTGCCACATATGATTGATCGGTAAATACTTTGTGTTGCACGGGCTAACGCTGGGATCCACTTGTTCATATAGTCAAATGCATTGCTTGCTACCTAATATGATACTACTACAGGCTGGAGTACATGACTTCATGAAGAATTGCTATCTGACGCTTCGAGGGTTTTCCGGTTGTTGCAAACATTGCCCACGTTTTCTTCGCTTAAGAGACGAGGGACAGAGATCGAGAATTTGTTGCTTGATTGAGGCACGCTAGAATGGGATGAAAGGGACTAGTGACAATCATTTTCCGGCGTACGCCTGATCGACTTCTTTCTTGAATTTCTCTAGTATACCTCGCCGGTTGATCTTTTGTGCTGCGGTGGTCAGGCCCTAGCAGCAGGTCAGCATTGATAACAAGCTCTGGCTTCACAAGATCACTCACGTTAGCTGGCGTCCATTCTTCCTCAGACATAACAACACCGTCAATGATCTCAATGCCTTGCAGTCCACCAGTCCTACCTTGATTTTGGAGATCCTTGAGCACAAGACCGTTCAGCTTCTTGTTGTGAACAAGATCTTCGATCCCGGTGCCCTCGATGCCGTTCTCCTCTGCTTTCTTCTTCAACGCTGGCTCTGCTGGTACAATGATAGCAATGGGCTTGTTCTTGTCCGTTGCAGCGTACACGCAGATGTTCGCAACAATAGGCGTTGAACGATAGACCGATTCGAGCTTCTCCAAGGCAATGTACTCTCCGTTGAGAGTCTTGACGAGATTCTTCTTGCGATCGATGATTTTCAGATGTCCGTTCTTATCAAATTCTCCGACGTCACCGGTCTTGAACCAACCATCCTCTGAAAATGCTTCTTGCGTCTCCTTTTCGTTCTTGAAATACCCCTCAACAACTGGTGAACCTCTGATCCAGATCTCACCTTGTGGGGGCTTATTTGCGGCGAAATAACCGGCATCAGCGAAATCCACCAGCTTGATTTCGATAGACGATGGAATGTCTCCCAGAGCGTTGTCAGTCCAATGCAATGGGTCCATAAGAGCTCCCATAGCTGTCGTTTCTGTCAAGCCGTACCCCGAGATCATCGGCGTTACGGCAAACGAAATGAAACGCTGTGTGTCTTTGGCAATCGGCCCACCACCATTCATGCAGACGCGTAGACAGCCGCCAGTGGCTTCCTTTATCTTTTTGAACACCACAGCGTCGAGGATACCACTTCCGGGCAAGCCTGTGCCCATAAGGAAGCTCTTCGCAGACAAAGCGCTCCAGAATAGGTTTCGAACAACCGGGCTTCCAGCATTCACCTTGCTGATGATGCCCTTCTTCACAGACTCCCAGACTTGCGGCACGCCAACTAGAATGGTTGGTCTGAGCTCACGGATATCACCCTTACAATTGCGAACGGATGCATCGGACAGCGTTTTGGGGTTGCCGTAGCCCATAGTACCACCCCAGAACAAGCAAGCATTCTCGAATACAAACTCAAGAATGTGAGCCAGAGGTAGATAAGCGAGCAGCCTATCGCCGGGACCAATATACTGGCCTATAATCGTGGTCACACCGGCGATAGACGCAAGAACTGCCTTGTGCTTCAGCGGAACACCTTTTGGCGTTCCAGTAGAACCTGATGTATACATGATACAGCAGAGATCTTCCGGTGAAGGTGGAACAGGATCGACGGGGTTGTCTTCGCCAAGCTTCCGTAGTTCCTCAAAGCTCATAACGGTAGGCTTGCTACTTAGACCTTGCAGCTTGTCGATGTGCTCTTGTTTCGGCTCCCCAACGCTATTGTAAATGACAAGCTTTACATTAGTAGCTTCTGTGAGGGGGTTGACAAGGTTGCCGAGTAGATGGGGATCGCAGTAGATGGCCTTTGCCTCAACTTGCACCAGAGAGTGCTTGAGACCTTCTTCACCTAGCGTATCATAAGCTGTAGCGATAGGCATTGATTGTGAAACTGCTCCATGCGCCGATGCTAGCCAGTGGGTACTATGGATCGGTTGGCGATCATCATGTTCCACTTCAAAGAGGAAAGCTTACCTTGTCGCTGCGAAGAGGTGCAGTATGTCACCCTTCTCCAGGCCGGACTTTCGCAAGCCGGCCCCAATCTGCAAGCACAGCCTCTCATACTCAGTGAAGGTGATGTAGCTGTATCCGCTCAGCTCAAAGTATGTCCACTTCTTGTCCACCTCCTGTTCTTGCCCGTCCACTATCTTCTTTATTTTCTTTGTGTCTGTATGAGTCGTAATAAGCTTTCTTGAACCGAGAGCCTTTGCATTCCCGTAGTTGTTTGCGCTGCGCTTGATAATGTCGAAGATGGTCTTGACGTCCTCCGCAGGAGAGTCGACCAGTTTGTCCTTTGATTTAGGATGTCTTCGCGGTATTGTCTCGCCTTTGACTGGTGAGTATCCTGAAGCTTCGACAGTAAAAGGCCCGCTCTGCATCATTTTTGGGTACACTGTGCGGTTGTCCTTCTGATGACCGGCATAGTTCTTTTCGGCCATGTTTGCGACCTGGACGTGTAGGAGATAATAATAGTAGAGGAATAGGTAACTTAGGCTTTCCCAACAGTCCTTAGTGCATTCAAGTGTAGGAGAATTCTATGAGTATATAGACGTAGTACCAAGGTTTGAAGTCCAAGGCAGCTGCTTCACCCTGGTCTGGCACGAGGTTGCTCTGAGGCAGCTCGCCCAGCTTGCCCAGCTTCACAGTGGCGTCATCCCGGAAACACTAGAATGTTTCAATACCGATCACTAACCTCTAGTCTCAAGGCTTTAAATACTGTGCATTGTCAATCTGCAACATTCATAGTTTCTGAATTGACAAGCAACATTTTGTAATTCGGCGTCTCTATTCAGCCTGCTTACGTGACTGGCTCAGTCACATACGCATATTCGTTGATTTGTGTTTAATGAAACGTTCATAGTTTCTACTCCTTGACGCTGCTCCAGCACGTCTTCAGACAAGCGGTCCAGCTTGACAAGAGCGCGCTCGAATGCAGACGTTTCAAGTTCCGTATGCTTTGGAAACATATTGAACCCTTGTCCACAACGTGGCCTCAGCACACACGCATATCAAGTTCTTCCACCTATTGTGACCCAGTCCGCACTAAGTACCCAATGACATCCCCTAAATTGTTAGCTTCTCTCGGATTCGCCATCGAAGACGCAGACGAAGAGACATTCCTTCTCTTCTCACAATCACTCCCTTCACAGAACCTCGGCTTCATCGACTCAAAGGCAACGTCTCTCGACCTCACTGTCGCAGGCAAGGATCTCAACATCACTCAATCGCCTGGCTTGCTGGCTTCGAACCGTAAAGACGGGACTACTGGTGCTGTCGTTTGGAAAGTCACGCCGTTGTTTGCTGAGTGGATTGCTTCGAACAGGAATTTGCTCTTTGAACATGGGTTCGTTGGGGCAAGTTCGACGGTGATTGAGCTCGGCTGTGGTATTTCAGGGATCTTGCCGCTTGTGATAGCGCCCAAAGTTGGTAGGTATATTGCTACTGATCAGGAGTATTGCTTCAAGTTGTTGAGGCAGAACCTGGAGGCGAACGTCTCCGTTACTGCCGATAGCAAGGGCGCCAAAAAGGGTAAGAAAGTTTTAGCTGATCGTCCAAAGAATGTATCTAGCAATATTGAAGTGCTCGCTCTCGATTGGCAGAGCAGTGTAGCTTCATCTTTGTCTTCTCATTTGCCGGATGAATCGAGCCTTGATTTGGTCATAGCTTGTGATTGTATCTATAATGAAGATTTGATTCCGCCTCTTGTCAACACTTGCGTTGAGATCTGTCAATTAAGGAAGCGGTCTGAAGAACAGAATAGGCCAACGATCTGTGCAGTGGCCCAACAGCTGCGTTCCGATCAAGTCTTCAATACTTGGCTTTCGACATTCATGAAATGTTTTCATGTCTGGAAAGTCCCAGACGACATGCTTGATGAAGGCCTGAAGTCTAGCGAAGGGTTTGCGATACACCTTGGTATTCTAAAATAGGGAATACTTGAAAATTAAACAACGATGTTCACCAAATTGGCTTTTGGTTGTGCCTTTTGTTTTCAAAACGTACGAAATTGCAAAAGGCCAGGTTCTGAGAAAGCAAATGAAGGGTGCTGAACCAACATAACATTGAGATCGTAGGGTATCTGGCACACTCACAACTGCCTACCATTCTAGAACCGACACATCCTCAATCCCTCTTACCAGGCCCGTACCCATTCATTCCCATTCCACTCCCAGGAAACGCGTATCCACCACCGCGTTCCCCACCCATTCTATCCTTTCCATACCGCTTGATCCGTCTCGGCAGCTCCACACCCCTAAAATAAGCCAAACTCGCAGCTACTCCAACTCCACAGCTGAACAAACAATAAACGACCGTCGAAAAATGCACATGTCCCCCCAGTCCCGCACTCAGCGTCGTACTTGGCGGCAGGGTCGGACTCGAATACCAATGCACAAACAATCTAAACGGCAGTGGGTCACCGATTACAATTCTTGTGCTCCCGCTCGCGAGACTGGGACTTGAGTATGCACTTGCGGCGAGGATGTCGGCGTCCATCCCCTCCAAGTCGGGCGAGGTGTGGAGGAGGACGTTCATCTGTGGGTTTACATGGACATGGCTGAGCTGAAGGGCCCCGCTTAGAGCGAAGATCAGAGGAATGTAGGTGTCTGCCGGACTGGAGGGCTGGGAGGCGGATGCGGAGGGATCCATGGATTCCGCGGATGTGAGTGGGTGAGTCGGGATGCGGCAGGTCAGGGGCGCGTCGTTGTGGATGTAGAATTCGAGGAGGTGGAATAGCGGGTCTGTCAGGATGGGGAGGGTGCAATTGATTTCTGTAATGTGTTAGGGGTCGATGGATAGTATGACAGGGGCTTTGAGTGTAAAACGTGCCCTTTTCGACGCCGAAATATAGCTCCAGCGGTCGCGAGGTTTCATTACATTGGAAGAATGGGATGTACTGGAGTTGCCCTTGGTCGTCCGTGATCTATAGTAGGAAGCGTGAGCGTTGGGAGGCATGAATTGAGTAAAAAGTTGAAGGGGGTTTCACGTGTTCGCCGGTATCTCTGGTAGACGAATCCTATTAGCAAATGTTTTCTCACAAGACCATGTTAGACGATGCGCAAATTGGGAAGAGTTCTGCGAATAATCGAGAAACGTACATCGTCCTGTTGAGGCATGTCACTGGTATTGAGTCCCCGTATGCATAACTCTTCTTCTTTTCTGATTTCGGGGCATCTCCTTTGGCTGGCTCAGCTATGGCGACGTGAGCACTAAGGAGGCCATAGCAAAGAAGCCATATATGTGCGAAGCCTCTAGGGGCCATGACCTGGTTTCATGAGCGAGATCGCATGATCGTCATTTTGACAATGCTTTTGCAATGTTTTGACGCTTGATTCGGGTCTGTCGTTTCAAACGTGTCTTCATGAAGCCGCTAATGATAAAATACTGTACGCTAGTAAGATAAGCCTGTATCAGGGACTCAGGGTTTAGCTTTCGTGTTTGGCACATCGTCTATTCTTTCTCCAAATTGGAACAGGGCTGAGTTACTTTTCTATCAACGCTTTCTATATACCTCGGCATCTTTCCTGTAGACATCGTCTATGCGATCCCTGCCTTCTTCTTGAATGCATTGATGAGCCCGCTTGTACTGCTGTCGTGGGACGTGTTCTCTCCGCTCTGGTCCAGTTCCCCCTGGATCTTCTTCGCCAGGCTCTTGCCTAGCTCCACACCCCACTGATCGAAGCTATTGATATTCCACACTGCGCCTTCGGTGAACGTGAAGTGCTCATAGTAAGCTATTAATGCGCCTAATGTGCCAGGTGTGATTTTCTGAGCGAGGATCGACGTTGTTGGGCGATTACCAAGGAACTTCTTGTGTGGCACGAGATCGTCCGGCGCGCCTTCTGCCTTCACCTCGTCTTCATCCTTCCCAACCATTAATGCCTCTGCCTGGGCAAAGAAATTCGACGCGAGCATTCTGCAAGATGTCAGCGCATTGAACCGAGGTAAGTGGGTAGGTCAACCTTACTTCTGATGCTTGTTGTTGTCTATTGGATTATGGCTCTCCGCAGCCAGGATGAAGTCGGTGGGGATGAGCTTTGTGCCTTGGTGTAGGAGCTGGTAAAAAGAATGTTGAGCGTTGGTGGCTGGCTCGCCAAACAGAATGGCCCCGGTGGTGTACTTGACGTAGTCACCCGACCTTGTAATAGCCTTGCCGTTCGATTCCATTGAGAGTTGCTGTAGGTAAGCAGGGAAGCGGTGCATGTACTGATCGAACGGCGAGACCAGATGCGTTTGGGCGCCGAAGCAGTCAGAGTACCACACGCTCAGCATACCGCCGATGACAGGGATGTTCTGTTCCAGTGGCGTATTTTTGAAATGCATGTCCATGGCGTGCGCACCGGCGAGGAACTCATGGAAATTGTCATACCCGATGTACAGAGCAACACTAAGGCCGATAGCACTCCAAACACTGTATCGACCACCCACCCAGCTCTCGAAGCCGAACATGTTCTCCTTGGCGATGCCGAACTTTGTCACCTCCTCGACATTAGTGGAGAGGGCAACGAAATGCTTCGCGATGGCACTGTCGTCCTTGGCTTTTTCCAAAAACCAACGCTTAGCGCTGTTAGCATTCGTCACTGTCTCAGCGGTCGTGAACGTCTTCGAAGCAACCAAGAAGAGGGTGGTTTCCGGATCCGAGTCCTTGAGGGCTTCCGCCATATGAGTACCATCAATATTAGACACAAAATGCAGCTTAAGGTCACGATCTCCATATGGTTTCAGCGCTTCTGTGACCATAACAGGTCCCAAATCAGAACCTCCGATCCCGACATTCACTATCGTCTTAATCTTCTTGCCAGTGTAGCCTTTCCATTCACCACTTCTTACTTGGTTTGAAAATACTTTCATGTGCTCCAATACGCTGTTCACGTCTTCAACGACACTCTTTCCGTCGACCTGCATAGGCTGATTGGTGACATTCCGGAGCGCAACATGATATACAGCTCTCTTCTCAGTAAAGTTGATCTTCTCCCCAGCGAACATCTCGTCTCTTAGCTTCTCCAAACCGGCATCTTTGGCGACTTGCACAAGCAATTGAATGGTTTCTTCTGTAATGAAGTTCTTAGAGAAGTCAAAGATGGTCTCGGAGTTGTCGGCATCGTTCTTGAAAACTCGGGAGAGCTTCTGAAACCGTAGTGGATCTTTCTGAAAGAAGTCTTTGAGGACAATGTTGACGCCTAGCTCCTCATGGTGCTTCTGCAGCTTCGGCCATGTTGGTAATTCTAACATTTGTGCAAACGCCATTGTGAATTGTTTTCGCAAAACTCGTCTGGTTAATGTACTGATTAGTGATAGTGTAAAGATTGTGTAGGAGCTGCTGCGTTTGAGGTCAAAAGAAATGACTTGTATAGCAATAGAGCACAATTTTACTGCTGTCAAAGTCGATATGACCTTGGAGCGTTTGGATGTGCGGGCCTGATTGCCCCACCACAGGCCAGCCTCGAGCCCCACTCTTCCGCAGCGATCCGCCTCGACACTAGCACGTTAAAATCAGACAGCTTTAATCTTCAAAGAAACGCAACACAAATAAATACAGATCGTCACATCATGAAGCAAGATTTGTAGAACACTCTGGAAGCATATTCGAGAGCTTTCTTCACTACATTGCCTCCAATCACCCCCTATGTGCCAAAGAGCCATTTGCCCGCAATGCAATTCCTAACTGCTTCGATATGCTTTACAAACGACGCCGCCGTGTCCTCGTAATCATTTCGCATGCTATACTTACCGAGGGAAGACCCTAGTTTGCCACGTCCGCGAATGACGGATCCTTCACGCTGCCTCCAGCATCCCCAAGACCGGCAACTGGTCGATTGTAGGACCAGCCTGTAAATTGTTGTTGCATCGTCTGTGAGAGCATTGGACCCTCGACATAGGAATCAGTGGGTGCCTCTGAAGTGAATTCACGGTCAAAGTTGGCCGTGTCCAAGGCGTCGGTCACGTTGGGCTTGAAAGTTGGATCGTAACGCCTCTGAAGTAGCTTTCGCCAATCGATTGCTTGGAAAAAGGGGTGAGCTTTGATTTCTGAAGGTCCCTTGGCACCAAGTCTCATGGCAGGATTGCGGTCAAGCAATTGTATCAAAAGATCCTTGGCAGCAGGTGGTACAATCTCAGGTCCAGGGAAATGTAGCGGTTCCGATAGAATCTTCCGATACATCTCGTTGGTATTCTCGTCGTAGTATGGAGGTAAACCTGTCAACATCTCGTAAAGAAGCACACCAAGCGTCCACCAATCTACTGTTTTGTCGTAGCCTTGTCCAAGTAGTAGCTCAGGGGCAAGGTACTCAGGAGTTCCGCAGAAGGCTTGCCTATTGTCAGTACGAAATAGCTAGGAAAGATCACGATGCGCTTACTGTTCGTTCGATCCTCATCTTTCATGTCCATCTTGCAGAGACCGAAATCGCAGAGAGCGATGTGTCCTGAGTAATCGAGGAGAATGTTCTCAGGCTTCAAGTCACGATATACAACATTGAAACCATGTAGGCACTCCAGAGCACAAAGCAGCTCCGCGGTGTAGAATCTCGACCGGTTGACATCAAACCTTTGTTCACGCTGTAAGTGATGGAAGAGCTCTCCACCGTTGACAAAAGCCAAGACGAGGTATAGCTTTTCTGGAGACTGAAAGGAGAATTTGAGTGGGACGATGAAAGGGTTGTTGATCTGTGCAAGGACTGATCGCTCAGCTAGCGTATGTGCGACCTCTGATCTGGAAATGATGTGCGCTTTTCGAATGGTCTTGAGGGCATATATCCGGTGCGTATTCTTTTTCCTGATTTGCAGATTAGCATGATATCCCTATGCGAGAGCATCGGTACCCACATGACCTGCATGACTTTACCAAAACTTCCCTTGCCCACCACTTTCAGCAATTCAAAGTCTTCAATCTTTAAAGTCCGTTGCCTATTCTCAACAAAAGCAACACCAACTTTGACGGACCCAGTGCCAAAAGTGACGTCAAGCCATTCCGTGCCGGTCTGTCCGAGCTGCTTTTCCTGTTGTTGGTACGTTCCTTGAGCCTTTTCCCTATCCTTCTTGCTTGCCTTTTGGTCCTCTACATGTTGTTGTTGTCTCTCTTCGAATCTTGGGTTCACACGCACAACGCCCAAGAAGATATCTTCGCTTCTTCCAGCGCCGGGTCGAGCATTTGGATTTCTCAAGAAGATTTGTACAGATAAGTCCGTGGCTCTTGAGACATCAAATTTGTAAGAAGTGTTCTCACCGGCCCACAACGGATTCTGCGGGCTTCCAGAGACAGCATCAACGAACACTTGAACTTTGTCGAAATCCAAAAGCGCGTATGGCAGATGTCGTGAAGAGTACCTTCCATGGATTGTTGGAGCGGCATTGATACCCCCCCCAGCTGCAGATTGTGGTCGGTTTTGAGTATACGAGCCCGCCATCCCACCTGGGGTTCGACCCATCGGGTCGCGCATGGAGCCCGCCACGCCATAACCCGATGAAGCAGAATTTTGGAATTGAGAATTATACGATTGTTGATATTGAGATGGCAATGATAGATCTTTGCCTTCATGCAGTGTCACAATGAGGATGCCCGGTTTGCTTGGTGCTGGCGGCGGTTGAGCGATCATGGCTTCCGATGCAGCTGCAAATAGTCAGAGAAATGAACACGAGAATGGTGACGAGTAGTATGTCTAAGAGGAAAGTACTGACCAATGCCATTGGTGCTCGTCGTGCTTGTAGTGCTTGTGTTGCTGATGGAGGTGCTCAACTTCTCGTCGGCAAGTGCTTGCTCATCGCCCTTGATTGTAGATGTGGAAGTCGAGCGGCTACTCAGGCTGTTCTTAAGAGGCCCGAGGTGGGTTTCCTTGAACTCTACATTTACGGTAAGCTCAGCTTCAATCGCAATCCTGCTTTCGGAGCATGCTTACTCTTCGTCAGATTCCAAGACATGGCGCGTCGATCAGAACAGAGCAATATATAAAGAAGTGATTGTATGTCGTTCCCAAAATGGTGAATGATAGCCTCGCGTGCCTGACACTGTAGGGTGAGGAAACAAGTGTGGTTCTTTTGTGGTACAAGGTGTGGGCAACTGATCGATCAGCAGCTTAGGGCGAATGAGGAGTAGATAAGGAAGAGCATATGAGAGATTGTTGGCCAATTCAAAGGGCCAGTCACTCGCTCACAAATAACAGACAAATTCAATACGAACGTTCTGGCATGCACCCTGGATCTTGCAGCATGAACGTACCGCGGGCTAAGCCTTCGTAATGAAAACGGAGCTATTTTAAGGCTAGCACTACTGTAAGTGGCGCCGCAAACCTTATTCGCCGCGTTTAGCTGCATCTGCCCGACGTCGATGAGTCCTGTGTCACGACGAGTTTGCGTCGCATTGTTGATTGAGAGACATTCGTGCTTGTTTGCCATCGCATTTTTCAACTATTGACCAACAAAGGTCCGCAGTCGACAGATGGCGCGGTGACAAATAGCCCCTTCGGCTTGATACTTGCAAAGCTAGCTCCCCCTCAGCTGCTGTGACCTCACCGATTGAACATGCGAAATGGGCGTTATCAGAAAGAAGACCATCTCAAGAGGCACCGAGGGTGGTCTGAAGTACATATGTGACTACTGCTCGAAAGACATCACCGCCACTGTACGACCGCGCTTCTTGTTTCAATGTCTTGGCATTTTGCCCTAACACTATTCGCAGGTCCGGATACGGTGCGCTGTCTGTCATGAATATGACCTTTGCGTACCCTGCTTCAAAGATGGCCTCCACAACCAAAAACACGACCCTACCGAACATCCTTACTTCGTCGTCGAACAGAATTCGGTGCCAATCTACGATCCTGAATGGGGCGCTGACGAAGAGCAATTGCTGCTCGAAGGTGCTGAAAACTATGGGCTAGGGTCGTGGTCTGACATCGCTGACCACATTGGTGGTATGCGTGAGAAAGATGAAGTGCGAGACCACTACCAGAAAACCTACATCGAGAGCCCCAATTTCCCACTACCTATGTATGCCGACCCCGCAGACAGAACTATTATAGAAGAAGTGCCGAGAGAAGTTTTTCAAGCCAGAAAGAAGCGCCGGATAGAAGAACGCAAAGATAAGAAGGAGAAAGCGCCACCAGCGGCTCCCAAGACAAAGCCTACGGCCTCCGTCCCCGCTTGTCATGAGGTCCAGGGCTACATGCCTGGCCGGCTTGAATTCGAAACAGAATTCGCAAATGATGCAGAAGAAGCCGTGCAATCTATGCAATTCGATCCCGGCGAAGGTATCAATGAGCGAACCGGCGCGTTGGAACCCGAAATGGAGCTCAAGATGGTCGTTATGGATATCTACAACTCACGCCTCACCGCCCGGGCGGACCGCAAAAAAGTAATCTTTGAGCACTCCCTCCTTGAATACAAAAAGAACACCAACCTAGAAAAGCGTAAGACTAAAGAAGAAAAAGCCCTCTTCGACAAAGTCAAACCTTTCGCCCGCTTAATGAACCACACTGACTTCACCGATTTCGCCGCCAACGTCAACGAAGAGCTCAATCTCCGCCAAGCTATCTCCCAGCTGCAGGACTGGCGCAACATGCAGCTCTCCACGTTAAAGGAGGGTGAGAAGTACGAGCAAGAAAAGCAAGCCCGCCTAGCCAAACCTGCCGCTGTTGGCGCATTCGATCGGCAAGCCGGCATAAGGCAGGAAAAGAAAACAGAGCAAAAAATTGTTCCAGATTTGTGTATCGAGATGACAGCGCCCGAGCTTCCAGAACGACTGAAACCAGTCCCACCGCCTCCTCCCGTACAACCACCCCCATCTTCCCATCAAAAAGGCCCGCTCACGAACGGCAACGCGAATGCAACGCCCGCCCCTCCGTCGTCTCAGCAGAAGATCAAGTACAATATCTCACCGCTACCGAATATACCACGGATAGATTTGAAAAAAGAGAATGCGACAGATTTGCACCTGTTGACGAGGGAGGAAACGGAATTGTGTAATGTGCTAGGGATGATGCCGAAGCCGTATTTGGTTATAAAAGAAGGCGTGATTACGCAGGCGATGAAGAATGGAGGGGCTTTGAAGAAAAAGGGAGTTAAAGAGTTGTGTAGTAAGGTAGGCTCTCCGACGCTCTCCGCGGTGGTGTGTAATCGCTGACATGTCCAACAGATTGATCAGACGAAAAGCGCGAAGCTATTCGATTTCTTCGTACATTCGGGGTGGATACTCAAGGCTTAAATCTCCTTGAGAAGGAGGCTCTTTGATTTAATGTGTCCATGGAATGTGGATGAATACATGACAAGCAAATTTGACGCAGCTCATTGATGGGATTTTGGGGATTCAATCGGGATGGCTGGCTGAGCATTTCTGCATAAGGTATGGAGGATCTCACATGCCCTGGGCGGCCTTGCACTCGGAGCTCAAAGATTGAATGTAAACTTTACAGGGTAACCTATCCATACTTGCAATTACCGCTAATCGTACAACGCTAAATGGTGTCTCATCCTTCCCAATGCATTTGAAAAAATTTCGATGCCGAAAACGCCACGCTTTTTACAATCAACAAACCATGCATTGCGTCTTATGTCTAGAGCCAAGCCATGCCTGGGAACTGTTGCCGCATTTGCGTATTGACTTTGTACTGCAAGATTCCTTCTTCGGTAGCAACATAGCTAAGCCGCTATCAGTATACAAGTTGGGAGACGAAAAAGAGATGAAAGAATGAAACCTACAGCTCCCTGCCGTCCGAACTCCAGCCGACACCCATGGTAACAACACCATCCTCTCTATTCACTCGTTGCAGGGGATTGGTGAGTGAGGTGATATTATTTTCTTCGCCAGCTTCACCTGTCCTAGGATGCGCTCGCAGAATACTTAGGCGCTGTGCATTCATTAGGTTAATCTGTCTCTGCTGTTCATTTCTGGACGCTAGCTGATGTAAGGTGCTCAGTTGTCGAAGCTGGTTAGTAGATTCTGCTATACTATTACTATGACGAAGATCAGGGTCTCGGAAAGTGGTCGAAGATGGATCTGTCCGGCGTGCTCGGGTTATGGCGTCGTTGTTTTCATTCATCGCATTGCTGATTGTTTGCCAAGACTGTTCGAGGGAAGTGAGGGTAGAGTCGTTAGTTGATGAGGGAAGACGGGACGGCGAGGCAGAAAGAGCTTGAGAACCGGTACCAATCGGGGCGAGAGTAGAGGAATTTGGTGAGCTGGCGTTAGCGGGATTGGAATTTGAGACGACGACGGAGCTCCTTCGTCGCGGATGGAAGAATCGCTCGCCCGAAGCTCTCGATCGCTCGTTATTTCGCAGGCGCATGTACTCCGCTATACTTGCTGTATGGCGAGCAGAATTGCTCGATGGTGAAGCTGACGCCTCCCATGGGGGGGTTGGAGGTAGATATCGGTTAGAAGAGTTAGAATAGTGTATACTCAATGGGGCTGACGGGTCATTGTTGTTATTGTTGTTCCTGCGTCTTGCTCTTCGCTGGCTAAGGGCGTCGAACATTTGTTGCTCGTCTTGCG
This sequence comes from Bacidia rubella, assembly GCA_032158265.1. Classification (NCBI taxonomy): domain Eukaryota; kingdom Fungi; phylum Ascomycota; class Lecanoromycetes; order Lecanorales; family Ramalinaceae; genus Bacidia; species Bacidia rubella. Next base: position 548,480 of record JAVTIF010000005.1, on the reverse strand, counting down.
TCAAACGGTGCGGATCGCTCCTTAGAGACGTTAGCTCATTAGATATGCTCTCTCTGTATGTTCGTCTTCTGTTGGCAGCATACTCCATGTTGTCTGCTGTGTTGGACACAGCAGAAAGAAAGTCCTGAGCTGCCAGTGCCTCATCATGTGTTTCCAGGAACCGACGCTCAATTTCAAGCTGCCGCTGGTCAAAAGTGCTTTCTGGATCTTGTATTTCAACCCTTGGGATGTGTGGGGCGTTGGGCTCTAAGTGGACAAGCTGGGCTGAAAGGAGAGCATTACGCAAGTCGACTACGTTCACGCGGCCTTGCTCTTCCATAATCGCCAAAAGATCCCAAGGTCCCGGAGAAAAACTCATTGAGCGAATTGCTCCTCGAAAGCCAGCCGAAATATTGGATCGCGAGGACTTCAGGATACCGATCACAGCATCATCATGATCCATGTCCTCTCGAATAGCAGCAGTGTCGAATACGGTGATTACACCCATCTGCGAGGCGACGGCGCATACATGACTGGAAGGTGAGAACGCTGAGCAGAAATAACAGTCTTCCTTTTGTGCAAGACTGAGTCCAGGCTGGCAAAGTTCTTCCCATTCCCAAGCCCAGCCTGGCTTGCCCTCTCGGGATATCTGTTTGAACACCCTTCGATGAAAGAAGACTTGGGGCTTGTCTCCCACAGCAACCAGCAAATTTCCATCTGGCGAAAGTGTTGCATGGTTCATCGCTGTAGGATAACTCTCGGGGCCATTCAGTTCTTCCATATTGCTGAGGGAAAATATACGGACCGTCTGGTCATTATTTCTAAAGCAAGTCAGAGAGATTCCATATCAACCTTTGGTACAAAAGCGCACGTCATGAGTACCACTGTCTGATCCGCTAAACCATTACGCCCTCCAGGCATCCGCTGTATGACCACAGAGTTCACAATGTCATCGCCGACCACGTTTTCATGCACTTCATACGTGGTTGGATGAAGCGAAGCAGACCGCGCACTTGATGAGCGTTGTTGGTAAAGAGCTCGCGGATCCGGGTCAAGGTCCAAAGGGAGCAGGTCGTCCACTTCGGCCGCTCGGAGTGGCGGGAGATAGCTTGGAGAACCGTCGGAGCTGCCATCAGGACCTCTTTTGATCTCTATGAAAGCGCATAGGCCTTTAGACTCGGGGCCTCCAGCACCCACACAGATCCAATCATGGGCGGCATCTAAGCAGAGTGGCTTCCATTTGAGACGAGTCACCAGACGTCGCTTGTTGGTAGGTAGGTGGAGGGAATAGATCTCTGTACGGACAGCGTAGTAAATGTAGTCCTTGTGCCTGGTGCTGATGAAGTTCTTGAGCTGATGATGTTGCCTTGGTATGCTGATAGGATACAGGCTCGGTTTCTTCTCGGATATCAAAGAGCCTGTGGGTAGCGGCGAGGTGTAGTCTACGGTCATGGTGAGCACCCAAAGAGCCTTGAATTGGAGGAATCAGGGAAGCTGCTTCACGAGCTGCGCTGGGCACTTAGTTGCGCGAAATGGATATCTCTGAATGCTCGGACAATTGCACGCGAATGTGACAAAACATTAGGCCTCGATTGAACAGAAAGTCGAAGGAGACCGCGATATGGATGTATACATGGTTTGAGTGAGGAGTACAAGCAAGGTAACTCCGATGCATTTCCATTGGCCGACGGCTATGATGCATGGCCAAAGGCAAATCTGCGCCAAGACACGCGGAAAATGTTCCAATACCGTCAGATATTTTTCCATCCGCTTCTTCATCCTCATTCCTACAAGCCTCGCTATCCTATCATACGACCGCCCTTTCTGTGACACTTTCCACTCGGCTTCTGCAGAGCTGCTGTATACTCATAATGCTTTCAGCAAGATTCGCGAGATCAGTAAGTGCTGGGTCTAGGACTTGAACTCACCTACTCGATGCATCGAAATGCTCATACATCGTAGCTACCTCGCGCCACCTCTGCATTTTCTTGTCCCTCTATCGTCAAACCAAATCTTGCCCCCGCTTTCGCACGATGGCAGTCGACGGGAGGAGAGGAGAAGGTCAAAGGCCAGGTAATAGGGATAGATTTGGGTAGGCGGAGCATATCACGAGGAGCGTAAGAGTGTCTGCTAATCGTAAATTCTCAGGCACTACCAACTCGGCTGTTGCTATATTAGAAGGCAAAACACCTAAAATAATAGAAAATTCAGAGGGTTAGAGATTGCGTATATTTCTGATTGCGCAAACGACTGACCATTCCGCAGGCTCAAGAACTACACCATCTACCGTTGCTTTCTCTCAAGATGAACGCCTTGTTGGTATATCGGCAAAGCGCCAGGCTGTCGTCAATCCTGAGAACACTTTGTTTGCCACCAAACGTCTAATAGGCCGCAAATTCACAGATGCCGAGGTCCAACGAGATATCAAGGAAGTCCCATATAAAATCGTCCAGCATACGAACGGCGATGCCTGGGTGGAGGCTCGGGGCCAAAAGTACTCACCTTCACAGATTGGGGGCTTTGTCCTCCAGAAGATGAAGGAGACGGCTGAGGCATATCTAAGCAAGAACATCAAAAATGGCGTTGTAACAGTGCCTGCTTACTTTAATGATTCGCAGCGACAGGCTACCAAAGATGCTGGGCAGATCGCAGGTCTAAATGTTCTCCGTGTCGTGAATGAGCCGACAGCTGCAGCATTGGCTTATGGGTTGGAGAAGGAAGAAGATCGAGTGATTGCTGTCTACGACCTTGGTGGTGGTACCTTCGATATTTCCATCCTCGAAATCCAGAAGGGCGTGTTCGAGGTCAAATCAACGAACGGTGACACACACCTTGGTGGTGAGGATTTCGATATCAGCCTTGTCCGGCATTTGGTCCAGCAATTTAAGAAGGATTCTGGCATAGATCTTTCGAATGACCGCATGGCCATTCAGCGTATCCGCGAGGCGGCTGAGAAGGCGAAGATCGAGCTGTCATCAAGCCTACAAACCGACATCAATCTCCCGTATATAACCGCGGATGCCTCAGGACCTAAGCATATTAACATGAAAATGTCGCGGTCACAGCTTGAAAAGCTTGTGGAGCCCCTGGTGAGCCGCACCATCGATCCTGTCCGAAAAGCTTTGAAGGATGCCAACCTTCAAGCCCGAGACATTCAGGAGGTCATCCTCGTTGGTGGTATGACACGCATGCCGAAAGTCTCTGAGTCCGTCAAGTCTTTGTTTGGCAGAGACCCTGCTAAGTCCGTCAACCCTGATGAAGCTGTGGCTATCGGTGCCGCTATTCAGGGAGCTGTCTTGGCCGGTGAGGTCATGGATGTGCTGTTGCTCGATGTCACACCTCTTTCGCTTGGTATTGAAACGCTCGGTGGTGTCTTCACCCGCTTGATCAATCGAAACACAACTATCCCTACCAAGAAGTCTCAGGTGTTCTCCACTGCTGCAGACTTCCAGACTGCCGTGGAAATCAAAGTTTACCAGGGTGAGCGTGAGCTTGTCCGTGATAACAAGCTGCTCGGAAACTTCCAGCTTGTTGGTATCCCGCCTGCGCACCGTGGTGTCCCACAGGTTGAGGTCACCTTTGATATCGATGCCGACTCCATAGTCCATGTTCACGCCAAAGACAAGTCCACTAACAAAGACCAGTCAATAACAATTGCCTCCGGATCTGGACTGTCAGACAATGAGATTCAAGGCATGGTTGACGACGCTGAGAAATACGGTGAGCAAGACAAGGAGAGGAAAGCTGCAATCGAGGCAGCCAACCGCGCTGACAGCGTGCTCAATGACACTGAGAAAGCGCTGAAGGATTTTGCCGATAAAATCGACAAGAGTGAGGCTGATCAACTGAAGGAGAAGATCACTACTCTGCGCGAATTTGTCGCCAAGAACCAGACTGGTGAGGGCACCGCGACCGCGGCCGAGCTAAAGGAGAAAACGGACGAACTCCAGATGTCTTCTCTCAACCTTTTCGACAAAATGCATAAAGCGAGATCAGAAGACCAAGGGCAGCAGGGTCAAGCACCACCTTCAGGGGAAGAAGGCCAAACCCCCCCAGGAGAGCAGCAGAGTGGAGAGACACCACCCGGGGGCGAGAAGAAGCCATGAACGAACACCCAAATTTGATACCCCTCGACTCTTTTTAATGCAATACTCAACCTATGTCTTCCTAATTTGCGCCAGCTGTAGTCACAGAACCCTGCAGCAACTGTGTTGAAATACTTTGATTCGGTCTACGGAATAGCGATAGGGGACTTTTGTCTTGCATGGATGGCGCTTTGTGTAGATAAATAGTTCCTAGGTCTCGAAATTAAAGATCTCCTCTCACAAGAAGTTTCCACTCCTCTCCCCATTGCGCTTTTGTTCTTCACCAAATGTACTTGTGCTTGGTTGTGCCTCCCTTCTACCGTTGAGGGTAGACAGGGACAGGGGTTAGGCTTGGCATGATCTGCCCTATCAACCTCCAGTTCAGATCGATGACTATTCAAGAAAGCCAAAGATATTGCATGAGAACTCACTTTGACCACGGACATTGATCGAAAGCCGTATTCTTATTACCATAGCAAACATGGACAAATTTCAAGCGTTCGGGAAGAACATAACGTGAGTATAACATCACAGTTGTAGCTCCACCAAGGCTGAGGTTCAGCAGTTCCACCATAAATCCATGGACGGCTCGAACGCAGCAATACCTAAAAGAGCAGATGGGCACAGCTGACGACAAGGTCTATAATACCACGAATTGTTCCAACGACGGTGTAGACTGACCAAAAACTGCGAAGACTGAGCTCCCCACCGACTACATCGAGCTCGAGAAGCGCGTCGACGCCCTGAAACAAGTGCACCAGAAGCTTCTCACTGTCACGTATGCCCCGCCATGTACCCTCCATAACCCTGATTCCCGAAGTATCTCATTCTCACTCCGGTCAATGACTAACCCTCAAACAGATCTCAATACTCCAACGAAGCCTACGACTATCCTCCCAACATCCGCGAATCCTTCACCGACCTCTCCCGTACAATCTCCGACAAAGTGAACCTCCTCTCCCATGCCACTTCCCCTGCAGAGGCACAAGCTGCATTGACAGCCCCACCCTCCGCAAAGCCCCAGCCCAAGACATTCCCGCACGCCATCGCCCGCGCAGCGCTCTCCGGCTCCCAACTCCTGAACCAGAATGCCCCCTCCAGCGCCTCTGGTGAGGACCCTCTCGCCACCGCGTTAGAGAAATATGCCCTCGCGTCCGAAAAAGTCGGCGAAGCGCGCCTTGCCCAGGACGCGCAGATCCAGAAACAGTTCCTGGCGGGGTGGAGCACGACATTGAATACTAACCTCATGTTCGCGACGAGAGCGAGACGGAGCGTGGAGAGTGCACGTTTGGGGTTGGATGCGACGAAGAGTAAGCATGGCACGAAGACTAGTGTGGGGATGAGTGGGGAGGTTGAGGATCATCCTGTTAGCGAGGAGCATAGAGCTGAGGTCGAGAAGAAAGAGGATGAGTTTGTGGGTGTTACAGAGGAGGCCGTGGGGGTGATGAAGAATGTGAGTCTTCCTTCTTCCTCTTGACTGGCTAACAGAGCCAGCGTTCGAGGGAGGGTAATGAGAAGGAATGGTGCTGATCATTTTCAGGTGCTTGACACCCCTGAGCCGCTGAGGAATCTGGCGGACCTTATTGCTGCTCAGCTTGAGTATCATAAAAAGGCTTATGAGATCTTGAGCGAGCTGGCACCTGTAGTGGATGGTCTGCAAGTTGAGCAGGAAGCGAGCTATCGCAAGAATCGTGAGGGTGCGTAGGGTATCAACGAGAGAAAGGGCAAACACGTCTGTTGGAATGAAAGGTATTCTTCACGACATAGAGTTACTGATGGGTATGCTCAGGCTTAGGATCGATAGTATTCATGGAAAGTAGTTCACATTCGGGTTTTTCATGATTCCTTGAATACCATACTGAAACTGCTTCCTAACTCTCACTCAACCCAACCATTTCCAGAAGCGCAACCCTAACGGCCCATCTCATGACCGCTCCAGCGGCGACCAGGCATCCAGCAGGCAGGTATCCGCACGAAAGCACAATCTTGAGCGCTTCCAAATTCTGGCAAGTCACCGTGATGGCCACCCCACTTCTGACCCATGAAACACCTCGGCCTCCATTTTGTAGAATTTTAGGCAAAAATCTCGAAGCTGTGGACGGAATAGTCGATTTCTGTAGATCTGTCTCGTCTGGCCGCCAGACGATCATGAAGATGGGAAATATCGACATGCATGAGCTGACGAATAAAGCCGTGGAGATTGAAGCAGATGTAGGAAACCAGGGCGGCTCTGCAGGCGCGGGTGCATCGGATGTAGCATTCTCATGGGATTCCGGCTCGCTTTCTTTGTTGTCGCTGGAGGTGTGGTTAGGCTCGGGGTACATCTGACAGAGCCTCACAAGGTCAGCGAGCAGTCGGATTGTTAGGTGCTGCATAAGCGAGGCGAAGCCGCAGACCAGGACGAAAAAGCCCCATTCGATGAAGACATTTAGGTGTGAGATCTTGGAGGAGGGTTGAGGTAGGGAGTAGATGTGGATTTGTGTTATGTAAACGTCGAACAGGAGGAGGAGGATGCCTAGTTTGCGGATTGAGGGCTGGAAAGGTTAGACGAAGCGCAGGATGCAACGGTGAGCTGGAGGGGGGAAAGGGGAGGAAGGGAGCGTACGTCGAGGGTCTCCGCATCGTGGGAGAAACGGTTGAAGAGGATGTGCCGGTAAACCTGTAGTGTTCCCTTAGTTTTCCTTTGATTGAATGGCAGATGGAGGAGAAAATACTTGAGGCTTGATGAGTACCAAATCAATAAACAGCACCACATAGTCATGCTCGACATACTTGTCCGCAAATAGCTTGCAGCGCGGACATTGCGTCAACCTGACATCACTACTTCCGACCGGACTACTCGCTTCCCCAGCTGGAGGTGGAGCTTGTGGAGGAGGTGGGTTTGGTGCAAGGTTTGCAGACGAAGATCTTTGGCTTGCATTCTGGCTCGCGTTCGAAGGAGTTGGAGCAGCGGAGCGTTGATTACGTGATTTGAAGACGTGATAAAGCTGGGAGACCGGTTCGCCACATTCTATACAAATGGGCATGCTAGCATCTCCGCAGCTTCATTCTACGAAATCTGATGTTGGATCTTGTCCCCCAATATGAGAGCTCATGGCAGTTTCCCAATTGAGGTTCAAAGGGTCTGATGTCTTGGCGTACGTCACAGGCCTAGATTCAGTTGGCTGCCATATCCCAGCCTTCCACTACCTTCACCACAAACATCCTTCTTCCAACCTGCTTTTTTCTCTTTTGTAACCTAAAGAGTCTGTTTGAGCTACTGAAACCTCCAATCGACAAAGGCTCGCTTGAGCGCCTGCGCATTCTACGAGATGCACAATCCATGAGCAGCTAAAGCAATTCCTCGTTTACCATACCAAAGCAACTGGCCATTTGCTCAAAACTTGCAACGAAGAGAACGTCCTTTCGTGAGCAGAGAACATACACTCAAGCTTCATCAGAGGTATTAGCCATGTCTCGTTATGGGTACGACAGTCCGCGCGGGCCACCGGCAGAGCGTTGGACACCTGAACGTTTCGAGCGCGAACGCGAACGCGGGGGCCGCAAAAGCTCGGTCATGGAAAGGGACCGTTACGATGAACGTGACACTTATTCGAATGCTGGCAATCGAAGGCGAGACGCCTCAGCCGACGAAGCTTACAGTCGTGTTGGTGGCCGTGACCAGTATGAAGATGATCGCTTTTATGAGAGGGAAGAGCGCTTCGGACCGCCTGCTCGACGCCCCGAAAGACGAACTCGGTATCATGAAGAAGATTACGAAGTTGATAGCTTTGCGGACAGCCCAACTCGAGGAGGACGGTCGGGCGGATATGATGATCGCCGTTCCAGTGGAGGAGGACGTCCTCCACCACCTCGACCTCGACCTGGCCAGCTGATCCGACGACAGAGTAGCTTGGACACGTTCGATCGCAAGCCGACGCGCCCACGTTATGGGCCACCAAGGCCGCCGTCTCCCCCAGAGATTATCGCCGTCCCTGGACCTCGCAGACGTCGTGAGTCGAATACACCAAGATACGGGCCCGATAGACGCTATTACGACGACATTGGTGTTGCGGAGCCAGATCGGTATGGTGACGAAGACTTCCACGGCGGCTGGAAAGAACGAGAGATTGAGACAGTAAGACGTCGAAGGCGATCTAGCAGTCCCCACCACCACCGCTTTGACCACCACGACCATCACGATCACCACGATCACCACGATCACCATGACCATTATGAGCGCCAAGAGATCATTCAGGAAGAAGTCCGAGATGAAGACAAGCCTTACCCGAGAAAAGGGAGGACAAAGATGTCGGAGCACCTTGTGAATAAAAGAGCTTTAGTCGATCTTGGCTATCCATTTGAGGAAGAATATACTGATGAAGTATGTTTCTAAACTCGCAGCTTGCGAAAAAACGGTGCTGACACACTTAGGGGCGGTTCATCATCATTCTAAAAGCATTGAACAAGGTTAGATTACTGCTCTCAATGCATACTTGCCGGATGCAGAACAAACGCGTTTCTCGCCTACTAGTAACGTTTAAGCTGACTTGAATGTTTAGGACCTTATTGATCTGGTCCTACTCAAGAGCAAGGAATACAATGAACGAGGCAAAGGTGAGTGATCAGTGAAATCGACCTCATGTGACTATATAACAGCAATTAACGTCGTCGTAGAGCGTATCTACCAATTAGAAGGTCCTCCACCTCCACCTCAAGATCGTGGCGAAGTTATCGAACGCCGTGAAATAATCATCGACAAAGCACCCTCAGAAGTTCCCCGCTCCGTCCGCGACTGGGACGTCATGAGTGGAGGAGCAGGCCATGGCGGCCGCGGCGGAGGCACTCAGGCCGGAGGAACTAGTCACGCCGGCAAATCCAAGCACGGCGGTGGTGACCACAAGTCTGAGTATCGCAGCGATCATTTTTCCGTGCACGACTCTCACCACTCCAACCATGGCCACGGGAGCCGCAGCCGTGGCCGCTCACCCCAAGGAAGTAGCCATACCACCGTCAAGATCTCAAAGTCTCGCGAGCGCTCTCATTCCCCGGAAAAGGAGAAGGAAAAGGAGCTTGTGATTGAGCGTAAGCCGAGCAAGTCTCGGCATCGTCATCACTCACGCCACCGTAGCCACGGCGGGCATAAGACGGAGTATGTAGAGGAAGAGGTTGGCGAGTCGAACGAGATCAAGACTGGTCCCTTAGCTCTTGTGCTGCCAACACGCAGCAAGAGTCGCCGTGGCAGCGAAAGACGGGTGAAGGAAGAGATCTACGAGCTGGAGATGGAGAAGGAGAGGCTTAGGAAGGAAAGAACCCATGATAGGAAGAAGCATAAGCATCAAAGCCGCCCGAGACGGAGGAGCAACAGTATTTCGAGCAGTAGCAGCAGTGATACTGAGGTTGTTATTGAGCGGAAGAGCAGTCATGGAGGAAAGGACGATGTTAAGATTGAGAAGGATCGGAGAGGTAAGATGCAATTCGTTCGTTGAGTCTAAGCTAGGAAGTAATGATGTGTTTGCCCCTGTGTATGTGGACTGTGCTGATTGAATTTTTTTTGTTGTACAGGCGGCGATTCAAAAATTGTTAAGGGCATGCTGGCAACCCTTACTTAGGTCTGTTTATGCAGAAGCCATAAGAGCGAGTAAATCCACGGAGGCCAATGTGCGAGCAAGTTTGTTATGATGGTAATGATGTTGATGATAATTACTATAACCTATCCAATTGACCTTGTTTATATCCCAAAATTCCCTCTTCTTAGATTCCAATAATACAAGTGCAAAATGCTAGAAGAACCGTCTAGCCCAAGTCCCCAATAAATTCCTCATCGCATCTTAGTAAATCCATCAAATGCCATTGAGTAGAATTAACCAGATGCTTCCCTCCAGTCTTGAAAGTCACTCCAGTACTCCGAACGCCACGCTTGTTGGTCCTCAAGCATAAGTATCAGTCGCTAGGAAAAGCCTTTCATGCATCAACCCAGATTGGAGAGTCTTGCCGAACCCAAACCGCTGCAATGCCATAAGGAGAAGGAGAGAACTCGTTGATAGAGGCGACCCGCGCCAAATTGTCGCACACTCCATGCTCATCAAACCCATAAAAAAAGAGAAGTTGTAAGTTCTTGATTATCACCGCGTCGATGCGGCTACTATTTCTATTTCCATGCTCAGTCTGAAGGCGGTGCCTAGCTAGACTCCTCAAAAACTTTGCTGAAGCCATTGAGGATCGATTGTGCCGTCTTTAAGAGCTTGCTCTTTTACATCTTCGAAGTATCGTACCGCCGCTGCATGGCCTTGATCGTTGTAGACGTAGTCAAGTTCCTCGGAGGAAGGCACCGGGCAAGAAGCAACAGGGGCAGATAGGCGATCCGACGTATCGTTTAAATATTCGAATTGACCAGACATGCCGTCGAGAGGATTCGCTGAGTGTGGCATATCCTGGTACTGATCGTCAATGGGGCCCGAGACTCTTGGGTCGTCCTCGAATGCGCTGGGGTATTGATTCATATCCTGATAATTCGTCTCTGTTTCTGCTGCTTGAGTTTGGCCATGAGTCAACGTAGGCATGCTCGACGCGCTCTGGAGATCAGGGTCCTCCAACAATTCCGTCAAACTATTGGGATCAAAGTCGGCGTCGTCGACTTCGGGGTACCCCTGCGACATGACTTCAAAGCTGGCTTGCCATGGCATGGGAGGACCGGTAGCCTGGCACTCAAATGTGAATCTGCTATACTGCGGATGAACAGCAGTAGGTCCCACATGTTGGCTATTAGCTGGTCCCAGAATGGAATCAAGTCTTGGTGCGGCCGACATGTCCTCCAACCTTTGCGAAGCGAAAGTCTCCGGTGCAACCATCGTCGCGGTGGGGGCACTGCGTCGTCTGCTAGGTCCCGGGATGATTCCATCTTCCTGCTCTACAACGAAGGAGTCTCGACGATATTCAGTCCTAGCCGCTGTCCTGCCCTTTCGCCCCCTAGGCCCAGGCCTCTCATGAGGCTTATGCTTGATGCCAGAAGGTGAACGGGCGACAACAATGTAATTGTCAGAAGCGGAGCGAGCAAGCTCTACAAGTTCACCATCTTCGAGCTCGGCGATAAGGAAGAGAGCCACAGACGAGAACGCTTGGTCGTTTCGTCGTGTGCCATTATGGCTAGTGCCATACTTGAATGACACTCTGCCCCAATCAATAGTACCGAGCTTTCCTGGATACACATCACCAGTTGATTCAGTGAACCGATGAGCAGCTTCCATGACTTTGTCGACAGTCTCACCCTTCGCAAGGTACGGACCGACTTTGAACGCTGGCGGAACCCGTTTCTTGTCGCGTTTCGCGTCCGTAAACTGCTCAAGCCCTACTTTGTCTGCGTCAATCTTTGTTGACAATTCCCGGGTCTCAAGCGACAAAGATGAAATCGGCTGTAGCATGCCATCTCTCTCTAAGTAGAGGAAGCCATCAACCTCACCAGCAACGTACGACTGTATGACATAGGAGCACTCGGACAGGGCAAAGGTGTTTCGCTTGTAGATCACGTTTGTCCCGTAGCGCCCGTCGTAATCAACCTTGCCCGACAGACTCAGTAGACCCCAAAGCTTGAAGGTGACCTCGTTGCGATTAGAGTCGAAGACAGGGACCATGGTAGTCGTTGAATGAAGCTCTCGACTCAACCGTGAGATCGTGCGGCACATCCGACGTTTCGACGAGCCATCACCCTCTTCTTTTCGGGGTTTCCTCTTTTTTGAATAAGCATCTTCCTCATACGAGCTCGCACCCTCTTCTTCGAAGACGTCCTCATTAGAGGCCTCATTCTTGACAGTGGCAACATTTAAGACTCCAGTGGTTTTAGATGCTCTTATGGAGCGGCGAAGCCGCTTTGAGAGATGGAGCGAAACCTCATCAGGATCTACACTCTCATCCTTGACGGCATGCACTGCAGAGTCGATCCAGTCACCATGTCGAAGGCTATCATCAAAGTCTCTGCAAAGTGGTAGAAACTGATTAGCGAATGTTCTATATAATTATACAAGAAAAAGCGAATAGGGAAAATATACAATAGGTTTAATATAATAATGAAAAAGCAACGGTAAGACTTCAGGAGGGGACTCTTAATAGCCAAAAGAGAAGAGGCAGAAAGGCGTGTGCACGATGCCTTAAGGCAACTTACCCGTCAGCCACCGGTTGCCCAACATTCTCAAAATTATCGTAGGGCTCTTTCTTTGGCCTGTTCGTGTAGCCTTGCTGCACAAAGCCTTGTTCTGACGACGTCGCCGCTGGGGTTGGGGTCTGGTTGGGCATGGATCTAAAGGGCAAAGGGGTGAAAAAGTCGAGCTGTAGCGGAGTATCAGGGGGTGCGCTCCTCCAATACTGGTTGACGTTGTAGGAGGGTGAGGTCAGAGGAGAGAACTCTTGGTCTGCTCCATTTTGGGAGCCCGCAGGTGCTGTGATGCTTAGGGGTAACTCGACGTCTCTGAACATTGGTCGAAAAGCTCTATCTTGGTCTTGTGAATTCGGGGAGCACATTGTCTGTAGAAGGGGGTGAGATAGCTAGAAGGTTGGCGATGTTACGCGGATAGAAGTAGAAACTTTCGTCCTTTACTCGTGCGGTATCACAGGCTCCAGGCTCTGCTAGTCAAAGGGTCTGGCGTGGCAGCGGTGTAGATGCAAATATTTTGATCAGGGGTCGTCCTTGGCAAGGGGGACAGCTTGGAAGATAACTAAATCTTGGGTTATGTTGATCCTTTTCCGGAATACTGGGAGATAGTCAGTAGAGTTATGCTTGGTGTTTATGTATTCAGGGTAAAGGTTGGGAAGGGTTGACTTGGATACGTACAGGAGAGTTGTCCGTGCTGACGAAGGGGTATGAATAGCTTTAGCAGAACTTCAAGGGGTATGGTAGTTTCAGATGGTGTGCGTAATAAGGCTCTAGGATCGTTGCAGGAGACTGGGAAGGGTGAATGAGTTTCAAGGGCTCTGTTTCGAGCGTCCCTATCTCTGAGCCAGTCGATCTGACTAAAGAACGTAAAGTGCTTGAAACTGTGGTGGTGAATTCTAAGTTGGCGATACTTCGATCTGATGATGACGACGATGGTATTATGAGTCTTCGACAATTAAGATGTTAGAGCTTGGTGACAGAAACAATTGGGCTTGAGAATGAGAATGGATGGGTTAGTCAGAGTCTGTAGATGATGATAGAGAAAAAGGAAAGAAGAGAGTACTACCTAGTTCTTATACCTCAACAGCCTATGCATGAAAGGTGAGGCTTCCCGTAGCTGCTGAGTGCAGAGGGAGAGACAGCCAGTGATACTCAAGGGTTTGAGTGGTCGAAATGCTTTGAACTAGCTAGGCATGTTCCCGTTATGTCACCTGGATTTAATCGCAGCCGCTAGAGTTACAATGTGCTTTTAAGGCCAGTAGATCCCTCAAAGACCGGTTGACGTATTTGAAGCTCTCAGCGAGGCCTCAATCAGCCCCATAAAGTACTCACAAGCGGCATGCTATCTAGCTCATTGTCCACCAAAAACCCCCCAAAGCGTCTCGATTTCGTCAATTCAACGCAAGAACCCCACGGTCTGCATTCGTACCTATCTCTCAGGAATTAAGATGCCCCTCTGTAATACCTATAGCCAAGGACTTGGTCTCGGTCCGAATAAAAAGCGTTTCCAATTGGTGTGTTTGTCTTTTGTGGCCGCTATGACTTGACTTAAAGAGTCGTAGGCCTTGAGAAATAAGGCAAATACTTGCTCTCTGCCCAGCAGGTGATGAACTTCAAGGCCTATCAGAATCTCATCTATCCAGAGACCTGGGAACCTGCATGAGACTGTATGGCGTAGTGCAATGGAATGCTAGATGGGGGGTTAATCAGGAGATAGTCGGATTAGCTCTTTGATTTCACCAAGTATGATAACATCACACGCTATCTTTGAGCATGTCGCATGGCAGTGACAAAGGTAAGACGTGTTGAGATGGTGGCAATGAGCTCAGATGTTAGAAGAGTGTTTTACTTGCTTCAATAGTACACAACACTGACGAATGTGGGAGGTCCAGGATAAATATCCTCCCCCACATTCGACACAGTTGAAACGACCGATATCCTGTTTGTTACACCCCGAAAGTCGGCAGCGGAAGGAGCATTTCATTCACTGGAATACTGACCAGCCAGTAAGTGGCAACAACATAATACGGTAGACAGACCAATGGGGCGAGCCGCCCCGCTATGGTAAGCCTAGCTTGTCAATTCCACAAACCGTATGACCTAGTACATATGCGCTTAGGACTTGAGTGCTATCTTTCATTGCCACTGTAGTATGCGTATAGAGCGAGGAGATAGTTAAGATCAGGGGGCCATAGTCAGGCACCCATGACTGTTTATGCATTAGATTTGCCAAGAAATCTAGGTAGGACATGATTTTGCATTATCGGCTGCTGATAGATTAAGCTGTGGTGGCCAATGTTCCTATTGGTGGCTCTTGCGACGACTGCTCAAGCATTCCAAAATCCACTGCGGAGAGCTTCGTGGGATAGGAAGCTCAGCCTGCCCAACTTGGCTCGACAGCTCGACAAACAGCTTCGTAGACTTTTATATCATCCTTTGTTGGGTTCTGCATGGTCCAGAAACATGTCCATTTGGTTCCAGGTATTTTCCAAGTTCCGTTGGCACGCTCGAAATACCATTTGTTCACCGGATTGCTGGCCCTGCTGCGCCAAACAACACCTTCTGGAAAACAGTCCATGACCATGGCTTGGAAAAGGACATCCGAGATACAAGCTCCTGTGCCCTGATGTTCAGGCAAAACGGCAAATTTGTCGAGATACGGTACAACGTCCTGCGCTGAGCCTGGCGGCGATTCCCAAGTGAACAAAGCACAACCTTCGTACTCTCCTGCAACGACGATACCAGCCAGTCGATCCCTTGTTCTGGACATGAAATGATTAACATCAAGTGTGCGGCGAAATGAAGCTTCAATGAGGTGAACAAGCTTAGCTAAATTGATACGGGAATCATCAAGAGACAGGGCTGCAGAACATTGAGGAGGCCGGGTCCAAGATGAAGTTTTTAAGTCTGGGATGATAGTCACTGGCACACCATATTTCACGAAGGTTGAAGTGGATCTATCTTGACCAAATTGCAAAGAGCGACCTTGGGGCAAGGAAGAAGAGATGGCCGGCTTATCTGTCAGATAATTATGAATCAAGGGATTCCGTTTACGACGAGTTTGTACCTCAAGACCCGTGCTTTGCTGTGATGGGATTGCTTGGGACATGAGGACCTCTTTCGGTGTCGTGATCAGGCCGGACGACGATTCAGGAAGAAGCTTAAGACTATCCCACAATACATCTATATTTCGAGAATGGATATCGGTATTCGCATGGCCTCCTCCCTTTCGGGAAATTTCATTGAGATCTGCCTTGATGTCCCAATACTCTTGTCGCAGGTTGATGTACACATGCGAGTGAGGCGCTCGTTCAACAGAAGGTGTCCCGCCTAAAGGATCAAGGAGAATCACTCGATCCAAAGAGATTCTGTTTTTCTGTTTGTGCGAGCTGATAGCTTCCAGGCGTGTTCTAGCACTTCGGCCTTCACCAGTCTGAATTTTTCCAAGATGCTTAACGAGTGCTAACATGGCAGCATTTGCGTCCACGTTGACGAGCTGCAACCCTTTGGAGAAACTCAGCCCGGTCGGAGATATGACTGGTATAACACCTCTGGTGAGCATTGATAAGAGTAGACTATCATTAGATAGTCGCAGATTTTCTTGATCAATAGTAGTCGAGCTCACCGGAAGTCCTTTTTCGCTGGATACAAACTCAAAAGCCCCATCCATCCTTTGTGCTCTGAGCCCGCCAGATTCCTGGATAGCATCCACAATCATCGCGACTGGATCAGAGGTGGACGTCATTTGTGCGACGTCTTCAGGATGCTGGTTTTGCAAGGGATCAACGACTACAATGGTTGACATTCCCAGCTTTGAAAGTTGCGACAACGTTCGCCCAATCCCATTTAATGCATCCAAACCGATCATAGTAAGCGCTCTTACTTTCACAAGAGCAGTGTGAAACGCTTCATGTTCGCCAAAAGGGCGTTTTTGGTTGCTTTCTGCGTCGCTGCACCATACTGGGCTAGCTGCTCTGGGGGAGCCAAACAGCTTCCCAAGATTTACTTCAGAGCTCCTTCGAGGCGACACTGTTCTGGAGGCTTCTAGACTTTTCTCTCGGCTAAATTTGTTTAGAAATGACCTAGCATCTCGTTTTGTCGTGGATGAATGGAGAACGTCGCGAAACAGATCCTATGAGACAGAAAATCAAGAGGCGTTGCAGAACAAAGACAGGTTTTGACTGACCTTGTCTGCAATTGGCGCAGAGTTGGAGTAGCTCGATCGTTGAGCAGAAGGAAAGCGAATGGCATTCGAAAAGCAATGCTTCTCGTCTCTACAGGGGCTTAAGGACGTGTATGAGTTACGAATGAAAAGGGTGTGCTTCGTATTTAGCGAGCCCACTCTTTTAGCCATAGTCAATCAGTGACCATTGGAGGAAGCTATGTTCACTCAAAAGCTTCATTTCGGACCTATGGATATGCATGAATGTATTAAGCTACCAGCCATCAATTGGAACATTCAGTGACCGCCATGCGCAGCGAGTTTAGTCATCCAATTGAAAATTGATAATGCAACGGTTAAACCTCGGCGAATATTTTTGCCGCCACTTCCGCGTCCTGCACTACGTCAAAGAATTCCGATTCTCACTATTTCCCCTTCGAAGATGTGCCCAATGTTGATGAAAAGGTTGAATGAATTGCTATGGCAATGTTCGTGTACAAGTCATAACGGTAATATGATCATGGTGAACGGCATAGTGCGCCGAACCCGCTGGTCTTTCACTTCGGACTTAAGTCAACGTCATCGCGCTGCATGTGTAAGGTAAAATGAATGTCAACACTATTTGCCGTTCCTTCTCCTGTTGATCACTGGTCTTCGCTTTCCTTTCGTGTTTTGATCACTGTCAACTATCTGCTACGATGGGTTCTCAATTAGCATGGATTGGTCTAGGCAACATGGGCCGCGTACGTATGCCGCCTTGCTATCTCAGTACCAAGACTGACGCTTCTGTAGGGTATGTGCAAGAATCTCGTAGAGAAAGGCAATCTCGAGAAGCCTCTCATCATCTTCAATCGTACCCAGCAGCGTGCTACAGACCTTAGTGGGAAGCTAGGGTCTGGAAAATCACTTGTAGCGTCAAGCGTTGATGAGGCTGTCGAAAAAGCGGATCTCATTTTCACCTGTCTTGGTGATGATGCCGCTATTATTGACACAATCACGACTGCCCTGAAGCAGGACGTCAAAGGCAAGCTTTTCGTTGATTGTTCTACCGTACATCCGTCAACTACCGATGATCTTGCAAAGTCAGTCGAAGGTCAAGGTGCAGCGTTCGTTGCTTGTCCGGTCTTTGGGGCACCTGCAATGGCAGATAGTGGTCAACTTGTATGCGTGTTAGCTGGGCCGGCGTCTGCGACCGAAAAGGTGAAGCCTTATTGCAAAGGTGTCATGGGTCGAGCAAACATAGATTTTAGTGGCCAGTCTCACAAGAAAGCTTCGCTTCTCAAAATTGTTGGCAATACTTTCATTTTGAACATGATCGAAAGTGTGTCTGAGGGTCATACGCTCGCAGAGAAAAGTGGCTTGGGTAACGAGAATCTGCATCAATTTATCGAACTCCTTTTTCCCGGTGTCTACACGGCCTACTCTGGACGTATGATGGGTGGGGACTACTACAAGCGAGAGGAGGTAAAGATATTCAATCGTCTCCATTTTCAGAGACTAACCATTGACAGCCCCTTTTTGGTGTCGATCTGGCACGAAAGGACGCCAAGCATGCTATGGACCTCGCTCAAGCATCGGGAACGAGGATCAAGGATATCGAAGTCGCTGATGGACACCTCGCAAAGGTGCAAAATCATATGGGCTCAAAGGGTGACATTGCAGGTATTTACGGTGCTGTCCGAAAGGAGGCTGGCTTGAACTTTGAGAATCAGGGTTAGTACTCGTGGCTTGGAAAAACCACAAGACGTGGGTGTCTTGAAATGCCACTGAGGTTAAGGGCCGATGAGAAGTCGTCGATCGCTCTGCTAGCGTTAATGACGGTTAAATTTTTGTCAATAGTTGACTCTGCTCTTGTTGTAGAAAGTATTGGCTGTCGACTCGAGACGGAAAAGGCCCGAATGAGCTTTCGAGATTACACTGATTCCAAACATTGCTTCAACGGAATTATTGAAACTTTCTGCCGTAATCAAGGTCCAGGTTATGAATAACCGGCTCAACTGTGTGTATCAAAACGAGGTTATGTCTCGTCGGTCGACATTATCCCAACTTTCCGAAATGACTCTGCCTCACTTATATTGTTGGGACGCCTGTTCCTCGCTGTCTGGAAAACCCCTGGATCCTACATATTTTAATATAGACACGCTAGTACTCTCTGGGTCGTCGCTAACGAAACCTTATTTTCTTGTCTCTGACTAATTCATTGAATGATAAAGATTGAATCTATCCAACTTCCCAGCATCGCACAACAACACAATGTCGAAAATAGCAAACCGCCCTGACTGGGCTGACGATGAAGGTAGATCAGTCCATCTGCAAAGTGCGCAGATATTCTAATAAGCCCACCAGAATTTGACGACCCCTCTGCCCTTCCCCCACAACAAGTCACAACCAACAAAGACGGCACCAAAACCGTGATCTCCTACCGCTTCAACGACGATGGCAAGCGAGTGAAAACCACACGACGTATCCGCACAACCGTTGTCAAGGAAACAGTGAACCCTCGCGTGGCCGAGCGACGAGCTTGGCCGAAATTCGGGCTCGAAAAAGGCCACCCTCCTGGTCCCTCCTTCGACACTACCTCAGTGGGCGAGAACATAATATTTAGACCTTCTGTGACGTGGAAGAAAGATGATAAGGAGGAGGCTACGAAGAAGGATGATCCGAAGGAAAAGCTCAAGAATATGAAGGTCAAGTGTAGAATTTGCGATGGAGAACATTTTACGGCGAGATGCCCGTTTAAGGATACGATGGCTCCGGTAGGAGAGGATGGCGTTGTTGCTGGCGCAGGCGCCGGGGCTGATGGGGAGGAGTCTGTGGAGCAGAAAGAAGGTGGTTTGGGTACTGGCAAAGGAGGCTACGTGCCGCCGCATTTGAGGAAGGGGGCGAATGCTAGCGCTGGGGACAGGATGGGTGGGAAATATGAGAGAGACGACTTGGCTACGTTGAGAGTTACGAATGTGCGTTTTCACTGGGCGAAAAACGAGACGTTGGTCGTGGTTTGATTCGTATTGCTGACTCGTGGTATAGGTCTCTGAATTTGCTGAAGAGAACGATCTTCGAGAGATTTTTGAGCGCTTTGGACGTGTCACCCGAGTCTTCCTCGCCAAAGATAGGGAGACTGGGCGAGCAAAGGGGTTTGCCTTCATTAGTTTTGCTGACAGGACTGACGCCGCAAAGGCTTGCGAAAAGATTGATGGCTGTAAGTGCACTTCTATTAAAGCTTCCCACTGAAATGCTAATGTAACATGCAGATGGTTATGGACATTTGATTCTTCGTGTCGAGTTTGCTAAGCGAGCCACGTGAGATAGATAAGTGTACTAGATTGCATTGCTTGCTTGTGTATAGAATGGATGATGACAATAGCATTTGTGCTGTCTTTACGTGTTTGTGCGCTTTCTGAAATTGCATAAGCGTGAATACGCTTGACTATCGAAGCATCTCTTTCTTGCTTCTTGGACCATTCAGCACATCGCTTCCTACTAGTCTTACTTTTGAACGTTGTTCTTTCATAAAAGTATAGGACACGATCCGGTGCTGCTGGAACAATGTACACTCAAGACTTCGACGCGTCAGGCTAGCGAGAGGCACCAAGGCTAACTATGATGTGCAACCAGTCCCACGCAGCACATCATGAAGGGCGCAAGGCCACTTCAGATCCTGCAACTACTTTAGCGCAAGATTCGGTGACTTATTTAGGTCGCCTAGGATGCTTTCGTGGCCCAATTCCCCAAAATAAAGGCTTTCGCCGTGGACTGAACGACGATCAGCTATGAGACGCCCGAAGCATCCATCTGAGTGCCTTGATACGGTCTACATTCTATTCCAACACCACACAAACCCCACGCATCCTGGTGCCCCCACACTTGTAAGTGGAGCTACAACAGCTGGAGAAGGTAATTACGGAGTATTCCTAAGGCTATCACGTCGTCTGACAGCCACTTGCCGCCTTTTGTTCGTGGTTGACGGTTCAAGCCCATTCAGCTTCGAATGTTCTGCCATAACCTCATCCCACTTGGGACTTTTGAAGAGCTCCGGTAAAGGCTCGTTTGCTCCAATTCGACGGTGTTCCACAATGCGTTGACCTGCATTAGCAAACAACAATGACACGATCAGCCTTAATGCTAGAAAGTACGGACCAGAAAGCTGGTCTAGTGCTCAGACTCCTTTTCTTCGGAACACCGTCGCTTCCACTCAATCCCTATTTGCTCGCAAAGAATCATGAGCAGTCTTGGCTAACGTTTCACTCATTGAATACCTACGATTTGCCTTTCAAAAACGGGTTGCTCAGGAGAGCCAGACGTGACGCTGGCGCCTCACAACGATCCCCTTTCAGAGCAAGTCTTCAAGTTCAAGCCAGAAATTTCCGAACATGAGGCACAACAATCTGTGACTTTGGGCTGTAATCCGTGCAATGGCCAGGGATGTTAAGCTTCATTTTTACCAGGCACAACCACCAATGAGCGTCTCCCCATCGAACGCTTTCCGCTGACCACAGGTGACCGACAGAAGCGTCCATGAATGTCTCGGTGGAGCAAGCCACCATGTGCCGGTTGATTGCTAACAGTCGGCCCGCAGCATTCGTTCGTGCTATGTCGTTTAGTTGCTTCACCCACAGAAAATTGGACTGTCACATCCCGTGAAGCCGGTACAAGCGTGGTTAGTTTGGCACAAATAAGCAAGCTCGCGAGCTTGCAGCATCCGAGTTCATTGCCGCACGCTTTTTTTGTCATCAAGGGAGGTTGCAGTTAAACGTCGAATTCTCTTTGCAATTGTGCCAATGGTAGAATGCAAGCTTTGAGCTACAACAGCCAATAATGACGTTCTTACTCCGCACAGTCGTGAATTGCCTCGCTTGACCACTAACCCATCCTCACGGCTGTGAAACGGTCGGGTTGCGGCGAAAACGGGTCGGGGGGTTGAGGCATTACGCATTGATCATTCACAGGCAGAAGAGCCCCCGAAAGAGTGTGAGGGAAGCTGGCTTGAGTCGCTTGAAGGGCGAGACTTGGAGCATCGGCGATGACTCGAGGTCAGGGCACTGGGCAGAGCTTTCAGTGTTTTACCCGATACATTGCAGGCTCGGCAGGGTGCCTCGGGTGCGTTGGCCGCAAGAATGATCGACGATGCCGTGAAACAGGCTGATGATCCTCGCACAGGGCTTACGCAAGGGTCTCGACTTGCTGGCTCTCCATTCTCCAGTAATCTGTTTGTCGTAGGCTCTTGTAGGCAGCATGCACCCAGACAAGGAGCGAACAAGCCGGAGGGAAGATGGAGCTGCGGGGCTCATGGACCGTACAGCCGCAAGGTCCTTGTTCCCAGGAAGGCGCTGCTGCTGGAAGTGGCAATATCGTCAGAAGGGCGACAATTTGATTGCAGCGGCCATGTGAAGGCGCCAGGAGTCCTCAGACCACATCGAGCAAGCGAGGGTCATTTTTCTCTGCCCTGCCAATTCGTTTTCGGCATCGTTGCTGGTCTGTGCAGCGAATTAAACGTGATGAGTCCTTAGTCTTTACTAATTCAAGGTTCACCCTGCATCCGCCCAACGTCTGCGTGTTTCTGCACTAGAACGTCTACTTGCTGTAGGAAATTCCAATTGCCCTGTGCTTCTAACCGGCGCTGCACCATCTGGCGACGCATAATCTGGGCACAATCCCTCTGCCATATCCATTCTACCGCTATCACACCGCCTGCCTCTATTTGCCGCAATACGACCGGTCACCTTGCTTCGGGTCCAAGACGAGAACGCCACCCTCTGCTGTGAACCCTATTGCGTTCTCCAATACACATTGTTTTCGCTACAACACACACGACCTATCAAAGACTCGAATGTTGCGGTTGGGCGATCATCTCTGGCTCCTTCCCCGCGCCTGGTAGCCTTAGTGCCTTCCCTTGAAGAGCTTATATTCCGAAGCGGTTTCACTTAAGAGCACGCATGATCAGTGTCTGTGAATTTAAAGTAGCACAAAGACAGGGATAGGCTCCTGTCTGCCCTGACTTCTGCATTCCGAGGAGCTGTCAACATTGTTCTCAGGAATTGGTTTTCTACCATTTTGTACCATTACAACACCATCACGCGCTAGAGATTGACACTCTAAAAGCGCAAGCAAAATTTGTGCCTTCTCTACCCCAAGAGCCCACCACCTTATATTGAACACCTTTCCGAAATCACCATAGCTGTCGGTTCCTCCTTTTGAGCGGACCCAGCAAAACACCCATTGACTCTACTCGCTTCGAATTCAATACCCATGGTTTCCATATCCTCTAGCCCATCATGGAAACAACATTTATTACTATGCACGGTATGCCCTCAAAACGTCCAGTCTTACTGACGCCGAGACTGACTATGCGCAGATGTCTCCCTAGATGCCAAAATCCTCTACGTATCACACTCCATCGAAGACATTCTCGGGTATCATCCGAATGACGTCGTCGGAAAGTCTTGCTGGGAATACTTCCACCCAGATGAGATTCCTTTCGGTAAAGCCATACACAACCGAAGCATACAGCTGGACAAAGCTGCGGTCTTGAACTATTGCCAGATCAAAAACAAGGCTGGGCAATGGGTGGGCTGTGAATGCGTGTTCACAGTGGTTCACGACTGTCTTGTTAGCTGTACAAGTATATATAAGAGAGGAGCTAAGAGTCTGAGTAAGGCATTCTTGCTGGACGCTTGGATTTCAGCTGACAATACGCATAGATCGAGCAAACGATGCGCCCGTCATCCGCCAGCTCTTCTCCTCGTCACCTCGGGATCCCCGATACCACATGTTGCAATACATATCCAACAAATTCCGACAGCCAGTCCCACCCAACATTCACGAGCCTCGTGCTGCGTTATTCCTTAACAGATTTTCTCGAACATTGACGATCATGTTTGCAACAAATGGCCTTGCTGATCTACTGGGCATTACCGCAGATCAACTCATGGGCAAAAGTTTTTACTACTGCATACAGGAGAACTGCTTACGAGAAGGGGTCAAATGTCTAGAAAGCGCCAAAGCCAACGACTCTATAGCCTACCTCCGTTTCTGGTTCCGCGATCCGCGGCAAGAAGAGCCTCAAGTTGACCCTGACGAGCGTATGAGCGAAGGCCACAGTAGTGGTGACGACGATGATGGTGGTGTTCATTTATCCGAACTAATGAGTCAAAATGGGAGTGAGCATGCGGTCACGACTGGTTCGTCTGGCTCATCAAGGGCTTCAGTGGAGAGAGATACCAAGACCAAGCGGTCCTTGGATCCCAATTCACGAACCTCGTCAGGCAACAGTACCGATACCGACGGGAATCCTCAAGACGGCATCTTTGACAGACCCGAGGGCCAAGCTTCCAGAACATCCTCAGTCTCAACGCCGGATGAGCCCAGAACTTCGTCCAGTCAACCAATCTCACAAACAGCTCAAGTCGAGCTTGAGGCTGTGGTTTCCTGTACTTCCGATGGCTTGGTGGTTGTGCTACGTAAAGCTCGACCGCTGATTCCCAATGCCGCCACCCTTACCGCTGGCTCCGCACCAGAGCCCTACCGTAACGGCCTCTTTGCGTCACCATGGGCCAGCAATCCAATCATTCCTGATATGGATGATCGCAATAGACCACTCGCTCCTCATGTGGCGCCTGACCGATTCCCTGCCAATCCTACGGCTCAGCAGTTCGAGGCTGCCGTCAACAAAGGACCAGCCACGGAAAGCTTTATCAACACAATCCGCGAGGTTGCCGTCTTTGCTTGGGCGCTGACTGGTATCAACGGGTCACTTGCTCAGTACTCACGCGGCACGCCAAGGGGCGAGTCACAACCAACGCAGCTCCAAGTATGGGACCCGAGTAGCACTGGCGGCCCTGAGAACATGCATTACGAGCCTGCCCCTTCTGGGCCACAGAACGGCCCATTGCGCTCCTACAGGAGTCCTAATGACCAAGCAAATGAGCTTGCAGCGCGGCGGGATCAAACATATAGCTATATCACAGGTCTTCCGGATAGTTATGCGGGCTACGATGCGATGCAGATTGACGAACCATCCAATGAGGCTCCGGTGAATGGGCAGCAGTACCCCCAGAATCAAGTCGGGTTTGGTGGGCCTTCTGCAAACCATTCGACGTTCAACTACCAACAGTCGGCATCGCCGAAGCAACAGCCGCAGCAGAACCAA
This sequence comes from Bacidia rubella, assembly GCA_032158265.1. Classification (NCBI taxonomy): domain Eukaryota; kingdom Fungi; phylum Ascomycota; class Lecanoromycetes; order Lecanorales; family Ramalinaceae; genus Bacidia; species Bacidia rubella. The sequence continues at coordinate 523,983 of JAVTIF010000005.1, read as the reverse complement.
AGGTTCAACAACACAAGTTCTCAGAATAGGAATCAACGGCCGCGTCGGTAACTACTTGGAGACATTGGGATGTGAGGGACGTGGTATGAAGGGCCTTACACACAGCAACCTGATTTCCACTCTCGAAAATCTGTACACTATTTGCATTGGAAATGTGTGACCTTGCGGATGCTCCCAGAAAGTTGGGAGAGAGGCATCAGAATATTTGCGCAGGGAATGGCTTCACGAAGCTATGTTTGCATGACGTGCAGGAGGAATGGTGTTTAATGAGCGCATGGATGGGTGGCAGTAATGTCCAGCAAACGGTTCGGATAAACTTACACTCACGTGAAACAATACAGAACACACAATGCATTCTTATTTCTAATTTAGCGGACACAGTTGTCCTCAAAGAACAAACCAAGGTCTGACCTAACGTGCAGTCTCTCACTGAGGCAATAAGAGAGTCTGGGCATATTGTTTCAAAGTTTCGTGCCGACATCCGGCCGAGCAGCCGCAAACCTTGTTTAAAACTGACGTCATCATCATGTCTTGGCCCTAAATGTTGACTTTCCCACTTTCGTAGCTGGCATTGTCATCGCAACGTACTTACATGCACTGCGTACCAATCAATTGTCCTTACCTGCGTCACTGGCTGTCAATAGTCTTTTGAAACAACGTTAACTACAGATGTCTGCAGTCTAAAACCTGATCGGCCTTTTTTGGTCAACGCGCGCATTCTACTTACGCGCATTCTCTCAATTGAGGGTCATTCGAGCCTTCAGAGCATCTCAAAATGACTCAAAAGCATGGCGAAGCAGACTCCTACTACAATACTCCTAGTGGCCCACCGCAAATACAGTATCAAGAACCACAGCAACAGTATCAGCAACCGCCGCCAAATTATGGGCAGAATTACAACACTGGTCCATCGCCCCAAGCGCCAATGTATTCAGATGGCAAGCAGACCTTTGATCAGACATTCAAATTGGACAAACCCAAGTATAATGACCTCTGGGCTGGCATACTGGTACTAGCGCCACCCAATTGCGGCCGAGACGACCGTCACTAACGTGTTACTGCGTTAGTTCATCCTCACAGTCCTAGGCTTCGCAGCCATATCAGGTCTCTCACTTCAGGGTTACTCTTCCAACAAAGGCTTCAGCGGTGGTGGCATCTACGATAGCGGTAACAAGTTCTCGCTAAACACGAATACCGTCGTCCTTTTCGTCTTCGTCCTAGTCGTCGCATTGGTCGCGTCATGGTCGTACTTCCTTCTGGCACGTATGTTTACTAAACAGTTCATATGGATCACCGGCATACTGCAGATCGTCTTCGGCATTGGTACGGCAGTCTACTATCTCATCAAGCACTACTACAGCGCCGGCATCGTCTTTGCGCTGTTCGCGATCTTCAGCATCATATGCTTCATCAGCTGGATTCCAAGGATACCTTTCTCGGTCGTTATGTTACAGCAGACGATGGACATCGCAAGAGGTTTTGGGCACGTGTTTCTTGTTTCTGCGATCGGTGGGGTTGCTTCAGTCGCGTTCGGCGCATGGTTCAGCGTGACCCTTGTGGCGATCTATGTCAAGTATGAGCCCAACGGCGGAGGTAACAACCCAGCTTGCACGGCTGGTAGTGGCAGCAGTGGTGCGGGAGGCTGCTCGAGCGCTAAAGTCATCGGGCTCCTTGTGTTCGCGACTTTCGCTGGCTATTGGATTACAGAGTGGCTGAAGAACACAATGCATAGCATCGTAGCAGGCGTGTATGGGAGTTGGTTTTTCTGCGCGGGTAAGCCAGGTGGTATGCCTAGTGGTGCTACCAGGGGAGCTGCTAGGCGATCTTTGACATACTCATTCGGGAGCATCAGTTTCGGAAGCCTCGTAGTTGCATTAATCAACATGCTCAGGCAAGCTTGTAGTATAGCACAGCGGCAGGAGGCTGGTCAGGGTAATATGGTTGCCTCGATCTTATTCTGTGTCCTGGGATGCCTCATCAGTATCATCAACTGGGCCGTGCAGTAAGTTCGCAAATATGCTCTATTCGAGGTAATAAGGCTAACAAACTCACAGATTTATCAATCGCTACGCCTTCTCCCACATTGCCCTCTACGGCAAAGCCTACATCCCCGCCGCCAAGGACACCTGGACGATGATGAAGAACCGCGGTATCGACGCCCTTGTCAACGACTGTCTAATCAGCCCTGTGCTGACCATGGGCGCAACATTCGTGGGCTATCTTTGCGCCCTACTAGCCTTTCTGTACCTGCAATTTACCGCACCAGAATACAACTCTGGCGGGCAATTTTTCCCCGTCGTAATGGCGTTCGCTTTCTTGATAGGGCTGCAAGTCTGTCAGATCTTCATGACGCCGCTGGGAAGTGGTGTGGACACCATCTTTGTGGCTATGGCATGGGATCCCGACGTCTTGATGAAGGACCATCCGGATTTTTATGCTAAGGTTATTGCGGTATATCCGAAGGTACAGCAGTATATTCACGCTTGATGAAAGAGAATGATCTTTTAGCATGAACAGATTGTCTTTGATAGAGCGCCGGCCATAGGAATTGCCGCGGCTAGACTTATACTTATACATACGTATCTTTAGTAATGAATTAATAAAAGCGTTGGTGACTCCTGAAAACTGATATTCAGTGTCGGGAAGCCACCGATCCGTTCCCAAGGTCAGCACTTACCATGGCAATCCCTAATAAGATCCCTTTAATGCAGCCTTCTGATCCTTCCCCGCTCTATTCTCTCGTCTTCCCTCAACTCTCCTCTCCGCCAGTCTCAGCGCTCCGCTAACCCTCACCCACATATCCACCCCCAATACCGCCGCTGTAGCACAACACACTCAGCTTCTGATCTCTCATCCCATTGTCTTCCTTCCTGCCGGATCGATTTCCCCACACAACAAAGACTTCCAAAGAAAGAATAGAAACGACGAACATACCGAAAACAAGATAGGGAACATATAATCCCCCGAGCTTACGTTTCTCCGAGGTGGGGAGCTCGGGCCACGAGTTGTACTCGGCAATGCAGACGGCGGTTGTGAGGAAGGTTTGGAGGGCGAAAAGGAGGAGGAGGATGTGGGTGTGGGGTGTATCTGCTCGATCGTGTCGTTAATATTATGTTGGAATGAGACTGTGGGGCTAGGGAGATGGTGGGGATGAGGGGGAGGCTGAGGATTAAAGTAGTTGTTAAGTGTTTCTGTGGTTGCAGGATGTTTTCTTGCGGTGGAAAGAAGAAAGGATTGGGTGAGTTGGAGGTTGAATGGAGGAGGAAATGCGGTGAAGTATGATATTCAAGCGTAGACAACTGATCGAGGGGTTTCTTGATAGAAAGGGAAACCGTCTTATACATTTTCAGACCTGTACTGAAAAAGCTCAAGCATTACATCAAGCGATCACTCCATGGCGAATAGTATCACAACGAACCAAACAACTAGAACAAATTTTTCTAATCCAGGAATGATATAGAGAAAAGCAAAAAAGGAACCCATTCCCTACCTCTCCCCTCCCAAAGCCTCTTCCCAGCCCAAAAACTAACAGGCAAATGCCACCCCGCCTCCATCCACAAGAACATCACAAACCAGCCCGGCGGATCACTGCTAAAGAACCTGTCCTTATAAGTCTCGACGTAAAATTTTCGTATAGATGTCATGAAAGAAGGGCGGTAAGTGCCGGGGTAGAGGGGGTAGAGGTCTATTAGGAGCATGATGGGGATGTGGAGGGTGAAGAATGAGGCGTAGATGGTGTTTAGGATGGGGTGAGGGGTTGGAGACATGGTTTTGGGGAGGGGGGATTTGAGGGGGGGAGTTTGTGGGTGTAAGATGGTGAAGTGGAGATGGGGAGGGATTTGAGGAAGCGTCGTCAGGGGGCCAAGTTCTAATTTGAGTGCTGACTTATGCGTAACCAGCAACGAGGGCTGGGAAATGGAGGGAAGGCTGTACGGTTTGCTGTCTTTAATAATCAGAGTCATTCAAGACAAGCTATTCACAGTTTATGATTATGGTATGCCTCCCTCACTCTCACGCTCTATGCCACATAAACCAAGAGTATCAATCATCAAGTACTAACACTTTTGTGGTATCTTTCTCGCATCCAAATATAAAACACTTGATCTGCAGACATTACTATCCCACGCTCTTCATCTCAGCAAATTCTCAATCCTAATTCTCAGACCCGCGCACTCTTCTGCTCGTGTACCCTCCAACCCACCGCTCTGCTGCAGCATCAGCAGCGTCTGGCTCACCGCTACCATATTCTGCTCTCCACCTAACACCCTGCCCTTCCCTCTCGTCGTGTCTTGGAACCAGAGCTTGACCACATACACGATTTGTTCTGCGATGATCCTGCGGTTACGCCCATGAAACGGTTGCTCGTCATTGTAGAACATGCCTTCCAGGATCGGAAAGAGGGATTCATGGGGGACACCAATCTCAACAAGCGTATCAACGACCCACGTTTCTGGCCCAACCTCTCTCTGCTGAGTAAAAGCGTACCGTTCTAGCATCGGTAATAAATCGGGGATGGGGAACATTGACTCGCTCAGATTCAGTCGCGTGCCTAGACTTCGGACTTTCTCGATGACTACTTCGTACGGTTTCGGTGCTTGAAGGTTGCGCTCTGCTTTGTCTACTGTATCCGCGTGGATTTTTTCGATTAGGTTCGTCCATGTAAGGCGGATGTCGGCTGGGTTGCGGTGGTCGGCGGCTTGGTAGATAAGGATGCAGAGATCGTAGTAGCCTGCTTGATCGGCGTATTGGTTGTATAGCTAACTGTAATCAGTGAACAGCTCAAGGAAGCTGGTGAAGTAGAAGGGGCAGGCCTACATCATTCATTGGGAGTAATTGACCATTAAGCTCCCTACTGAGTGATGGTATTCGGTCCTCTGGCACACGCGGGTCGTTCGTTAGTCGTTGGAAAAGGTCGCTCTGGATGTTGGCAATGTCAAGCAAATCTGAAACCTCTCGAAGGAGCTGATACCGGGTTTGTCTAGGGACACCAGGCGAGGGCATTGATGCATTGGCCTTCGCCCGCCCAAGGTACTCTATTCGATTGTCTAGCGTTAGGTCGAACGTGCTTCTTGCCAAATTCAATTGTACATCTGCGGCTTGGTGATTATGGCCCATCCTGCTATGGTACCGCCAGAGTAAGTCTGATATCGCGACTGATTCGTTGGATCTCCGTTGGAGGTAGGTGACGATATACGGTGATTGAATTTCGAGCAAACGATCCTTCTTGTCTTGTGCTAAATACCAGTCATAGAGGTCTGTCTGGAAGGCCTCATCTTCGGAGGTATCAATGACTTCGAACGCTTCCGTTCTCCGTCTAGCGTTCAGGGAGTATTGGCCATCCGCCGCGTCTTGAGGCGCGTTTTCTACGGTCGTTATCACCTCGTGGATTAAGTTATAGCATTGTTTCCGACCGTCGAAGGCCGATATTCGTGGATCCTGAAAGGCGTTAGCAATAGTATTGACCAATCGACTTGGAGTACGTACATTGTTCGGCCGACCGTCTTCAATCCACGAGAGCGCGGTACTGCCTCGGTCAGACTCGTGAGCCACAGTCAGAGCAAGCTGTATGGCACCAGCGTAGAATTGCATGTTAGTGAAGCTGCTGACTGCCCACTGTAATTGCTCCATTGACAAGCTTCCGGCAACTTGCGTGAAAAGCCTCAGACTTTCATTGAGCAAGTTTCTCCCTAGTTCGGAGTCACCGCCAGCCTCAGCAGAGCGTTTCAATTGTTCTTGGGCTTTGAAGATCACAACGTCGTCCGTGCTACAGAAGCTACCACATCTCCGCCTCAAGGCTTCTGCGACAGTCTCCACATTAGACCCGTTGGCAATGTTCCGGTTTACTATCGCCTTGACCAACTCCTTCGCCAAGTCTCTCCCACGAGCAGATCCGAACAAGGATTCGTAGGTGAGATTACGCACTTGCTGTCTTATTTCAGGGGTTAGTGATAGTATGATATCTTCGACCCGCTCGTCAAACAGTACTTGCACGAAAGCAATGCCCTCAATGATACTATCTATCAAGACCACCTGTGAATGTAGTGCTCGATGCTCAGCCTGCAGTGATATCTCCTCTTGCTTTGTGTTAGCTCGACCTAAAGCGTCAGGTCCGGACAGGCCATCAATAAATGATTTGTTGGTATTCAGAAATTCCTTCAGCTTGAGTAGATCCTGTGAGATGCTTCTGAGTTTTGCCAATGCAATGGTAGAAATGACGACCAGACCAGCTGTTGGCGAAATAGCCTCTTGGAGAACAGGTGCTCTCCACATGGATCTCACTAGCCTTGTAACATACAAAGCTAAACCTTCGTGTCGAGGGGAAGGATGTACCATGTCAATAGCCGGCGCAGACTGATCAACAACATTGTTTTCTAGGAACTGTGGCTTGCCACCGTGTTCGATAAAAGCCTTCCGTGCATACTCCAGTACTTCAGGATCTGTTATGTTTGCTACCCGGGCGTCTGATGTACCGTCTAGACCCTGTCCGCACGCGACAGCTAATGCAGTCGAGGAAGTCTCGCCGCGACCATACCGTCGAATGAATTTTCTGATCTCATTATCAAGACTTTCATCACCACCCCCAAGGCGAATGGTCGACGCCAAAATATCAACTAGCCTACGTCTCCTATACGTGTGAATGCCACCATTGGTCATTACGGCCAAGACTGAAGCTTGCTTGTCGTATTGAACAGCAAGCTCATTGGCAAATCCTTGGGGAGTGGGTCCAGCACTGAATGGCGCTGTCACAAGACCTACATCCTCTGCTGCTGCTCCGAGGTTGAACCACATGCCTAGCTCCGGAAACCTAGACTGTCTGGTAGCATCCGGGGGCCGAGCGATCTGTCCAGAGTCAGGGGCCGAGAGAAACACTATCTCTGCTGTGGTGGTCTGGTCTCTCTTTACGAAACACAAACAATGGCCCGGTGCAGATCTCCATGCTTTGGTTGTAAACACTAATGAATTTGACGAGGTATTTACGGCTTGATTCGCAGAGAAAGCTGTTGCCTGCGACATATCTTGTTGCTGTGCTGGTTGGGTTAGCTCCGGTGGGGGAAATCTGACATGCTGGACTTGCATGCTGTTTGGTACGCCTGAGCCTGAAGTCATGGACAGAGAAAAACCTGAAGTTGAGGTGGCACTCATGAATATGCGGCAGCCAGCGGAAGTTGTAGCCATCAGGTGCAACTTTGAAGCTTCTTGAGAGGTGATGGGTTCAATAGCGACGATAGATGGCGCTTGGGTTATCAGTGATGACAAGGCGTTCTGCATATGTGAGATATCCCTCAAAGTGGCACTGAAAGGTTTTGTGATAACCACAGAGAGGCTATTGTTGGCTGCCAGGTGATAGACCCGTATCGTAGAGTTTGACGAGAGAGTATATAGAAGGTTTCTGGAGTCGTCGACAACCATCTGCTTGATGTATTCCTGGGGCCTTCTGGCGCCGAATCCAGGCAGCTGTACCGGGGAGAAAGCGCTCATGCCTTTGCCAGTGTGGTTGATTTTGCCGCATTTCCCTTGAAACCACCTTTCTTCTTGTTGATACGTAAGTTCGTAAACATCCTCATTGTCGGTCCCAGCAAAGAATATCCTGCCTGTCTTAGAAGAGCCTGCTATAACCCTCACGTCTGTGCCCTTGATGTTGACCTGCATTCCAGTGGAATATATTTCCACACTGTAACCACCAGTAACAGCAGGTTGAGAGGATAGCCCGACTAGGTGCAATTCTGTGGTTGTCGCTATAACGAGAAGCCGAGATATGGCAGGGACAAACACTCCGGCTCTAGGGAACACGAGCGCCACGGCAGAGATGTGTTTTGTCTGCTCTTCGAAGCCTATCAACGCTGGATCTGGCTGCGTGTAGTCCCAAAGGTACAGCGCATTGTCGATGGCGATCCATGCATGGTTCAAGTCTGCGAACAAGCCCATGGATGCGGACATTTGCGCCCGGTTATACTGCTCGAACACCCTTTCTGGAAACTCGTACATCTTAATCTTTTGAAATGGCGCCCACGCCGCTTGCGATGATATGTCATAGTCAGACGAGATGCCCTCTGCACAACCGTTAGCGACTCTAAGAGGACATGGGCGCAACACTTACGGCTGACATAATTATCGAGCTCAGGATATTGACTCTCTCGTATCAAGGTATCGTTAATGACCTTCGACGCCCGCTCCACAGGCTTGAGGTCTTCTGGAGCTTTAGCGGTAAGAGGAGCATTGGATTGAGATGGCGCCAGCGCTTGACTTCGCTGCTGTAGAGAGTTTGAGTGTGATGTTGATTGGAATTGCGGTGGCTGTGGAGGGTTGTGAGAAGGTGTCTGCAGGTATGCCCCTGGCAGAGGCCGTTGCGGAGTCTGTGGTATGCTGAACGGCATTGCGATCTAAGACAGTGAGAACGCTATGCTCTGACGCGTAGAGAGCTCGCAAAGCTCAAGCCAGGGCAGATCGCAGAGCAGGATGCATGCCATACAGAAAAGTTCAGAAATAAACAATGCTGCAGAACATCACAGCGTATCTCGTCAATATTCTCGAATGCCCAAGACTTTCCCATATGTTTCGCGTCAACCAACACCATGCGATTTCACGAACAAAAAACCATAGGGCTGAAACTGCCTTCACCAGCCACGCGTTTCCCACAATGGTCTAGCTGCCGCTTGCTAGTCAGGTACATGATTTATCTCAATGGTTTCCAGATCTACTGCTCTTTCGAGCGTGGTAATGCAGACTACATCGCCATGATAGGCGCGCACATTCGGTTACGTGTCCAATGTAGAGCTTTGAGACGTGGCTACTCGATAGCCACCTCAAATACACCATCAGCTCCACCGCTGCTTGTCAAGGTGCGAGATGACATGAAAGCTGCCTTGCGAGCAAAGGACTCCGCCAGGTTCGCATCTTGAACCTCCATGCCGAATTGTAGCATGATGATCTGATCCTGACCATAGACTCGACGTACTTCGTGGTTTGATTGCTGATACCACCAACGCGGCGAAAACGACAAATCCCGTCACAACAGACTCTCACATGCTTCAGCTCATACGTAAACGCGTCAAGAATGCGGAGGGCGCAGCGAAGGAAGCTGAAATCGCACAGAGAAATGATCTACGGGACAAGGAGTTGCAGCAGGCTTCGGTACTAGAGACTTACATCGAGGGAAGCAATCTCATGGGCGAAGGAGATGTCAAAGCTGCCATACGAAGGGTCATTGACACCTTACGGCAGGATGGGCAGAAAGCCAACAAGGGCAGTGTATTGAAACTTTTACTGGGTCCGGGAGGCTCTCTCGAGGGGCAACTTGTGGACAAGAAAGATGCCGCAAAAATGGTGGACGGCATGCTTCGATCGTTACCTCTGATTAATCTGACGTTCCCTCACTTGTCGATTCCAGTCTACTCTATGATCTATCTTTGGGGCGACTGCTGTCTTAAATTCATGGATAAAGGCAAGAAGAGATACAGAATCAGCTAGGTTAGTTCTCCTGCTCCGCTTGCTCTGTCTGCTCCGTTTCCGTTGTCGAAGTTAGAAACGAACCAAATATCATGGCCCTTCCCGTATCATTGTCCATTTCTAGCATATTTCGCTCTAATGCTAGCAATAGGTGCAACATACTCATTTGCAACTCTGCTACGTGTCAGCCTTACTAGTCTGAGGACCAAGCTTCAATGGGCGCACCTTTCAACTCCAAGGAATAACTAATGGCTCGATCTTCCTCTCTGCTTATGAGTATTGGCGCAGCTCTGTTCCACTTTTGCTCCTTCAGCTCAATGCTCAGTCCAGCAACCTTGGTTTTTTCATCAACCCATACGACCTGGTTCCGCTGCCCATCGTTCTGATCATAATTGACGGCTTTATCCGATTCAGCTTTCTGAGCAAGCCAGTCACGAAACAGCCTTATCGTCTTTTTGTCCAATACATTTGCAAGAGCATAGAAGACGCCTTTTCTTGGACCGATTTTGACCAGGCTTGAGCTGAAGATCAATTGGGAAAAGTTCTCATGACTATCTAGACTGACTTTGAGCTTGACTGCATCTTCTGCAGACGATTGTGCGGAAGTAGCAGCATCCATCGTTCTGGAGCCAGAAATATCTCCTGCTGGATGCCGTCTTCTGAATCTTAACTCTGGAGTATCTCGCGATGGTCGGAAACGTGCCAGAAGGTTTTTAAATCCGCCGGACTGGATGTTTCTGGTCGCGCAATCGCCATCTTTGAGATATAGGCTTGGAGTGCCTAAATATTCGCAAAATACATACTCCGCAGAGCTTTGGTCCGAAGGATGGTAGCATTCGATGATGAGTTTCCAATCTTCCAAGGATGCTGCGGTCAACAGACGCTCATATATTATCTGGTTCACGAGGTCTCGGAAACGATGATTCACCATGCGAAATGAGAGCAACGTCGACGACGGTATTTTGTACAATGCATGATGCAGAATCTTTCACTGATCAGCCTATGCACCAGACCAACCTGATGCTGGGTACAAACTTCATTAGGCAGATCCAAGAGGTGCAACATTTTGTTTTCTATCTTCCCATCACCCTCAATTCCTAAGCCGCCAGCTTTAGGTATGTCAACAGTGAGCAGGTGGGGTAGGCATTCCTGCTTTGAGTAGCAGGCTTCAGGAACACTTGGCCTGGGTGATTACAGTTTCAAGATTGGTCAGAAGCCTGCATCAGCAACATACAGCATTCCGACGCTTGCGACTGCTTGTTCCACTGATAAAAAGAAAGACATTGATTTGATTCTCTCTCCGCTTATTCCGCATATGACATCACTGAGCGCCCGCAGTGCAGCTGCCCGGGCCCTTTGTTTATTGAGCTTCACCTTCCTCAAACCTCATTACCTCAAAAATGCCTGATGCAATTCTCGATGACATTTCGCATCGGAGGTACAACCCATTGAAAGGTACCTGGATCCTTGTATCACCCCACCGAACCAAGAGGCCATGGCAGTCAGTACCCCACCCGTTTGCGGGACATCAGGGGCAGCGTTGATTCCCCAAGGGGCCAACAAGAGTCTGCCTCGGCGACGACACTGCCAGATCACGATCCCTCTTGTTATCTTTGTCCCAACAACAAGCGTGCGCAGGGCGACGTCAATCCAGATTACAAGAGCACATTCGTTTTCGTGAATGATTACAGCGCGGTCAAAGAAGAGCAGGCACATTACAGTCGCCCAGATCGTGATGACAGTATGACTCTCTTTAATGACCATCTGATGGTATCTAATGTTTGCAGCTCCCATGAACACACTCCTCCGCGCCGAGCCTGTTACCGGAAAATGTTACGTCGTGACTTTCTCGCCGCTACACAACCTAACACTTGCGGACCTTGAGCCTTCGCAGATTGAAACCGTAATAAAAACCTGGACACAGATCTACAATGCACACCTGTCCCCCACATCTTTAATCGCTAAGACCGCAGCTGCGACAACCCTTGAATCCTCCAGTCTAGGCAGCACGATCGCAAAACCAAACGCCCAATACCGCTACATGCAAATCTTCGAGAACAAAGGTGCAGCCATGGGCTGCTCAAATCCACATCCACACGGTCAAATATGGACAGTCACCGGCTTGCCAGAAGAACCAGCCGCAGAGCTAGCGAACATGCAGCGATACCGCCGCGAACACAACGGAAACCACATGCTCGAAGACTACGCTTCCCTAGAAGCCTCGCAAAACGAGCGCATCGTCTTCTCCAACGCCTCATTCCTAGTCCTCTGCCCCTGGTGGGCAATCTGGCCCTACGAAACCCTGATTCTCCCCCTTCACCACGTCCGCGCCCTCCCCGACCTATCCCCAACCCAGAAACACCATCTCGCGGAAGCGATAGCGGAGGTAACGCGCCGGTACGACAATCTCTTCGAAACACATTTCCCATATTCGATGGGGATTCATCAAGCGCCGTTGGAAGGTACGGAGGAGGAAATCGAGTGTAGTTATTTGCATGTGCATTTTTATCCCCCGCTGCTGAGGAGTGCGACTGTTAGGAAGTTTTTGGTGGGCTATGAGATGTTGGCGGAGCCGCAGAGGGATATTACGCCGGAGCAGGCCGCTGCGAAACTGAGGGAGTGTGGGGGTGGGGGGAGTGAGGGTGGGAGTGTGGTGTATAGGAAGAAAATGGGTTGAGTTAAGGATATTATTCTCAGCTGTGGGGAAAAGAGTGCTGGGTATAGCGCTCGTGTTGGACAGAGGAAAGAGACCTTCTCATTTAGAGCAAAGCGAGATCCTTAACGGATAGCATGCTCGTCAACGAAAAATTTCTCAAATAGCACAGGTAGCGTCATCCAGAACATGTAATCTTGACTTTTAAGCTGGATCTAAAACTACAAGCATAATCATCTAATCATCACTCATATATCGTACATATAGTCGTCCCCAACATCAAAGTGCAATCGAGTCGCAAGGTATATTGCACGCAAATGCGATGTCTTCCTCCTATTCTTCTAGTCGTACAGTATAGTCCCCTCCAGAAAAGCCGCGATGAAAGCGTGGCGAAGAGACAGCCAATCCACAAGAAGGTTGAAGCGAGATCAGTCAGTCGGTCAGTAGCAACAGCCTACCTCTGCTGAGTAAGATGAGATGGTACACTCATCATCTCACTCCCCCAGATTCAACTCCTTCATATCCTCCTCCACACTCAATATCCCCATCGCCCAATAAACTCTCGTCCCCGCATTAACCTTCACAAACCTCCTATCATTATTATCCTTCGGCTCCCCCATCAAATGACTGGGATCCCTGCTGCGACCAGCAACTCTATCGTCTTTCGCCGCCGGATTCATCGTTCTCTCATAAGGCGGGCCCTTGCCGAGGTCCGCGTAGTGGATCCACGCTCTTTCGCATCCGCTCGCTATCAACGAGGAAGTCTGCCAGCCGGTGAGACGGGCTACGTCGCGGAGCTTGGTGATTGTCCATCCGCGTTGCGCGGGGTCCCGGTATTGGATGCCGGCGTGGAAGAGGCCCATGCAGACGTCCATGAGGGCTGCGCCGTGGTGAGGGACTAGCGGAGCGGTGTTGCTGACGGGTTGGATGCCGGCGCAAATCCGACCGATGGTGTTGGCGTAGGATGCGGTATGCGGTGATGCGACGGCTGAGGCGACCATGGCCGCAGGGGGCATGGAGGGGTGGACGCGGGTCAAGATGATGCGGCCGCAGTAGTAGAGGCACAGTACGCAGGCAATGCCGTAGGAGCGGTAGTACATTGCAGGGCCAAAGGGGGTGGAGAGCGGGGTCATGTGCTCGGCAGAGAGAGGCTCGTACGAGGGACCAAGGGAGGAGAAGAAGACGTCGAAGGCGTGGGCGATGGAGGTCCATTCTGTTTGCGCTTCCGCGAACGCGATGTCTAAGGGTTGGGTTTCGATGGGGTCCGGGGAAGTGTAGCGGCGGTCGTGCTCAGCTTGGTTGAAGCCTTGAGGGACACGGACGGGGCCAGGGTCGGGAATCATGCCGTACATTGGGGGTGGACGTTTGGGTGAGGTATTGTTCGAGGAGGGCGGGGAGTTGCGCGCTGCTTTTGCGGCTTTCTCGGCTTCGATGTGGGCACGCTTTTTGCGGGAGATGTCTTTACCAGCGAAGTCAGCTAGGCGGGCCATAAGAAGGTGGATGTGATCCATGGATCCGTGCACTGCGTCAGGTCTGCCGATCGGGGCCCGTGGTGGCACAAGTGCCCATCGCTCATACGACAGTCTGCGGGTGGTCAGCAGTCGATTTAGCATTTGTGGACTTTGTGGCATACAGAAGACGGTTACCGCTGATAATACTCTGGTACATGTCCTGTTTGGCATACCACCAGAAGAGGTCGGCTTGCGTCTCATACTCGTCCACGTCTTTTTGAGACACATGCTCATCAGGCTCAGGGCTACTTCCTGCACCTTCAAGAATCTTGCCAGCCTTGTCCGGCCTGATATCCCAACCCATAATCGTGCTGATGAGTCCTTTATCAAGTCGTTTGTCGTTTAGTGTCGCGATGTCTTTGTATCTCCTTCCTGCTGCGTCAGGAATGAAGCTCTCACCATACATTGCTAGTTGGTCTGCCTCTTCAGCATCCTGCTTGCGCCGGAAGGCTTCTACTTTCTTCGACATACGCTCATACGGCATGTCCATGACAAGCTCCCTTGCACCTGAAAGATGGCTATTCCACTTGTTGTGCTCTGCGGTAGTCACTTCGTAATAACCAAGCAGTAAGGTAGCTGCTAGAGTGGCAGGGTCACGCCGCTTCTTGCTATCACCAAGAGCCTTAGCGACACGCCGTAGAGCATAGTGATAGTGGCGGAGAGAGGGCGTAGGTGATGTGTGCTGAAGCTTGGCTATATGCAGACTGGATATAGCAAGCATTGCGTGAAGAAGTCCTTGGTGATGAAGAGCTAGCATAGGTAGTGTATAAGACCACAAAGCTTGCTGTGGCTTAGGTACCGGACGTCCTGAAAATATGACATTTGGATTAGATGGATGTCTCTCGCATACATGTAGTGTAGGCCCTGTCGAGGTGATAAAATGGCAGAATATTCGCGCCGTCTGAGGGTCTTTCAGAGGTGATGCCGCGTAGGCGGGATTGTATGTTGAGAGAATATTGGGTTCATTTAGGTAATTCGTCAGGGATCTGCTGTCACCATTGTCTTGTGAAGCATTTTTCCGTAAGATCACACCGATCTCGACGTGTTCTTTGCCCGTCTTATTGGTATCCGTGTCGTCATTCGATTCCACGTCAAACCAATCGTCGTCTGGCTCTTCCTTGACAGGGATACTTTTACTGCTTGCGCCGTATTGCTGATTCGAGGATGGAGCTTGATCGTTGACGAAATCTTGCGCTGAGTCTGGTACTGGCTGTAAGTATCTATCTGATTGTTGTACACCATTAGAGTAAATCTGCGACATGTATGCTTGATCTTGGTACATAGATTGTTGTATTTGCTTCGGAAGAATATCGGCTTGGTTGAACTGGGATTGTAGTGGAGTGTGGGTGGGCTGCGTTGCTTGCGAAACGGTCGAAGCAGGGCTATATGGCCAAGTGGGCATCGTGGCTTGAACGGGCGTAGAAGTCATGCCATTGGTATCATTGACCGGATATGAGGGTGGAGAAATGTTGGCATCTACATTGGCGTAAGAGTATGCGAGAGTTGTCGGCGTGCTGTAATGGTCCGCTTGCAACGGCACTGAATACTGTCGAGCGGCAGGTGGCACTGTTCCGTATGGCTGCTGCATATATGCAAATGCTGAAGTATCTCCAGGCATCCAATATCCGCTATTGCTCATATGTCCCATGGAAGCATGGCTAGCATTGACAGAGGGGCGGGGGGCAATGGCGGGGTATGACGCGGTCTCTGTAGAGGCAGCGGATGCCATGCCGAAGAAATTGGCCGAGTCGACGCTTCCATAGCCTTGGTGAGTGTAAAAAGGCTCATGTAAGGGCACCGTTCCACCGGCCGGTTCCCTAAAGACCACTCGTGGAATATAGCCCTCGCACTCCCGTTTGGACTTTGTACAATTCTTGCACGTAGGACGCTCCTCGCCGCACTTGATTCGCCTTTTACGGCATGCTACATGCGATTAGCTTTCACGACATAAGAGGCATGAACGAAAGCTCACTCAAGCATCCAGTCTTGGTCCGCTTGCGCGCTTTCAACGCGTTGGCAACCTTGGTGGCTTCTGACATTGGTCGATCTTCTGCTGGCGCGGGCATTGGCATTGCGGTGTAGCTTTGGGCGGTGGTAGAATGGCTGGTATGTATGTGGCCTGGGTTTTGGAGAGAGTGGATGTGGGGTATTGGACCAGCAGATGCCATGAAACTGTTAAGCATGTGTGGTGTTCAAGGCAGCATGAAGGGAGATATTTATAAAGCGGCAGGGCGTATTCCTCGTTAATATATGATTTGAAGGCCGTGACAATTGATCGTTCAAAAGGCGACTGCAGGATTGTGGAGCAGTCCAGACAACAGGGGACTCGAGGCTATCGTCTCACATCTGATCGAAGGAGCTGATGTTGGATGTCGTGCAGGACGTTCAAGACAAGGAAGCCTGCATATTGGGGGCTGTTTCTGCTGATGTCGTCGTGTGAGCGGTTGAGGATCGAAAGTAAAATGATTGGCGTCGTTCCTGAAGGTGGAGTGGGGTGATGGAAGCTGGACCGCAGGAGGACGACATGGTCTTTTATTAATGAATGTAACAGCAAGAGGTACTTGAAGAAAGACGAGCTGGTACGAACTCTTCACACGATTGAGAGATGGGAACTAGTGGAAGAGTATTCATCCGACCGCCCAAGCACACACAGAGAGACACAACGGTGGCCATGCAGACTTCGACTTCATTTTCCGGTACGCAGCATAACGTTCAGCATAGCTTCCGCAATTACAGCAGCCAAATTTAGTTTTGTGCCTAATGCACCTAGTCATCTCTAGTGACTAGCTTATCGAGTGAACATGGTCCTCAAAAGCACTTGCAGGGGCAAGAAAAGGCGCCACGTCCATCATTCGATCAGCTCATCGTTGCTAGGGCTTAACCTCCATGAAGTCAGGGCAAGATACTGCAATCTCATTGAGCCGCAAGGCACACCCTGTCCTCGTTTCTATTTCTATTCGTTTTCTTTTTACTTCTTTTTTCCTCTCTACGTATAATATACATATTATGCAGTCGCGCCACATCTGCAGAGCTGACAGTCCTTGCATGCAGGATTTATTCCCTCTGTAGCAACATGCGGCGCACCGGCCCAAATGAAAGCATGATGCTCATCCAAGGGGCCCCATGCCCCTCGAAGATAACGCGATTGGGGATCCAGTTGACTCGCGAGGTGGGAGGCCGGCGGAAGTCAATCGTTGCGCTACAATTCCGCAAGATCTTGAAGGATCATCGCCCAGAACGGCGTAAGAAGCTCAAAGCCAGGCGGGAAGTCTGTTGACGCGGAGTCACTCGGGGATGGTTCAAGGAGACCGCAGGCTTTCTTTTCTTTTAGGCCCCAGCGACCTCCCCCCCAACTCTGCAACCGTCGGCAGGCTGCCAGAATGACCTGCAGCTATGCTACGCCGCAAATCTAATTGCATTGTTGACCCTGTCTATCATGTTCAACGTTTCCCGGTTTACGAACGCCGAACGTGACCCCCCTTTGTGCGGCCTGCATTGGCCCTGATGGGGTTAGGCTCTTTCATTCTGTGATGATTCGCACGGCCGTAAGCTCTTGGTGGCTTGAGGCCATGGCGGCTGAGTGACAGCAATCGCATGTGCTAGAGCCTGTCATGCCTTTCGGCCCCGGTCTTGAATTGTGACTCTCCAAGTATCAACAACATACTATCGCATAAAGGAATTTCACCTTAACGTCAATCGACCTTCACTAGGGATGACGCGGGAGGAGCAACGGCGGGCGGGAAAGCTGACTGAGCTGACGCTTGGCTGATCCCAACATTACCTTACCTTATTATTGACCCTCGGAATAAGCACTTTGAACGGCCGTCAGCGGGGCAGAAGAATTAAAACCCTCCTGAACGGGAACCGTAAGCGGTCCTATAAATTTTCGCCACCAGTGGTCTTTGCTGACTCCAAACGACATCATTAGAATCATTATTGTGTCAAATGCCTCCTTCTGCTGACCCAACACTCTACCGCGATCCTTCGCTCTGTGAGCATAGGAGGCAAAGTCGATATGTCTTGACGCATCTGTCTACATGCAGCTCCGCCACCACCCAGTCGCAGCCATATCGACGGTCCCCAAGCCGGCTTTTGTCTCTGAGCATGCGTTCCAACCGGAATGGTGATCCAAAGATCTCATTGTAAGGAAGGGGAAGCCGAGGCTCGGAGGGCAAATGACAGTTAATCCTCCGCTTGGGACAGGAAACGAGGATCGGGAACTCACTCGTCAGCGTTCCTGAAAGTCTAGACCTTCCCCAACTTTCCAAATGGCGATGTTGGCGGCAGAGATCAATCGCGCTCGAAACATTTGCAAGGCTGATGCTTCGACGGATTGGTGGCACTGGTGGGGCTTGTAGACTATGACTCTAGATGTCACTGGAAACAAGCACCCCAAATTAGGTCCCAAGCCATCTGTTGCGCGCCAATTAGCGCCTGACACTCAGCTCCACATCTTCGACCCAAGAATTTTCATGGGGAACGGGGCAAGCCCCAGGCACGCGACCACGCTTCCGGGCAGATTTAATGTAATCGGCGGATAGATAAAACGCTTTCCTGCGTGCTGCAGAAAACAGAAAACGGTGGCTTGACGACCCAAAGTCTCAACGGCTGCTGCCCTATAGACGACATCATCGCCGATGTCATGCAGCAGTACATGCTTGAAGCGCAGGCTTACTTTTCCATACGCCACGCACATGTAGGCTTTTTTCACAGATTGTCACATCGTGACAAACAGCTTTACAACGGCCATATGACAAGCTTGCGTATTCGTCATTCATGGTGAACAAAGTGAGACATTTGCAGGCTGACTGATGCAGGCTAAAACAAGCGAGTCCTGCCACTGTGATTGAGTCTCGTCGATTGCAACACAATTACACGTTTCTCATTGTCCACTATGTCCTGACGATCTCCTCTTGCGAGGTTGGTTTTGGAATCCCTAGCATTCACTGCCACACAAAACAACTCGCAGTCGGCAAGGTCTTAAAGGACAAGATCGTTCGAGCACTATCTGTGAAACAGTGTTGCTCGACCAAATGCGGCCCAGGTCGTCTGAAACAAGTAACCGTAGCGTTTCTCAAAAAAGTCAAGTTCTGCGAATCCGGATGGTATGTGCAGGATTTGATCCAAGTTTGAACAAGCAAAGCCACGTCGATCACGTCTATCCCAAGACCAAAACCCAAAGCCTGGCGTAGACTGAGTCGTCACGAATGCTTGGTGTTGCACAGCATCTGTTTTAGCGTCTAGATGCCGTGCCTTTGCAGTTCAGACTCTGTATCACACCAAGCATGATACTTTCAAAAATGCATTCATACCGTCGCGTACGCAGTAGATCAACAATGTCCGTCCAATTTCATTCACACAACCTGAAATAGTGTGATGCAATCCAAAACCCAATGGAGAACATGTCAACAACTCCAGATATGTCTTCCTGGATTTTGACCGGCTACTTAGGTTGAGAGCAAAAGCTTCGAGCTCTGCGTCCATCATCCATGAAACACTTGCCAGAGACCCAACACTTTACAATCAAATCCTTCTATTCACGTCTTCTCAAGAACACCCCGATAGACGTCTGGGCTATCTTCTAATATTTCTTGCCTCTAGCAGCCCTCCCATGAATCTCAATATTAGATTTGAGGCTTCCCCGTATTCATCATCTCATCAGATGCTTTTCACTGAATTTTTTTTTGGTGCTTGCCTTCTCCACACGCCTATCAAGGAACCCTTGACTCTTTTTCTCCCACCACTCACCTGTCTGCGCCTTCTCCAAAAACCATGTCCGCATATCACGAACCTTTCAAAACAACCTCACATTCCCCCTTGCTTCCTCAACAGCCCAGATCAAGAACACAAAAACACAATCCATATCCTCAGACATTTCGACATCATCCGCCCACCAGAAACCGTCTACCCCTTTCCCGCAAATTTCTCCCCGTGCCTCGTCTACCAACCCTCACAAGCAATACACAGGGGAGGAGGCCCACGACCTCATAACGTCTTCGCACGTGGTTAGAATTGAGGTTCTGGCCGCCTATGCATCTTACTCAATCTCCTTTTTGTGTTGCTGTCGCGTGTGCCTTACTACCTTTACCTCACAGCTTTCCTGCATCTGTAACCCCCGCCATATGATGCCCACTATCCTCGCGCTAGCATTGAGGTATGGTGGGTTTTGGAGTTGAGATTGTTGGTCTGGGGTGAGGGAAGGGTGGAGAGGAGAGTTCTTGATATGTGGTTTTGAGCGTTCGGTAGATCGACGGGGATCAGGATCGCTTGATGCGATGGGGTGGGGGAGAGGGGGTTGGGAGGCGATGGAGGGGGGGAAAAACGAGAAGGTGGGGAGATGCTTTGACGATGTGGGTTATGGTGCGGAGAGAGAATTGTGAAGGGTGTGGACTTGTAGTGGACTTTTAGTAGTGAACGTGGTGTTTTGCTGGCATGGTAAGGAGAAGTGCAGGCAATGGATTCTTTTCTTGGGAGAGACGTGGTAGTAATAGAGAAGGTCTGAAGGCTTCATTTAATCTTTGTTCATGTCGATGCCCTGTTGGGAGGGGACGTCTGCCACCCATTTTCTACCGCCAACCTCCGTCCTCCTTTACTGTCTATATACTTCCCTGCCTATTTTATGTTACTTCTCTTTGTTCACTCGTAATATCGTTGAGATGATCACGCTCTCTCTCTAATTCAATGCACGGACCAGTTAATGGTCTCCGTGGGTATCGTTGAACGCGCAATGCTTTTTTTTTTGTTGAAACGCGAAAATACCAATATTGGAAACTGGTTGAGGTACAATCGAAGGGAATCAAACCGTGCGCGCCGTCGCTATGTGGAAAAGGACCAAATTTATCACGTTGTGGAGACGGATGTGGGGATTGTGATGGAGAAAAAGACACCGTCGATGACTATGGAGTCGCTATCTTAATTCGGCGGAGCAATTGGCTGTACGACATTGTTGGTCTGCGGAGCATGTCCATTGACCTGCTTCACACCATTCACTTGAGGCTTGTCCCCGTTGGTGAGGCCGTTTGTCAAAGGAGTCGAGGCTCGCACAGGCTTAGCTGGGTCTTCAAGGCCTAAACCATTGAAGAGTTCGAATATTGAGTCGGTTTCGAAAAAGTTGTTGTCGACTATGTTTACCAAGTACCAGGTGTCCATGATACCGCCAATCAATTTACGACTTGGTGAGCCTGCGGGGTGGCATCCAGCCCAGTCAGTGCCCAATTTGAAGGCTTCGTCTTTCCATGCGAGGAAGCTGATAGTCTCAACGATGGTTGGCTGCACGATTTCTTTGCCTGGGAACACACCCCAAGTGACAGCATTCGGACCCTCGCTGGGCGCGTTGCTTCTGAGCTCACCGTCTTTGGTGACGGCATAATAAGTCATGTTCTCGTTTGCTTCAATCCGATCGCTGAGCTCATCGATGAGATGCGGAGCGACAAGCAGCTCTAGGTAGGCCTTTTGGTAGACGTAGCCTCCTTTTGGACCCCATCCATGAATCGGATGTGTAGATTCCAGACCGTTGACGGAGGGTTGAGAAGTCAATGTAAGCAGGCCTCTCTGATTCAGATCGACAAGCTTATCCTTGATCGGCACTGTTTCGCCAGTCGTTGACGTTTCGCTCCATGGAAGGCTCTTCAGCTTTCCCTCCAGGAATCGGATAAAAATATCGGCTACATCTCGAACACTCTCTGGCTTTCCCCATAGCTCGACGTTCTGTTCATTGGTGCCTTTCAAACCGATGTCATAGGCGTCCAGCTCACCGAATGCAGGTGATCTTGCGTCACCCCATCGGCCATTGGGAAATTCATCCCAGTGCTGAGTACGAGCGACGTATGACTTGTTTCGGTTGCTCCAGAAGATAGGTCGAACATCCTCCTCCCTTCGGTTCAAACCTAGAGACTGCCGCCAAGGCAATGCTTTGTATGTGGGTGTGCCGTCTCGCGGGAGAAGATCAAGTTCCTCTAACACCATACGAGTCGCCTTTTCAAGGTTCATAGTGTAAAAATGCAACTGCATGATCCCTGCGTCGATTATCTTCCGACACATGTCAGCCACTAAACCTTTGCCGACTTCTCGGACTGCAGCGTCATCATTTTTGACTGGTTCTAACGCTTTCATCCACTTGTCGGGTATTCGAGCCTCCATGTGTGCAGCTCTCCTCAGGAAAGCTGCGTGTGTCTGAATTGGCATGATACCTGGTACTATGGGCGCTTCAATACCATACTCCTTTACTTTTCTTGCCCAATCTAAGAAGTTATCGACGTCATAGAACATCTGTGTGACAATGAAAGTTCCACCAGCATCAATCTTCTCCTTCAGATGCTCCATGAGAATTTTTGGGTCTTTTTGGTCTTCAGAGCCTTCTGGATATCCAGCGACTCCAATATCGAAATGGTCGCCATACTTCTTCTTGACGTACACTACTAGATCCTTCGCGTATCTGAAGCCTCCCTCTTTGGCAACCCACTTCTCCTTTTCTCTTGGTGGATCTCCTCTCAAGGCCAGGATATTTGTGCAGCCCGCTTGATATGCTTGGTCCAATGCATCATCCACTTTACTGATAGCCATGTCCGTGCATGTGAGATGCATGTTCGTCTCTAGACCGTACACAGTCTGTGCCACTTTCACCATCTCGCAGGTCAACTCTGACCGAACACCACCAGCACCCCATGTCACGTCAATGAATGCTGGGTTCCAATCGTGCATACGATTGATGCGGTCATACAGATTCTGGACGCCTTGAGCGGTCTTGGGAGGGAAGAATTCGAAGGAGAAGACAGGTTTCCCGGTCTGCTGGGCTTCAGCGAGCTTTTCGGAGATATGCATGGTGGCGGAGGTTGGTGATGAGAGATGTTGCTTGTTTCAGGAGACTATGTCTTCTGCTGAGCTTATTAGAAATGGAAGAGTCGGTCACCAAAAGCAGGCCATAGTAGAGTATCCCGCGGACCAGAGTAGGCAATGCTGCAAGTGATATTTTAGGCCTACAAGGCAAAACACTGCATAATCTAGGATTCCTGGCTTCGGTTCATCCGAAATATCTCACGCGAGCCCAGCGGTCTGCCAAATCGCGCGACATTGACCACGCTCCAGCTTCTCTGTAGTGAATGAAAGGAATGGGTTAGCCGGCCATCAATCGGGCTTCGGGAATTGCTTTTGCCTGCGATAACGAGTCAAATCTGGGCAACTGAACGACAAGGACAGGATGCGCAGAAGTAAAGAAGTTCCAAATAGAAATGAAGGAAAGAAGGTCGGTATATATGGCTTTGCATCGTTGACAATTGGTGGGCATCTAGTCCTTGACGGATAAAATTGTCCCGCAGATCCCCCACTGTGGGGCGACCGGGCTGTCATGACGTGCAATAGAAGACATGAAAACTTCGACTTTGTCTAGACCGTTGCAAGGTGATCTGGCATGGGCATTGGTTATTGAAACCCTAGGATGTCTTCATACTTCATTGCTATCTGGTTTAAAAGACGCATAAGAAATCGCTCGTAGTGATTTAATGCACAACGCCAGCTACTCGCTCGTCATGATTGGAATATGCAACGCCATTTGCGCTCTAATTGACCATATCTTCACAAACCCAGGCCCATTCCGTGCTCGTTGAATTCATATATCTAGATAAAGATGTCAGTATGCATAGCTGCTTCCGTGACCCAATGCCGTGGACGCGAAACTCACCAGGTCGCTCCAGCCTCCACCGCCGTGTTTGACATTGCTTTTTCCTTTGTTCGTGAACCCTAAATCCGTGTACATGCCTATCAAGTCATCATGCGACAGGAGAGCAATCCTATCCGCGATTCCACTGCTCTCCATCCTTTGCATATAGCTCTTGAATAGAACCTTGCCCAAGCCCCTGCCCTGATAAGCGGGCAAAATCCCGTACGAATGTATGCAGATCGTTCTTCCGGCTTCGTGATGTCCTCTGCCATCAAGTAGCTCATCTGGCTTCTCCATAGATGCATCTGTGACGGCAGAAGCAGTGGTCTTGGTTGCGACCACCATCCCGATCAAAGTTTGCTTGCGGTTGGGATAAGCAGAGTAGGCGGGGCGGGCATGTTCGTATGTGGGAATCGAGGATAAGTCTTTTTCTTCTGTCATGGTGGAGAAAAGTCCGAGGGTCAATTCGGGGGCGGCGTCGAGACGATATTCCAACTGATGCTAGTAAGCTGCCGTTCGCGTCCCAATAATGTACATCACTATCGCCAGTCACTACGCCTGTAGGTGACGTCGTCAAAGGACATGCAACATAGAGGCAGATGTGTACCGAGCTTAAGAAACAGACCTACCCTCTCTTTCGAGCATTGCTCTGGAGGTGGGAATATCGCATGTTCCATAGCAAGGCAGCTGTCCAGGTTCGAGAAGCTTAGAGTCTGCACATATGGGTGTAGCTCATTTCTTTCGTCGGCCTTTGCACGGCCTTGTCGTAGTAGCTGCATACTCATTTGTCTCTCATCTCTATGTATGGTGAACTCTTTGTAGTTGTCGTCCCTTGTCGCGGACTCTTCGCTCTCTTCTTGCTTTGGTGTCTTTGCTTCAGGACTTGCAACGATTGGAGCTGAACTGAGTGATAAGTCACGAGGCATTTCTGTGTGATATGTGAACAGGGTTGAGAGTAGCCATGAAGGCTGCTGAAAATGGATGCATCACGCGTGCATGGTCAACGGCTTGGGCTTTCCTCTCGGCTTTAAAGGGCGAGGACGGAGTTGGCAAGTGAACACTCATTTTCGCCATTCTCAGCTCACTACTTTACGGTGTTCCACATGCAAATTGTTGATGATGATAGATGCCAGCACATGTCTTCATGAGAGGCCAACGCTTGAAAGAAAATGTTGCTTAATATACGTATGGGGCCGAAGGAGGACTTGACCTCAGCACACCTCTTACGACTAACGTCAATTGCCAATGATATGGATTGGAAGCAGATTCTAAACCACCGCGTCGCAATGTGGCCTACTTACTTTTGACTCATCGTCTCATCCATTTGCTTTGTCATACGCATTAAAGCTGGTTAACTTTAGCCACGCTTATATCAATGGATCGCTCTCTCGCCGACAAGACCCTCCATCACGACCTTATAGCTGTCGCTTCTCCGTGATCCATCTGGATACCTCTTGCAAAGATCAAAGAGTCTTACACTTGGTGTTCAGTATCCAGATCAAGCTGGTGCAAGGGACTGACCACCAGCTTTGGACAGGTTTTGGCTTGGAGTGCTTGATGCAAGCACGCTCTGCTATTATGCACAGAAAACACATAGGTAGTCCAAGCCAATTGTGACTTCGACAGTGGATTACGCCGTGTTCACCATTCGTTATGAATGCCCTGGAATGCTGATTGCCAAACGAACCTTAAGAGTCTTGAGAGTAACAAAGGCAGCTGTCGTTAATCGTAAATGTTACGACCGTACCGGTTCGTCAATACCCGGTGATTACAGCATGGGGCATACAGCGAGGAAGGACAAGAAGGTCAACCCAACTTACTTGAGACCCAGACAACTTTCATCACAAATATGTCAATGGTTGAATCTCTTGTGCTATCCTCGGAAACCAGGGGTCGCCGGCACAGACTCATTACTAGCAGACCATCGACAGGTATAGTAGCCTGCTCGGTTTTCCTTGATGTATTCTCTGTCTTTGCGCTAAGCGTCACCTGATGTGAATCAGTGGACGAACGTGAGATGGCTGTATTTCATAGATAAGACTATTTCGGGGACATGACGTACCGAGAGTAAAAGCTGCTACTGCAGGACTTCGCTAAACATACGTCGTCACTGAAAGCTAACGGTCAAGGCTGCAACACTAACGAAAGAAAGGGATCTAGAACTCCCAAAAACTTCGAGCTGGCGAACACTATGTTTAAACCAAGGAACCTAACTGGGGCAATGGCACGCGCATTTGGTATGATAAATGTCACACAACCTTAACGGCAACAAAGTAATACTACCTATCTGACCCTAGCAGAACAATCGTGACGCCTTTGCTGTGGAGGTCGCCTATTATCGGACCTTGTGACCAGCGAGCTGCAAGCCTTCGTCTGGATGCGGTGATGCTTTCTGAGCCTTAGCTGGAAGCCACAACAGTTCTTCCCAATTTTCATTTGCTTTGAAAGAGACATGACCGGCACGATGCGCCCGCCCACTACCTACTTTGAGACCTGTGTAGTCTCCAACGTTTTCTCATCCTCGTGTCGTTTTGCCACTTTTTGTACGAGTCCAGACTCTAAGATGGCTTACTTCGACCGCGCATGACATGTCAATTTGATTTAGGCTTGACCAAGTTCCATCGCAACGTTTCATTTGCAAGTAGAGTAGTTTCTCTAAGGTCTTGACGTTACGAGAAGGTTTGAATCATGGATTTCCCGTTTTGTCTGAAGCTCGTACAGTCGAGTACAAGTACCACAAAACTTTGCGCTCAGAACCATTTTCTGCCTCATTTGATCAGACGCAATCATTGTTCTACCACAAGACTTGTGCTCAGAACCATTTCCTGCCTTATCAAATCAGACGCAATCACTGTTCTACCACAAGCATGGCACCCCTCGAGTTAAAAGGGAACACTTTCGATCCCGCGGCTGAGAAGCAGCCCAATCAGGATGCCACAAAAACGAACTATATCCTGGTCGAAGCCAAAGGACCTCTCAAAAAGGAGGATTACGACGAGCTCGACAAACTCAAGGTCATGATTGAAGAGTACGTAGGCAAAGAAACCTACCTCGTCCGCTACGAGCCTACCGATCTCAAGCCAATTGAGAAGTTGGGCTTTGTGAAGAACGTCACAGTGTATCCGGTGAAGGTAAAAATTGCACCTGATTTGCTGAAGGCAGTGGAAGAGGCTGGTCAAGGTAAGGCGTCTCTCTCACATGTTGTGCCCCATGGTAGCAACGGATCGCGTTGCTACCGTCAAGCAAGCCACATCAATTCGCTTATGTTGACCCTTGATTCTACTGCAACATGGTATTTTGGTGCGGTAGTCGTATCGCTTCACTTACCGTAACCGTGTGTTGCACTGGCACAACCGATTGAGACACTTCAATCTCATTTAAGCCATTTTTCTAACATGAAGTGCAGGCAAAGAGCCGCAAAAGCACCCGGTCGGCGTCCATCTGCATGAGGGAATTGCTGGTGGAGTCCAAAAAATCTTGGACCAGGTGGCAGCATTCACAAAGCCGGTCATTCTCGCGCAGAATCCTGAGGTCATACTTATGATCATCGAGCTCAAATTTGTGCACAGCGTCGCTGCTATAGATGGCGTGAGATCCATAGGGCTTGAATACCCACCTCAGCCGGAAGCCGTCATTGCCCGGCAAATTATGAAGGTTGACCCTGGAAAGCTTTGGTCAAACAACGAGACTCTGACCGGCGCAGGCCAAGTCATTACTGTCGCGGATAGTGGGTTTGATAAAGGGAATCCCGCCCAGATACATCCAGATTTTCAAGGGCGCTTGAAAAGTCTACTACCTGTTGGAAGACCAAACGGCTTAACGAACGACACGACCGGTCACGGCACGCATGTCGCTGGATGTGCAGTCGGTTCTAAAACTGGGTCTGCGCCAGGTGCTGAGCTGGTCGTTCAATCACTTTGGGACCCGGTCAACAAGGGTTTCGTCATTAATGACAGACGAACTCGCATCGAAGAAGCCATAGCTCAAGGCTCTTACATACAGAATTGCTCGTTTGGCAACAAAAGTAATAACGATCTGTACAATGGCAATGCCCATGACGCAGACCACGCGATGTACACCAACCCCCAGTTCATTGTCTGCAACGCTGCAGGAAATGATGGGGACGCAAAAGGCCACGTCAACGACGTAGGATGTTCCAAAAACTCTATTACTGTGGGCGCGAGTATGAATACTCGCCCTCTAAATGGTTCCAGTTACGACGAAAAGGGTACGCCAGGCAAGCCAGGCGATATGATAGACTGGAGCAACCCAGGCCCGGCGCACCAAGGCCGTATCAAACCCGATGTTGTTGCCCCTGGTGTCGTCATTCTGTCTACAGCGAGCCAGGACCCAGAGTTCCAGAATGGATTTGTCGAAGGCACGAAGCTTTTTGGCACGAAGACCAAGCTCATTGATAGCAAGGGCAAAGCGCCGAACGAGCTTTACTGCTATAGTAGCGGGACTAGCATGGCCACACCGCTGGTGTCTGGCTGCTTGGCCATAGTCAGACAGGCTCTAGCCCGATACAAAGCCAATGCAACTCCAAATGCCTCCCTTGTGAAGGCTCTAATCATTCACGGCGCCACAGACATCGGTACGGGGAGGTATCATAGCAAGCCCATTGGCGCCGCACCGAACGCGGTCCAAGGCCACGGCCTTGTGGATATGGAGCGCTCTCTTGCTCCCGTCCTCGATACCGCTAGAACATTGCATGGTATATGGGAAGACAGCGTGACAGTGCCCCTGGAGCCAAAGGTCCTCATGATCAAATCACCCCCTCTCACAGCAGGCAAGAGTGTTGAAAGCTACAGCTTGACTGTGACACTTGTGTACACCGATTTTCCTGGTAGAGAGCTGCAGAGTGAATTGGTGTTGTATATAACACCAATCAATCATGCAAAGGAGAGGTCGGAGTATTGGCGGGCCCCTTATCTGGACAACGTATACAAAGGGAAGATTGAGAAGATATGGGATAACATGGACGTCGAGATCAAGATCTTTGCTGGTAGGTTATTCAGGGGTAGGGAGCAAAAGTTTTCAGTCGTCTGGAGCTTCCAGAAGAATTAGCGTGCCAGCACGTGAATGGCGTGGACTTTGGGAAGGCATCTAGCCTTTTATGATATTGTTTAGAAGGCATCTAGCCTTTAATGATACTCTTGAGAAGGCATGATTAAGGCGTTTGCAAGTTGAACATATCAGTACGTAAATGGCGTGGACTTTGGGAAGGCAATCAGACCTTTATAACGTTCTTAAGAAGGCAGGAGTAAGGTATTTGTATGTTCACAATATATTAGCATATAAATAGCATGGACTTTGGGAAGGCAATCAGACATTTATGATACTCTTAAGACGGCAGGAATGAGGCGTTTGCACATTCATAACATATTAGCACATAAATACCGTGGACTTTGGGAAGGCAAACGGACTTCTATGTTGCTGTTGAGAAGGCGGAAATGAGGCGTTTACATGTTCACAAAGGCACAACAAAAAGAACATAGAGTTGGGAGGGCAGAATAGGACTGGGTATACAAAAGAGCGGACAAGGCGAAGATGTTCCAGGAATTGGGTAGGCAGCAAAAGAGCGGTTTGCATTGCATTTGTAGTAGATAGAGTAATTGCGAGCTCATGCTAGCGAGTTAAAAATGAAGAATTCTTTCCAATGCTGCTTTGGTATGACTTTGTAAGGAGCACTTCCAATTCATTAGGTTAACATCGCTAGCGCTAAGGACGAAGGCAAAGGCTCATTTCAACCTTGGATGATAAGAACATTATCATGATAATAGAGTGTACGGGAGCGCTCTTATGCTCCCTCATCCTCAATCTCAAAAGCTGGAACGTGGGTCTTGTGGCTCGTGGTAGCCGCCTTCCACATGATTGAAGACTGGTGAAGTGGAGGCAACAATACTTTACACACCCCCTTCCACATCTATAATTCTCTATCTTCAGTCCCCCAAATACTACCGGGCCTCACGCCCTATGCATGTGAGGATGTGTCTGACTAAGAGACAAGTTTGATTCTAGCTGCTTCTACGATCGAAATTGGGTTGTATTTATGTGAACGTAAAATAGCACATGCTGTCCTCTTCTATCCGCGCCACCATATAACGGTGTCATTGCGCGTCATGCACCCATAAAGTACGGGATCTCTACTTTGTTCATACAGCCACCTCTCGAGCCTTCTCAACATTGCAAGCCGAAATGTTGGTGTCCACCCCTAGGTCTGTACTGAATTGACTGACATGATTTCAGGCAAGTCACCGTGACCATCAGTGGCGGCAGCTCCGACGACGATGTCATCCTTGTCGAAGTGGAGCCAAGTACGACGCTGAAAACACTCAAGGAACGAATAGATTTCCAGACAGCCATTCCCCCAACCCAGCAGACAGTCCACCACATTGAGACACAGCTTGAAGATGATACTAAAACGATGGATCATTACGGAATTGGTGCCGACTCATTGATAATGGTTGCTGTCCTTAGCCCTGCACAGCCAGCTGGTCAGCGAGCTGGATCACAAGCTGGAGCGGTTGGAGCAGGCTCATCACAACCACGGCAGCGTCCGCGTCAGGGCCAAGCTCCCGGTCTAGACAACCCAGAAATGCTACGCCAGATGTATCTCTCGAGTCCGGAGAATCTGAACCAACTGAGACAGCAAATTCCGATGCTCGCTGACGCAATTAATCAACCTGAACGGTGGCGTCAGCTTTGCGACGATCTCCAGAGGCACCAAAGGGAAGCGGAAGAACAAAACAGGCGTGATCAGGAGCTCATTGACAATGACCCTATGAGCATCGAGGCACAGAACCGCATGGCGGAAATCATACGTATGAAGGCGGTTGAGGAGAACTGGGAATATACAAGAGAGCACCATCCTGAACGTAAGTTAGATGTACCCGCTCAGGTTGTCCAGCCCATATGCTGATTGTCTTCTTCCCAGTCTTGGCTCGAGTATCAATGCTCTATATTCCCGTGGAGGTAAACGGTGAAAAAGTGAAGGCCTTCGTGGATTCAGGCGCACAGACGACAATCATGTCCCCAGACTGCGCTGAGCGATGCGGCATAATGCGGCTTGTCAATACACGCATGGCTGGGATAGCTCGTGGCGTAGGCACGGCAAAGATACTCGGAAAGGTCGCCTCAGCACAGATCAAAATTGGGAAAAGCTTCGTGGCTTGTTCTTTCACAGTAATGGAAGGCAAAGATGTGGAAATGCTACTGGGCCTGGACATGTTGAAAAGCTTTCAGGCATGCATTGACCTAGAAAAGGGTGTGTTGAGGATCCAAGGCGATGAAGTGCCGTTCTTAGGAGAGGCAGATCTACCGAGGAGTGAAGAACATAGAGCAGAAGAGCCGATCGTTGAAGGGTCTGACGGTACAAAAATCGGAGGCATCACCGGCACTATCAAAGAGGAAGGCTCATCGATTGGCAAAGATGCTCAGAGCAATGCTGAGCAACCCTCAGCGCAAGCCGGCCCATCGCAACCGCCCAGTTCCAATCCAACGGCGCAAACTCCCTCTTCCGCTCCATCACAACCCGCCCCTTTTCCGGAGGCACATATACAGCAGCTAATGGACATGGGCATGGGTCGCGCGGAGGCGATCCAGGCATTGACCCTCGCAGGTGGCAACATCGACGCTGCAGCCAGCCTTATGTTCAGCTGAGACTCACTGAATGCCTAAAAAGCATTTTGTACATAGATTACTTTTCACAGTAATGACACCAGACTCTTCCAAAGGGCAATGGACTCTCATTGTCATCTCATTCCTCTTCTGCTCCCACTATACCTTTACCACGCCTTTCTACCCCGTATAAAACCCCCACTGCCCCACCATCCACACGCAACTCCCACCCGCAACAAATATCGGCCCCGCTAACCCCCGTCCCCACCTCGCCGTCCCAAACACAAACCACTCGCTCCCAAAATGTGCCAGCGCAACCACATATGTCAAAAACGCTAATTGATAAAAAGCCGAATTGTGAATGTTGTAAGCGGCATAGAAGCGCACGAGCGCGTTGCCGAGAGACCAGAGCCCGAAGAGACGCGATTGAAGGGGTGTCACTTGGATTGAGGAGGGCTTTGGTGGAGGAGAGGTGGTGGAGGCGGATGGGCCGGAGAGGTAGACTTGGGATGTGAAGTCGAGGGTTAGGTAGGTTTGGATTGTGTTGCCGAAGGCGACGATGGAGACCTGGGGGAGGGGGGTTAGTGAGGTGAGAGGGGTTGGGAAGAGAGGCGGAAATGGGGGAGGGCACGGACGAAGAGGAGCCAGTAGGGTAGGTAGCCATCGCTTTGGGGGAGGTAGGAGTCCATTGTCGAGCTTTATGTTTGTAAAGTTGTTAAAGAACAAGCTCGAGAGACGCCGTGAGCTCGAGTTGCGGCCTACGCTGACTATCTAAGAGGTCTCCGGGCGCTAGCACCCCCGGAACTAAATCTCCGCCAGGAACCCAAGGGAACGCGAGGCGGAGGCTAAAACAAACTTTCTTGCTGGGCACAACAGCTCTGGATGGACGAGTCCCGCGGTCGAACATGCAGTTACCAGAGAGTATAAAACGATTCCTCTTGATCAAGATGTTGGAGCAAGCCAATCTTCCACCTGCTATCGTCATGCCATTGCTCTCTCTTCCGCCCGCTCTCATCTTCCTCCTCCTTGTCGTTGGTGCTGCGGTGCTCACAGGATGGATCTACTCCTTCGTACGGCTCATGAGCTCCCTCTTCATACTCCCCGGCAAGAAGGTACACCTCCTCCCAAACTCTTTCTCATAACCCCCTCAATTGACCCAACACCAGCTCTCCACCTTCGGCCCCCCCTCCAAATCCTGGGCCATCGTCTCCGGCGCCTCCGACGGCCTCGGACGGGAATACGCCCTCCAACTCGCCCGCGCCGGCTTCAAAGTGATGCTCCTGGCGCGAACAGAAAGCAAACTCGACTCCCTCGCAAAAGAAATCATGCAAAAATACCACACCCATGCCCTCTCCTTCACGATCGATTTCGCCGACACGAACGACGAGACCGCGTGGAAAGAACTCAAGAAATGCTTGGCTGAAGACATCGAATCCTCTGGCGGCGTCAGCATTTTGATTAACAACGTGGGCGTCTCGCATGGCATCCCTGTGTCATTTGCGGAGACACCAGCGCACGAGCTGCAGAATATCGTCAACGTCAATTGTCTCGCCACGCTCAAATTGACGCAATTGGTGCTCCCTGGCATGATTCAGCGAAGGAGAGGATTAATACTAACGATGGGCTCCTTTGGCGGAACACTCCCCACGCCCCTCTTAGCGACATACTCCGGCAGCAAGGCTTTTCTACAACAATGGTCCACGGCTCTTGCTTCCGAGCTCACTCAACACAATATCACCGTGCATCTTATCCAGTCGTATCTTGTAGCAACCGCAATGAGCAAGATCAGGAGGACGAGCGCTATGGTGCCGGGCCCGAGGGAGTATGTGGGAGCGGTGTTGGGGAAGATTGGTAGGACGGGGGGGGCGCAGGGGTATGCGTATAGTGGGACGCCGTGGTGGAGTCATGCGGTGTATGAGTGGGTTATTATTAATACGTTGGGTGTGGGGAGTGCGGTTGTGCTTGGTATTAATCGTAGGATGCATGAGGGGATTCGGACGAGGGCGTTGAAGAAGGAGAGGAGGGTCAGGGAGGAGGGGAGGAAAGGGCAATGATAGAAATCGGAAAGTAGGGTTTCTATGGCGAAGTGAATCGGATGTGGAATGCAAACATTGACACTTCGCTTTGGGTGTATGTATATAGACATTGCTCGTAAGAAGTAATTATGAGGCCTACAGCTATGACTTCAAAGCTCCACGTCGTCCTCTCCGGTGTGCTTCTTTCTCTTCTTATTCTCCTTTTTGTCAGTACCATTGACACCCTCCTCCTTCTTTTTACGCTTCTTCTTCTTCTCCGACTTTTCAGCCCCATCCATAGCATCAACACCATTCTCCCCCTCCCTCTTGCGCTTTTTCTCTTTCTTCTCCACACCATCAACACCCCCCTCCTCTGCAGACCTCTTCTTTTTCTTCTTCTTCTTCTTGCCCGCCTCCTCTCCATCCTCTACCGGAGGAACATACTCCCCCTCCTTCACCCTTGTCTTCTCCTTCATCCGTTCCCTCTGCCTCTCCTCCCGTCCCTCCCGTTCCTTCCTCTCCTTCGCCGCCCTCCCCAAGAAAAATTCCCCCGACTCAATCTGCTTATCAACCTTACTCTGCTCCGGCGGCGGGGGGAAAGGCGTATAAGGGCCCTTCTTGTCCTTATCCGTGACCTTAAACGGTTTTCTCCGTTTATTCAAGCTCCTCTTCTTAAAATGTGGAAGGAACCGGTCCCAATTCTCCTCTTTCAATGTAGGATCAGCAGCCAACTCCCGTTTTATCATCAATTCTTTGATGTGGTAGATTGGGTGGATGTTCGCCATGCAGTCTTCGACTACGCGGCGCACTTCTTTTAGGCCTTTGAAGGGACCCATTGCTGAGACCGTGTTGCCTTGAACGAGGATGTAGCATTTTGTCAGGAGTTCGAGGGCTTTCAGCGTGGAGCCGTTGGGGCCCAAGATGCGTTGCCGGCGTTTCACAAAGCGTTCTTTGTTGCGGACGAGGTTGCGGATTTTTATCACGTCCGCGGCGATGGCGTCGTCAGTGAGGATTTTGACGGCTTGAGGTGCGGGGACGCTGCGCGCGAGGAGCTTGAGGAGGTCCCGAGCTTTTATTATTGCGGCGGGGTCGTAGGTTTTTCGTGTGGTGCGCACGGTCATGGAGCCATCGATTAGGTCGAGGGTGCATCCGATGTGGTGGGAAGCGAGCGAGCGGGTTATGAGAGGCCAGGCTTCTTTGAGATAGATTTCGCGGTATTTGGGGAAGAGGATTACGAAGGAGGATTCTTCGGTGAAGGTGCCGCCTTTGTTGTCGTCCGGATTGAATGTATCGACCTGTGTGCGTGAGTAGATGAGGGGCAGAAAGTTTTTGTAGAGAAGAAAGGGTTAAATTACCTTCCATTTGTCGATGTCTTCCGTGTCCCATGGCTTTTCGACGTTGTGATTGCTAGGCATTGTTGGTTCTGTGGTTGTAGATAGATTTGGTGGGTTGAAAGAAGATTTTTAGTCTGATGGTCACATGATTGGGAGCTCATGCAGCTGTCCGCAAGCTTCGCCGAGAGCTACCGGGATGCAGTATGAATGGGGAATTGACAGGGGTATTGATGTTGAACTTTGGTGCCGAGCTGTTAGGCTTCACGCTTTCCAATTACCGATCTTTCGTTTCTTCTAACTTTCCTGCTAAAACGACCGTTTCGCAGCGAAGAAACGTGCGGTAGCCGCCAGGATTCCTGATTATGCACGGCGGATCACATCTGTCACACAGCTAGTGTAGCTTGAGAGTTGTTGGGATTGGTCGATGATTCTCACAAACATTCATGAACGTGGCTCGTTGTTAGATATTTGAAAGACTTTGGAAGCTCATCTACATGAAGAGACGAATGTGTTCAGCGTTCCGAGACAGCTTCCGGTCTGCAAATCCCTGATCCCTGGTGGAGTCCTGATTGAATGTTTCCTACTTGGCGGTCATAGCTCCACGAAATGAGATGATGAAGCTGCGATGTGATGATGGCGAATTTTGTGGCTTGATTTAGCTTACCAGACTGCTGGGAAGCACCTTATATCAACTTCATGCGGTCTTCGTTCAAAGAAATTCATCTTCACTCCTACATACTCCTACTTGCAGCTACTCTATGGGCATATCGTGATCATCTCTCGTCTGCTTCCTTTGTCTTTACGTCATGATGTCGTGTTTGAATATTCTCAAGACCCTCTGCACATCCTCAACTGCCAGATACTACCTGAAGCCCTCTGCGCCTGTCACATCGGCCCCTATCCCGGTTTCTTTCCAATGCAAACGTACCTGAAGTTGTTGTCAGACACTTTCAAGGTGTTCTAATTTGGAAAACTCACAGCGGAAAGTATGCCTTCAAAGCTGGATTACCTGCATCACGGGCAGCCCTCTCAGTGAGGTCGTCTACTTCTTGTATTGACATGTGAAGACGTCTGGTGAAAGGTGCTATCGCCAACGATTTCAATGTTTGGCGTGTGGTTTCACGATTGGCTTCACCAATACGTCGCTGCCGGTTGTCTAAAGAAAGTAGTAGTTAGCCACGAAGGCAACGAAGTTGCAATCCAATAAACTGTGAGGGGTATTGGCTCACCACTTGACCAACCACAGAGCGGAAGTGGTATCATTTTACTCTCGACATCCACGAAGCCAGCGGCTGTGAACATCTGCTGCAGCCTTAACGGCGCCCTGAGATCCTTCAGCCCACTCAACGAGCTTATGTACTTATTGCTCCACTGTCGCAAGGCGTGTTGCTCGGTGATACTTCCATTGTCTGACTGACACATGTAGTAACATTCGATGATCTGAGCCCAACCACCTGGTCTCAGAATTCTAAGAACAAGTCAGCAGGTAAGTCTTCCATGGTGAGGCAAATGATTTACTACCTCTTCATGTCATGCAAGTATGTGTTCCATCTTGACGCATTGATACCTCCAACAACCAGTCTTGAATGGATCAGGTCAAATGTATTTGGTCCGAAGGAAAAGGTTCGATTGAGATCATCTAGCTAGCACCGTATCACCCAGTCAGCAACATTTCTTTTTAAAAGCAAGAAAGAAAGAAGAGAAAGTCTTGCAATTTTCTTTTTCTATCGTGACACTGTTCACTACCTGTCCGGCAAAGACCGCCTGCAACAGAAGATTAGGCGGTGCTCACCTGGGGCCAAAAGTTCTCAGGTGTATCGTCTGGCTTAAGATGTGGCGAGATGTCCACTCCGATGACCTTCGACTGAGTCAACTCTTATGTTTTTAAGATCGCTTGTTGGTAATGAACCTCGCTCCCAGGATATGCTTCTGCTACTTCAATTGCCCAGGTGGCAGCCCCGTACCCACAGTCTAGGACTCTGCGTGGATGGATAATTGGAGGGAAGATTAGTCGATCGTCGAACACGGCATTAAAGACCTCTTGCTGAAGGCTCAGACGGTCTGCTTCTTCCTTGGGAAGCTCAGCACATGAACGACAGGTGCCCGTTTAAAGTATACCTCATCGATGGGTACCAGATGAATGTTATTCTTGATTGAGTGTGCTTGGTAGTCTCGGCCATAGATGTCAACAGTCTCCATATATTTTTCGTCGACCTCGATTGTGTCATCTTGCGGATCTCTAGCTGTCCTGTCAGCGGACTTCTATGCTCCTGGGTCATAACTCACGCCATCCAAGGTCCTTTGTCTTAATGGGGTCCCCAATTCAAATGAGTGATCTCGGACTTGCAGACTTGCATCAAGGGATAAGCCCTGGACCTAGTCGAGAATTGCAGATGAGCAAATTCAAAACTCGATCTGAAGAGTCTACTCGTGGGTGGTTCCAGCGATCCAGGCATCCCGACTTTGGCTTGTCCGAGGGAGCAGGCAGCTCACGCATTGAGAAGGAGGGCTAATTGTGCTTCCCCCGTACCCCCGGCGGAAAGACTATGCTTAGCGTCTCATCATCCTGGTTTTCTCTTTTATCTCATTCAGAAGCCCCCAAGGCACGGACCAAGACCCATTCCTTTCTGATATGAGATCACCGAAGCGGAGGAGCTGAGCGGCAGCCCTTTGCATCTTGGCAGAAATTATTAGCCTGCCAGAGGACCTGATCTTTGTGAAGATTGTCCGAATTAAGAAAACACTCCTGAAGAGCAAAGCCGGACAAGGTATAATGCGTTGCCGGTAAAGTCTCGTCCAATGTCGTGGGGTAATAAAATGCAGAACATCGTTAGCGCCGAGGTGAGCCAACAATCAGGATCAGAGAACGAAGTTCGCAACTTCACAGCTTAGCTTCAGTCTTGGGCTGCAATACCACCTTCTTCAGCTTCGATACCACGGTTCAACCATTCTTCTGGTGCCGGAAGCACATGGATAGCTGGGATGTAGCCTTGGCTGGAGTGGCGCTTGCCAGCAAATAAATATGACGTTCTATCCCCTATTCGGACGTACAGCATCGTAGAAGCTACGATCCTTCTTACAAGTGGGACATCAGTTCAAACTCTAACGTGGTTTGCGGACCAAGAAACATCACTATGAACTCTCGATAAGTGTACCGATCTACAGCTATTTGGGTTGGTATCCGTGCAGGTGCAAGGGTACGGCGTCGTCCACTTCTCCGCCTTGCAGCCTCGATTCCAGTCCCATGGCATCGGGTCAATGCTACTGCAGCTGTACCCTGAATTGTGTAATGTGGAGCGGCCTCCCGACAGGCTAAGTCATCAGCCGCTGACTGCATCTTGTGCCTGAGAAATAGTAGATTGCCAAATCACAATCCCACACCCACCACCTACATACTTGAGGCCACGGCCGTCCGAGGCACACTTCCACTCGATCTCCATGTAGCATCTTGGATGAGCAAATGTAGCCATGCTTTGATGGTAGGAAGAGACGAGCAGTACGAGCATCATCTTAATGATGGGTTGCAGATTGTATGAACTCGCTTTCTGCCGGTCTCTCTCGCCTACATGAATAGCGTCAATTCGCTACACATCTATGAGGTGCTACGTCAGTGGGATCCCTGACTACACTAATAACAAGCCAGGAAGCTAACGAGGTCTATGTTGAACGTCAATCGTCTACCTTCGGCTCCGTGTTGGGTGCGAAGCCGAAGAATATCGAGTTGCGTTCCCCTCACCCAAGCCTTTGGCTCTATCTTTGCTAAGATGCTGAGTGCAACGATTTTCCTCTTTCCAGATGTTACGCGAATCCTAATGGATTGTCAAAGCATTCAGTCCGTTTGAGAAACGGCTGCGTGCCACACTCTGTTATGCTGCTAATCTCCCATTTCCCGGCTATCAACTGGCAAGATCTGCTAAAACTCTTCGGTAATGCTGTGAATAATACTGAGTCACACGTCTATGACCGCAGATGATCAATTTACAGCCGATCATTTGGTATACAAATGAGGGTAAGAAAGCAGCTGAATAGCTCACAGTAAGCGGCTAGAGCGAGTCCATTAGAGAGGAACGCAAATGGAGAAATATCCCTTCAAGTAAGCAAATATAAGCGTATCTATCTCCAGGCTTGCCTCATGAAAAGTTTCAATCTTCAAGGGCCCTTCCTTAGAGTGACGATGCCTTTCGGCTCTATTTGAAGCCCTTCCCATGGACTGATAGGAGCAAGTTTAAGCGAACAAAAGAGCTGTCGAGCAAGTAAACCATGTCAGCCCATTGTTGAAAGATTATCTAGACAACTTTCTTCTCAATTCGCTGGTAACCTCTCTACTACCTTCTTCATCTCCTCGTCCTCGTAAATCCTGAAGCCTTTATCCTTCGTCACGCTTGCCAGCTGCACATTTTTGCTATCCAACTTCTCCTCCATCACCTGCTTCAATGTCTTCAGCACCATTACCTCCGCCTCCTCTAATGTCAACGATTTGTGAAACTCATTCTGCAGCTCCGCCTGTGCACCTTCACTGCCCGACCCTATAGCCTTCGCATCGTACCGATAAAAGGTGCCCGATGGCTCTGCGTGATATCTTCCCCACTGTCAGCACTACCATTCCCCACACCATTATCCAGGAGAACTCACAACTGCGGCCCGTCATCATCCACCCCCGCAACCAACAACGCAACCCCAAATGGTCTGCTCATCACACTCTCCTCTCCCTCTGCACCCTCCCCAAACCGTAACGCCAAATCGCAAATCGCCTGCGTACAGCTCTCCACCCCCAGCCTCTCATTGAAATTGAAGCTATGGCTCTGGCTCTCCACTCGTGCATGTTCTATCATGCTGCGAGCGTCCGCTTGCAGCCCGCTCATCGCGCATCCGATGTGTTTGTCTATCTCGACGATTTTCTCGACGGAGGAGGTTTCGAGGAGGGTTGAGGTCACGCGCTTTTCTACACCGAGCAGGACGCCATGGGATGTTGCGATGCCGATCGCTGTACTGCCGAGTTTGATCGCTTCCAGGGAGTATTCGACTTGGAAGAGGCGTCCTTCAGGGGAGAATGTGCTGGTTGTGGGTTAGTAGACGGTCATCGAATGTGCATGTAGGGTGTTGGTACTTGATGCCGCGGTCTGGAAGCTGTTAGTAGCTTTAGAAATGGGGGAGGAGCGGATGATTTACCATATTCTGACCGTGCTATGAACATGATGAAGCTTGCTTGAGTATTTTGGTTTTGTGGATTAGAAGGGTTCGCTGGAAGGTCAGGTATATAGAGCAAGGAATAAGAGAAAGCTTTTTTGTTATGACTTATGTGGTACAGAGTATCATAGCCACGCAATATCACTTGTACCTGAGAGCTGCCAGATGGAGCTTCTCACACCTCGTGCCCGGCGCTGCGACAAAAAGTAGCCTGCAACCACGCGTTTGTTGACTCGCGGGGCATTAACATCCTCTCATGATCAATTGTGAGCTTACGGTTTGGTCGAAACACAATTTCACAAGGTACCTTGAAGAATGAGAGACGAAGATGTCGAATGCTACCACAGCGCGCGCTGCGTCGCAGAATGACCGTGGACCCTCAGCTTCCTTTCTCCGCAGGGGCCCCACCCCAACTTCACGCGCCGCAAGACCCCCCTCGAGTGAAGTAGCTCCTGATGATTCGGCAAGCAATGTGTCGCACCGTCGAGTACCGTCTGGACAAAGTCGGCCGAATGGGATATCAAAGACCGTCACGGAAAGGCAGTCAAGTAAGACGCAAACGACACGGAGGGACACAGTCCAGATTCGGACACGAAGTCCTGTGAAGAGGTCAGTCAATAGTACGGATGGTCTAGGAGAGCCGTTCAGGCGAGAGTCACAATCGAGCCCCCGAGTCATACCTGCCGCAAGGAAAGAAAAGCAAGCCTTAAGTGAGAAAACATGCTGTTAGACTACGGCTGTAGGCTGATTCGTTGCACCATAGAGCCATGGAAACCGTCTGCGTCACTCATTCCTCCCTCGAAAGCGCCCTTAGCATCTCGTATCTCATTGCCCCCCTCATCTTCGCTTGTCCCAGACTCCCTTGAACCAGAGCCTTTGAAACGCTTGACCCCAGACAAACAAGAAGCCGCAATACTAGACGACCTGCTCTTTGTATTCATGGGCTACGAAGGCCAGTACATTCGATATAGTGACAAGTATGACCACGAAGTGGAGAAGCAGCGGCTGGCTGGACCTACATTCAGGATACTACCAGGATTAGACCCGAGCCTCAGAGATTTGGCAAATTCGGTCCTCAAAATGGCGACTTACTATAAAAGTCTAGAAGTCTTCGTGGAAGTGCAGAGCAAAGATGAGTTTGGAATGATCAACCATGCGCTATGTGCTTCAATATCAAAGTATTTGAAAGAATATCTTACCCTTGTTGCTCAGCTAGAGCACCAACTTCTAACAAGCCCATCCTTTACATTG
Source organism: Bacidia rubella (assembly GCA_032158265.1). Lineage (NCBI taxonomy): Eukaryota > Fungi > Ascomycota > Lecanoromycetes > Lecanorales > Ramalinaceae > Bacidia > Bacidia rubella. The sequence goes on along the minus strand of JAVTIF010000005.1, from coordinate 483,310 downwards.
CATCAATTACATTTGCACACTATCAAGACAAGTCATGTCATGTTTCAATTGTATTCATTAGCTCAAGAGGTACTGAAGAAGAATGCGCTCCTGGAAGAGGACTTAGAGGACTCAGTAGACGGCTTGGATGACGTGGACAATATTATCGAGCAACTACGGGAAGGAGGAGACCTTATGCCCGGCACTATGGGGAAAAAGATTTGCAAAGGAGGCAACATTTTGAGACTTCTAACGGAGCGTCTATCACACATGTCTGGTGATCCAGCGGCCAGAGAAGTGCTTCAGAATCTCGTGAAGGATGCAAGCCGACCGTATATGAAGATGTTGAACGAATGGTTGCACCATGGAGGCATCAAAGACCCTCATGCGGAATTTTTGATCAAAGAGCAGCAGAGTATTAAGCGTGAAAGGCTGGAAGAGGACTACACGGACGAGTACTGGGAGAAACGGTACACTATACGCGAGAACGACATTCCTCCGCAACTAGAGGCAGTGAAGGAAAAGGTCCTGCTGGCAGGCAAGTACTTGAATGTGGTTAGAGAGTGCGGCGGGGTGGATGTCAGCAAGGAGGTCAGAGATGTCCCGAGAACATTCGACGACCCAGCTTTCCTTGACAATGTGAACGCCGCGTATGCTCATGCCAACTCGTCACTGCTCAATCTCCTCCTCACCACGCACTCACTAGCCCACCGTCTTCGCTCAATGAAACACTACTTCTTCCTGGATCGCTCCGACTTCTTCACATACTTCCTAGACCTAAGTGCCTCAGAGCTGAAGAAACCGTGGCGGCTTGTGAACGTAGGGAAGCTGCAGTCTCTTCTTGACCTAGTCCTTCGGCAGCCTGGCACTGTAGCAGCGCATGATCAGTTCAAAGAAGACGTTAAAGTGCACATGAACGATGTTGGCTTAACACAGCTGGTGATGCGTGTCGTGAACGTTAAAGGCTTTGATGAAGCGACAGCGCAAGATGAGTCCGCCGCTGACAAGTATCGGACTCCAGCTACTGCAGGTAAAGACAAGCCGGACGAAGAGAACAAGATGACTGGGTTCGAAGCCTTGGAGTTCAAGTTCTCCGTCCCGTTTCCTCTTTCTTTAGTCATAAGCAGCAAGACCGTCTTCCGATATCAGATTCTCTTCAGATACTTGCTGTCTCTGCGACATCTAGAGGATTTACTTGTCAAAAGCTGGGAGGATCACAACAAGATCTTGAGTTGGACCCACCGTACCGGCGACCGCAAGCTTGAGATGTGGAAGCGGAAGGCTTGGACTCTGAGAGCGCGAATGCTAGCTTTCATACAGCAGACGACATACTATTGCACCTCGGAGGTGATAGAGCCTAACTGGCACGCTCTCATGGCTCGCGTGAATGGCGAGGAGCCCAGCAACGGGAGCAGAGGGCCCTGCGGGCCGGCGAAGGTGTCGAGGACTGTGGACGAGCTTATGGAGGACCATGTCGACTTTTTGGATACATGTCTCAAAGAGTGCATGCTTATGAACTCCAAACTCCTGAAGGTAAGTCAGCACTGATTGGTCTCTAACTCTACTATCGGCTATATTCTTGTATCCAATCCTAATAATGGTATCTAGATCCACAGCAAACTCACCTCAGTCTGCCACCTTTTCGCAACCTACACCTCAAGTCTCACTCGAACCCTCTTCGTCCTCCCGCCAACTCCATCTCAGTCCACCAGCACTGCAGTTCTCCTTAACAGCGCCGCTCACAAGACTTACCTATCCCAACTATACGGCACCCGCCCTATCCCTACCGAACAGACTGTTCCCGCTTCTTCAAAGAAACTCGATGATCTGTACGATATGCTGGGGAAGTACGAGCAGAACTTTGAGCACCATCTACGATTACTGCTGGATGCATTGGACTATTACGCCGCCACTGAGACGGTGGCGTTGGGAAGATTGTGTGCAGTGCTCGGCAGCGTAGTTGGTGCTAAAGAAGGTGAGGGTAGGGGCTTATGAATGTTTGATGTAGCTGGAGTTTGAGACCGGTTGCAGCGAACGCTGACGGTAGTAATGAGGGACGATGAATGCGGTGTTCGAGTCATATACCCCAACATCATGGGCATCGTGGTTTGTGTTCACAAGCTTGGTTTCATCGGTGCTTGCAAGTGTCTTCTCAGTCCTAAATGCTGAGCTATTGGATGATGTTCTGGCTACTGCTAAAGCCAATCTACGTACAATCAAGCCCCAGTTGCCTCCTTAAACGTTCAGGGACTGATTGCCCCGGAAGCTCCCGATATCGCGGTCCACGTGCCTAAACGCCTCCGCCTATCTCCGGGGCACTTCGACATCGAATTTACGAAATTATGTAGAAGGCCGTGAACGAGTCCACTCTCCCAGCGACAAAGCAGCAATGTTCGCTGTACCCGGCTGGTCGGTCAATCCATCTGCTCTCAAGACCCAGACGGAAGGGAAGTCAATCAAGGGCGGTGTCAATGGCCAAGCGAAGAAGTCAAAGAAGCGGAAACGTGGAAGTGATAAAGTCGAGGTCACGGGGGAGAATGTGGGGGAGCTTTATAGGAAATATGTTGAAGGTCAGGATGGGGAGATTGTGAAGAAGAGTGAGAGTGGGGTGGGGATTGGGGCGGTGAATGGAGGAGTGGAGAAGAGTAAGAAGAGTAGGAAACGAAAGAGGGATAGGGATGGTGCTGGTGAAGGTGGAGTGGGGAAGAGCAAAGTGGGCGAGGTTGTTAACGGGGCGAGTGGACATGAGAAGCCAGATGGTGAAAAGTTGGATCCTGTAGCGAATGGTGATCTGGAGGAGAGAAGCAAGAAGCGAAAGAAGCACAAGAAGGATAGCAATGCAGCTGAAACTAGGGAGGAAGCCAACTCTCTACCTGCTTCTATAAATGCGAGTATTCCGGAGAAAAAGAACAACATCTCAAAAGCTCAAGCTGCCAATGGCGACAAACGCTCTACTCCCAACCATGACACCAACAACCTCCGTCAAGCAAAACCCAAATCCATTGAAGAACGTCCTGAAAAAAAAGACAAGAAGGAGAAGAGCAGCTCTCATGCGCAACCCTCAACGCAATCGCCCTCCTCTCTCAAAACCCCAAAACCCACATCACCATCTCAACCTTCCACCAGCGCCCCGTCAAACCTAACGCCCCTCCAACAAAAAATGCACGCGAAACTCCTCTCAGCTCGTTTTCGTCACCTCAACCAGACGCTCTATACTACGGCCTCCACTTCCGCAGCCCAGCTCTTCTCCACAGACCCTGCGGCATATAGCACGTACCACACAGGTTTCCGGGCACAAGTCGCGCAGTGGCCATCCAATCCTATCGACGCATTCATCGCTGAATTCAAAGCACGCGCCCCTATCATCCACAAAGGTGTGAAAGGTGGAGGCAAGGGCGGGGCGGGCAAGGGCGGGGTTGGGATTGTAGATAGTAAGGAAGGGGTTAGGGAAGGCGACAACGACCCTCTCCCCCGCGACCCCAGGACGAAAACCTGTCGCGTCATCGACCTTGGCTGCGGCGACGCGAAATTGGCCGAGGCGTTGCAGGATCTGAGGAGTAAGGGGAAGGTTAAGGCTGTTAGTATTCGCAGTTTCGACCTCGCGAGGCCGGAGGGACGGAATGCTATGCTCGTGGAACGGGCGGATGTTACGGATTTGAGGACAGTGGACGGGAAGAAGGAATTGGGTGTTAGAGACGGTAGTGTGGATGTGGCAGTGTGTTGCCTCAGTCTTATGGGCACAAATTGGGTTAATGTTGTGGATGAGGTCGCTCGCTGTTTAGTCAGGGGCGGCGAGGCGTGGGTTGCGGAGGTGAGGAGTCGGTTTAGGGATAAAAAGGAGGTTGAGAAGATGAGGAAGGAGAGGGAAGGGGAGAAGAGCGCGAAGAAGAAAAAGCAGAAGGGGAAAGGGAAAGGGGGTGGTGAGGAGGAAGAGGATGAAGGGCCAGCGATCCTGGAGGAGATTGATGGAAGTGTGGTGGAGAGGGATAAGGACGATGTTGATGTGGCCGCTTTCGTGGAAGTGTGGAAGAGACGGGGCTTGGAGTTGAAGGGGACGCCGGATTTGGGGAATAAGATGTTTGTGAAGATGAAATTTGTGAAGGTTGGGCATCAGGCGCTGAGCAAGTCTATGGATGGTAGTCAAGGGAAGGATGGTGGAAAGTTGAAGTTCATTGAGAGGGGTGATGATGGTAAGGTGGATCCTGAGGAGGAAGGGAAGGTTCTGAAGCCTTGTGTTTATAAGACGAGGTGATGGATGGATGAAAGCTTGGTTGTGAAGGTGACTTTATCATCGCCATACCTGATTGTAATGGCGTGTCTAGCTCTTAAGCATATCGCAAGTCTAAGTAAAAGCAATAAAAACTTGATATACCCGTTACCGTCTTTGAGTCTTGCCCATGCCTCGCTTGCCAGAAAACTGCACACAAAATGTTAGCATCTTCGGATCCATGCAAATGATCACGACGAGCAGACTCACCAAATGCTTCGGCAGGGCAGCCGTAGTATGCCGATCCGCTTCTCCCTGCCTAGCCATCTTATTCATCCTCTGCTGACCCAGCTTCATCAATCTCTCGGCCTTATCCCTTGCCACCACCGTCTTCACGCCATCCTCTCTCCTGTTACTCTGACTCCTAACCATACTCTTCGCCCTCGCCGCTCTCTGCTTGCCCTCCGGCACATCCACATCCATAGCCTCCCCATCAACCTCCATCTCGCTCCCCCCCCTCTGCAGCGCCCTACCTCTCGACTGACTTCTCGCTCTAGCCGTAACAGCACTAGTATCATACCCTAACCTATCTAGCGAATCCTCCATAACACTCAACTTCTTCGGCATCTTCGCCCTAGGAATCAACGCCCGATTCTTCAAACTCTTCCTCATCTTCGCCTCCGTCCGAATCTCATCCTGCTTCCTCCTGATCGCCTCGGCTTTCATGCGCAGATCAACTGTATGCGCATCCTCCACCTCTTCATCACTGTCATAGAACCCTTTTGCCTGCAAGTTTTCCTCTTCTGCTTCCAATGCTTCGAGTCTCTGGTCGATATCTGCGTCGATGAAATCGGCTACGTTCTTTCCGTTCAGGAATTCGGGCACGCGATCTTCTTTCCACTCGTCGGAGTCGAGCTTGTAGTCGTCGCGGAGGTTGACGTTGAAGACGCCCGCGCCGCCGTTCTCTTCTTCGATTTCTCGGGCTGTGCGAGGGCGGAATGGGTCTTCACTGTTGAATTGGCGCTTGGTTTTTACGGCGTCTGGGATGTATGGTTCGCGGAGGACGCCGCCCAAAGGCTGCGCTACGTGGATCCTGTTGAGCACGTTGCCGAGACGGCCGCCTGGCTCGCCGGAGCTGTTGGTGCCGGATTGTAGCTTTTGGGCGACGCGGTCAGCGATTAGGCGTTCGCAGGCGGCGTTCTTTACTTCGGTTATGCCTTCGGTTGTGGTGCAGGAGAGTTGGAGAAGCTCGACGCTTCCGGATTGGAGGATGCTGTCAAGTTGTGCTTTTGTTTCTGGGTCGAGGTCTTCGGGCTTGCAGAGGTCGATTTTGTTGATGACGATTAGGACGAGCTTGTTGGCGAAGAGCGGTTTTATGCTCTGGAAGAGTTGGATTTGAGAGGTGACGGTGTAGCCGCATTGTTCGGAAAGGTCCATGAAATAGAGGATGGCGGAGCGGAGGTGGGCAATGGCGGTGATAGATTGCATCTCGATTGTATTCATCTCTTCGAGTGGGTGATCGAGGATTCCAGGGGTGTCTATAGCCTGGAAGCGGAGATACTTGTAGTCGAAGTGACCGACGAATAGTGACTTCGTTGTGAAGGCATACGGTTGCACGTCTACATCTGCTCTTGTGATGCTCCTGAGAAAGCTTGACTTCCCAACGTTGGGATAGCCACATATCAGCAGCGTCCTGGTGTTTGGGTCGATTGAGGGGAGACGCCCCAGATGCTGTCGCACTTGCTCAAGGTATACGAGCGGATCTTTGAGGCGGCGACATATGGTTGCCATCCGTCCAAGGGCGGCACGCTTGAGTGTTTTGCATTGGTAGAGGGAAGGGGCGTATTTGAGGAGGCGGACATAGTCTCTCGAGACGGTCTCTATTAGGTGCTTTGCTGTGGACAGCTGCCCGAGCGCTATCCTGAAGTGGTCGGCATCGTATAGAGTATTCAGTAGATCCTTGTCTGTTGCGAGGGATTAGAGGCTGAAGCTCATGAAGGACCTTTTGAGGAGCCTACGGAAAGGATGTATGTCCTGAAGGCGGGGAAAGCCTTCGAGGATTGCTCCTAGCTTCTCGGAAAAGGTCTCTTGTGTGAATTTGACTTTTCGTGTATAGAAGCCTATAGTGCATTAGAAATGCTGTTGCAGGTGAGCATGTGGATTTGCGCACCGCGTATCCTACTGATCTTGAATCCAGGTCTGATTTGAGTAGGGAGGCGTCGTTGTGTGCGACTTAGAACGACATCAAGAAATTCTTGGCTGGATGGTACAGGAGCTATATCCTTCCAAGTAGTCTTCATGGCTGCTGAGTTGGTCGTGCTTTGCTTGAGGCCTCCACATACATGGATACTCTAACCTTTGTAGTGGGCAAGATTTTGTTGCGGTCCAAGTGAGTTGGGCAATTTTACGCGAAGTCAGCATTAGCGCCATTCGCCTAGAAAGGAGCCACATCAACATAAATATGTGAGCATCGCAAAGCAGAAGGACATTTGCATGTGACCTATATACTTCTGTCTAAACAGCCTAGAGACTCGTTGTGTCGTCACGTCACAGCGTCGCAGCATGTTCGTCTTCACGTTACATACTTCATGTCGTTCTCATCGTTCCCTGCCAAAAATCGTGCTTGTTCACAAAAGTTTATATAATCAAATAAGCAAATTTGCTGCACCGCATACGACCTGCCCAACGTCCTTAGTAGAATATGACTCGGTTGGCCCCTGAGTTTTCTATGAGAGGCCCACACGTTGGCCCACGCAGGCCCACTCGTATGTTTAGCTGTGTTATCTCGAGAAATTTTTGGGTTTTCAGGATGTTGAGTTCGATCCTGACAACCTCTGAGTCTTTTATTCAATGCATCATCAAGTCATCTTAGGGATGAACCTTCCGTCCGTGATATTTCTTTCTAGACAAATTTGATCACCGATTGCTGGCTCCGGGAAATGCCTCCAATATTCGGTTTCGTCCGCAATCAATGTGTCTTTCAATCAGTGTCTGTCTTCGAATTTTTGGCAAAAACCCCGCTGATTGCCCGCAACCTTTTTTTTCTTTGCTGACACTTCATGAATGAACCACTTCCAATAGTCGCCTCTGATTGACCACGTGCTCAGCAAGAAAAGCCGTTGTACGTACCCGAGTGTCCCTGGTACCACCTTCGGCCTCTCGAAACGCTCATTCATCCTGAACTGCAGGTCTAATCTTCGAAACGGTAGGACCAATGTCGCTTGAAACCGTCGAAATTTCAGATTATGTAATTTATGCACAGTCCCAATGGAAGTTTTGGCGTTTCAGCTCCGACAACATTATGTTTCGGCACGAGAGTGCCGATTGCAGTCGCCGCTCGTTAGTGGAACACCAATGCCGTGGATCGTATCATTCTCTAGATTGCTTCAAAAACGCGACAGGTGTTTGCGAGGTACCAAGATGCTTGATATGTCACCGCTGCCTAAGGGAAATCGAGAGACACCGGAAGCAGTGGGAGGAAGGACGTTATGTACTCTGCGATTGAGATTCAGTAGTCGAATGATAATGGCCGACGAACCATGAATGAAGTGAATGAGAATGAAAACTGTGAATGTATCTTAAGTGATAAATGAGAGCAAAGTGAATTGTAGATCTTCAAGGCAGGTAGAGCCCATGACTCACCCCTCATACCTATCCAAAGACATAATTCTCCTTTCCTGCTGTCCGAAAACAGCCACCACCTAGAATGTGTCAGACTTCGCAGCATCCTATGTGCTCTCATTGCCATTTCGAAAACTCCATTTAGCCTGACATAGGCAGCTCTGAAACGACAGCACTTGGTCTTCTCCACTCAAGTAAAAATTTCTATGTCAACTGGTATCGCACTGCTCCATTCGCGAACAGTATCTAATCAAAATACTGCTGGCTTGACTAACAGCCCACGATGGAGGGAGGCAGGGCGAGTACCAGTTGTAAATCATTCCCGGCCCAAGCATGGGTCAACTTTCATCCGTATTCCTCGTATAAAAACGAGACATTAAAGCAAATCCTTCAATCGCGCGGGTTGAAGCGCAGTGGAAACAAGGCAGACATGCTGTGTCGCCTCAGGGATTACGATCATGCGCAGTCAGTTCACCCTTGCTATGATCAGAGGCGGTAATACAAAGCTGGTTACTCTGACAGTATCACGTAGTCCCTTTCGGTTTCTCGAATTACCGCCCGAATTTCGCAACAAAATCTTTTGTATTCGCGGCCGAGCGTGATTGTGAGATGGGGCGTGGCGACCGTCTCTCGAGAGCATCATTCATGTGCGACTTCCTCTTCGATGACAGATTTATGCGCCCAAGCATAGGCATTCAGCAGATGCCTCTTGTGCGCGCTTGCCGCCAGACTCGACAGGAGGGATTGGCTATATTTTATCAACACCATACCTTCGAATTTGGAACGAGGGCACCGAATTATCTTCTCAATCGTATCAATTGCTGGCTGGACAGGTTATCCTCGCCTTTGCGCAACCAGATCACATCCATCAGCATAATCCTAGTGGATATTGAAATGATGGTTGAATCATACCTAACCCGCTTTTACTCGCTACTGCCTGACAAAGTACGACTGACTCTTTCATCAGCAAAGTCCGGGGCTTTCATGGATCTGAAGCTGGTTGGCAGAATACTGTCACGGGTACTCGCCGACCGAACCATTGTCCTACGTGTCCTGCCAGCTTCGAGTGGTGAATGGCTCGAATATGCAGCCACGGCGAATGATGAGCAGCTTTCAGTTCCCTATTCAAGTTCAAGCAGTAATCATTGGGAGCAGATCGTGGTCTTGCCGAAAACATCCGTTAAACCCACTTGAGGTCAGGCTATCAGTCATCCCTCGGAATTCAAACGAAAATATCATAGCATTGCTTTTCGCACTGTGCTGCTTTTACAGAAGGCGAGAACCAGGTCTCGCAACGAATACTATGTTAGCATTTCCACCAATGTTTGATTGGATATCACTGATTAAATGTGACAGCGTGCACAAGATTTCCTTGCTCGTTATCACGTCGCATGCTGTGTCCTGCATCGCATATTGGACAGGAAATGGCCTCTCTTCCTAACCTTATCCTGTCAAGACGCCTTGTGAACCGTCGACAGTCCGAATTCCATGATTGCATCAGCTCTAAATGCTTATTACACCGACGCATAAACTTCATTGGTGTGAGACCGGAGTAGCAGGGATCTATTGAGGTAATGAGACGCTGAATTCACCCAGTTGCTGGTTGGGTAGAGCGAAGGTGGAGCAACCACGAGACTCAGCACAGAAGGATTTCACACTTTAGCGATGTTTTGCTGCTGTTATCAAATTCCGAAAAAGGTGCCAAGTGCCACAACCATTGTCGACTCTCGTGATAGGTTCCCACAGGGCTCAATAACAGTCCAGTGACGTGATTGGTGCTCTAATCTCTGTGCGCTACTTGCCGGACGTTATTTGGCATTTTGTGAAGTTGAATCCGAGGCTTACTCCTACCTCGTTCGTCTCCTAAGGTTATGATCCTGGAGCAACCGGCGCCGGGTCATTACAGAAGACCTGACGAGGGGCTTGTATCATGTGATCCTTTCTCTCTTAGGACACTGCGCTTCAAGAGGTTCACTGCCGCTTGCGGCATATTCGAATGTGCATTCATGTCAATAATTCATCCCTTATCCGTGGTCACTCATACTCCCCCCAACACTCCTCCCGAAATCCCTCGGTCAATTTCTCGTCCCTCCCATAGCCCTGCTGTACCCATCCCACGAACCCCCTATCAAGGACAAAGACCTCTTGTTCCCCCTCGCCTTGCTCCTCATTCTTTACCACCACTTCCTCTTCACCCCCATCAACCCCCGTATCAACAACCTTCTTTTCCCTCTTATCACCAACGCCACCCAACTCCCCCTTCTCCTTCCTCCGCTCCCGTTCCCTCAAATACCTCAACGCAGCCCCAGGCCCGCGCTGCTGAGATAACGCGCAATGAAACACAACAGCCTCCTTATCCGCCAGTTTCCTTACGAGTTCTGGGATCTTGTGGTCAAGTGTATTGGTAGGCGCATGGATCGAGTCGCGGATATGCCCGCCTATGTAGTCGTCGTCGCGGACGTCGACGACCGCCACTGTGGGAGCTTTGGCTTGGGAGAGGAGCAGGGTGCGGAGGTTGGGGGCGGAGATACGGCCGAGGGTTGCTATTGAGGGGGCCGTGGTAGTGGAAGTGGACATTTTGAGATTTCTGGGGAGCCAATTGGTGGGTGTGAGGGGGAGTGGGCGCATAGGACTGTTGGGAGGCTTGAAAGTAAGGTGGAGGAAGAGGGATGAGGGATGACTAAGCTTTAGAAAAGGGGCTATGTGGCGCATATTGATATTTGGGAATATGTAAAGAGTCTGGCTCTCCTTCGTAGAGGTCAAAGCAGTTACAGGCATCGGTCAAAGTCGTTTGTGGCTAGCTATTCTAGGTCTATGAGCAGTGTTGTACCGTACTATCCCGCGAAGCAATCATTTGAGATTCTGCCCGACACAGATCGCCGCTATTGGGACGTCGCTCGTAGATATACTTGTCATTAGTTGTTGAGATAGTTTCGTATAGCGCCTGCGCAAAAGTGTCAGTGAACATGTCTTGCTCCTTGGTAGAAGCTAAGCATTCTCTACGAACCTTGCAATTTCGTTGCCCCTTCTCCAAGCATGCTTGTAAGATTCTCCAGATCATCACCAGCGGTAACACCAAATTTTCGCACAAAATCCTTAGCCGCAGTCTCAAGATCTCCGTAGTTGCCATCTCCGCCTTCAGGAACATCATCTTCGGGACGGCCAAAGTACGCGTTGCTGGAGATGGATGTGGCGCCTTCGAAGCCTTGCAGGCGACCCTTGGCCTCAGCTTGAGCATTTGGATCAAAGTTGTTGCGTCCGAAAAATTCATCGCTCGATATGCCTTTCTGAGTGCCGAATTTTTGACGAGCGTAGCGCTCATCATCACCATCTAGCGTAACTGTTAGTAAGAACAGAGAGTGGTCGACACAGAATCATACCGTTTGCGACTCCTCTGGTGTTGCCTACAGCGCCGAATCCCATCTTCTTCGGCGCCGCGGCCGCAGGCTTGCTGGTGCCAACTTGACCAAACCCGAGCCGTCCCATACCCATGCCTAGACGCTCCATTTCACTCTTCGTTCGTTCATGCCCTTTCCCTGAGGTACCGCTAGGCCTCGCAGGATTCACAGGCGTAGGTGCTGCCATCTTAGTCTTCTCGCTGACGCTTGCTGACCTGACTTTGCTTTGGGCTTCAGCCGCTTCAGCTTCGGGGTCATAGCCAAGCTTAGCTATTCGCTCGGCTTCTTCTTTAGCTTTGCGCTCAGCTTCTTCGAAGTCGACGACCTCCCCTCCGCCAACCTTCTTCGCTCCAAGTTTTTGCCCTTTCTTTGCGCCGAGAATGTTTGTTTTCCTCGGCCCCGTAGAGGTTGTGGGTTTGCGGATAGCAGTAGAAGGGACTGCCCGTTGGGTTGCATCTTGCCCTTCGTTATCCTTACTACCTAGAGGCGATTTAGATCTGGACTGTGCGTTGCCATTGGCGTTAGCATTCAGGAAAGGTGAGGCTGTTCTACCGATTGGCGGCGTTTGTGTTCTTGAGGGTGGATTTGAAGGGCGTTTGATGGTTGGCTTGTCCCATGAGGAGAAGAAATCATCACTGCCTTCTGGTGTAGTTGACTCTTCTGCGGGTGTGGAGATTACAATATCGCTGATAACGACTTCTTCAGGGGATCTGAAAGATCATTTAGTCTCGCAAACGTGTGTCTACGGCACCAGGGCATACTCTTTGGCATCTGCTGCTGCTCTTCTCTTAAGCTCGTCTTTATATTTTGTTGCGGTATTTGAGGTGTACTTTGTCTTCGGATCCTTGCTCGCAAGAGCGGCGGTACCGCCATGAGACTGAAAGTACTTGGTCGCAGACTCATTGCCCCCCACCTTCATTATTCGTAATTGGTCCCATTGCCATTCTGCCAGATAGTTAATCTACTAGCGAGCTAGTTGCGAAGTCGTCAGACGTACGATCGAGGTTCGTAGATCTCACAAAAGAGATGTGGACACCTAGGTTGCGATGGTTGGAGGAGCAATCAAGGCAGAGGTAGATGCCATATGGAACAGATGACCAGGTAGGATTCTTGGTACCACAGTCGAAGCATACCTAAATGTCTTGTGTAAGTGCGCAGTACTGAGTAAGAGGAGAAAAAGGACCCACTTTGTTGGCAGGTTTGGACTTGAGCTTCTCGAAGACTTTCTGGGACTGCGCTTTCGTCGCAAGGGCCATGGTACAATTGAGTCGTGAAAGCGAAGCGGTCGAGAAGATATATTTCTGCTCTCGTCGGCCGCCTACTTGCTGTGCACTGCGCTCAGGGATGCCTTGATGTCGTGAAAGAAAATAATAACCTTCGTATCTGGACAGCAAGGGGCCGTCTCGCTACTATTGAAGTATGCGCATTCTCAGTATGAAAGCTACGCATCCTCAATCTCCATGAGCTTTGTTTCGACTACTCCAGGGCCCTTCCACTACCATCAACGTACTACGATCATTTTAGCATTTGAACGATTTCGGATGGCGGTGCTGAGCAATGACTTTACTCAAGCCAGCTGGTTATTGGAAGTTCCAATACAAGACATTCTCCAGAGCGCGCACCGGTAGCACGCCTACTGCTTGTGCTACGTCAAATGCCTGCCTACTTCGCCCTCCAGTCAGCGCAAGATATTATGCTTCTCGGTCAAGAAAACAAGTCACTGTATTCAATGATGATGGCAGCACTTCATGGAAGAACTTGACAGTTGGAGAAAAGGCGGCGAGAACAGCCCAGCAAGCGGGCAATGCAAGTATTATTGCATGCGGTGTTATTGGCCTCGTGAGTTCGAGCCAGGCTAGACTGTAGCAAATGTCCTCAACTGACTCAAACGAGGTCATTGTAATCTACTTGATGAAAGATGAGGTATTCGGATCCGATAGCAAGACTCGACATTTCAATCGCGCCGTGAACCGTATTCGAGCGGATCCCAAAGCATTAGAACTGCTTGGTTCTAGAAAGACAATTAGGGCTTACGGTGAACCAACGTCGAGCAAGTGGCCAGTGGCAAGACCTATAGCTAGCAACACTTCGAAAGACTCATCAGGTATGGAGCACCTGCGCATGCACTTCAACGTCGAAGGCTCTGAACGTAAGGGAGTTGTCCAAATACATATGGTCAAGGGCCCTGGACACCCCGACTACGATTATAGACTTTTGGCTTTAGACGTCCCCGGGTATCCCAGATATTGCCTAGAAGACGCGTCTACTGTTGCTGCACAAGGCAAGAAAGCGGCGGGTGTCAGAATGCTGGGCGTTCAGTGGAGATGACCGGCCAGATCAGGGCTGGCAAGCCTCAAACTTTGAAGTGTGAGGGCGACGGTGCCCTTGTTCACTGTCTTACAACAAGGGGGTTGTTTGATAGTTGTCTCTCAAACCACATGTGATCACTGAAGTCTGAGTCCTCAGGGCAATGGTTACAACCGCCTTTGACCGGATGGCAAACGCCATGGACTAGACGCTCACGAAACAGGCCCTTGGGCTGGGGCGACCGTTTTCAAGTAGTTTCTAAGAAAGCTCTGGGGCTGCTGTCTCATTTGCCTTCCCGAACCCTCTGGCAGTCGCCCATAGCTTGTGGGATGCGATTTGCCCGTGATTACACTAGCCGCATAGGGTGTTCTACCTGTATGAAAGGATGTGAGATTCACCATGCGAACAAATGCGAGGCGCTATTCAAAAATATCTCCGAAGGGATGGATGGTGGTACAAACCTCAAACATCCTTTGTCCATCGCCAGAACCGAGAATCGGAACAATAGAGAAAGGAGATTTGTTCCCTTGAGCTTATTCCTCAATAAAGGATGCTTTCTCCTCCACGCAACGGAGACCCCTGGCGCGCTGGGTACATATACCCACTGCAAATTCTTATGGAGTTATTGTTGAGTCTGTGATTTCGGCAACTTCTCATTCTTTCATTTCCAATTACACTCCTTTTTCGAAAAGATGCTGAGCGTCTATCTCAATCTTTTGAGGCGACTCCGGAAGTTGCCTCTGCTTGCGACTCTGCTTCTATTCTCTGCCTTCGTCATGTCTTTTCTGTGTATTCTTGCAGGCAGACACACAGGCCAATTGGAATATATGAACATCTTGACTGTAAGCGTGGTTTCCTAAACGCGGATTCGAAGCTGACTCGTTCCAGGTCAACACCTCTTCCATTGGGCAGTTGAGCACGGGTATGAAACTTTCTACACGAGCTGTGGATGTCAATCAAGCCGCCAACAAAGCGAAAGACGCTGCTAAGGGCGCCACAGATAAAGGAAAGGATTCTGCAAAGAAGGAAGCCAATAAAGCTGTCAAGGCAGGGGCAAAGCAACTTGGTATCAAGGAATGGTACAGCTTCCACTTGACAGCGCACTGCGAGGGCGACTATGACCCAGTACCAAAGAAAAAGGTGACTAAATGCACCAAGTCCGGATTTCTCACCTCTATCGATCCTGCTGGAAACATGGCTCCAGCACTGCAAGCCAAGGACAAGGACAAGAAAGAAAAAGATAAGAACAATAAGGATAAGAAGAGTGAAGACAAGAGCCCTACTGAAAACCTTGGCTGGACAAAAGTCCTGACCGACTTGATCAAAGGTGCTGACTTGTTCTTCCACATCGTCCTGGTCTTCGATATCTGTGGCCTAATAATGCTCTTTGTGACAATGCTCATGACCGGCTTGGGCATCATGGCCCAGCCAGGATGGAAATTCCTCAACTTCAAGTTCTATATCAATATGGTAAGTTCAGAACAGATCCCAATTGATTCAAACTAACCAAGCGTTATGTACAGACTCCCACTATATTTTTTCTTTCAGCTACCCTTATCCACAGTTTCACCATATACAGGGTCCGCGACATTATTACTGCGGGCGGAAGTCTTATTAACGTGAAGGCTACTGTTGGTACAACGTTCATTACCATTTCATGGGTCATTACGGCCATCTGCTTCACGACTACTCTGCTATCCTGGTGGGAGCTGAGACGACTATTAAGAGAAGCGGCGAAGTATCAAGTATAAGGATCCGGATGGACTGATTCGTGTAGAGTATGCAAAATAAGAAACTGCATGCTGGTTGCACCGTTGAGAATCTACGTGCGTCTGAGGCTCCTGGAACCTTGACTCAAAAGCATGTGGTGAAGGTTTGGATTTTTGGGGCTAAAGGGCTCATAGAGAACAAAGACACATCAGAGACGGATGTGTAACGCGTGCTTTGACTAGATGCACATTTGAGACAAGCACTCCCACTTTACATGACACTCATCAGCCTTTTCAAAGGCCTGCCTAACCCACTAAAGAGGCTCCAGACCAGCGTAACAATCAGGCAGAAAAACAAGATGAAACACCTACGGAGCATCAGCAGGCTTCTTTGTGATGGAAAGTCTATACATAATGCCCTATCTGTCGGCTTGCTCATCCATTTCATCTCTTCATCTGTCTACATTTGACAAATTACTCCTTACACAGCCTTCAGAAGATGCACGAACGCAAGATCGCTGGCGCGATATGGCTATTTGTGGCACCTTTGATGGCCATCCTGTTTTCCCTCGTATGCATCTTGGCAGGTTCCAGAGACTCGGTCAGCAAGCAAACTTACATGATCACGGCGCGTACTTGACAATGATACCAAGTTCAATCCAATCGCTGACGATTCTCAGCTTAATACTTCCCTGATACATTTTCCGGAGATGGATAACCCGACAGATGAAGCTGCAAAAACTCTGAAAGCTGCCACGAACAAGGTCACTAGAGGCATCGGGGATGACATTAAGGACGGAGCCCAGGAGACATCTGACCGACTGCAGCAGAAGGGCGTCAGTTCTATAGCCAAAGCGATGAACATCTCAGACTTTTACACCGGACATATGCTCAGCTTCTGTGAAGGCAACTTCTACCCACGTCCAACGCCAAATATTTCTACCACTGTTCATAAGAATGTCACAAAATGCTCGAAAAAGGACGCTTTCTTCCATTTTAGCATAGCCAAGGACATTGAGTCCGAGTTGTTACCTGGGCTCAACTTGACGAAATTTTGGCCGGCACCAATACAAGATAAAGTCAAATATTTCAGTGGCATGTGGATAGCCATGTTCGGGTTTTACTGCCTCGCTACCATATGGGTCTTCCTTATCTGGGTTGGAGCTATTGGGCTTTTCTTCTGGACCTACCACAAAAAACATGGACTCGATGAGGCTTTGACCGCATACATAAACCTCGACAAACTGTTTGGCAAGTCTCCCAGTTCTGGGTGGGCACTCGTGGTACCTTACGTGGTGAGCCACCTCTTACCTGTCCTTCGAGGGTCGGTCTGTCAGGACAACGCCCCGCCAATTTTTCCTTCACCCTTTGTCTTAGGGGGCATTTAGGGGAAAGGTCCCAGAAGAGATGCCTTACATCGGCCGCGGACAAGGGTTTTTTTGGCGCGCAAAATATGGCCGGGCAATGTCCTGACAGACCAACCCTCGCTTTTCTTTTGTGATGCAAGGCTCTGACTGGAAAAAGCTTGCTTCCTTCTTCCACTTGCTGGCAACCATCTTCGCCACATTGATTGTGGTAACACTGAAGAAGACTATCGACCGCCTTGGCAACGGGTTCAACATCCATGCGTATCAGGGAGCGACCTTTCTAGGACTGATCTGGTCGGCAACGATCCTCATACTTCTTCAGAACCTCCAATTCCACAAGGTTCGCAAGCGTCTCCCACTGATCGGAGACAAAGGCTCCGGAAGGCGAGCATCTACGTACGCGATCTCCAGGCCAGTTAGCTTGCAGAGATCGGTGTCTGACAATGGTTCAGAAGCACGCGCGCATAGCGCCACCTCGTCGCCCGTCCAAGAAAAAAAGGATATAGGTTCGCTAACGTCTGCTCAACCAGGAAGAAGTCGAAGTTCTTCACCTAGGCTGTCCGTGCATGAGGAGTCTGGAGACATGGGACTTGGAAAGCGGGAGCAAGAAGAGGATCATGAGCGTCGACCCTCTGTCTGAGTGAAGGACATCCAGCGGTGAAGGGTTAATTTTTGTATTCTAGAGCTGCAGCACGTTCTTTAGCCTCTCTTTAATGTTGTTCATTGCATTAGTGCTCTCTCTCTACTTGGCACTGTTATGGCTTTCTTGAGGCTGAATGCGGGAACTGCGGGGACAAAAGTTCCGGGACTTCGCTGTCAGCGGCCCCACTTTCCAACTTCAATTCACTTTCTCATTGTTACATGACCTCACTCCAACGCTCTCACCGCAACATCCTTCCTTCACTCCGGCTTTACAATAAGTGAAAATACTTAGGTTATAGCAGCTTCATCCCATCAACTATTGTTACCTGTCATAATGGCTCCCAAAGCAGTTCATTTTGGTGGAGGAAACATTGGCCGTGGCTTTGTGGCTGAGAAGCTGTGCTTGTCAGGATTCGAAGTAAGCAGCTCAGAAATGGGATACCCTGAACACACAAGCTGATCGTTTCTGTGCAGGTCGTTTTTCTCGATGTCGTCGACAAGCTCATCGAGCAGCTCCAGAGTACACCCTCATTCACTGTCACGACGATAGGAACAGAAGGCGAGAAGTCCGAGACCATCAACAACTACAGGGCACTGAACACCAAGACACACGAGAAAGAAGCCATCGATGAGATTGCTGCAGCTGATCTGGTGAGGAGTGGGTCCGAAGAACATATACAATGGCCCTGTGCTGAACCATCAATGTAGGTCACATGTGCCGTTGGCCCGAACATCTTGAAATTCATCGCTCCTGTCATTGGCAAGGCCATAGACAAACGCACAGAAAAGACGCCCCTTGCAGTCATTGCCTGTGAGAACATGATCGGTGCTACAGACACGCTCGCAGGCTTTATCAAAGACAGCAAGAACACTCCTCAGGACCGTCTCGCTTCAATAAATGACCGTGCTCGATTCGCTAATTCGGCAATTGACCGTATTGTACCAGGTCAAGATCCCAATGCAGGCCTCAACGTTAGGATTGAGAGCTTCTACGAATGGGTCGTAGACAGGACCCCATTTTCACCATTTGAGCCACCAAAGGTCGAGGCGATCAAATACGTTGATGACTTGGTGCCATACATTGAGCGTAAGCTCTTCACTGTCAACACAGGTCACGCTACTGCGGCGTACTACGGAAAAGCTTTAGGAAAGAAGACCATTGCCGAAGCACTAGATGATAAGAAGATCAACGACGCTGTGCGCGATGTTCTTGGCGAGACCAGCCACTTGATTGTCAGCAGGCACGGTATCTCTACGCAAGAACAGAAGGACTACGTAGAAAAGATCGTCAAGCGCATTTCGAATCCCTTGTTGGAAGACTACGTCGAGCGCGTGGGCCGAGCACCATTACGGAAGTTAGGACGACAAGAACGCTTCATCGGACCTGCTCAGCCATTAGCTGAACAAGGTGCTAAGATCAGTGGACTTTTAGGTGCTATAGAGCAAACTTTCGCGTTTGTGGATGTCGAGGGTGACGATGAGAGCGCTGAGCTAGGGAAGAAGCTCAAGAGTCAGGACGCTGAGACTGTTGTCAAGGATGTCTGCGGACTTAGCTCAACTGATAAGCTGTTTGGTGAAGTGGTCAAGATCGTGGAGAAAGTACAGAAGAAGTGAATATGGCCTCTGAGCAGCGTTTCAGCGCATGGACTTAGCAAAAAGCATGGTGTACTTCAAACGGTAAGTGAGAAGCTTTTGGAACGGCTTTTCTTGCCCTAAATTGAACGTTGCACCCCAATCCACATACTGGCTCTACCTGCCCAACACTTTCCAGGCGCACATGTGACAAGTGTCGTTTTTACACAGTTTGCCCCGCTTCACCGCTTCGTAACGGCGGGCCCGTCGCCCCTTCCCTTTTTTCACAGTGTTTTCCCCCAACTCCTTCTCCCTACACAACTATCTCCCCACTTTCATTTTGCAACTCCGACCATTGTCTCTCGTTCAATGTGCAGACTATTTGCGATGCAAATTGGTATAGGTCAACAATGGATGACCTTTCAGCGAGCAGTGGAGTAACAGTGAACATGGACAGTGAGGTATCGAGTGTTGTTGTCGTCGATCCAAAGCACTTCATCGCCGAGGTTTGGAAGGACACCAACCGTCAAGAGGACTACTACTCGTATGGAAGGTTCCTTAACCTCATGATTGACCGCCTTTGTCGCAATCAAAGCAATGACACCGAGATTGTTCAACTTTTTCAACTCATTACAACAGACATTGATTGGAAATTCATGACTCGCGCCTTGCGTCTTCTGCCTGATCTTGATGGGCCATGGTAAGCCTCCCACAATCTCGAATCACGCTTGAGTGTACTGAAAAATCACAGCACCGACGAAGAATCCTACCCACAAATGGCGAAATTATGCAAGCTCCTTCGACCTAAGGTTCTGGAACGTCGACAGCAAGCTCATGAGCCACGCTATCCTAGAGGTTTGCCAGATAGTAACGAAATTTGCCTTAGTCCAGAGAAGGTCAGGCTCCAAATGAAGTATATGTTTGGAGTAACAGAGGAAAATCGCCTCAATGCGAAGCAGCTAAGTCTATTCCGATCACACTTGCTGATGAGTTACCCAAATCCAGGTATGCAGTTGAAAGATCCTTTGAGCGCTTGAGAATCACAAGCTTACTATCTGAAATGAAGCTCATGAACACACTAAGAAAGAGCGTGCAATAGACGGTCAGGATGTCGCCTATGACCACCAAGGGTTTCCGATTGACCTGCGTCTACCTAAACCTCCGCAGGTCCAGTTCAACCACTGCTCAAGTGCTCAAGCTAGCAACGTCACAGCTCTGTCATCCACCGCCAGTGTTGCTCTTGCGAATGCAAATGAGGTGGACGAGAAGAAGGCCAAACCTGCCGATGAGACTATATTCAAACGGATCCACATCACCAACATACCTGACAAGGCAGGCCAAATAGAGCACAAACCAGTTTCAGGTAGTCCAGCTGCGCTTCTGAAGATTCGAAAGCTCTCCCCAAGGGAAGGCCATGCTCCGCCAGCCCTCAAAAGTCCACCGCCGACAGCCGACAACGTTCCGCCTCACCATTTACTAGTCGAACAAGAGAGTAGTGATGACACAGAAGAATCGCGTGCTAAATATGCTGCGCCATTACCAAGTCCAAAAATTGTAAATCCGCCCCCTGGCTTTGGACCTGGGCCATCAAGAGCCGTGCCTGTAACAACGGACAATGAGGAATCAACCAAGACACCAATGAACTCACGTGAGTCACGTGTAAACCTGAATGAGACCACCGCTGACAAAGCGAGATGATCTCAGCTTCGAGCTACGTAAAGCAAAGCATAACGCGGAAGCCAACAGAGTCATCCCTGTCAACAAGCCTATCAAATCAGAAGACACTGCAGTTGATCCCGCAGACATGTCAGATCCAGACCCAGACGACCCATTCACAGAAAGAAACCTCGCGCACTACAACCATGCCGAAAGGCTCAAAAGAAGATTCTAACGTTGCGTCGGTTCCTAGGATTGGGCCCGCGGTACGGAACGGGACTATCACGCAAAAACCACCTAGTATACAATATGAAGGCGCTAGGAAGAACGAAAATGTACAGCAGCATGCGCCTAGAGTGGAGCCTGATGATGCGTGGAATACTTACTTTCCATCAATAAAAGCAAGTATTGGGCGACATGAATTGAGGTGGGATACTATGAATTCAGAGAACGCTCGCTATTATATGGGACGTCAAGAGCCAGGACCAGTGAGTAGTTTCTGAAGCTTATGGTAGTGCAAGGCTTGCTAACTTAGATGGATGTTCAGGGGGCTGCTCCTTCGGAGAACTGTCATATGGGCTTCGAGCCTGAAGAGAACGCATGGTATTGGCTAGTCAAGTACGCTCGGTATACAAGCTCTAGGAGGTGGTGAGCTTTATAATCACGGGGTATTCTGCATGCATAGAGCATCAATAATGTCTAATACAAATGTCTAATTCAAGAATCCTCATTATTTGTTCCTGGTTTCCCGACCCCTTTTTCATGCGTCCGCTTGATAGAGCCTAGCGTCAGGGCTGTACGCTGCTATCAACCTCGGCGTTGGACCTCCATCCCTTTTCTTCTCCTCACCATCATGTAATCCCTCAATTGAGGCCTTCACTAGGTCAGCAACATCCGTTTGAAATCTTCTCGCACCCCTTCCCACGGGACCATCATGCCGCCCCTTCCACAGCCCCAGTTTCAACCCCCACCACCACCAACATCATCCACCCTCCTCACCTTCCCCACCCCCCAAATCCTCCTCATAATCCTTAATCGGCCCCGCCAACTTAACTGCATCAACATCGCCGGCCACCATGAACTCCACGCCATCTTTACCTGGTTCGACAACGAACCCTCCCTCCGCGTCGCCATCATCACCGGTGCCGGAAGAGCGTTCTGCGCCGGCATGGATCTGAAAGAGGCGCTCGCCAATTCCGCCCAGCAAGAAGTTTCCTCTGCCGCAGCGCCATCCAGTGAGGGCCAGGCCCAACAGCGTCACGGTCTGCCACGGAGTGGGTTCGGAGGACTGTCGCGCCGCCGCGGCAAGAAACCTGTCATTGCGGCTGTGAATGGATTGGCGCATGGGGGTGGCTGCGAGATGGTTACGAATGCTGATATTGTCCTTGCGAGTCCGCAGGCGACGTTTGCGTTTCCGGAGGTCAAGAGGGGTGTGGCGGCGATTGCGGGGGCGTTGCCGAGGTTGTCGAGGGTCGTTGGGAGGCAGAGGGCTATGGAGATGGTGCTGTTGGGGAGGACGGTGGGGGTGGAGGAGGCGAGGGGGTGGGGGCTGGTTAATGCGGTTGCTGGAGGGGCTGAGGGGCGTGGAGAGGGGAAAGGAAAGGATGGGGGGAAAGGAAAAGGGGTTGTGGACACGGCGATCGAGTGGGCGAGGGAGATCGCGGAGGTGAGCCCGGATAGTGTTGTCGTTAGTAAGGAGGGCGTGCAGAGTTCGTGGGACGGGTATGGGGTGGAGGAGGCGACTGAACGGTTGGAGAAGGGGGTTTATCGAGAGTTAGTGGAAGGGGAGAATTATAGGGAGGGCTTGAGGGCGTTTGTTGAGAAGAGGAGTCCAAGGTGGAGGGATAGTAAGCTGTAGTATATGCGAGACAAAGTCATGAGGGTTAGGGGAGGGTCTAATGTAGGGAATGGCTGCCCTATAATGATGAATATGATACGTGACTCGTGTAGACCAACCCGCCTTCCTGACTATGTATTTTTTGTGAAGATAGTGAAAGTCATTTTGCTCGTCTGTTTAATTTTCTATTTGCCTGAGACTGCACTGGGCCAGAAACGCGATCATGAAAGTGGATTAAGCCCCTATTACGTCTTCCTCATAAGCTTGATAGTTTTTCGAAAGAAGGCTGAGCCCGTTATGACATATTCAATTACGGACTAATACCACTAGATTGATATATATTTCGTGCCGAGGTTAGAAGAGTTCTTGACAACCTCGCCGGCAAACCATTCTACCTGCACCAAATGTAATCATCAATCCTACGCCCTCCATTGAGGCCTTAACCAAGACCCTCCAAGTCTCTCCTTAACCCTCTCAATGGCTCCCAAAACCAACGCCGAAGCCCTCACCCTCGCCCGCGCCGCCCTCTCCGCCTTCCAAGCCCTCCCCGACTACTCCGGCTACGGAATCCAAATCGCATATGCCCTCTCTGTTGTCTCTGCTTCTGTTCCCACCGATCCCACCACCAATGCTACCGACCCCACCTCAAGTCCCACCCACCCTCCTTCCCCTCACCCAAAAATGACATTCCGCCTCCCCATCGACAAGTCGCTTTGTCAAAGCTTAGGGACGCTCCACGGCGGTGCCACAGCCACGATCTTCGATATCACAACATCCCTCGCTTTATGCCTCATCCAAAGCCCGGGGTTCTGGGAGGATAATCTAGGTGTGTCGAGGACGTTGAATGTGACGTATCTTGCGCCGGTGAAGGAGGAGGAGGTTGTGGAGGTGGAGACTGAAGTCGTGAGTGTGGGGAGGCGGATGGCTGTTGTTAGGGGGTTTATGAGTGTGGGCGAGGGAAGAGGGAGGAGGGTGGCGGCGACTTGTGAGCATGGGAAGGTTGCGCTTGGAGGGATGAAGGGGGGTGGTGCGAAATTGTGAGGGAAAGCTGAGAGATCATCATGGAATCGTGGGAGCTTGGTAAGAGCCTATATTAGGGGCAATGACAAGGCTATTGAGGAGGATGCCGAAGGAAGCAGGAGGAGGGATGTGAGCTGGGAGCGTCTCATGACAAGAATGATTCCTATGGCATCCGAATTCGAGATTGCTGGTTTGGAGCAGTTCTTGGGCTTGAGGCAGATGCTCGGAGGATGCTTGTCTGAGCTGGATCAGCAAGATTAGACATGCTTGAATGTCGAGAGCGTGCCGAGGAGGTGTCGAGGCGAAGGACGGACAATGGAACGAAGATCATGAATTAAGCCGGCAGATTCATGATGTAGGTCCTCTGGATGATAGATGTATGAATGTAATGTGCATAGCTCTCAATATTCAGAGGTAGCCCCAACGCCACGCGATCTAAGCCTGATATTGCATAAGACAACCACACAGCTCAACCAATCTTCTGCCTCCCCTGCTCCTCCATCTTCCTCCGCGCAGCCAATACCATCTCCTCCCTCCGTTTCTGCAACATAGCCTGTCGCTCCTGCTTATCCGTACTCCACGTCTGCTGTTTCAACGGCACATCCACACCTTCACCCGGCGTCGACGGCGGACTCGATACCTTCTCCGAGAGATTATACCGTTTTATCAAGTCCATATACTCTGGCTTCTGCTGCGAGGAGGAAGATGATGATGGGGTCGGGATAACGGGCTGGAATGACTGTGGTGGCTGGCACATACCCACATCAGTACCACTATATGCATTAGCTTGCTGTGAAGGTTTACCGTATCCAACGACCCCCTCGCCAATATCCTCTCCGTAGTCCCCGCTACACTCCCCCCACTCCGCTGCAAGTCCCACATGATATCCCGCCGCGGCACTTGCGGGAACATCATCGCGATGCGTTCGACGTCGTTTGGATCGGCTCGTCGCGATGCTTGTGTGCTTGCGCTGTTGGAGGCGCTTTGGGTTGAGGGGAAGAAGAAGTAGCGGACTGCGACGACGCTGACGGCTGTTAGGAGGATGAGGGAGGGGATTGAGATTGTTTGCTGCGAGTCTGCCATCGCGGTTTATTGTCGAATGACTACTAAAAGGTGGGCTTGCAGGTGGAGAGGTATCAGAGGAGATGGCCTAGGTCGGTGTGGAGATGACAGTGAGGTCAAGAATTCATGGAACCAATCATGGGAAGGGACATGAGCAAGGCTGTATTTCAAGGCTTGGCATCGCCTCCTAAAGGGGCCCGAAACCGCACAAATATAAAAGATTATCACTGGAAATGTTCTTGAATGAACTCCTCAGGCATTTGATCGTCATAGGTCATCGAAGTAAATACACCGGCTGATCTGAATGTTGGTTTGATTGTCATTGGCCCAGGAAGCAATACAAGTACTTAAAAGGGGTTCCCAGTCTCTCTTCTGTCTACATCTGATGCAGTGATGTTCCTGTGAGTCGTACTCTAATTGGATCTATTGCAACGATGCTCAAATTATGTATGCTCATGCCACATCTCTCAGAGGCCCAATTGACTCGTACTTTCTCTGTTTACTTGTATCTTTCCTTGAATGTCAAGAACAGCTCTCCCGGGTTCGTATTAAACTGGGTCCTCGCATTCGTTTCGAAAGTCGTTCTATCATAGCCAGGTGCAAAGCTCACGTCAAATTCTAGGATGAGTTTTGTGAGCGTAGTACGGAGATTCAGCAGCGCAAGTGGCTTGCCGATGCAATTGTATGTTCCTGATGAAGTGTCAATTGTAGTCATTAACATAATGAGGATAGGATAGCGGCGCCCCTCAAGATAGAATGAAGGGATGAATGGCTTACCAGTAGAGAAAGGTGCATAGGCGCTTGGCTCCTTGATCATCTCAGGCTTTTCAAACCATCGCTCTGGACGAAAGCTTGACGCATCTTGTGTAGATCGCTTCGCCTAAAGGTGACAGAGAGTCAGCCTTTGAAACACTCGGCTTGGATCGGGGCAACATACTTCGTCCAGCAACGTACTGCGGGCAGAACACTGTGGTATGTCCTGGAACATAGGTCTCCCCTATCATTATGCCCTCTGGTGGTGTCTTCCGTTGCAGTAAACCTGCAGGGGGATGCAGTCGCAGTGTCTCGCAGATAACGCCGTTGAGCAGACTCAACTTCTGGCTTCCGTGATTCGTAAGGAGCTCTTGGCCTTTCACAGCAAACTCAAGCTCTGCTCGTAGAGGAGCGAAAGTGTTCGGCGAATTGACCAACTCATAGAAAATGCTGGTCAACGCGGACGCAGTAGTGTCGCTGTCGCCAAAGAGTTATACATTAGATTGATAAGAGTGAAAGATAGGAAATACCTTCCAGGTACCACGATGAGCTGGCTATCTCCCTGCAACATATTCATATCATGTCCCTTTGGGGTTCTGTCTTTCCAGGGTTCCAGCAAAAAGGACATGATATTTGGGTTTTCTACTTTGGTCTACAGACACCGAGTAAGTGGGAAATATTACAGTTGAGACTTATCATATATCCCACCTTCATTCTTCGATCCAACTTTTCGCAGCAAAAGTCTTTGAAGGCGAACCAGTCTTTGGTAGCGCCTGGGATCGCGAGCAGTACTCTGAAGCACCATGTGGGCAACATAAAGCCTAGAGGCTCCATACCTTTGTGCAAGAGCTTTACTGCCCAGTGCTGCTCAATCTCTCGAAGCATGTCAAATGAGGCCCCGAAGGCAAGGTCTCCCATGACATCAAAGCCGTAAAGCCCGAATAATTCGGTCACATTAGTTGGGCTTCCGTCAAGACCTGCGATATGCTTGACAAGCTGATCCTGGTATATCGCAATCCTCTGTTCATACCCTCGCAGAACGCTGTCGTTGAAGGCCCCACCCCAGACCAGGCGCCGCTTATCATGTTCTGATCTTTGACGCGTCGTCTGCATGGACACCATTGGATATGTCAGATCATACCAGTCTGCTTTCGTACATCTGGATTTTCGGCCATAAATGACATTCGTAGCTTTCGGATGTATGATTGAGAGATCTGATGAGCCAACACGAACGAACTCGCCATGTTTTTGGTGGAGTTTTAGTAATTCTCTGTGGGAATCAAGTTTCCTCAATTGTGCAGAGAAGCCGAGATTCGATAGCTTGGCTACAAGTGGGCCAGGGAAGCTTCTAAGAGGGCTGAGAAACAACCGATAGAGGAAGAGGCTCCCATAAAGACCAGTGAAGAAGGACCCAGCATGAGCGACTGCCCGTAGTAGCGCTTGCACCATTGAGTCTCCGAGTTGAGTGAGAGCAGCGAAGGCTAAAAGGAGGCAAACGATAGATATCTGGAGCTATCTAATGCCATGCATGTGATGCTCGCCCCTAGAAAACTAGCCTAAGTGGATGGCCACACCCAGCAGGAATGTAATGATACTAGCGTGCATTTTTACCTAGGGGTGTATCAAGACGTGCCAGAAGATACGGAGCGCGAGGGAAATGGTCAAGGACCCCAAGCCTTTGCGTTTTTCAGTTCGCGTTGCTGATAAGTACCTCCCCCAAATGATGGGCCGCTGTGTCTGCACAAGTGCATCTAGATTATAATTGCTCGCATTCGAATTTTTGAATGGCACTTAAGCTCGATAACACTCACGCCTTCTTTGTATGCAAAACGGTGACAGGAATCAAGTGCCTAGAGTCGATGGTTTGCGCATCTCATGGACTTCAAAATTCGGCAAAGTATTGAGGCTTTAATGGAGAGTCAATGATACAAGTAACACGGTTGAGACTGATGGGAAGCCTGCTGCAAGGGAGAGTAGCTTACCCAAAATATCTGATCGTATAGTCAGCTGAGCATCCATAGAGCTACTGAAACCGTGGATACGAGCGGTTTGTGAACTCAGCCCCGAGGTTAGGGAGCGCCTTTCTGGACGCCCCATCTTCGTATAGTCGAGACTAGCAAGCGGTTTGTCCAATTGGGTCCAGTGTCCCCCGCCTTCAATGATAATCAGTTTCTCAGCTCGGGCAGGCCAAGAGAGGCGTTTGAATTTTCACTATCTTAAGCGTACCGCAGCTCATTGGTCCGCCAGTCATTCTAGCACGATGAACCTTACTCGGTCGCTCATGAATGGAAGATCTAGAATGAGCGAAGAGTGACGGGAGAACGAAAAGAAGAACCTACTCAGCGCGAAGCCTATCTGGCGGTGTCGCGGTGAACTAAAGCTCAGTTACTTGCAGCAAGCGTTGGTAGTACCGCAATTCATACCCCAAATAGCATACAGATGTGGCTAGAAATATCACCTGAGGTTGGCTCTCTGATTGATTTGGAGCGTTTCCGAACTGCCTTGTGTATAAAAGCTGTTGTCATCTTCTAGCCATGACTGTATAATGAGACGCTATAGACCTGCTTAATACTCTTGTGACCACAGTCCGTCCTTTATTAGAGTTGTGCATTGCTTCTCAGCTGGTCTCACTCGATCTCTTTACTATTGTCTCAAGAAAGCGTTCCAGTAGCAGAAACCGCCGTTACTGAAAGAACTAACGATGCTGGCGTCTTTGATCTTCACGTTTGTCAGCAGATCCAGACCCAGACCTGATCAGACGAAGCCGTTACATAATAAAGAGATAGACTTTCAGAAATCGCCAGACACAAGATATCCGGTAAAGCTAGGGGAGGCATGCGACTTAGCTATTCTGCCTGCGATACAGTACGCCTATGATCCCTTACCAGCGCTGCCTAGACGGTCGAACTGTCGTCTATATCAGCTCTTCAGCGGGTCAACAGGCATAGGCTCCTCGTTATCTCTCAACTCAGTCAAGCTGGATCCACTATCGGCCGGCCTGCCGTATCGGTGTAGCATAGACCATGTGCGTGCCAGCAAATTCTGGCAAGAGAACTTAGGTGAGACAACGACACTGCTAGAGCTACTCGCTGCAGACCAATGCGCTTCCGATATCGAGGATGATCATGGAATTACCGTGGCGAAGCTTGCCAAACGCGCGCTCACTTCAGATCTTGAGCACCAAATGGTACTCACAACCCATTATATGTTTCCAGGTGCAGACGCGGAGAAAATCAAACAGATAGCTGCATTAATGATACTCTACTTCGTGTTTGATGGTGAGTGTCAGTCTGATCAAAGATTCGGCTACCACTGACTTCCCTTCCGTAGACAAAGTTGAAGAGACTCCAGACAAAGCGGTATGAGAATCTTTCCAGGCCATTATGAAAGCATGGGCTAACGGGAAACAGCTACATATATTCCGCTGTGACTTCCTACGCCGTCTTCAAGGGCCCCAAAATCGTGATTCAACACCGAGTGCGCTTCAACGCTACATGGACGAAATTATCCACGGCATCGAGTCTCATGTCACGTCCGATAAGGACGGTGGTAGAGAAATGTTGGAAGCCCTCCGTCGCGCGTTTCGCTGCGTTCATCCTCCTGAGAAGGGGTTCCAGACCGTGAGAGAATACTTCGACTTCCGGCGGCTCAACGTTGGAGCAGAGTTCGTATCCTCCCCCAATAAAATTTTGAATTGTGCTGATGCTGCCCTTCAGGTTTGTCATCGCTGCTGTCAAATTCAGTATTCAGTCGAGCGTTTCGCTATCCGATCATCGATTTACGAGGTACTTCTCACTTGTTGGCGACCACCTCGGTCTTGTGAATGATCTGGCATCCTTCGATAAAGAGCTGCGCGCATTAAATCAAGGAGAAACAAGTGATATGATCAATCTTGTAGCTGTGGTCAAGCATGTTACGCTACTGCAGGGCAATGACGACGCCAAAAGCGTGGTATGGGCTTTGCAGTTACAGCTTGAACAGCAGATGATGGAGGAGCTAGAGAGATTGCAAGCTGTTGGCTTGACCGATGAAGAATGGTTGTTCTTAGAGGCTGTAGCATCCGCTGTCGTGGGGAATGTCATGTTTTGTATGACTACTGCTCGTTATGGCGGGGAAGCGGCTCGAATACCGAAGTCATGAGACATAGAAATAGACCATATATTCCATGGCTTTGTAATGTAAGCTAGAGCGTTAGTTATGAGATTAGCGGTGTACTGCTCGATCTGAAAGAATTCATTAATACGTCAAGACACTCAGTAAAGCAAAACGTGAAGCTAGAGCTCTGAGGGTTCACAAAAGGTGATGACCTGTCTCAAATCTGGATGCGGTCAAAAGTCTTTGTCTTGCTGTGGATTCTAGAATGCCAATCACATCAATCTTTGTGAAGGTCAAGTGATGAAAGATCACATTTATCAGCCCGTCCGCGGGCGTGAAGAGAAGCATTTTCCTACCATTCTCTGCAAGCTGAAGAAGCCAGGTGAGTCGGATAAATATCATCAGGTTCTTTCTGCTATTCCATACCTCGATGCATTCCGTTCTGAATGGTGAAAAGCTATCCATCACATAATGCTCCTTCGACTTACGTCAACCTTGCCCCAAAGAGCATCAGCCATAGTCAGCACTTCACTCGGGAGTGGCCCTTTTTTAATCATCTCGACACTCTCCACAATCTGCTCCGTCTTGCTCGCACCCAGAACGATGCCGTCTTCGTTCCCAAGCGCTGAGTGATATATAATCCAACGAATCGCAACCTCTAATGGTTTTATGCCATAAGATCTCATGTCACTGTCAAAGTTCTTCATGGCGGTGTGTAGGGCATCGCTAGCGAATAACTTTTGAGCCATCTTGCCAAGCGGGTTGTCGTCGCTGAAGCGGCTGCCTGCGTGCTCGTTGTTGACGAGTTTCCCGGTCAGGAAACCTGCCGCTAGTGGTCTGTTGCATAGCCTTGGACTTAGCAAGTTTTACAATGGAGCGCTGAATGATCAGGATGAGTAATCTCAAGAATGACAGTCAAAGAAGAAGAGAGGTCAGTAAGTGGTAAGATGGGAGAGACTTTACGTACCTGAAGGCATTGAAAGTCATACCGTGGGCACGAAGAATTGGAAGGAGATCGGTCTCCATGCCGCGCGTCACTAGGTTGTACTCGCCTTGGTAGCAGCATGGTTTCTGTAGACCCTTGTTCTCGCAGATGTCCAGCATCTCCTCGAGCATTTTTGATGGTACATTAGAAACGCCCCACTGTCAGACGGCATTGGTCAGTACGAGAAGGGCGGAGTTAAATAGAGTATCTAAGCATACAGCCTGACAGTGACCTGAGTGTACTTGCCGATTGAAAGCCCTGATCTGTTCCTCGAGTGATGTAGATGGGTCTGCTCGATGAGCGTGGAGGATGTTGACCTTTTGAAGATTGATTGGGTCAGTACACAACATACTGAGCTTCTCTTCTAGCGAGAGACAATTTCGATCTCACCCCCTCAGGTTTGCTCAGGCGCTGTAAGCTTGACTGTACAGATCTCTCTATGGCCTCATCCGACAGATCTCCACTGCCGTCTGTCTGGGTATTGGTATAAACCTTGGTGTCTACGACGAAGCCTTGGCTATGATCTTTAGCAATGCCAATGAGCTCTTCTGCTCTTCCTGGCTTCATTGGAGGATAACGAGCTCCTGAGTCGAGACGTTTTACGCCAAGAGTTTGGAGCGTCTTTAGCAATTCTTGGACCGATTGAGCATCCTGAAATTCAGTCATGTCCATGCCAAATGAGGCTGTCCCAAAGATAAGCTGGGGAGACATGTGGAGTTAAGCCAGCGACTACCGTAGCGATGGATACAAGACAGTGTCCAAAGACCAGTGGCTTTCAATGAATGTACAAAAAGGATTGAGTGTGCGTGCAACATACAAGCAATGGTGAGGGCAGTGCTGGCGAAGACGAAAGGGCATAAGCAAGCAGATAGGATGCCTAATAACGTCATCTTACACTTAGCGTGAGCCACCATTATAAGCATTGACTTTGGCACGTCAAAGCCTCCATATGGAAACAATACTTCATAAACGATGATTATTTTTCCAAGTTGAATGCCTTTTCGCTACTGACCTCCTTGCACTGGTGACCGTCATCCCTAGGAGTACCACTCGAATATTATTCGTTTCTCGAAGATTCCTGGCTTGTCTAGCCCCGCCAGATCAGTTGTCGCTCGCTGTGCTATTCACTGTTTTTGGCCCCATGCTCATCGTTTCATCCTCTAACAACAGACGTGACAAGGACGCAAGTAAACGTCGCTGTCAACCTCCCCATGGTTCAATGTCGTACTAATTCTTAAAATGCTGGACCATAGGTTATTTTCATTGTACATGCACATGTAGAGTAGTGACTATGTGGCGGCAGGTGCCAATGCAGGTCTGTAGAGGGACAACATACATACATCACAAACATTTAGGTCTCGCAGATGCAGTCTGCACGCCAAGGGACTAGTCCACGCTAATGCAGGAACGGGTCGGCACGTTCAACGCTTGTGTTCCGCGTCTGTTTACGCATCACGACCAGTTGCTAATGCTTTGAAGGAACGTCTTTGCATGGCAGAGCATGGTATGGCGAAGAGCTTGTATGAGCTTATGGTTGTGATAGCTCCACTGTTGCTAGCTTGACGTCAGTCTCAAAATTCGAAAACTGGACGAATGGCCCACTGAGCCCCTCAGAGATGGGCACACAAAAGCCTGTCCAAAGTCTCGCAACGTCCAACGGAAGCCTTGACCTATTTCTGACTCATTTACATCTGTTAGAGCTTGACAGGCTTGAGGGATGGCCAGACATCTCGGCGCAAGTGTTGACGAGCAAGGACGCTGGTCCAAATCAAAAAGCACGCATTCACGCTGTTGAGTGGTCATTGTACAAACTGTTCGAGACCTGGGACGCAGATGAGACTTCAGATGTCTGTACCCTCTCTTGGTGTCACGAGGCGTTCGAGAGTCTGACTGCAGAGACTAGAAATTACGACCTTTTTTCCCAGCCTTTGAACCGCTACAATCTGCCAATCTAAGAGCTGCGCTTTTCCGTTTGCTCAACAAGCTCAAGTCTGACGGTACTCTGCCAAAAGAGACGATCGTACGGAAGTCGTCGTTCGATGACTGCAAAGGCGAAAAGTTTGCTGAGCTACTTCTTGCATTTTCCAGCTTGGTGCTACGCAAATTCGTGTCGGCGCGACCAGAGGGTAGGGACAGCATCGTGAAAAAGGCATGTGCCAAGTCTAACATTACGTCGAAGACTCGACAGTCGTTTCTGCCGCTGGCTCTTGCGCATCGATCAGCACTGAGAGGTGTGCTACAGAGAAAGGATGAGCTCAGACGAAGATATCAAGAGTTTGGTCAAGTCCTAGATGTTAAGCACCGAGATCTCGACCGCAAGTTCAGTAGAATTGTGGACACTCAAACTTTCTTAGACAAGAATATTGCACCAGAAGCCACCGTCTCAAGAGTGGCGAAGCAATTTGAAGAGCAGTGGCGGGGTAATACAGGCTATGTAGATGCAGTCATCACTAGTAGAGGGCCATCGGTCACGGATGCTTTGCTAGATGAGTCATTTCACGACATATGGCCTAATATCACCAATGGCACATTTGTTGCCGATCTAAGCGTCAGTCGCTCTGGCTTGCTCGAAGACCTTGAGAAACGAATTTCCGCACAGACTGAACGTGTTCAACAATGGAAAGACTACAGAGCGGAAATGCAGGAGAATATGAAGCCCACATCATCAACTAGAGTCCAAGAATCATCTCCGTCTAGGACGAGGAACACCATTGGGAGTCAGCGCAGAGAGAAGGACCTTGTTTTCAGTCCAAGAAAAAGTCCACGCAAAAGCGTGTTCCCGGCGACGAAGCTACCTTCTTCACCTTCATCTACGAGATCGCCAACCTCAGTTTCCACGGAGAGATCACAGCCCGCGCTTTCTAATGTAGAGAATGGCAAGAGTCCGGGGTCTTCATCCAAAGCGGATTTCTTGAAACGGCGAGACTCTTGCGTCGATTCGGCAATCAATGATAGCAGAGTCAACGACTCTAGCTTTTCTGAGATTGGCCAGGATGTGACTACTCAATTTAATACCGCAAATGCAGCACAATCGTCTCCTCTCGCTCACCGAGAAACAGAAGTTAAGCAATCAACAACCTATCAGCCAGAGGCTAACCCGTTATGTTCGGACTCGCCTCAAAGTCCCTTAATGGCTCTTCATGGCAACAACGCTCAAGGGGAACCGCAAGAGACGCTAAATGAGGAACAACAAGCGGCCGATCGAATAGTCTCCCAAACCCTCAATGCAGCCCCTACGCCGGCAAAAGCACCTCTTTCACTACTCGAGCGAACCCAGCAATCCATGCAAATCGTCACTCCGTCAACTCGACTCGCTTCGCACGAATCGCCCCACAAGATGATGCCCCTCATATATCCCGCCGCTTTAGACCCCGAAGATAACGATATGCCACCGCCCCCCGCAAATCTCGTCGAACGAACCCGTCAATCCATCTCCCTCGTCCCTCCAAAGCCCAAGCCATCCCGCAGGTCAACAAACACGCGCCGCGACTCCAAAACTTACCCTATCAATCAATTCGAGACGCCTGGCAGAGGTTTGGCAAGGGAACTGACACCACCGCAGGAGATCTTCAGTCCGGCTGCTGGGTATGATAGTGTGTTTAAGAGTCGTCCGAAGGTGGGGTTTAGTCCTAGTGCTACCCCTGAGCCGGCCTCTGGGGACGGTGGAACTGGTGATGGGGATTTTGAGGTTGACCAGGGCGGCATTGGGGGAGACAGTTTGCAGGCTTCCCCTCTTGCTAGGCTGACGACGCAAGTATGATTAACGAGGGTGGGTTGGCGTTAAGGTTTCGGTGGGGTTGGGCGGCAAAGGAACGAAGGGACAATGTCGGACTTGTATACGTTACTTGATATGAATTCCTCACACGAAAATTTCTATACCTGAGTCCTCGAGTCTGACAGTCCTCGCAGCCTCTCAAATCGTGGGATAGCGAACATCATAATAAGAGTCTTTACCCGCAACAAGCTGCATTTCTCGTCTATTACCCTTTACTCAAGCAGGTGACTACACTATCCCTCCTCAAGCAGCAGCCTCAACCTCCTTTGCTGCTCCATCCACCGCGCCATTCGTGCCATTCGCCCCATCTTCTCCTCCCACATCAATCAAATCCGCCTTCCCTCCTCCTCCACCTTCGCCCTCCAACCTCAAATACTCCTCCCACTCCGGGAACAACTCCTCATCGCCCTCCCCATCCATTGGCGGCACACCCAACATCCTACTAACCTTCCCCTTCCCCGCTTTCTCCAGCCCAGCTTTCCACGTCCCGACAATCTCACGGCACCGAGACGGCTTATACGTCTGCGCGAAGAGCACGGCTTCGCCTGTCCTGTTCGTGCGGAGAAGCAGGTCGAGACAGCCGTCTACATCGCCCAAGTGCCAGAGACATGAAAAGGTGACGTTGTATGCAGCTGAATCGTTGGCTTGATCAGCGAGTTTCTTTAGGCCATCGGCGTTGTTTGTGGATGTGTGTAGGAGGAGAAGCGATCCAGTATCCTTAGCGTTGGCGAAACACTCCTCCGCGAGCTTGAGATCCCACGCCGCCAGCGCGGCATCACCAACGGTCTTCCAGCGGTGTTCGACGTCCGCTTCTCGCGCGATGTCCAGGGCTATGGGGAGGTTGTTCAGGGACAAAGCGAGATCGAAACGTTGTTCTTGATCGGTGGCCACTTCGAGCGCCATCTCCTTGTAGCCTTGACCTTCGAGGAAACGGGCGATTTTGTTCTTCTGGTCGTCGGCGATTGTGGAGAGGATTTCGGCTGCGGTGTCCATGTCGCCGCGGAGGACGAGCGTTTGGTATTCGACTACGCTTAGGGAGAGGGAGTAGGATGTTACGCCTACGTCTTTGTCGGCTACGTAGGCTTTGCCGTGGGAGGGCAGGTAGCCGAGGAGGTACATGGGCTTGTCGAAATGCGAGACTGTGTAGGTTTGGTCGCCGACGAGGTAGTTGAGACGGTTTGTCGAATTGGTGTAGATGAAGCAGTCGCCTACCCATTGTCCGGTGCGGACGGATTCGTTGATGTCGGTCACGACTTCGAAGGCGGATTCGACGCCGTCTTCGTCTGCGAGACCGGCGGAGAGGCCGCTTTCGTAGTTTTCACGGGAGAAGCGCAGGACGTAGAAAGTCTCCTCGCAGGCAAGAGCCACGAGTTCGCCAGATGGTGACCAGTATACCTGAGGAGTGTAAGTGAACAGTGTAAAGCGCTCACGGGAGCAAGACTTACGTTCTTGGGATCAACTTCTATCCTCCTTACCAGGGATCCCGTCTCCCAATCGAAAAGACCGATGCCTCCCTGGCCTTTTACACCAAGTAGATGGCCGCCGCTGAGGCCCTCTGCTTGAAAACCTACGTCTAGGCCACTGCTCTTCTCTTTGAAATTACTAAATATCTTGACGCTCATTGCTGATTCTCGTATCGCATAATCATTCATTTTCGTATTCACTCCCCACGCGAAATCTTGCGCTGAGCCAAAGGCCTTGTTTCGCCACGCCAAAGCAGTGTAGATAATGTACTCACCGTCTCCACAGACGGACACAAATCGACCGTTGGGGGAGTGAATGAGAGTCTGTGGGTAGACCTCGCAGTTGCCGAGTTCCTTAGTACCCAAACTAAGTGGTGAGCCATCTTTCAGGCCCACAGTACTCTCTGGTTTGATGATAGCAGAGGCTATCTCGTTTTGTCGAGCCCAGATCATTTTGCCTGAGCTGTCCATAGAGACGGCGGGTTCCTCTCTACCCATTTTCACTACAACAGCGCCGTCGTCAAAGCCTACGGCGATGCCTTGTTGACCGCGCTGATAGCTTACGCACCATGCTCGCTCTAAGCCGTACGAGAGCGATTGTTCCAGTCGATAGGTATTGGCATGCCATATCTTTACTGTCCCATCTTCCGAGCCTGAAATGATGACAGGTAGTTCAGGGTGATAGCACGCAAAGGACACATTGCTCGTATGCCCCTCTAACGTAGCTATCAGCGACTTCGTGGTGTAGTCCCATATCTTAACGGTTTGGTCATCCGAGGTAGTGAGCAGGTATGGCTTGTCAGCTTGTGGATAATAATCGACATGGTTGACACCCTTCGTCTCGTGCGCTTCCATGGTGTAGTTGGCATGTCCTGAGCCAAAGCTCCATATTTTGACCGTTCTGTCCAAACAAGCTGAAGCAAATGTGTTTGTATCTTTTGGATTTATGGCCATGCTCATCACGTAATGGCTATGGCCTTCATACACCTGAACACACTTCCATCCTTTGTCCCAATCCCATAGCTTTATGGTCATGTCATCAGAAGCAGTGAGAACAAAGGGCTGCGTAGGGTGAACGACAATTGCGCGGATGTAGTCAGGGTGAGCTTCGAAGGAGGTGATTTTTTCAGATGTATTGTAATTATAGACCCGTACTTGGAAATCATCTGAGCCGCATACGATCCAATTTTTGCGGGCGATGAAGCGCCCAGCCCGTACAGGGACGTCTGTCAGCTCGAAGGTCTTGACAATGGCTTGTGTCTCGTATGACCAAATGTAGACATGGCCACTGTAGAGGGTTGTGAGGATCCATGGCTCTGTAGGGTGGAAATCGATACCCTTGACTCGCTCGGAGCGAGCGAAAAGTTGGCGCTGGATTGGTCAGCTTCAGAGCTCAGATATAGGTAGCGTAAGCGTCAGAAAGCGAACCTTCACGTCAAGACGCATTTTGGCTTTTCAAATGTGTGAGGGGGCTCGTGTGTTGATTCACCAACGCTTCAATGCTTCGCGCATTGTGTACAGTACAGGGGCAATAGTTACAGCTGTGGCATCGCTAATCATGCAGCAGACAATACAGGCTGTACAAGAACTGCGATTAGTCGACCTGAAGCAAGCAAGCAAGAAACAGCTGGCTGCTATGTGGATTGCTCGCTCTAAAATCCGGGCTTAAGTCCGCTTCTATTCAGCCCAAAACGAAGGAGGCGGAGAAGGATCTCAGGCAGTCCATTTTCCAGGTTTCTATGGATTAAGGCTTTAATGGATGTCCTTTATCGACATCTGTATGTATTCTATTATGCGAACCGTAATACTAGCAGTAGTATAGCCGCCAAATCAGCTGCCGGTGGCCTTGTGGAACCTTCAAGCCACCAACCTTCCCCATTCTTTCCAACCTCAGACATGCGACTTCGTGCGGTCTTTACATCCTGTACCGCCATTTGACGATCTCCAACATGATCGAGCTGCCAATGGTTGGATGAGTGGATCATCTCAAAGGCACAGAACGATCACTGCATCGCGCATTCCCTGGCCTCCTTCTCCACCTCAGTCTCGCCAATCTTCTCATCCTCGCCTCTGAAACCCCTCTTGCGCTTGTCTTCCTCGACATTGACGTATACGGGCCTTTTCCCATAATCATACACATCATCCAACGAATCATTCCGGATTTGCCATAGGTCACCGCTGACGCCTGTTCTCCACTTTGGATACAAGTCGTCAAGTTCAAACTCATGATCCCACTCTCTCACCTCGTGATAGTGGAGATTGCGCCGCATGACTTTATTAAGATACGGGTAAGCTCTTGATGAAGCCACTGGAGAGGGTGGTGAGGGGTCGCGAAGCTTGGGGATCGGGCGGTCCTTCCTTAGGCGTGATCGTGATGAGCGCTTCGTGACACGCTTTGTACGTTCGAACTCTCTGGCAAACTCCTGCATTGTCCTTTTCTCGTCGGGATCGGTAGCGTCTGACATGTGGTCATCCTGGATGTCTTCTGCCTCATAGTCGTCCGCCTGCTGCTTCCCGAGGTACCCCAGGTTTGATTTAAGAAAGCTGACAGGTGCTGTGTTGACATTCGAGTCGCCTTTGTAATGATGGACCTTGTATACCGAGCTCTTTCCTTTCTGCTCCCGCTTGTCGTCTTGTTTTGAAGATCCTGTGCTTGGTGTTTGTAAGATCTCAGTCTCCGGCTCTGAGAACGCAATTCCTTCCTCGATCGCTGTTTCTTGCGACAACCGTATGGCTTTTTCCATGTCCTCTTCAAATGCAGTGTCCCCTACTGTATGCTTGAAAGACATCTTGTAATTCTTTTGCTCGTCACTGTTTCATAAAGAAAATTGTCGTAAGACACTCTCGTTCAGTCGAGTAGGCTGAACGATGAAAAGATTCAGCGTAAGACTTGTATTTTCCCTTCGACGATTGTTCTCATCCACTATTCAAACTTGATACGTGTTAGCTATTGATCGTTTAAGGTTAGATGTGAAGGACATCTGCTGGGGTAATCCAGGTGACGTTGTTGAAAAATCCTCGGCGTGTCAAGTGCGACCGAAGACGGGTCACTGAAGACAGCTGTGGATTGATGAGAGGGAACAACGTACCAAGAGAATACTTTGCCAGTATTTTCTCAACCCGCGGAAGTACCTACAGAGCTACTTTGTGTGAAGTGGCAGGTTGGATGACTTGTGGGCTTCGACGTCACGCAATTATTGGCATCAAAGTGTGTTGACACTCCCAAACAGGCTTAGCTGCACAAAATCAAAATGTTCCAGCACAACACGATCAACGGAAAGGAGCTGGCCATAAGGCAAGTACGCCTGACAATGGAGTGTGCAAAAAATCACCGTGGGAAGAGTGAAGGAAAATGAAAAAACTTCCCGGACCGTTGCTCTCTCCCGGACGTTGTACCAGTGAATGGCAAACTTTCAGCAAAAACGAATCGAACTCCCAATCTTCTGGACCTCTCCACAACCCCATCAAGGTGGCTAAGGAATGGTTCCGGTGGTTTGAGTGCCTGGGCTAAGCCAGTCCCACTCCCGCAGTCATGACCTCTCCATATAGGGAGGCCGTACTGTTTGCAGGTCCAAGACCGTGTGCTTACAACGCGCCTTCTTTTGTGTTTTCGAGGTGAAAGCTTTAGCGTGGCAATTTTTGTTGAAAGCAACAGGGCCATGGGTGCTTGGAAGTCAAAGGTTCTATTTAACGTTATATGCATGTCGAGACTGCAATTTCGTTAGGCGCGCCCACCAAAAATTATTAGGTTGGATTCGCCTGCAACCTGCCAATCACAAATCTTGTCCCTTCTATCGTCTCTTGCGATGCAAATGGGTGTTGTTGCGCAATACTTCAGGTGCTCCGATTCTCGAGCTAGATGGCACGTTGAGCTGATCAGCTGCGCCCATTCTTTGATGCTTTGAGTCGTACATGCGAATCACCTACCGGTAAGTGTTACACTTGTCGCACGTTCTTCGGCGGCATGTGAGTTGCAATCCCTATTTGTGTCGCTTTGGATGCAAACGCTGACATCATGAGTAGTGTAAGAAATGGATTCTGCCATCCCTCATTCTATGAAGCAGAATACAAGGGAGCTTCAAGTATCTAAGAGTAAGGAGAATGCGGTGGTGTCACAAGCGATCTCAGCGCCACTTGCTAAGCTTTTTAAGAAGTGAATTTGCGGAGGTGGGCTTGCGCCCGCTGAGATCCACCCAACAGACTCGTTCAATGTGCTACTTGGAGTGAAACGCACTCTGTGTGAAGACGCTCTCACGTCGGCTAGCTCTGGTAGGAGCTATGAGGGACGTCCAAATGCATAGATGGACTAGCATGCCGGTATCGAGTAAGTAGCACACAACAAACCAAAAAGCCATGACCGCAAATGCAACATCGTGCGTGTTCCAGCGAATAATAACGCAGCAACAGCTTTGATATTCTTGTGGAAGCATGCACATCTACGGCGGTGAAGGTGGAATTTGATATTGCTGTAAATTTGTTCCTATCTTTTGCTGCTCAAAAGAGTGTCCGACGAACAGATGCAATTCCAAATTTTCAGTCATTATGTTTTGGCTTGGGTTCTCATGCAGTGTGGCCGCTTTCATCCATGTTTTCAAATCCCAACCCTCAGCTGACCATTGTGCATCTAAAGAATCCTTGCTGCTGTGTACGTTAAGCAGTCTAGTGTGATCGACGAGGTTTATTTGTTTTCTCTTCCACAGGTCAAGATGATGCCTTTAGCTTCGAGATCTCGTTTGAGCACGTTCTCTTTCGCTTGCATTACCTTGGCGTCACAAGTTGCAGCATCCTTTATGATCTCGGCTAGTTCGCCATTCCCTTGTGCCTGTACCAGTTCACGGAAGACATCGGCAGAATCTCGCATATTTCGGTCCATCTCTTGCATAATTCCACGAAGTCGCTAAAGGACTGCTGTCGTTTCATCATTCTTCGCCGGAGTTGCACGGGCTCGTAAGCCGCGATATTCTTGAGTCGTTGCTTTCGCCGCTAGGGTAATGCGACGAGTGTCACGCGAAAGGTTCAATAGCTTCGGTAGGCGGTCGGGAACCACCGTATGATTACCACGAAGTCCTTCCATTATGGCGTCCGAGATTCGGTCCCACAGTGTCATCAGCGATGAGCTGGCGTTGACCATAGTAAGGTCATAGTTCGGTTTCTCCGCATCATTTGAGACTTTGCTAGGTGCTTTACGGCCCGTCAACTTTTCCAATTTGGCTGTCAGTCGGTCACTCTCTTCTTTGGCATGCTCAAGTGAGACGTCAAGAAGCTCCCATGCCTTTTGAACTGCTGTTTGGTCTGTTTCGTGCTCAGAAGACGGTATTATGATAGTTGCAGAGGTATAATTGTCGGTTGGATGTAAATAGCCATGAATTGTCAGCATATTTATTCATCATTTTTTGAGAATCACTCCTGAATTCTACTTTTCCTTTGTTTGGAGCATCCATCGTCTCAAGAAGACTAGAAGAGATCTTCTTGATCAGGAAAGTGAGCAGACTCAGTGTGTGTCAAGTGATTCGCCTCCAGCAGTAGGAATATTTGCGATTTGTATGAGCAGAATGGCCCAGAAGGAGAGCAGACCAAAGAATCAGATGGAAAAAGACACCTGTCCACAAGTGGTGAACTTGAAATCAATCAGACTGTCACATGAGGGGTATCAGAGCGTTTGTTTGCTACTGCATGCTTCCGTAAGAGCGGTCTCTAACCCTGGACTAGGCTGGACGTAAGAAATGGCGGAGGGTGTGAGTAACATTTGGCTTTTCTTTTTCCTTATTATATCAATATGCTTAGGCGGTCTCTTGTAAGAACACCGTGATGAATCCAAAAGAGAGAGATGCAGATAAAATGTGCTATGGCAACGGCTCTTGAATAGAAGCATGCACTGCTATGATTCGGCTAGCAGCATAGGATGTGCTATATTTGGATGCTAGTTTGTGGGCTGAGCAGGAAATTTGGAGATCTCACAGTAGGATCTCTAATAAAAGATTCAACGGCGTGTCCTGGATGGGTAGGGGTTAGCCATACTGGTAGCCTCGATGACGAGATGTTCTATATGAATCTGCCAGGTAATTAGGCAGAGCTTTTGGATGACCTATGCCGCTCACACGACTCAGCTATCCCCAAGAAAGTCGCCATGTCGGACGGTAGAGCTTCCTATCCCGATGCCTCGCGGGCGTTAGTGTTACCCAAAAGGATGCCATCATCCTTCGCCTGCTGGACGAGCGAAGCCTTATCCTTGTCCAAAGCTTTCCCCCGTTGCTGACTAGCCTTCACAATGAGCTCAGCCAATTCATGCTTCTCCTGCATGCGAGCCATGGCACATAGATCTTCAGCTTGCCCTAGCATGAAGTCTCTAAGCCGCTGCCATAAGTCATGCAGACCACTGTACGTAGAACGCAAGTTCTCCTTGTCCGCATGGCGTCCGCGAATGTACGAGCAGGTGTAAGTAAACTTCGCTTTCAAGCATTCGTACTTGAGGCAATACATCTCCTTGGCTTGTGACTCCAGGCTATCCTTGTGATGACGCATCTCAGAATTTGTGTCAACATGTTCTTTCTCCAGTATCTCACGGATTTCGCTCCAGAAGTCTGCTGGGATCGTGATCTCTGCGGCCATTATGTCGTCAAAGATAGGGTATTGAAGCAAACCTTGAATGTTACTGGTCGTCTGGAGACTCATGAACATCCCAAGTTGAACGTATAGATGGTCGCTGGCTGCACCGGGTTTGCGGCAGAGAAGGTCGTCCAGTCTAGTATCAATTTTACCGAAGGTACCGTCCGCTTTCTTGTCCATGGTCAACGTAACCTTAATTGTGTCATCCTCATGATCTGCCTTTTCTGTTTCTGGATTTATGTCGTCGTTGTTCCCACCATGAGCTCCTGTAGCCGCCTTTTCTGTCTTCCGCTTCAATTGCTCTTCAAACTTGACTGCTAGCCGATCGTTGGCTTCATTCACTTGACGACTCATGAGAACCTCAAGCTGAGCGGTGAGCATAGCGTGTCCTTCAATGATCTTACGATCCACCATTTGCTCAATCTTTGCCACCACTCCGTCATCTAACCCCGTTTGATGAGCCAATGCGTCCACAAAGCGGCTCAAAAGTCGATTAGCTTGCCCATCCGCTACACGAATCCAGATCTCTTCGAGTTGAGCCAACAGTTGGTCGTTGGCCCTGCTTGCCTCAGACTGTGTAGATGATGTTTCAGACAGAGTATCGTTTTGCTCGTTGGTAGGAGTTGACTACAGACGAGAGCTTAGCATTGCAACTGAAAAGAATTATGAGATAGAATGTAGAATTTTACCCCATTATTACTGACTGTCTCAGCCGTTGGACGACTGAAAGGGATTCCCATGGTGAAGGAGCGTTTCAAACTTTTGTGCTGATCTATCAGTCAAAGAAAGACCTCTAGCACAACCTAATGAAAAGCAAGCGAGGTGTGAAAGTAACCAAGAAGAAGAGACAGATCCTCGGGACAGCCTTTCAAAAGAGATGTGTTTGCTTTCTTGCGGGTAGCCACATTAGCTGTGTCATTTTGGAACTCTGCTATCACAAGAATCCCACGCCCTTGAGAATTGCAACAACGATTGTGAACGAGCTATTTCTCACCAACAACCGTCAAAAAACATGCCCTACACTTTGTGTCGTCAAACATGTCATATGGAACACGTACTAGACAGCACACAATCCCGTGATTGTGAAGATAATTTCTATCAGTGGGACTCAACGCATCAATACTCATTGCACCAATTCACATGCTGGAAGAATGTTTCGTAAAGGCCAAAATACATTGAGGAAATGTAGACACACTGCTGAAGACATTAGAAAGAAAGGAATCAGATATGAGGTAACAAGGGTTGAAAATACATACATTTCATATGAGCTCGGGTCTAGAGACAGTGTCAGTTCGAGAGGGTCAAACTCTCTGATCGAGACAAAATGTCCGAAATGTCGGTCAAGACGAGCTATAAATCTGCAGGTTTTGTGTTCGACAAGGTGCCCTTCCAGGTGATCCGCAAGCGTTACCAGTTCATGGTGAAGCTTCTCCGAAGCCATCGAGTTTGCTCAGTTCTCCAATGTCTCTTGTAAGTCAACTGGATCCATGAAGAGGCGGACGGTCATGCGCGACATAGTAGGAAAGCCGCAGGCGTGAGCCTGTCCCCCGATCAACCGCGTTTCAGCTCACCATCCATCCCCACCCCCCATAGCCAGCACAAACACACATATCCCCTTCCCTATCATCCTCGTTTCCCTCATCATCCCCTCCACCAAATCCCCAACATCTTCCCATCCAATCGCGCCATTATCTTCCCCCATATTCATCAACAGTATCTCCATAAGAGCGCAACCCAGCCCCCTCCTCGCCATGCGTCACCTCATTATCC
Source organism: Bacidia rubella (assembly GCA_032158265.1). Lineage (NCBI taxonomy): Eukaryota > Fungi > Ascomycota > Lecanoromycetes > Lecanorales > Ramalinaceae > Bacidia > Bacidia rubella. The sequence continues at coordinate 439,486 of JAVTIF010000005.1, read as the reverse complement.
CCTATCCCCATTCTCTGGTGGCTTCATCCATCAAATAACCTTCCCCATTTGCCTCACACAAATGTAGCTGCATGTTCATGATTAGCACTTCCTCCCACCTCATTGATCACCGCCCTACCTATCCTCCCATTCTCTAATACCATTTTCATCTTGACCGCAGATATCGGAGGGATCTTTGGCTGGGTTATGGGTGTTGCTAGTGCCACGACATCTATAACGCCTTGATCTCCGCTACCCATTTTCTTGTCACCATGTTCCGAGTGGGTTTGGCGGGCTTGTGTGTTCGATTCCTTGTTGTTGGACTGGTTAGTGCTTGTTGTTACTTTGTTAGTATTGTCTTGTTCAGATGTTCGTCGGGTATGCTTACCAGCACATTGATTGTTGTCATGATTGCTGTGCTAGTCGAAGCGATGTGTGATGAAAGGATTGCAGGGGTGGAGACGTCGGTGAGATGGGGTTTGATCAGGGAATTGACAGGCAGTTGGAGAGGGGCCGGAAGTGAAGTGAATGAGATGGAATGGAATGGCAAACTGTCACCAGAGACTGGTATCAAAAGCCAATTTCATACGCTCAAGACGACGAAAGGAATCCGAAACGTAATGCTAAGCGGCGCAATCACCGCTATCAATAAGGGAATCCAGCCAGATGCCGTCCATCTTCATCATCATTATACTCCATCTCACGTTTTCATTCGCTTTATACCGTCATCCGATCGACAACCTCATGCTCCACTGTCCAGTCGCAACCCGTAGGCCACTACCATTCAAGCACCAATGGCATCCAGTCTCTCATGAGTCGTCCGCCTTGTGCGTGCACTCATTCGTAATAACGCCATGACAACATCTTGATTCCCTTGATCTTCAGCCAACAACGCCAGGATCTCCATCAGCTCTTGGTACACACTTGCTTCCAAACGTATGGTATCACTGGCTTTCTCTTTCAATATTGCTCGCAAGCGGACTGCATCGTCTTTGTTCCCAAGCGCCCGAACCTCGTAGTGTAGGTCCATGAGCCGCGTAGCGGAATTGTTGAATCCTTGGAGACTGACGATCAGGTGTTTGAAATCCCTTTTTGTATGATGTGCGTGGATCGCACTGTCCTCTAGCGAGGCAATGAGGTCTTTCAATTCTTCATCATGGGTCGTTGAAGAATTCTCTGCGTTTGTAGGGACTTCAGATGAGCCCTTATTTGAATGAGCTAAGCACACGTCCAGTCTTATTGCTGTGACTTACCGCTTGAACAGCGTTTTCCAAGCCTGAGCTAGGTTCTTCATTGGCTGAGTCCGAGCTGCCTTCTTCATTGGCTAGGTCCGGGCTGCCTTCTTTGCTGGCCAATCCTGAGCTAGGATCTTCATCGTCCAACCCCGAGCTGCCTTCTTCACTGGCCAAGCCAGATCTACCTTCTCCAATGGTCGGAGGAGGCGTAGGAATATCGCTCTGCGGTGCTTTGCGCAATAATGACTGTTATTGGATAAGCACATTCCAATGCTAGGTCAAACAAGGGGTTAGTGGATAACGCACGATCTTTCCGGCGTTTGCCATGTTTGTAGTGGTAGCTTGTATGCGCTCAACGATAGCTGTTATGCTTGAACTGTATTCTAGAAACAATTTATAATGAAGAAAGGTTTCGAGAAGCAGCCTGAACAAGACAGAATCAGATAGAACTGTGTCTAAAATATGCTGTGGCTATGTTGAACTTGCAAGAAAGCGTGCTCTCGGGGCGCAAAGATGGAGGCGAAGATTGTTGCTATGGTGCAGCGGTTAACTTTCTTCACCACAGAGCGACAGGAAGGAGCGACGCGGCAGCAAGACTATCAAGCTTTGCTTCACTCACGTTCGATAGAGCTTTCTAGCAACCTAGCTCCCTCCGAAAGTTGGACCAATCCTGTGGGCTAAACTTCGTGTTTGCTGTAAACCAGATACGCAATCGACTTGTTTAACGAACAAATTCTTCTCTCTCCAACGGGTGCATCGACGGGACAGCATATGATCATATTCGGCACCACTTCCCCAATCCCATGGGCACTCCATTCGCTTTTCCCTCCTGCTCAATCCAGGCCCCGATCTCCTCCAAGCCTCCCAAATCAACAACAAACTTATGGTCTCCCCCTCCTCCCCTGCCGCCACCAGTCGCAGACACCACAGCTTTGAGATCAACAAGCCGTTCCCATTCCCCTCTCGCAACAGCCTTGCCCCACACTCTGCCCCCACCGACACCGACTTGCCCAGCCACAGACGCATTCGCTCTGCTCCTCGTAGCTAGAGAAAGATACTCCGCGTAGACTGTCTCGAAATTGACGCCCACAGGCCCTGCTATCGCTGCTCGTGATATGCCAGTGAGGGAGGTGGCGGTGGGGGCGAGGATGATTTCGAGGCGGGCGGCGGAGATGAGGAGGGAGAATGCGAGGGTGGAGAGAGAGGGGAGGATAAGAGTGAGGGAGGAGTCTGGCTGTAAGAGGGACGTTGAGGGAGTGAACGACATTGGTGTGAGTATGGGGGAGGTCTGGGAGAGCGAGAGGATAGGAAGAAGGGCGGAGTTGAAAAAGGTCGAGGGCTGGCGCGTTGTAGAGAAGATGAGGTCGATGTGGTGGTGTACTTGGGGATGAGATAGAAGGTGGGGAATATAGGCGTTCCAAGCTTCAGAAATACGAGCGAGAGAGGTGTTGGGTTTCGCGTGTTCGAAGAGCTTCGAGGAGAAGTCGGAGGCAGACTGAGGGTGGAAAAGAAGAGCGTCCCGGCAGATGTCTTTGAATGCTGCGAGAGCTCGTGGCGGGGTGAGCTGCACGATACGCTGGCCGAAGCGAGATTTGACACGCTTTTCGAGCATGTCGATGGCATCTGTACGCGTTGTGAGGCCGATGACGGCGAGAGGTGTGGTTGAGGACTGAGCGAGGTCAAACAAGTTATAGAGGAGAGTCTGTCGAGGATGCGAGGCGAAGTGGTGGAACTCATCTAGAATGAAGATGACGGACTTGGCGACAGGGCGCTGATGTGAGGATTGCTCGTCTGCCGAAGGCGCTTCCTCGTGAGACAATAGAGCCAGAAGGCTGGTCAAGATGTCCGCATAGTTGTTGCGACCAGTGGCGAGCTCATCCTCGACGTTCATTTCGCGGCCTAATTGCTTCCAGATCTCCTTAAGAGCAATTTTGTCATCAGTAAGAAAGAAGCCATTGAGACGCACAACATGAAAGTCCTCTTTGTAATCTTGTTGGAGATCTGATATCGCCGACTCAACAATGGCTGTCTTTCCAGTGCCTCGTGGTCCAATGATGAGCATAGAATTGCCTTCACCGGCTAGGACTGTCTGCGAAACTATCTGATGAACTTTCTCGTATTCAGGCCCACTGTTCATACATGGCCTAGATGTCAAGCGGGCAAGGATCTCGGCTTTGATAGTTTCAAGAGCATCTAGATCTTCAGCGAGCAGCTTCTCCAATTCATTGGCCTTTTCGACTAGACCATCATCGGCCTCGCGTTTGGCTGGTGAAGCCTCGTCTGCGGCATGGGAAAGATCTAGGCCAGGTTCTCGTTCCGCTTGCGGTAGCAGATGCCCATCTGTTATGCCTTTCTCTGTTGTACGCTTCGCTTTCACCCTCTTGGGGGTTGTGACCTCTGCTGACAGACTATCTAAAGGCTTGGTGGCCCGCCCATCCTGCGTTTCACTCTTGCGTTGAGCTTTCTTGTCATGCATTGAATGTTTGTTTGCTTTGGTCTCTTCAGTAGGCTGATGTTTACGTCGCTCTTTGGCTTGACTCGTATTTTGCGCTGCACCGTCCGCTCGCGCTTTCCTTGAAGACTCAGCGTGCCCCGTGCTCTTTCTCTCTCTGAGCGATTTTCGACCACCCATCCCATCACCTCCCTTCACAGCCTCCATTGCGGCTCGTCTGATTGCTTCAAATTGATCCTGATTATTGGCTGGTAGCGGTTGTCCTTCTTGCACCTCCACCCATCCTCGCCAGTGGGGCTTTAGTCTGTCAGGAGTGGGGCTTTGGGAATCCGATACTTTTCTTCTCCTTGACCGCGAAGGCTTCTGCATATGGTCTTTGCTCCGTGATCTCTGACCAACGTTCGTGATTTTGGGCCTTACTGCCATCTTTTGCGCTGATGAGATTTGGGGTACCTTTCCGTCCTCCTCCTCGTTGGAGGCATTAGAGCCTCGACTGTCGGGTATTTCCGGTGCTGATGTGTAGTTCGTCTGGGATGAGCGTTCAGACTCGGGATCCTGCTCGTATGTAGGTAATTCTCGCGGCCCATTGAGGGGTTGCTCGATGATATTTGGGGCATCTCGTGCTTCGCCAGCTGCTGTACTCGGTGTAGATACAACCTGGTCAGATCCTTCTACCCTGCGCCGCTTAATAGATCTTACGGACGTGCTGGCCATTGGACTCAATAAGGAGGGTGGGCACCGGGGAGGGTGTGCTAAAGCTTCGTGATTGACATTATTGGACGCGAATAATACGCGTTCACGTGACGCCTATCAGTTGATTGGCTAATCGCAAAATTGTCTAACTGTGTAATAACTACTAAAAGCCTACTAAGTTTAGAGATTGTGCGTGTAATGTACATCTCAGTGCTATCTATTATGTATATAAGGACTGTAAACACGTTCCATTGACCACTTCATGCGGTCCGTCGCCCTGGGACATACGAGTCACTCCTCACAATGGCAAAATGCAGATTAGATGGCACCCTGCCTGGGATCACAGACAGAGATTCGAGCTACTGATGCTGTCCTTCATTTACGGCACATGGCGGAACTATGCCTTCATTGGAAAGGACGGAAAAACTGCTCATGGTATATCAAGGCCTGCATGACCTAATTTTTGAGATGGATGTAGCGTCTCAAGACACACATCCCTTTCTGCGGTCAGTCGTTGTTGATGCGGCGCCACAACGTAGTGCCATTATCGTTGTGGTATGCGTAATGCGCCGTGCACCATCTTGTAAACTTCTTGGTAGAAAACATGACATGGTTAGTTAGCCACGCACAAAACTGGGGCAATGGATGTGCCTCGACAACGAGGGCAGAAGGATCTGCCCCGTGATGACCCTGAAGTAAAGTTTTCGCTTGAGAAGTACAATAGTAGAAAATCCAGCAGATACTTTGCTGAGCTTGACGCAGAAACAATCTCACTAGACCTTGCAGCGCTTTACGGAATGGGGATCGCCAAAAGCAATATTGCGAGTCATGAGGAACCGTCTATAGCGAACATTGGCATCAAGGGAAGTAGTCCCTTTTCTTGAACTTTCGGAACTCGGAACGTTGAACGTTAGGTGGGTGTGATAGATCGTCAAACCACCGTAGTGGCAGGCGGGAACATCGATCTTGTAGCCGCTGTTTCATGTATGCCCCACAGAAATTTTCCGAAAGCTTGATGCCGTGTGCAGGATCATGTTCATGCTCCAGAGGGGTGGAACAAACAGTTGTTCCATTGTATTTGTAAACAACGATGCTCGACTACGCAATTGTTAGGTAGTACGGAGATGATTTAGGCATACATTTGGTAGATTGGAATATGCCAAATGCGCTTTGGCTGTTGAGATATGTCATAGTGCTTGTTCAGCATCATAGAAAGGGGTGAGCATAGGAGTGGGACGGGATGTTTGTGGGGGAAGATTGTCTCATATAGAGATCAGACGGCATGTCTATATCGGTAGCATGATTTGTGCCGTGTTAATATCAGATGGATTCAGGAGGATCCATGGTCGTGGCATTCTGAGTACGGCCGAAAGTGATGGCAATCTCTGTTGACGTGCATAAGAATGTTCGTCTTGGCGGTACGCTAGATGGAGACGGCGTCCTGATCCACAGAGCTTACTTGGGTCTAAATGTGGTCACAAGGGGTCGCCCACGCGGCAGCCACAACGCGGCACACATTGAAGGAACACGGGTGGTTGCGAGGTGCTTAGCTTGCATCTTCACACGTGGAAATCGAGGACGGACTTCGGCAGAATACTGGTGAGGGTCGCTTTGCTAAGCCAATTGCGTCTAGGTGGATGCACGATTGACAGTAGTCTAGTCGACCTAACGAGCTGTGTGTCTGTGCGAGGGTTGTTAGCAGGAAACCTGTTATAATTGGCAACCGACGCGGGACCATGCCGGGTTTAACGATATCCGAGCATATGGGAAAGAGACCGGGAATGCAAGACTATTGCACGCTGCAGATGCTGACTGCAGAGCTACGTTCTCCGCTTTATGGACGATCAACCGTTGGCTTTCGCTCCTCGCTCATGCTCGGAAGATCGTTCCGATCTGTCAATTCATCTGTTCGATTAATGTCTGAATAAGTGATTGAGTGGGATCCTGCATCTGTACAACGGAAAGGGCAAGTCCTGTCAGTGCGGGTTAGCAGCGGTATGGATATGTTGAAGACCTTTTTATAAGAGTAGCTGCCCACATAGGCCACCTGCCCGATCGGTCTCACTTATTATCCATACAGCAATCGATTGGAGGTTAGGATCAAAAATTTTGGCGATCACCAAATTGAATTCTTACCACTACTCAAGCTGACAGATCTGCCGCCATAGTGCTGAGGTTGAGCAATGTATTTCTGAAAGTAGCGGTGACTAGTCGCACTCTACATCCTTACGAGTATGCCATCGCAGACTTCCATCACCAAAGATAAATGGTGGCAACACGACATCTCAGTTACCGATATCGAACTAAGAGCTGTAAACGTCAAAGACGTAGTACACAGTTTTGTGAATGCATCGCGATGCAGCCGTGGCTGTGTGCATGCGACCGTTGAAACGGCAGAATTTAAGAACGGTTCCAGCGCACCCCAATCGCTGGGGACGAGAAAGCAGACATCTTTTACCCGCGGTGGCGTGTTCTTAGCTGCAGTATGCAGCTAAAGAACTGGAAGGCTCATGAAGGACGATGTCTTCTCGATCATGTCAATTTCGGGATTAGTGGTCAATGAGATTGTCAAGCCAGCGAAGATTGGTTGGTGGAGGTGAAGGCCGCAGCATGCATTATGGCCGAAGCCCGACAGCGTGCACCATGCGAGTAGATGCATGAGGTGAAGAGTCATCATAACATGCCGTAGATGCAATGATGCGCTGTAGCAATTGTCCTGGTGGTTCTGGCATTCAATTTCCACATCTCAACGTTCTTCGTACATGCGTGCATACAGGTCCGAGGAGGCTCGCGGAGAGTTCGGTAATTGGCAAATTTAGAGTTTGGCCAAGATGTTCTCAAGCTCCGCTAGTCTGCATGAAGATATTGACCCCACACGATCCCAGCCCGTCAGCACAATACCCTTGTGGGTCCCTCAGGTGAGAAAAAGTCGATTTTCCTCAGTCTTACCTGCGGTGAGCGATTATCTTCCGTTTACCGGACAAATATTACGAAAATCAATCTCCTTCCGTCTCAATGTAATTGACTGCCGTCCGACACCGGCGTTGTTTCAAAAGGTCAACGAGAAGAAGATTAGAGAGATTGGAGACACTAGCGGCGGCAATGACATCATCGGCTTATTGCGAACGCCTTCGCCACGTTTTCCAGATTTGTCTGCCACGTGCCCTCCGGAGACTTGGATGCCCCCCGACCTGCAGTCCGAGACAAGTCTGAGATGTGCGGCTGTCAACTTACTTTTAAGCGTCCCATAGATTCAAAGTGAATCGGCAACAGAATCTACAGTAGCTTCACACATGCTATGTATGGCAGATGCCTCGTACAAAGCAACGAGCCTGGAGCTGATTGCGAAAGAGGAGATGGGCATTCAAGTCATGATCCGCATCTGGTCGTAGCGGCGATTAGTGGCAGGCCAAACACCCAAACACCCCTGTGCCCTCGTGCCTTGCCGTCTGCTCTGACACAGCTCCAAGCGCCAACAAAGACCCCAAAAGCACAGCCAAGTGCTGATGGATCATGCCCTACCATTATTGTTCTTCTCGATTATTCATGCAGCAGGGGAAGGCTAAGCTTCAGGCCTTGCTGGCATGGATCTGGCTTGATTCCCGTACCCTGTAGGACCATTACAGTCAGTCATCCTAAGAAACCCGTAGATGTAAAAGTTGTACCTAGTCGCTCTCTGTGGCTTTCCCCCCGATCACCATATCATGGCAAACGTTCAAGAGCTTGTCTTGACAGAATTACCATATAGATAATAGGTGGCAGGGGTATGCGCTTGCGTCTTTGGTGCCTGGCCTTTATAGTTTCTTTAGTGGCTCCCTTGGAGGCACTGGCTCTCAACTCGGCTGTAGCGGCGGGCTGCGGACGAAATCCGCCCAATGTCTACCGATTCAACCCTCCGACCTCAATCCCTCCCTCTCCGTCAGACTCAGCAAACGCAACAGGCCTGACTACAAATTTCGTCAGTAGTCATTTGCCCCCCGACTTCCCCCCCCAAGCGCCTACTCCCTCTATTGGCTTTCGTCTATTACTCAATTTTATTCATTTACTCCCTTCCTATGACCACTAAGCCCGCCTAACCTCTCCGTTGCCACTAAACCTTCCAGTCTTACCCACAATCGCCTCGCTCTCTCGCACGTTCCCAGCCTGGGCTCGTGGCTTCAACCAACTGCCTTACATGACGGGTGTGGCCTTTCTCCCTTAATTCACACTCAATCTGACCCTCAATCTCCTTTCATGCCCTCCACTACGTCTATTTATGATAGACCTGACGGCCTAACGCTTTGTCAGACCCTACAGAAACCGGTCCTCAGCCCATTGCCTCGTACGGTTCCACTTCCAACCGAAACCCTTTGACCTCCTTCACAAATTCAGAGAGCACCAACGGTGCCTCTACCCACCAGGCACATCGCAACCGCCTCTCTATTGCCGCTCTAGCCCGCGATAAGACTCAGGCCGCGCTTGCTTCTATCAGGCCGAAGACCTCTCAACAGTCGTTACATTCTTCATCGTCCTCACAAGGCAGCCTATCAAAGCCGCCTTCCAACGTTGCATTGCCCCCAGACAGCAATTCGAGGCATCAGAAGGGCTATTTTGGGTTCTCTACTGCAAGACCAGAAGTACGGGTTGACAAGGGCGGAGCTGCTTCACCGGTACGAGCAGTGAGCCCCGTAGGCGACGGATTACCCCGGCAGGCTGGATATCCCTCTCGCGCGCAAGAGAAGCGTCAAGCAAGGGAAAGGTCGACGTCACCGGTGGACCGCGATCTCCCTTCGCCCCCGGCTGAAAGCCCACAGCAAGTAGCTCAAAACAAGATGCACCAAACATCATCCAGACTGCTCCGCATGACGGAGGAAGAGCGACCATTTACAAGAGACTTCGAGGATCTGTTCTCGACGCTGATGGTCAGTCTGCCGCTGACATCTCATCGGGTACGGTTTGCAAAGGTCGATCATACATTCACATCCGAAGAAGCCATCAACAACCTCGGTTCTCTCAAATTCTCTCAATCCAATCGCATGCCGGACCCCAAAGATCCTTCACGAATAGTCACGACAACCACGACGACCACCTTCTCTATGGCCAAGGAAATGGCACGATCCGTCTGCCAACGGTTTATGGATGCTCGCTTCGTCGAGCATGCAGATTCAAAGATTGTCCCAATGTTCCCGTTGAAGAATGCTGTCTGGCAGCTGACTCCTAAAGGCATGCATGTTCTTACCAGATTCTGCCAACGCAATGGCATCAATCAAAGGCATGTGTTGGACCTGTTGGATAGTCCAAGGAATGCGATGCAGCTTGTCATCCTGGAAAGAGACGGTACCACAGATAAGCTCTCACACGATCGAGCAACCATAGACGTTATCTTCAGACGTTTTGCCGGACAAGAAGGTCCCAACGTCAAAAGCTCCATTTCTGCTTCCGACAACGATTCCTTGAGCGACTATTACAATGGGTTGGTTGGAGTGAAGCTGGCAAAAGAGCGCAAAATCCTCGACCGCGTCGTGCCAAACACTTTCACAGGCAAGGCAGGAGTTGACTGGCTGATGGACTGCTGTACAACGGTCGATAGAAGAGAGGTTTTCGAAATAGCCGAATTGTTCGTCACCAGTGGTCTGATCTGGGCCGTAGTGGAGGACAAGGTCTACGCTCACCAAAATCCGGGTGCCTCCAAGTTCCAGCCTACAAAGAACGCAATTTATGGCTTCACAGACAAAGGTCAACGGACTGCTGGCTGGCTACCGAGAGAAGACAGAGACAGTGGCGAAGAGAACAGAGAGAAGGTGGCTAACTCGCGGAGAGACAAGACCGTCACTACTCGCGACTCGAACAATAATCGCCTCAATATCATAGTCAACGATCCCGCACTTCGATTGCTCTTCCGTGAGTATCTTCGTGATACCCACTGTGAAGAGAATTTAGCGTTCTACATCGAGGTCAGGGAGTTCACAAGAAGCTACGACTCAGCCGACAGAGCGAAAGCTTTCACAAGACTGGATGCAATTCGCGAGCAGCTTGCAGCCGCTTATGGTGAGCACGCCTGTCTCTCTAGGTGAGTTGTCATAAACTAACCTTTCTCTAGGGCTCTACAATGCTTTCCTGGCTCCAGGCTCACCATGCGAACTCAACATTGATCACAATTTGCGGAACAGCTTGGCAGGTCGCATGACCAGGGCAGTGGGTGACGATGACTCCTTGCTGAAAAGCTTGCAAGAGGTCGTTGCTTTGTTTAGGGAAGCTCAAACATCTGTCTTCAAATTGATGTCAAGTGTAAGACACCCTTTAGTCTCTTTCTATCAAGTTACACACTGACATTAACTACTAGGACTCGGTACCCAAGTTTCTCAAGGAGGCAAAATATGCTCCAGTCCTAGCTCAACACAACTTCGATCATGCTGTCGAACGCGCGAATCACATGACTGCTCAACAGAACCAGACAGCGTTGCCGGAAAGATCACGAAGCAAAGCGGTCAGAGACCGAGACCATCGTACATAATCAGAATCATCATCTTTACATCTACGCGTCACATCTTACACCATAAATTGGACCACAGGATGGTCATGAAGTTGTATGGAACATGAGTGCTGAACAATTGGACACGCCATTCTCATAGGAACCATGCTACGACATCGCGCTGAAGGTGCAATATCAGAAATACTGGGAGGATCGCCAGCTGCATTCTAAGGTCACGTCTCCGCATTTCTATGGCGCGGTTGGACAACTTGCATGTCAGGCATTATTATGGGCGGGTTTGGTCGGGTGCAAACGCGGACGGCGCCTGGAGCTGGTCTATTACATACATTCTTCGAGGTGGATATGAGCTTCCCATGAAGCGCAATGATTCTTATGACCAGTATTGTAGATGTGATAGTTGGATGACCTCGTCTCGGATAGGAACGATGGGACTACGGAATTGTATATCGCTTGAGATCGAAGTATAGAATCATCCACAACATATGTAATAAAAAGAGCCGAATGATCTTCCAAGCTAGATTCTCTGTGCGTGGCAGCGCTAGTATGTGCATGTAGCGTAGAGGTAATTTAAGCAGAGGAGTACAACTTGCAACCCGCTTCTGTAAACACCATACTACTTCCACAATGCGGGCGTTTTGCCTCGTTAGATATTCCTAGTTGCGTACCTACGCACACAATGCATTTGAAATAGCGCCCAATATCCAGCGCCCTTTCCTGCAACAGCTAGTCGATGACACCGCACGGTCAAAAGAGCTTGTTGAGACGTTGGTCGTTCCTCCTCCTCCTCCTTTTCCTCTTCGTCGGAATAGCATTCGTCCTGGCTCCTTCCCTTCGATTCACGCACCGACTATCCGCCATCTTCAACCATCTTAAGCCGTCAAGCTCTCTTGGACAGCTCTCACCTTCGACCACAGCTTTTAGACCTCTTACAACCTCTACAATGGCTCCACAGGCTCACAAAAAGCCTCCACAGGCTCCTCCATTGTTCGATGGTACTGCGGACTCTGTCATCAAGGACATGAAGGCTATGATAGAGGAGCAGAAGAAGCTTATGGATGGCTTAGCTAAGGATGTCAAAGAAGGAGATGCAACGTTTGATAATGTTCTGAAACCCATGGCCCTGCAAGACAATGATGATGGCCTTACAATGGAAGTCCTGCTGTTCTATCAAGCAGTGTCAGAAGATCAAGCGCTCAGGGATGCTTCGACAGAAGCCCAGAAGCTCATCAAGGACTTTTCTGTTGAATCGTCCATGCGAGAGGATATGTATCTGTTGGTCAAAGCTGTGAACGAGAAGAAAAAGAAGCTTGATCCGGAAGATGCGAAACTGCTAGACGAGTCATACAAGAGCTACATACGGAAAGGCATGGCGCTTCCGACTGGACCGGAGAGGGATAGATTCAAGGAGATACAACTCAAGTTGGGCGGTCTGGAGACCGACTTCGATCGGAACTTGGCAGAAGAGAAGGGCGGAATATGGTTTACAGATGAAGAGGTGAAAGGCATACCAAAGGATGTTGTGGACTCTTGGGAGAAAGGAACCGGAGAGAACGAGGGCAAGGTCAAGATGAACTTCGCGTATCCGAACTACTTCCCTACAGTCAAGTATGCGCAGAGCGCAGAGACGCGAAAGCGAGCGTACATCGACAACAATAACAAGCTCCCGAAGAATGCACCTATCTTTGAGCAGGTCGTGTCTCTGCGGGATGAAGCAGCTAGAATATTAGGCTACAAGGATCACGCCACATTGAAGATCGAGAATAAAATGGCAAAGAAGCCAGAGATTGTGAACTCGTTTTTGGGTGACCTGCGGGAAAAGCTCACAAAAGGTGGCGAGTCAGAGAAAAAGACCCTCAAAGAGATGAAGAAGAGTGAAATGCAGGCCAATGGCGAGAAGTTCGACGATCATTACTTCCTCTGGGATAATCCTTATTACAATCGCATCATGCTCGAGAAAGACTATTCAGTCGACCATGAAAAGCTTTCCGAATACTTCCCCCTCAGCACCTGCCTTCCGAAAATGCTTGAAATCTTTGAGAAGCTCCTCGGCCTCTCTTTTGTCGAAGTTGTTGGCAAGGATCGAGACGCACTCTCCCCCTCTGGCAAAGGCGACCAGATAATTTGGCACAAAGACTGCCACCTCTTCAGTGTCTGGGATAGTGAAGACCAAGGCAACGAATTTGTTGGCTATCTCTACCTCGATCTACACCCTCGACCAGACAAATACAAGCACGCTGCAAACTTCAATTTGCAGCCCGGCTTCATCGGCAGAGATGGAAAGCGCCACTACCCAGCCACTGCATTGGTGTGCAATTTCACGCCATCCACGAAGACGAAGCCGAGTCTTTTGAAACATGATGAGGTCGTTACACTCTTTCACGAGCTCGGTCACGGCATCCACGATCTCGTCGGCCGTACCAAGTACTCCCGCTTCCACGGCACAAATGTCGTGCGCGACTTCGTCGAAGCTCCCAGCCAAATGTTGGAGAACTGGTGCTGGACGCCGCACCAGTTGAAGTATCTCAGCCATCACTACAGCTATCTCTCCCCCGAGTACGAGACTGCATGGCGGGAGAGCGCGGGCAAGGATGCTCAGCAGCCCGAGGAGACACTGCCTGATGATCTGATCGAGAAGCTAGTCAAGAGTAAGCACGTCAATGACGCATTGTTCAACCTGAGGCAGCTACATTTTGGCATCTTTGATATGACGATCTATCAGCCGGAAAGCCATGGGCAAGTGGAGCAGTGGAAATACGCTGAGCTTTACAACAAGCTCGGATGGGAGATCCAGGGTTTGGATTCCCCTGCGCAGGTGGGTAAGGGCTGGGATTGGGGTGAGTCTTTTTCTATCTACTTTCACTCACCTAAAACGGGTACGCAAATACTAACGTGATGGGAAACAGGTAACGGCCACACCACCTTCGCACACATCATCTCCGGCTATGACGCTGGATACTACGGTTATCTGTACAGTCAGGTCTACAGCGCAGACATGTTCCACTCTGTTTTCGCGAAAGATCCAATGAATCCAGATGAAGGGCGACGGTATCGGAGGACCGTATTGGAGAAAGGCGGGAGTAGGGAGGCCATGGATTTGTTGAGAGATTTCTTGGGGCGCGAACCGAGTACGGAGGCTTTCTATCGGGAGTTGGGATTGCAGTAGTGGTAGGGCGGGTGGGAAGTGCGGAGGGTGGGTGCGGATGGGTATGAACCTCGAGCAGGAGCAGTAGCAGAAAAGAGAAGGGCGCCATGTAGCTTCTTGTAGATGGCGGATGAAGATATGAGTGACGATCTGCGTACGGTGTTTGTAGCCTACCTACTCAGCTGGTGGTATCACATTATCAGCACGATTGATATACCAGTGTATCATTGCTCATCCATTCCATTCCATCCAACTACTCAATGCATCGAATGACCCCTTGCCCCAAAAGACGCTGAGTCCCAAACAGGAAACTCTTAGCGCCAAACCAGCCGAACGCGCCGCCTTTGACTCGCGTCTTCAATCTTGCCCTTCCACTCTTACCTCCCCGCCTCCCTCCTCCAACATCATCATCATCCATTCATTGTATATCGAGAATCGCGTACTTGAACACGATCATGTACTCCTCAGATATATACAGGACAGCGATCTGGATGTTACCGTTGGTCTGCGCGACGGTCTGGTTTGGGATGGTTTATTATAGGGTGGAGGGGGCTTATCTTGTAAGCTGAATTTTTTCTGAATTTTTAAAAGTGTTCGTCAGGGGTTTAAGCGATGGTTTGTTTGGTACTTGCTTTCTGTTTTTAATTATTTGAGTCTTTGTTTTGAGTTGTTGGTGGACTGTACTGTCTTTTTGAAAATTTTGAGAGGCGGGAGAAGGGCGGTGGGGGAGGGGGGGGTTCAACTGTGAGGTGGGTAAGAAGGGATTAGATGGAAAAACCTTGAATGGGCTTTTTCCTGTTGAGTTGTCACTGCATGGATCTTTGGAGGGGGTGTCTGCGTTTGGTGCAATACCGAATAAGAAGGTCGTCTTTGTGGCTGCTCTTCCTAGTGAGATGGTTTGCGATCAATTGCGGGTGAGGTGGTGAACGCAATGCATGTCGATGGGATTTATATTGCCTGACCTGGCTGATTTTGTGGCACGAAGTCGTATTGTAGGATAGTCTTCCGATTCTCAGCTTTCTATGTTGTGAAGAAGAGGCAAACGCTTTTCTCAACATTGAATGTTTCGTACGAGCGTGTGACGAGGTTCTGCAGAGCAACTCTGTTGGGCTCTTTCTTTTTTTATCGCGATCTCTTTGGCTGTTTACTAGAAGTCCATTTTGGCCTTGAGTTCTCGGTCTGTTAGTATCTACTTTTCAATTGAAGAAAAAATATAGCATGTAAGAAGTCTGTTAAAGGTCCTAAAAGCCATATAAACGACGTGAAATCCCATCTTGACTGTGTCGGCTTCAAAACACAATTTAGCGCTTTTGCTATGTCCAACTTTCCTAATAGATAGAGCGCTCGTGCTTGCTGATACGGTTTTCTAGGATGAAGTCTTTCACATCCGCCAAGCCGAAGCCTATCTACAGAACCAATGGCGCGTCTGGGATACAAAGATTACCACGCCGCCAGGTCTCTATATTGTTACCTACTTTCTTACCAAGTTGCAGAACCTTTTCGGTCTCACCAATCTGATCTCGGGCGTAGGGAGGGACTTGAGGATCACATGCCTTCTCGGCTCCATTGGCATAAGAGAGATCCTCCCTAAGTGCTGCAATAAGCTACAAATAGGGCGAAGGAGAGAGGGTAGAAAGAATAAAGGTGCTGATCTGAGGCGAGCCCATGCTATTGCGAATGTACTTCTATTTCCGCCACTTTTCTTCTTCTGTGCGCTGTATTACACGGACGTGCTGAGTGTGCTGAGTGTGCTTGTAACGTGGTATTTTCATTTGAGAGGAGATAAGCCTATGATATTCATCTCAGGAGTTGCTAGTCTGTGGTTTAGACAGACGAATGTATTTTGGAGTGCGTTATTTCTGGGCGGGCTGGAGGTGCAAAGACTGGTCGCCAAATGTATGAGGGAGGATCATGAGAAGTCGAGTCTGGACGTAAGATACTTCTATGATTCGACGGTTGATGATGCAAGCTTTGAAGGTGAATTCGTTCCTGAATTCTAGAAATCATGTTGACAGGCTACAGACTACTTCAAGACCGCGATGACATATGTTATTGGATTAGCTGCAAGCGCATATCTGCGGAGTCCTCTACCAATTTTGCGTGCTCTATGGCCGTATCTCTCGATTTTGGCTACTTTTCTTTCCTTTATTATCTGGAACGGGGGTGTCGTGCTAGGTGCGTTTCTTCTCCCTATTTAGATGATGCTGATATCTTCAGGCGACAAGACCAATCATATCGCCACAATTCACCTTGCCCAAATGCTTTATATCTGGCCGTACATAGTCTTCTTCTCGCTGCCGCTTTTGTCTCCATACCTACTCAACGCAGTCATACCTTCACGCTTTCTGCCACCATTCCTACAGATGAACGTGCTCAAGCCACGTCTTGTTGTAGCACTGCCGTCTATGGCAGTGATGGCTCTAGTCGTCCGCTACAACACAGTCGTTCATCCGTTCACCTTAGCCGACAATCGTCATTACATGTTTTATGTCTTTCGGATCCTTATGAAGCATCCGAGCATCAAGTACTTTACGGTACCTGTTTACTTCATTTGTACTTGGGCTACAGTGACTGCACTTGCCACTAGACCGCCTAGTTCAGCTTCCTTTTCAGCAGGAAAGAAGGGCGCAGGCAAAGCGGATATGTCTGATGACAAAACTACAAAAGCATCATGGGTACTCATCTGGCTCGGGACTACAACACTTAGTCTCTGCACTGCTGCACTAGTTGAGCCGAGATACTGTATCCTTCCGTGGATATTCTGGAGACTAGAAATTTTACGTATTACCCAGGCTGCACAGTCTCCGAAAGATGAGGACGAGGACGAGGATGACAATAAGCAAAATGGTAACGACCAGTCCTTTGACCCACAGCTACTGCTGGAAACGCTTTGGTTTCTTGTTATCAATGCAGTAACTGGCTTTGTATTCTTGAATCGAGGCTTCGAGTGGGTGCAAGAGCCAGGGAAGTTGCAGAGATTTATGTGGTAGTCAAATGCAACAAGAGTATGGATGGACTCCGCCATTAGAGAAGACCTTGGTAATGCTGGACTTTCGATCACCGAAGCCTCGATGGTTTCCATACACTAAGCAGCAAAGGGCTAAGAAACGACGAAGGATGCAACCACCGTTCACGTCGCGCCTCATCGACAATTTCAATCTACCGAAACAGGGGCCAACCTCCCACCACCCATCGTCGCCCTCTTCACCTCCCCACCACCACCTCTGACATCCAGGTCTCGCCGCCTCTGCACCATACTCGACCTCGCATCCCTCTCCTCCCTCTTCCTCCTCTTCCTCTCATCAATAACCCCCACCCTCTCCGCCTCCAACTCAATAATCCTCCTCCCATTCTCCGCAATAGACTTCTGATGCATCACCACGACCTCCTCCGCCTCCCTCATCCTCCTCTTACTCTCAGCAATAGCAGCCAAGCTCGCCCGTTCAATCGTCCGATACGTCCCCTCCGCAACCGCTGCATCAATCGTGGTCGAGAACCCGTGCCGGCTCGCTTCCGCTTCGCGGATGTAGCGCTGGTTCTCAGCGATGGCGCCTTGGTGCGCTTTTTGCACGCTGCGCGCTTCGAGGATTAGGGAGCGGTGTGTGGTTATGGAGGCGTGGTGGGCTGGGATGCTGTCGTTGGCTGTGGGGACTTCGGGGCTGGGTTGGGAGATTTTGTGGATCATGGCGTCGAGGGCGGAGGAGAGCTCGGTGAGGATGCTTGTTGGATCGCCTGTGGGTTGGTCTGTATGCGGGGTTGGAGTTCGAGATATAGCAGGCGTTTTGGACGGGGAATGCGTGGTTATGGCCGCAGCTTCGATTGCGGACTTCCCTAAAAATTTAGCATGTGGGGAATCAACGACAGCGATTTGGGTACGTACCAGATCATCGAAGTCGTCGCGCGTATCGAAGCGTGGTGAGAGTGGGATGCCATCGTCTGAGTTGTAGAGACGTGAGGCTCGTGCGTTGATGGTCAGGCGTCTGGCGTTCAGCGCTTCGATGTAGGAGGGTGGCTATACTGTCAGTGTGAAAGAAGCGGTCAGATTTAATGGCTTACGTACAGGTTCTGCATGGCTGGTTCCCTCGATATCCATGAATAGGAAGGTGATTGCGAAGGTCAAGTCTTCGAAACCTCTTGCGGCGGGACCTAAGAGGCTTTGATGCTTCGATTCTCGAAGTTGGAAGGCAACATGAAGATGTAGTAATGATGGATACACGTCAAGACAGTCGCGTGGGAACAAGACAAAGCGTTCTAGGGGCATTGCCTGGGATTGGCGAGCAATCGTGCTTTCAATGGAGGACGAATCCGGTGATTCAAGGCTTTGTTTGTTCTCACACCTTACCACGTGCTGTTTTTGTGGCGATTGAGTTTTGTACAGAGCACGACTAGTAAGTCACGCCAGTGTTTCTTTAAATATATGATTTTGGGTTGTTGGTGCAAAAGTATGCAGCGAGTGTTGTCCTCATAGCGCCAATTTCGTCAATCCACCAGTCTCTTCACCTGCCCCATTGCCTATGTTCGTCTTGATGGGACGAGAGTGATGGCGTATTGTAGGCAGGCATCAAAGCCTAATTGCACAGGGTCTCCAAATGTTGCTGAGCTCCTTGTTCATTCATAGTGTGGTAAATGCAGCTGTCAGTTCCCTGGTAAACCATTAAGTCTGTTCAAGAGCCGGAGCTCGTGGCTTGAATTGATGTTTCAACTTCGACTTGGATGGGACGAGGGTACGACAGAAACGCTTCTGGAATTCATGGAGCCTGAAATTAGGATGTCGAAGAAGAGCTGGTCGCTGTTACGCGATCTACAAATTCTGAAGATTGACCTTTCAGGTGGACAAAGCCCGTCATGATGCGAAGGCTGATTTATGATGTTTGGAAGATTTTCAGACTTGCTTCAGCATTCTATCTGCCTTCTTTATCCTGATACATAGTATCTATGGCGCTACGAAAGAATTTGGCCCGTCATGGTGTTTGCGCGGCGCTGACACGATACTGGAGAGTCACAATCCTGAAGCGCAAATGTCCTTCGCATGACATTGTCAACCTAGAACAGAATCATATCTACTTCGTTGTCAGATGATCTATTCGCTATGGCAGATTTTGCGATCGATTTCCTCGATACTCCAGTGACTCTCCTGGCTGATACTCCGCCTGGGCAATCACTTTCGCAATAAACCGGAGGATGGACGACCATGAGGGCCCCACAGGTCCAACTGACGTGGAATTGACTGAAGAAGAGGAAGTTTTTCTCATTGACGAAGGTATGTTGCTAATCTATCTCAACCTGATAGAAACGACCAATGTCATCGCCAGGTCAGTTAATGATGCTTCAATAAACAAGAGGTAGAAAGAACTTTTACCTCATACTAGAGCAGCACTGCAAGGCCTAGATGGCAAGATTGTCATGGAGAACAATGTTATGCCTCGCTTTCTCGGAGTCGCAAAGCAAATGCACCAAGATCGCCAAAGCAGTACTACGATCCGATCCTAGGCGATGACCTACTACTGTCGAATTCCTTGACAGCTGTCCGAGAGCATTGTATATACACACCCATTTGGTCTCCTGTTGCTACCTGACTGACAATCCTAGGGAAGGGAAGGGCTTGCAAACGCTTATCCAAACTACATCGATTGCGGAGCTAAAGTAAAAAGGCCACCGATGGAAAGAAGAGTTCTTCAGCAAGAAAGCTTAGCACACCAGCGCTTATTCAACTAGGCACATTCCCTCCAGCAGCCTCGCGGACCATTTCTTTGTGGTAGAAGATGTCGCCGAGCAAACGATGAATGCATTATTCAACTAGTAGGATTCGTGGTATGATCTATCTCATCGTTTCCTATGATTGAGACCGAATCAGAAAAAAGCGGTTGAACAGGCTTATAAGACCCGGGAGCGGAAGACTAAAGGCCAAGGAGAGGGTCGGAGAGCTGCAGAAGGAATTATGAAAAAGAAAAGCTGGCCGATGAGCAGATTACACATGTCGAGAGAGGAGAACATAATACGGACGAAGTAGGTGAAAAGTATTCTGTTTATTAAGACAAATCAGGAGGCAGAGGAGACGCAAGCGTAGGAGCAGATTGAAACGATCAAGAAGCAAGACGGGCTAAGAGGACCCAAAAAGGATCAGATGTTTGGGAAGGTGAGCCATTGACCAATACATAACAGATAGAGCTGGCATTTCAAGCCTCAGGATCTCGAGAGCGGGCAATGGGGGCCGCCATTACAAGTGGGACGGACAGCAATATGGTAAGAAGATTGATGGAAAATCGCATGCTGGCGCGAGAAGCCGGAGGCTTGGTATGAATGCCCAACTAGATTTTCTTTTCCAAAGCAACATTCTATCATTCATTCATTACGAATAATTTCGGAGAGGCACATGACACTAGCAGGACAACACAGACAACACCTTTTTCTTTTACCCTCCTATCTTCTCCGCTCTCTCACTTTCATCTGTCATTGACTCACTTCAAACGAACTTGATTTCATTAAAGACGCAGAAAGCACTCAGCATGACTCAAGGAAACAATCCAGTAAGTTTATCATCGACAAGACGTTTTACTCGGCTGATATCTCTGAGCCACCGCCGTATGCCGAAACCGATACCACCGAAACACATGAAGCAAGCCATGCGGACGAAAGTGAAGAAGTAGGAGACCTTGTCATAGAAGCGCTCGACGAGCTTGTCAATCTTTCCTACAAACCCCAATATCTTATACTAATCAAATTCGTAGCCAACCTACGAAGCCGTGGTCACCTCCGACAACACCTTACCGCTCTACGTTTCGCCAGAAATGTTAAGAGCGATACATGATATGTCAGCCACAGATCTTTCTTCACTACATTGGAGAAAGACGATGAGAAGAGTAATTGCTAAGCTTGAAGCGATCGAACAACGACATAAAGACGGCACTGACAGGCAAGAGTCTTCTCATCCAGCTGTGAAACAATGCGTATCAGCACTCTATGATGCAATCAAGTCCTTCCGAGACACTTCCTTGCAAGGACTTAACATAGATCGGCAGCTCAGAGATTTTGCGCCGCTGATAAATGACCTATCGACTCTTACAGCCATTGGAAAGTCGATTGATAACATAAGAGCTATCTCGGATATGCAGCAGGACATAGAAGAGATGCAGGAGCAAATGATTGCTTTAGAGAGAAGCATTTGGGGAAGGTCGGTGTTGGATACGGAGTCAGCGGAGGAGGCCCGCTAAGGTCTTGATGGGAAAGCGAGACAGCTTGTTTATGTTGCGAAGGTTTGCCGACACTCATGAACAATGATCTTCGAATTCATTGAGAAGTCACATGTTGCTACTCAAATGGGAGCTGGTCATGTCGGATTTCAAGAAGTCTAGCCGTGGGTTTGGCAACCTTCGGATAACACCGATAGTCGTGAATCTCAAAAATCTCGCTGGCGTCCAAAGGCCGCCGTAATGCTTAGTCTGCAATGAAAAAGCCAACTGATGTTCCTGAACCGCTCACATGGGAAGCACGCCATTCGTGAATATTTGCTGTTGCTTCTTAATTTCAATCGATGCCGGTAGTCACTAAGCCGCTAGTCGTGGCCTCTTTCGACGTGACACACGTTTGACACTCGTGCGGGATGACGAATGCACGACACCACAGTTTCCCCTGCCACTGTTACTCTCTTCGATGTCACTTGTTTCCAGTACCATCTGAGAGTAGCGAACGCATCTTTCAAATCAGACGCAATGTCTTCTCCTGATGACGAGATAGTACCGTGTTTGGAGATGATCATGATCGTGACTGACACGACTAGCCACCATAACACGACAACATCGCAAAAACTCAAACAAAGGGCACGATCCAGGCAACCGATCGGAGTGAGGACCAGCAGGATGCTTCAGAGAAACTCGAAAGTCATAAGCCACGGCTTTACTTTTGAGCTCTGTCTGATCTCACCAGCCAAGCTTCCAAGAAGCCACGGCTTCTGATGGTGCTCTTCCTACGTACAAAGCGCCAGAATACGATCACAAAAAGTGGCCCCAGATCATATCCGACATAGAAGCTTACTTGACCACCTTGACATCTTTGATGGATCATTTGAAGCTATACAATCAAAAATACAACGGCCGATTGGAAGTCGGCGCATCGCTAGCTATGCGGTCAGATCACGAATTATTACAGCAACCACTTCAGACATTGCATGGTCGATATGAGTAATTCAACGGCCTCACCGAAAGAATGGATCATCTTAAGCGTCTCTCGGTTGCAGCAGTGCAAGCTTTTGGCAATCGTGCACTGCAGGAGCAAATTGATGAAATCACAGAGGAAGTATCCGAGAGATTGAGCTTCATTGAAGACGCGCACGCGAACGCTATCGGGCTGGAAAAGTCTATCTGGACTAACTTTGACGAAGGCCAGAATGAAGGAGCGTCCTGCGAATGTAATCTGTCGACTTCGTCAGGAGAGCAATGATGCTCATAAATGAGGGATTGTTGCTGGTCTTCTGAGACTCCCGGTATGCAATGAACATCAGTAAGTGGAAAAGATTCTTACGTCAGTAATTAAACGTATCCTTACTGGACATCCAAACTTGATAGTCTTTCATTGATATTATGTACGTGGTCGAGCTACCTGCCTTGTCCAGGAAATAGCTGACCGTGACCTACTCAAGTCTTGCTTTACCTAACGAACGGCCGATCAAGACTTGCAGGAGTTACTGCACAATGATACAGAACGGACGGAGAGACCACCACAAGTTGTTAATGAATACAGTCCTATCTTCTACAGCAAAATTCCCGTCCTACACCTCCTAGGGACTCGCCTAACCCACATCTTTCCGAAACGTACCCCTGGTCCCATCAATTATCATTATTTTGCTGTAAGTGCTGTCATTAAATTTTCTAGCCTTACAATAGGCTCCAACGGCTTGCTTCCCATCAGCCCAAAGCAATGGAGATCGGCGTTTCAACACGCCAAAAGCTGAACGAGGGATTCCGTGGCGCCCCCATGGATGGCAGTAGCGTCAGCTTCGTGCTCATGAGGAATCCCTTAAAGATGCCCTCTTCGCGGTCTCCCTTTGGCTTTTTGATTTTTATCATCTGATCTGGACTGGGCCGTTCACAATCATCATGGTACATTCTTCGCTTGTCCGTTACTATCATTTTGCAAGCCTAGCTTTCATATGCTTGTATTCGGCTCAGACTCTAGCAGTGTGCACATTACCTGAAGGTACTGTACCTCCTTACGATATCCCCTGCAATCCAGATGCACCCGACAGCCCCTGTTGTGGTCGCGGATTCATATGCCTCACGAATGGGTTGTGCGCCACAGAGGACGATTCAGTCTTTGGCAGAGGCTCATGTACGGATCCTGAATGGAAGGCTTCAGAGTGCCCTCACTTCTGTCTCTCAGGTGAGGCATTTCGTCTTTTACAACGATTCCATGAGCTAGCTACTAAGTCACGGTGCGCCAGATCCTGGAGGAGCCACGGTATATCGGTGTACCTCAGATCAGTGGTGTTGTGGCCAAGATGACGATCCTCAAGGATGCTGCAGTTCGGGGAATCTTCTAGATCTCGGACCATCGTCTTCCTACACAGTAGTTGGACTACCGGTGTATTCGACATCAAAGTCTTCCACCTCCTCATCCTCAACGACTATCTCCGTGAGCCGTACATCCCAGATCACGACGTCAGAAACTACCCCTCCTTCCACTACTTCAAGGGATAATACTTTCGCGTCGGAAGTAGCCTCCCTATCCTCTTCCACGGCCACTCCCCCACCTTCAAATGGAACGGCAGTCAAAATTGGAGCCGGCGTCGGTGTACCTCTCGGTGTTCTACTCGTATGCTCCCTCATATTCGTCGCCTTCCTCCTCAAAAGGAACACGAGAAACGACCGCGCCCTCCAACAAATGAATCCTCAGGACATGTCTCCGAGAGAGGGCGCCGTCTCAATGTCGCAAAGACCCAAGCCAAGTCTGCTGTCGTCTGGTCATAACAGCCGTGGGGGTGGCTTTTTAAAGAGAAAAGGAAACGGCCAGCAACAGGTTGTGTCGGAGCTGCATGATGACAGCAGACCGCCTTCGGAGCTGCCACCACCTGTGTCGGAGTTGCATAATCATAGTAGATCCCATCTGGAGTTTTCATCCGGGAATAGATAAAGAGATTGCTTGTCGGCATGCTGTCGAGACAGCTTGACATGGCGATGGCTGGTGCTCCAGGGGTCTTTTTTGGAGGCCACGAGAAGATTCTTCACGTTGGTCCCGTTCGGTCGTGGACAATCCACAGCTTGCGATCTACTAACGAAGAAAGACAGTTATTCAAAGTTTTGACACAAGATAAAGCCCCTATATGTTAAGCAGGCTCATGAAGAGGCACTTGAGCGCCCTTGGGTCTTGGATAATATGTTTTGAATAGCATCTCTGATACATCTTTTAAGACCCAGCACGTAAGCTTTGAAATACTTCCCTCCTCAATATAGCGATCTTTTCCTCCTTTTCAGAATGTCAGCTCCTAGCAGTGGCTCCCAATTATGCTATCCCACCAGAGCAGTTCAGCAGATGTCTTGATCGGGTACAAATTGCTCTCTTGTGGAAGAGCGCAATTGGTCCACAAGGTGATTGCTTCAGCTGAAGGGTCTCAAAGCTGCTCATCATCTTATCGAACTCTTACAATCCATCCTTCAGCCACTTTAAGGCGTTGTTTTCCAACTTCAATCTACGCGTGGCTTCACCACTTCACTGTGTTCTGTTGTTCTGTCCCGTCTAGTCGCTGAACCAGCTGGAACATCATAGGCTAGCGTGAATATTCACAACACTGTGGTTCCTACTGGTCACTGCTTAGCATTATCAACCAGGCATCAGACCCCTTTTCAGAGAACAATGCCATGATTAATCTTCGGTGTTCAAGGCAGATCAAGAGGCCTTCAATATCCATTTATTTCAAAAGAGATACAGGCAACCAGTAACGCAAGAAGATGATAGATGTGGCAAGTATCCAAAAAGGTAAATGTTTGTTTGAGGCACCGACGTCCCCGTGGCTTGTGTCGCGAGCTAGTATGCTTGAATGAAGCTGTTCACATGAGCATGTTGTGATCAGGGAGAAGGATCAACCGGGTAGTCTGATACATCAAGCTAGTACGCACAATACGACTTCCTCATACATGAAAACATGAGACAAACATGAATCCACCTGAAAGCTTGCCCAAAAAGGAACATCTGAATCAAAGGAACTCTGTGTGACACCCATCCCAAAGCAACAAACAAAGCTACTTCCCAACATCGCGCATGAGATACCTCTTTACCACAACTTTTTGATCGGTACATCTTCTATCGACCCACATGCATCGCCTTGACACTTTACCATCCCCACCGCTAACTTCACAACCCGCCCCGATCATCTCACCATAATCTCAAACCTCTGTGACCTGACCACCATTCAGCCAACCGCCACACCGTCCTCTCGCGATCAACAACACCTCTATCAGATCGAGCCAAACGCTCCCAAAGACCACTCCACTGCGCTACGGATCTCGCTTTCATCTGGCTAGCCACGCTTCCAGTCGAGCAAGTCTCGCGTTGAAGTAGCTGGTAGCATGGGTAGGCGCTTCAGTGGTGTCCAATTTTCGGGCAGCGTTCGGGATTTTCGTGGGAATTGGTTGCGGCTTGAAAGGTCATTTGGTCTATTGGGGAGGGGTATGCTCAACTCTTTGGGTTTGCTTTGAGAACGGCGTGTGCTGGTCATGGTGCTGATTATTGGGTGGTGAGAGGGGAGTGTAGGCTATGATGATAATGATGATGCGATGTGTGGTGTGTACTGATTCCTGTGATGCACTAGAGTAAAGTGAGCAAGATTGATTGGTACTTTGCTGAATGAAAAACGGTGGAGGTGAGTGGTCCGGAAGATTCGTCCGTTGGTGGGGGAGAGAGGCTGAAAATTAACACAGTCTGTTCGACCTTTTCTTTGTTGTATGGCTCACGAGTATGGTGGTGAAATATATTGTCGACATGATCGTGTCTGAGATGCAGAATTGCTATGGTTCGGTTGCAAAGTGGGAAGCGCTCTTCTTACTCTGTTTTCCGTGGCGACCGACAAGTGAGCACCTCTATCGCACGCTGCTCCTTGTTGGAATGGATGGTCTAGCCGGGATGGCACCTGGCTCAGAGCGGCCATTGGCACCATACCGCGCATTCGTAAGGTAATAGCTTCTAGGAGTTGACTAGAGTAAGCCACTCTGACGGTTCAAGATCCTAATAAGTCTGCATGAAGTGTGGTTTGAGTGTGTATTGTGATCATTGCGCTAAAGCGCTTGTTGAATGCCTCAGATGGCCAAATTAATGCTCAAAAATTCTCATCATCGCCCTCATATACAGAGTCAGCTTTCCACGAAGATAGATGTCTATCAGACTTCCATGACGACGGATCTTTGTGAATAGCCGCCCAAGGGTCACGCAAGCCAGGCTTGAAATGGTACGAAAAAGTCTGGTATTCCGGGTCAATCGTGTGTTTGGACATTCGAAGGAAGCTAAGTCTTAGCGGATCGTCATCTAAGCCATAACCTGCGCAATACGCTTTGGCTTTATTTGGCTGGATACGGGATAACCAGTGCTCAATGATATATCTTTCGGAGAAGGGTTTTCTGAAATGTCTGTATGGCTCTATTCGTCTCACAGCTTTCTGCGTAAGTCTTTGGGAACGGTATCGTCCCCCGCAGAACCTGCGAGTCTGGTTCACGTGTCTGCGGACCGGCTCTAAATTTTCGATAGGCCTATCTTCGCCTGACCAGATGTCTGCTTCGTCGCTTGAAGGGTCTGAGGAATCAAGGTCAGCATAGTAGCGGGCCTCAGCTTGTCGTCGCTGGAACTCTGCGATCATCATGATGCGCTCGATGTATATGGGACATGGTGCAGGCTCGGGATCTTCATCGGGGCAACCGAAGATGAATCGGTAGAGTAGGACTGTTATGACGAAGACTAGCATGCACCAGTCACCTGGAAGGAAAGGCATGGTGAAACGATTTGGGTGAGAGGATAGTATTGAAGATGAAGGAAGGAAGGAGGGATCTTGACCTGTCAATGTGTCATGAGAAATAGGCCTTACAGACCGTTGTGGCATTTTTGACTTTCCGAAGTAGACTGCTCCTCTGGCCTTTTAGAACGCCTCCCTACTTAAATCATAAGCCTCGAAACTCAACGCCGTATTGAAAGAAGGCAGAATGCGCAGAATACTCGGAGAAAGGGACAACTGCGGTTGATCATTCTAATCTACTGTCCGCAGATCAAGAGCCCATATCAGACAGTGGCTTCTAAGCCTTTCAGACAGATGTCACGAGTTTGTTACATGTCACTTACAGTATCATGACAGGTCTTGTTCCTAGCCAAGGAATGCGGGTTTGAGTGCATGTGGAGATAATGAAGCGAGAAGGTGTAAGACTAAGTTTTCCCACAAATTGTTGTGGCATAAAACCTACCTTGGAGGACCTGGCAGGCTGTTCCACATTGGCCGTCCATTGATGATAGAAGCGGCTTCCATCCTGAGTTTTTGACCAAACATCCATTCTTCACCGTCCGAAGCATCTCGCTTGTCGCCTTCTCCATCATCCTCTGCAAAGTCGATTTCGTACTCCTCGACCTCAACCTGAAAAGCATAGCAACCCAAGGATTAATGATGATCTCTCAAAGCCTCTTCCAGGGGTGTGGAAAATGCAAGATCGGGACTGTGCATGGCTAGAGTTCATCCCAGTCTCCTAATATACATTAGAGTATACATTATTTTATTGCTTGGCCGAGTCACATGCTGCTTACTTTAGACGTGAAGGGGGGGGGGGGGGAGGGGGGGGGGGGTGCTGTCGGACAGCACCAAAATAGCAATGAGTTTGTAACATATGAGAAATTGCTCCCCTTTAATCAAGTGTCAATGTCAGATGATGGTTCTTGGAAATTGAGACTTCCCACCAACTTATGTTAATTTTCAGCACTTTGCTCATCGACCCCGGTGTTGCACCGAATGGACACGTTGGCACTCCAAATTAGATTATCAGTAAGATTGAATAGGGGAGATCCTTGATTGAAGAATATGACGGCCTCGAACAAGTCAATAATATGTCATTCTCCAGTGTAAATGTTTGATCATGAGTACTTTGTCATCTTTCCGTAACTGGCAGTCTTGGTTGATACTGCGGCTTGCTAGGTACAGAGCCTCCTCTGGTAGTCTTCTGAAGATCTTACTTCAGGCTTTATCCCAGTTTCCCGTTGTAGGAGCTTTCCCAAACAATCATAGCAGCGAAAGTAGCGTCTTTGGAGTATACGAAGAGTATTAGCAGTTTAGCGTAACTGTCCTCCATACCAAACAATCAAAGCTCTACTGATAGAAAGGCGTGCTAACCATCAACGGCCCTTACCACCAACAGCCGCCTACCTCCGTCAAAAGCTGACACCTCCACTACTATGCTCCTCCATATCGGTACATTTCGGTCTCTTCCACGGCCCATTCCTCTCCACCTTATCAATCTTCCACTGCCCACTTCCTTCATCACAGCACACAGTGCCATTAGGCGCAGGCACTTCCGTCGCCATGTTGAATCTCTTCTCCTCACTAACCAACCCTGTCTGGGAAAAGCAACAGCTCGAAGAGACATAAGTGCAATTGCAAGGACAATACATCTCACTCGTTATGTAACCCGGAACCCCCTCGCTGTTCATCGCCGTGATCGCCCCGTTGGAGTCCTCGAGCAAGCACCGGCGCGTACTGCATTATTTGGCTAGGAACAGTGTAGCGGCGAGCACCATGGCGGCCGCGTTGGCTACGTAGGTGCATATGGTTGCTTGAAAGCTTGAGGAGATGTGCGGGGCGTCGTGCTTGTCGGCGCAGATAAGGTTGGAGTTGATGTCGCAGTCGGTGTGGGAGTCGCAGGACGCGCCTTCGCTCGCTTTACTAGTACTGGGTGCGGGATTGGGTTTCTGCTTCTTCATGGGTGGCTGGTCGATGTCTTCGCAAATTTCGCTGCCGTCGGAGTCGACTATGCAGTGATACCGGATTTTTAGAAAGTCGGCGAAGCGGGCATTGGGGCCGGTGAGGTGGATCGTTAGGGGGTAGCGGTGGTGCTCGCCTAGGTTGCTGTATTCACCTAGTGGGTATGTTAGAGGAAGAGGTTAAGAAAACGGAGATGTTTGTGCGTAGAAGGCTTAGGGAGGGAAGAACCAGGCGGGAAAGTTTAGCTGTAAGTGTACGACTTACCCATTCGGCCCCATCCTCCGATGCCCCACGGCTGTACGCAATGCCTGCGTATACCGTCCGTTCTTTGACTGATAGTAATCCAATCGACTATGACACGGTCTTGGTCCTCATACTCAAGGTCTTGAACTGGGTTTCGCATCATCAATGTGACAGTACAGCTTCCTGCAAACCGTCAATGTCCAGCTGACATAAGTACATCAGCAGATTGAATTACCGTAGTATGCGTGTACGGCAGCCTGACTTCTTCGTCCGGCTCCCCAGATGACTCTGCTCCTTCCTCAAGAAATTCGGCGTGTGGCCAGCGACCTCCCGCGTAGCCCAGCGTTTGCCTTGCTAGAAACCCGACGACATCCCTGCAATCATCATCGCCAGGTCTGCCAAACATTTCCTCATCGCAAGTGATGCCTTCATCGAAATTAGCTGGTGCGCCCCATACAGGCTCTGGCGAGGAGGGCGAGATGCATGGCGCGGGCGCGGAGTCCAAAGGAAGTGTTCCGTTTTGTATGCTTTCTTCATCGCTGTCGCAAGTTGGAGCTCTGACATCTTCACCGACGTCAGAGTCCCAGTCGTAATCTGGAGCGCAGGTACAGTCATTCAGACACGCTGTTTTGTATGGGCCGGTACTCGGGTTCTGGTATAGTTGGGTGTTGGGAACTATAGGTCCAATTGCACCGAGATCGTTACATTCGTATCCCATGCCAACAACTTGGTCGGTGCAGAGGCCCTCGAAGTTTCCTAAAAAATGTACTAATATTGCTTGATAGAGAAAATTGTTTTCAATAATTGGAATTGGACCTTGCATGCATTGTATACGCTTTCACAGGGACTTAGTAAGAGGTGGAAGTTACATTCGTGGCACTCACGTAGTCTCATTTTGCCAGAGTGTGGGCAGAACCCTTCATTTCACTTGCTTGAGGCCCCGCCAGGAACAGGTAAGCGAGCAACAAAGCACTCAAATACATATCGCAAGGAATGAGCAACAAGGGAGTGAAGAATGTCTTTCCGGATGAAAGTGAGGCGATATACTCAAAGGACACTCTCTATGAGGGGCTTTGTCAAAATATGACATGACAAGCACGGTACGTAAGCCAACCGGCGAAGTGTTGTAAAGAAGCATAGCAACTGGAATAAGCCTTATTGGTCGATGTTAGCTGAAACACTACTAATTGGGGTGTTTTTGATGCTGGGAGACCATGATTAGTGGCGGCAAAATGCATCGAGACGGGGTATTTGGGAGGACCCAGCGCTGTTGGGATGCCTAAAATATCAACTGTTGAGATAGAAGAAGTGTGTTCAATCCTGCGAGCTGATATATGTATGTCACTCGTCGCTAGACTCTTGGATCTGCTCTACTAGTACACAGAGACTGTATGAAGGCTCGCCAACACAATGGCAACTACTTGATTGTGGACAGGAAGCGCCACTTGCTGAAACACTAACAGGCCGGCACATATGCCACTGACAGTGCGAGAGTGGTCTTAATGCATGTAGCTGTGCGCATGTCGCATCTGGAATTGACGGTTATATGTTGGAAATTTGCCGACTAATTTTCTTTGGCAAGTAAAGCTTACAGCCTTCTCAGGTCTAGAGGAGACCTCGATATTGGCAAGCTCCTCAAGAACGAAGTTGATATTGATGGAACGCAGAGAGATGATGCGTTTTCAAGGCGGTGGCCCTGATTGAAATGTTGAGATTAACGGTCCACGTACATTGATGACAATTGCTTGGCAAGCTCTTGCATAAAGTTGTACTTTTTCATAAAATAGCACAACCAGAGATTTCTTGACCGCTTGTTGAACAGCTTATTTGATCCGATCGCCCCCTTAGCTTTGCCGTATGCATCATGCATTGAAATCATTGACTTGATGAACCCTGATACTGCACATCTACTGCTTACGTACCATTGTTCACAGAAACGGCTCACGAGATATTCATGATTCTCTTCATCAGCCTTGTTATATCCACCGACTAAGATATCCTCAGCACTTCTTTCGACAATATCTGTATATCACGGGGACAGACGTAACTACTGCATCTGTAATCTGCCAGCACTTTTTCCTTCATGAAACTCCCACCAGAGATATGGGATCTGGTAGGTCAACCGTTCTCAGCTTCAATATGACAGCATGGTACCTTCCCAAGAGCTTCACTAAGCGTTCGTCTTATAAGATTTTTTCCTTCGTTGAAATCGAAGATCTCTTATGGTCTGCGCATGAGTGTTATAACCATCACCAAGAAACGTACTTATCTGCACATACTCGCCTCCTCTTCCAAGAACTTCGACTCGTCAATAAGCAACTTTGTGGTGCAGCATCACGTGTGTTGTTTCGGAGGTGGAACTTGTCGTCCAGCCATAACCTATTCAGCCTCTTGAAAATCTCAAGAAGTCGGTATGCATCGCTCGTCCAGCAGCTGACCATTAGGCTAGGGTTGGGCCAACTCGACGACACAATCCCGTTGCCTCAATATCTTGGCATAGTCCTCCCAGTCTGCCTTCGCAAACTCCCGGCACTTCGTACGCTTGCCTCTGAAAGCAATTATGCCTTTATATATTATGGCGTAATGAAAAGGTCTAAAGAAGACCTCACGATGGCAATACGAAAGGCATTGGACTACGGCCGTTTGAATAGCTTGGAGTCACTTCGGTTAGAACTTCCTACAGCACACGCATTCGAGCGCCTTTTGAATTCCGATCCGCCCTCGAGTGCCTCCGATGAGCCATCCAACATGAAGATAATGTTCTCTCGCCCCCGTCATCTCAAGGCTGAAATCACGCGCAATGGTCTTGGAGAAAAGTGGACAGACATCCCAATGGCAGACGTTCAAGGTTTTCTCGACTTCACCACAATTGCCACGCGTCTTGAATCTCTCTGTCTCGCCTCTAAACGTTGGCTCGATATAAGCACCATGAACATCACGCACTTCAACCATCTGAGTCAATTGTGTCTCGTGGGTTTCGTCACGAACCATCAGACCCTCGAAGCGCTACTATCACAGAATGTGCACACTTTGAACCGTCTTCGCTACAATGAAGTCCAGTTGAAGACAGGAAGTTGGCGAGGAATACTACGCTTATTGGTCTCTTGCACAGAACTGAGACAACTGGACATTTTATCTTGCGGCTATGTTCAGGGACATGTCAAAGCTGTTGAGATAGAGGACGTTGTAGGTATCGATCGTGACAACGACTCACCTCTCTTTACCCTTGACAGAAGGGACATTAATACATTCATGGATTTGGAAGGCCATGTATTGAAGGTTCGGGAGAGGAAGGGGTTGTAGCTTTGTGACGTGTATAAGCCGAACGAGATTCTTTCCGTAGATCTTTACGACAAAGGTTCTTGAACATGCAATCTATACCTCATGCGCCATTACCAATCAATCAGCTCGAAGTTACCATACTATGATCGTGGACTTTTCACGATCGACGCAAGTGCTACATGAGACACCCGAGGGCCAAATGACACAAATTGATTGTGGCAAAGTTCAGATGAGACACTCGAGCTTTGACAGTTTTAGTATGATCCTATGGTTGTGTACGCATTCGGTCAGATATGAATCTAGTTTCTACCTTAGAATCCTCTTCCGGTGGCCCGGTGGCCGCTTATATCCGCGTCCACGGTGGATCGTCAAGAGTGTGGTTGAAGCCTTGTATAACCTCTTCGATATGCTCAAGGCCAGCATACTTATCGCAATTTATCATTAGCTAGATAAATATCTTGAACACAATGTCTTCCATTCTTAGCCGCCATAGTTGAGAGTCGTAAATCTAGGGATCGAGTCAGAGAGCGAGGACATGCCAGTTATGTCCTTGGGCGCGATGTCCGCATCACGTTTGCGCTGCCTTCACAGAATCAACC
This sequence comes from Bacidia rubella, assembly GCA_032158265.1. Classification (NCBI taxonomy): domain Eukaryota; kingdom Fungi; phylum Ascomycota; class Lecanoromycetes; order Lecanorales; family Ramalinaceae; genus Bacidia; species Bacidia rubella. Next base: position 406,454 of record JAVTIF010000005.1, on the reverse strand, counting down.
CAGAGAGTCGGGGCTCCTCGCCCTCGGAGCGCCTTAAGACTAGAGAAATCTTTTAGCTAGCAGGCCTGAGAGCTACCCACAAGAGCTCCTGAAAGGATCCAACGCCTAAGGCGGTGCAGAAGTGACCGCCGGAGGGTTACATCGTACTTGCTTATGTCAACAGTATATGTTTCACCTCAATTTTCTCACAGTCAACAATTCACTCTGCGGCTTACGCATATTATCTTCTGGGATAAGGAATCTCGTTCTGGTGGCGTCACATGTATCCCAACCTTAACGTTCTGCTAGGATTTGACTTTGTGGATCACGCCACACATTCCAGCCTTCAAACTCACACACCTTCCAAGCGTGGGACTCCGTGTAGAAGAGAGGCTGCCAGCAAGCTACGCCAGTCATTTGCAGCAGAATGTATGGGAAAGTGCAAACAGAAAGCTCTTGAATCGAGGCTACTCATTCATATCGGCTAATGGAATAGTGTACATTAGGTAGCCAATACATTCCCGCTTTCCAAGCGCTCATTCCCGCCTTTCCGATACACATGACAGCCTGACATCTCCGTCTACACTCTACCCTCCAACCGCAACATCTCATGTAACTGGCATAAATTCCCAGTCAGATTCCGATTCATCACTATTAGTGCCGGATCTCTCGCTGTCCGCAGTCTCTAGTACGGGAGTCGCTGGTAGCCGAGTCCTAGGTGTTGGAGCCTCTCGTGTTGGAATTGGGCATGGAATTGCATCAAACTTCTCCCATTCAGATTCCTCAGATGCGTCACCATCAGCTTCGTATTCCTCGCCCTCCGCATTCTCTGGTCTTGAGGTCTCAGGTATTCGATCCCCAGGTATCGGAGCCAATTTATTCAAGGCAGCTTTGATAACTTCTTCCTTCCATGTCCTGGTCTCAAAGCCTAAGTACGCCTTCTGAAGCTTCCCTCCGAATTGCCCATCGATCTTGTTGTAGATTTTTTCAAATTCGCAAAATCGCTCTGTGAGACGGAGTGGTAGATTGTCATCGTATTCATCCTCTCCAATTCGAAGTGCAGATATCGAAGACGCAGTAGTGTTGAGAGAATCTTTGCTGTCATCTGATTCCGAATTACATTGGTTTTCTTGGTCTTTTTGTTCGTCTTCTTCGATCCATTGATCTAGCAAGTCGAATGGGTGAACGGGATATCTTTCTGGTTTGGTCGCCTTCTTTATCTTTCGGCAGTGCTGCAGGATGAGCCGATTTGTTTCCCAGTCGACAAAGTCCTCTTTGTTGATCAGTCTCTGTCGCTTGGGCTGGGGGGTCTCAGGCGTCGAATCATCTTTGTGCGGGCGTTTGATTGTGTTCTTCTCGATGGGCTTGGGTGAAGTTCGTGAGAAGGTTGTTTTGGATTCTTTGGAAAATTGGGAGCTACTCGAGCTGCTACTGGCATAGATGTCTGATTCCTGTTCCATAATGTGTAATGTAATGATTGTTTTGGAATGGTATTTCTTGTACAGAAGATGAGTTGGTTGAGAGTCTTTGTGTATAGTACTGTGATTGATTTGCTGAGTTGTGAGTGGAGAAGGATTTTGGACTCTGAAATTGGTTTATGTTGTATTTGATGGAGGAGAAAATGTGGGAAGGATACAAAGCAACGCTTCGGAAAAGAGACTGAGGCATAATGCATCGTTTTGCATTTGACTTTGTAATTTAACTTGTGTGGCTTGTCTTTGCTACTCTGTGAGTTTATACAACGTTTGCTCAAAGCCGTTGAACCTCGCGTTAGCCCGGCCCTAGGCAAGATTGCGAATTTCTTCGTCAGCTGCATTGATTGGTTCTTTCGGTGCGCCTTCCTGCTGAATATCACACATGCTCTCGGAATGAAATGAAAGTCAACGTGTTGAGACGACGACGAGCATTCAGGCTCCCTCTATCGTCTGAGGTAAAGTATTTCAATTTTGCCGGCTCCCGCGGGACGGCCACGGTTGTGTTCGTATGTTCAGTAGAGTCCTTTGGCAGCGGCAAGTTCCTGTGCAGTCTCGTTCTTGAAGTAGGCACTATCATCGCTGCATTAGCTTGCGTGACTGCTTCCCAGTGAGCCTTGGAATGACTTGCAATGATTCAAGCCATAAACCCCTTCCAATGTCTTCTCGAGGATGTTGTGCCTTGCCAAATGGTTGGGTTAAGTCATACAACCAGAACTGCGCTCGAAGTCTCGGAGGCCGTAGTGTGGTAATCATATAGTCCAAATTTTGAGGAAGTCTGCCTGGCGAACAAGAAATGGGACCGTCCAATTAAGGCGTTTTATATGTAATGCTCTGCAAAAAGCTGGAGCATAGGTCCAGAACATGGGAGCAAGCGTACCCACAACACTTTGGGTGTGTTGACAGGAGCAAGATTGAGTGAGAATCATCTGAAAGCTTTTCACCATCCCCTCAGCATATAGTTCGTACCTGCAATGCCAGCTGATATCTCAAGGTAAGCCCGATGTAGATAGAGTAATGGTTAAGCAACGACTATCTTAACTTTTTGGCAAGACGCGTTCGCAATTCCAATGCAGTGGTCACAAATACGACGCTGACACCGATCCCGCCTCTCTATGAGGATTGTACCAGCTAGATGCCATGAACCGACAATGTGGTGATATAGAGATTCGACAAGATGCGCAGGACACTGAACGGGATTCAGGATCCATTCGATCTCTTTGGCCTAAAGATTAAGCTCATTCGTGGCACGTGTCTCTCAGATGAGCTGCCGTGAAGCAGCTGTCCCAAGCGAGGTAGAGCAAGTAGAAGATGGTGTTGAAAGCATCACAGATCTTCGTCGTAAGACGCGTGCCCCAAAGGGACTCATTTATTGTGGCTTTCTGGCCAATATTGGATAAGCTCAGCCGGTAGCAGCTCAACAGAAGCGCAAAATCCCCCAGAGACAGGCCCCTGGTCCATAGCAAGGGTCAATCATTGCTAGTCAGCTGCTGAAAAACGAAGGCGCATGCTCGGCAAGTCATTGGCAGTCGAAGACTACTGACCATGCAAGCGCCTTCGCTTCGAAAATCATATGTGAACATTGCACGTTCATCTGGCTAGAGTCAAAACCATGTTCTCACTCTGAATACCTCACAGCCTCAGCAGCCAAAACATGACGCATGACGACAAATCCTCTGCGATGATGCAAGACGAGCAGGGCCAACAATGACCAACTCATCATGAGCCTCCACATCTCAAATTTTGCTTGGTCTGCTACCGCCAATTGTGGCACAGAAACGAGTAGTTTCGGATTTTAAGGTGACAGTAAATTGAGGCTGCAAACCACCACGGTCCTTGAAACGCGCGCTATGGGAGGCACAGACTCGTTGGACACATAGTGTTGAACAAGCCAAAGAAAGTTATACTCCAATCACTTCCTTGCCATGAGGCTCTTTTAGGTTATGGTTTCGGTCAAGACAGGGCGGTCAGAGCCTCAATGCATATCATTGTATTAACGACGATGGACCACCAAGTCGTGTTGGAAGTGACAGTCCCTTGTCAAAAGAATAGCAGTTTACTCCACGGTTTTCGATATGCCGCAGCACATGTGCTCCAAGTAAATACCTCAAAGGATGACGAACCTTGCATGCCGCGTTGGGCAAACTCAGCGCTTTCTTTCGCAAGAATACCTCCGTAAGAGCAAGTCCAACTTCTTTTACCTCCGCAAGATGGCAGGTAGAGCGTTGATATTCTTTGCTCCGTATCAGCGGTACAGTCTCTGGCAGGACCGCCACATCCTAGGCCAGCTGCGGAAGTCTTGGAAATCCGTCAAGCTTCAATAGCTAATCCAGCACCGTGCAGGGTACCTCCTGCTCCCAAGCCCATTACTTACGCCAAACCGCAATTTGATCCTACGTGCACGTTCAAGCAAGCGTTCCGATGTCGCTCGACAATCCATTATGCCACACAACTGACTCGTCCCTCATAGAGAAATTTCAAACTGGGACTGCAAGACGACAGTGATAGAAGTAGAGCCGCAAGGACAATGTGGGACCGGGGCTGCCCCGAATAATTGCAAGACAGAGTAAGTACCCGACGACGATACTTAGTCCCTTTGTCTCTCTTCTCTATTCTTCAGCATCTGACAAGCAAACCCTAGCTTCCCAGTTTTCCAGCATGATAACAACGCAGGCGATCTCAATGTAGACAGCAACGCCAAAGGCTGCGCATGCATCAGTTCCTGGCGCGATTTCACTCCCAACACCGCTATCATCAATCAACATGGAGAGGAGCCCTGCAAACGCGGCCCGGTTCTCAAGGCCTACAAGACAACAAAAATTGATGGCACTTTTGCAATGTTACCTGAATGCCCGAACCTTATCTCAGATGTTGGACTTCGCGGCGACGAACCATATGACCCTCCCTTCTCGTATGCTCAGAACCCTTGCAGAGGTTACCAGATGACGATGACTGAGACGTTGGCGTGTTCGGTGACAACGTTTGCGGTTGGTGGTGTCAATAATCGACCTTATAGGTATCTTGGCTGGGATACTGATTATAATTGAATGCTGATTGAGGAATAGCCAGTGCACGTGCAAAGATTAGCATGGAAATACGAGGTTTGGACCTCGGAGTACTTGTCCGAAAACGCCAGTGACTGTGCAATACACGACAGAGGTTGCTTGAAAACATGGACGCACTTGAAGATATTTAAGTCGTTACGGTTACCAGCTGATCAAGAAGCTTAAGCAGTGTCTGAGTGTTACAAAGCAGCCCATTTGGATGATAGAAAGCTTGAATTCCCGATCGCCTAACTCGTTTACGTCTTGTGTTGTAAACAGTCAAACCAACCCAGGTTGTGTAGAGGGTTAAATTCCTCCTCCTCCCGGTATCATATAACGGGGAATACCTGAAGCTGCTATTGGCTTTGATCCAATATTTCTGCTCTTGTAGTCAATATAGACTCATTCAGGCCCGGTGCCAGCTCCACAATTTATTCGGCCTGACGCTGTGCCGTGGCTGTAGCTTTTATATCTGTTGCTTAGATTGAAAGTGCTTAGAGCATGCCAGTTCGGAGTGACGATCCCAGTCCCTTGATATATAAAGAGGCGATCGTTGTCAAGCCCCGTGAAGTTTGGTCTTGACGACACTCAACGGTTTATCCAGTGCGATGAGGGTACAAAGTTCTGCCTCTGTCGTCGCCAACCAAAGTCTGGCAACGGTGAACGAATCCCATCGGGTGTATAGTGTCCAATTGCAGCGGCAGCATCTAATTTCGAGAGACTTTCCCAGCAACGATTGCGCTCAAGCCTGTAAAGGGGTCGCAGGAGCCTCATTTTGACAACCAAACTTCGCTGATGCTAGCCATGTACCTCCGCCTAGATCGGAAAAGGCCACCGTATCTTTTTGCCTGTTTGATGGCCAAAATGTGTCATTGCATATTCGTCATTATTAGCAGTAGGATCGATAGTTATCCTTTGAGAAAGGTGCTCCCCGGCTACATGGTCAGCTGGCAGACCCAAGGATGCCTCTTCGAACTCCTCTCCCAGCTCTCCTGATTAATTGATTGAAAGATTGCAACATGAGCTTCGGGGTCCCGTTCTTTCCAGCTTCTTGCAATGGTTGTACTGTGCCTTCAAAAACAGGATTTCGTGTGGAAGACTCCCCAACCGTCGTCGAAGTGGCTTGTTCGGTTGATGACACAGCAAGGCTTGACCCTAAGCCGCTGTCCCTATCTTGGTCTATTACTTCGGGTTCTAACCTATCTTGATGAATAGCTGCGCGAGAAGGATCGCCGTGGTCGCCCCATCGAAGTGGAAACGCCAGGCTATGACCGAAAATGAGAGCCCCATCATCCTCGAGGTAAGCCGGACTCTTGAATCTCCTACCCCAAAGCGTACGGAAGCCTGAGGGCAAGAAGACTTGAACTCGTTCACAGTGCTTGTCAGCATGGGTTTCCTTGCACTGACAGGATTCGAATGTCTTCCCAGGAGTGTGCCAGTAAATATCATCGGCAATGCGCCATGGTATCACATTTGTATCTCCGCGTCGGAATAATTGCTTCATGGTGGAGGTACTAACAGCTAGGTAGTCCCTGCCTTTCGGGACATTGACCCATGGTGAGCAGAGGCTGCGGGGATTGGCAGGCTGAATGAGTTCGCCAAACCCGCTTCCAAATAAGGTGATGGTATGAATGCTTCTTACAAAGTCTACCCAGCCCTTTTCGTATTCATGCAATGTGTGGACACGCGGATAGAGGGGATCACGATCTTCGGCGATGTCTGTGAAGTCGAAACCCTCAAGTTGGCGGCGTGGAGAAGCCCTCATCTTGAGACCAATGCCATCATCCGTCGCGGCTGCTGCCTGACAGTCAATTATCTCTTCGAGAATATGATAAATTTGTTCGATTTTATCGCTAAATTGAACAAACGTAACTTTGGACTTTACGGTTGTGGTTAAGAAACCAGAGGCGTCAGTGGATTCTTCTTGCCATTTCTCGATTGACCTTTTTACCAGACGCTGTTGCATGTTCTCCTCGTTGACCATAACGGAGATTGCAGCTGTGTTTCCAGAGCATTGTTCTGTCGGCTCACACAGACTCTCCCATTCAAAGAGGCAGAGTTTGCCAAATTCCTTGTGTTCTTTAAGATTGCGAATTGAAGATCTGACTAGGTGAAGTAGCGCACTGGCACCGTCTACAAGCCAAGCTCTTCTGTCATTGACGTCAAAGAATAGGATGAACTGACCCTCAATGTACATAAGCTTTCGGATGTAGTCATCCCGTGCTCTGCAGATAACTGTTTTATCTCGTTTCCCAACAGCAGCAGTCAGACCAACAGTAATAAACTTCCCGGCGGTGATGGACACTTTTTCTAGAACACAGCCTGAATACGTCTTTCGAAGCCCGCAATGATTGATCGTGTAAGGTGCAGTACGGTCTCCCACGATTGATAGTTAGCTTCGCCTAAATCGTGTTTCGTATCCTGGGAGTCATGGAGGTTTACCAGTCAAGTTTTTCACCTTTGGGCACCAGCCCAGAATGTGTTGTGCACCTTCAAGCTCCGCGACACCGACACCCTTCACCCTAGTATCCACCATAACGCTGATGCGGGGATCATTGTACGAAATGCGCTTATTATTGTCATCGTTACTTATAAGGTGCCAAAGCAACATTCCAGCTTCAAACACGGTTGGGACGGCCACCATCGAGAAATTCTTCAGACAAGGGATTCCATCGTACCACGTAACGCGGAAGGCCTGAAGAAGCGTGGCAAGGATATCCAAGGGAATCTCAAGCCCCTTCGTAGTCTCTCTGCGACTGGCTATGGGAAATCCTCGCACAATGACGGGGTTTACGAATAAGCCTTGCCAACAGCGAGCTTCGGAGAGCTCTGAGGTTGATGTGATCAAGTCAAAGGTAAAAGTGATCTCAAAGACCACCATTATCGTCTCATGAGACGACCGGTTGGACTTTGACAGTTTGAGGTCATCATTGGACATAGGTGAGATCGCATTGGAAAACAAAGGGGTACATACCGCCACGCCTCTTGTATATGGAGAAGGCCGGAGAGCTGCTCCGAGCCAAGCTAGTTGCTCAGCTATCTCTATAATTGATGGCTGTGTTCCCTGCACTTCTAGTACAAATTTTGATTCCTTCATATAGCCCCTCAGAGATGATCTGTCAGGTAATTGATCTAAAAATGGGTAGGAAGAGAGGCACGAATGTCAGCTTAGTCATCTGTCAAGACTTTGGGACTTATAGGCTTACAAGTTGATGAGGGCCTTGACGTCCCACTTGCTATATGTTGGACTACCTTCAAGGTGTAGGTCCCAGAAACTGGCCACGTACGCTCCAGATAGTGTACAACAAGGGCGGCTTCTGCATGATCGATTGTTCCCGTCAAGGTGACGGCCCTTGCTATGGTCTCGTGTGGTTCTCCTTCATAACCCTGATCGTTTAAGAATGCGATAGGGTCCCAATCCACGTAAAACGTTGCATAATAAGTTGCAGGACGGGCTGATCTGCTACTGAGGCGAGCTAATGAATGCGACGAAGTTATCATCTGTACCTTTTCCGCAATAGTCTGCATGATGTTGGGATCAGTCGGAAGGAGAACAATGCTCTACATGATGTTACTGATCAGCCACTGATAGGCAGACGTCCTGAAAATGATGTCCTCAAAATCCTGGCATTCCAACTGAGTGTGCTCTTCATCTCTTTCTGAGGGACTATCGGTTTGCCCATCCCGATATTCATCTTCCTCAATGTATTCGTTAACGCTCACAATATTCTCTGCTTCCATAGGGCCGGCTGCCTGCGAATGCGGACGCCAAGGAGCCACCTTTGTTACGGAAGAGAATTGTTCACTAGGAAGTTGCCTCTGTCCTGGTGGTAAACATGCTCGGACGAAACATTCTACTATCCTCCTTCGAGAAAAGTTGGTCAGCCATAGACGTCGAAACATTGTCTGAATATCATGAGCTATGGAATACTCACAATCTCTCTTCCCTAATGAGAGCCATTGCGTGAAGGTGACCATCGTCATTGCCTTCGTAGCCGACACGACAAGCAAAATCCTCAAGAAGCAATGGTAACACTTTGTACATCTCTTTGACACTGTGAAGGCTCAATATGGCTCCTTTAGAGGTCAATTTGCTGACGAGATCATAAACAAATATGTTAACGCAGTGACTCTTCCGGAGTGAAGCGACTTTGGCATCTACAAAGTACACTGTTTTGCTTCCGTCATCAGCGTCTACCTGATTCGGTACAATGCCCTTTAGTATAGAGGACGTCTCATTCATACCAATTGGAGATTTGGTTTTTGATGACTTTCCAATTAACGACGGAGATGTCGCGCTAGATACCTCCGGTGCGGAATCAGTTTTCCCAGTAGCAGTATAGTCACTCATGACCTCTGATAATACTTCTCTATTTCCGAAGACCATACCCTCATCCGCACTCAGATTTTTAGGGTTGTCGGACTTCAGCATTTTCTCATCCCAGGGCTTTCGCTTTTCTGTCATGTCTTCGTCATATGATTGAGTGTATCTCAAAAGTTTTCCGTCGATACAGCATATGATCACGTCGAGTCCACCATTGACAGCTTGGAATGCTAAGCTTGATGACGCTCTGACTTGTCTGCTCACCTTTCCAAGCAAACAACGTTCGCCGGAGAGCATAAGGTCGCCGCAGTCTGTTGATGTGACCATACGAGCACATATATTCGGACGCTGGAAGACGTCTTTCTCAACATATATGAACATGCCATCTTGTAGTAGATGGGCTTTCAGAATGTGACGTAATATGGTTGCGTTTCTTTGATTTATGGGCGTAAAGGAGGACTTAGGCTTGGGTACGAAAACCTCGTAGTTGTCATTCAGAACGCAGAGTGGGGAGGAGGGTGCTGGCCAGATATTGCATCTTTTCTGCCGTGCACTATCCTGAGAGATCTGAGTTACTGTAACATCTAAACGGGACCTTAGCACTACCTTCATATATCGCGTAGCCTCGTGTTCTATTGCTCTACTGGCTTCGTGGTGGATCTCATATATGATAAGACTGTCGGTTGACGGACCGTTCATCCACACAAAGAAGTATTGTCCCTCTAATCCAAAAGCTCCTTCGACAACACATCCCAAGTCTCTACTTACTGGAATCACCTGCGTCTTCTCAGTACTGGGCTTCTTATCAGCTTCATCATGCTTTAAGAACATTCACACTGACAGCAAGAAGTCGAAGACTATTCGATGAGCATACATGCTTGCGGATACCCCGTGGACCGAAATCTGGAGATCCAGCAACACATCGGCACCATACTCTCGACCGAGCAAGATTCTGTTTGAATTCGTAGACACGTTGTGAATTTCAGCCTGCAGATACTTGTGTCAGTACTGTTTTGGCTCCATTCCCAAACAAATTTCGTTAAAGGCAGGCGGGGACCTCGCTGTTGTGATGAGATGAGTCATCGACGCCCCCAAAATTGCAAATGCTGTGAAAGGTGTAAATGATGCACGGTGCAAAGTGGTCAATGAAGCCTGTAACAGACCATAGGACTCGCATACTTCCGATGCAAAATACTTTTGGCATGTACGGCGAGGAAAGGATACGCTAATCGAATAGCCGACCACTCTTGATACTCCAAAAGCTTTATGAGCTCTCCTTGCGCACTGCCTGTGTCAGTAGAGAAGACTTGCATTGAATTTTTAAACAGCAGTGCCACTCGCTTGCCCGTTGCGTCAAGTGCTACCGCCTTGATTAGTAGATTTCTTGGGAGGTGCAAGGCTGGTGTTTGACAAGCATGGAACTCCCTATCGTGTCGAACGTGATGACTAAATGTCCGTAATGGACTTTGCTGATCCAGCGAAGCAGAAGCAGACCTGGTCGAGATTCTAGAATCGTCTGCATTTCCTTGGGTAGTACTTGGACCTGATTGACTACATCTCGAGGTTCCTGAAGAGTTTTTGCTTCTGTCAGTTGACCAATTGCCCCGTTGGGGAGGTGTTAGATGCGGAGCGGCAGCCATTGAATGCCGGTGGAAAGACGATACGGTTGCAAGCTGAGCTGTTCCTGCTTCCGGCGCTTGAATTGCCAACCTTTGGAGCGCGGGTGATGGTATCTTAGGGCTCAGTTTTTGTAGTCCATAGATTATAACTTCCATGTCGGGGCGGTCTGCCGGGCAAGGCTGCATAACCTTTTCGAGCAGTGTTGTATAATCTACGACCCAAGTAGAGGGGTAACGTTCCGCAAGTCGCGTCCTCCATTGGACCACGCTCCTTTTCACCTTTGTATTTTGACCAGTGATTTGAGCATCCGTACGCTCAAGTCGAGCAGTTGATGCGTAGAAATTGTCATCTCTCCCATCATGTTCGAACTTGATTGTGCGAAATTGGTTGAGACCTTCCCGCCGTTCGAGGGCGAATGCGAGAAGATCGTAAAGTATACATGCGAAAGACCACACATCACATTTGCGCCGGTCAAGATGATGGGTTTTAGACATCTCGCCAGTAGATGAGCTTTCTATATCTCGCTCTGAAGCCACCTCAGGTGGCTGATAAGGACCATGAATTCTTCGAACAGCAGTAGGCGGTGCTCGAGACGTGATCCGAGAAACGAAGTCCCGGATAGCTGGGGTGTTGGAGTTCCTCTCATTTGATGCTTTATGGAAAGCAGAAAATCCGAAGTCTGATAGCATCCATTCACCCGCTGGCGTCTTTGGATCCCGAGGGTCCCCATCAACTAGTATGTTTTCAGGCTTAAGGTCCATGTGCGCAAGATAAAGATCTTTGTTCTCAAAAAATTGCATGTCTCGGTGCAACCAGAGTAAAGCACCCGCGAGTTGGTAGGCTTGCTTAACAACCGCTTCATGTAGTTGGTCGTCTTGGCTTAGGAGTGGAAATCTCTTAGCAAAGTCATACTTTGTATGAAAATCCTTGGTTGTCCTTACGGGCTCACTTCCATAATGAAGGAAGATTTCGAGGTTGTAGTGTCTTGCCAGGGGCATGAGTATCAGAAATACTTGTCCATGCACGATGGTTGCCAGATGCCTCATCACGCATCTTGACTGTCTTAATGGTTCTTTGATGAAGTCAAAATTGCTTAGTTGATGCTCGAAATCGTCTTGCGTCCTACCAGTGATGAACTCTTTACATGCGACAAAAGCTGGCTAGGAGTGCTGTTTAGGTATTGACAAAATTAATATGATTTTGATTGCATACCTGGGGATTGTCTTTGCCACCAGACCTCAAACACCGCGCAGCGACAGTCCTCTTTGTAACGGCCGAGAAGCCTCCATCATCTAAGTGCACGGGACTATCTGTGAATGGTAGATGGTGGGTAAGAGGAACCTTCTGCACGAACGTGTTCGGGTATTCTTCGATAACGACAGGCTTGAACTGATATTGCTGTGCCAGGAATTTATCTTTGCTTGCGAGTAAACCTTCCAGCTGCCCTTCATAAAAAAAAAGCGAACTATCTTCAAGCCCTCTACTCATAAAATACAGCCTAAACCTGTCCAGACGGCTCCAATCTATGAAAATGACGATAGAGAGGACGCGCAAATACCTTTCCTTCATGGTATCCAGTTGCGCTTGACTGTAAGTATCGAAGGCTGGAATATCTTCCACCTTATGCTCAGACCAGACTTGGTGTAGGCCATGCTCGCAAAGGAAACGTCTGCCTGGGTCGTACCGATGATGCATATGATTTTTGATACATTCTCGTATTCTGAACGTAACATAATCTCCTTTTCTCTGTCCACGCTTCACTTTGTCCATCGCATAGTCATGCTGCGGTGGAGTAGATAGCGTTGGTAGTCACGAGCGTGACGAATCTTTGACAGTCTTTCAACTTACACTCAATGTTCAAGAGGACTCACAATCCCTTGGGATATCGGGAAGATAGTGAAGAAAAGGCCACCAACCAAAGAACAGATATATTGAATGCAGGGAGTAGGTCGCAGTAACAGCTTCGGTAGATTAGGAAGGAGGAAAAAGGTGTGCCCAGGTCCTCTGTAGCTAACAGAGTTGCGGCCTGAGCAATGAGAGCTTGTGTTCTGGGAACGCCCAGGATCTGCGCAGATCAACCTGTTCTTCGATCCGATGTGGTGGAGTCACAAAGTTCGTCCTTGCAAGCGTGTAGAGCCGAGGTAATTTGACATTCGTCCTCCCTGCTATGATCAGGCGCACCTACTGCTTTAGATCTGCTTTCGCGAAGTCTGCAGCAGCCCAAAACCTCAGGCCAACCCAACGCAGCTAATGCACGCCACGACCACGCACGAGAGACACCCAGTGTAGTTTTGGTGCGGGGGTACGACTGGGCTCCCAAAGCTCCCCACTCAGCCTTATCTCCTATGCGGCTCTGCTGCTTCCATATGCGCAACTTTGCATTGAAAAAGCTCGCATTAAGCCTTTAGCTTAGCATGGCGCTGATCCGAACCTTTAATGAATCGCGAGAACAGCAACGAGATCCAGTTGCGCGATATGCCTACTCCTCAGGCCACGTCAAGCGGCGCGCAGCCCGCGCCTTTGACTGAGCAATGCATTCCTTCGCAGGAAACGAGGTATCTGCCGAATAAGACAGACGTCAAGGAATTCCTGGAGCGGCTATACCAGAGAACTTATGACTTGAAGGACATCAGAGTGAGTGGTTCTACTGTCTGGCCAGCCTTGCGCCTTCGGACCATCAGGTTGACTTGGAGGCTGACGTGTGACAGTTCACAAACAACCGATGGAAGTACTACGCTGAGCGGGCAGCCACAAAACAGGAAATCAGGTATGTCAGTCGGCGATTTCCATTGGCTCAGACTGAGTCACTTCTCACACCGCCCAACAGACAATGGATTGCCAAACTCGAAGATGAAAGAGGGGCATAGTGAGTAAGCCCAGGCGGCTGCCTTATCTGGGCGGCCAGCTCCGCCAGTGGATAGCGGCGTCAACCTTGCTTAGCCAGCGCAGAAGGCTCGCTTACAGCGTCCTGGCGTACATTTGAATGTAACGTGAATGCTTCACGTCCCTTGCTGAAGGTGTTTTGAGAGGTGTTTTGGCGTTTGTGATTTGGTCACCAGGCTGAAGGCGATTGTTTTGGGCAAGCTCTGGGAAATTGGACATCGTTTGATGTGGAGCGGCTTCGAGATAGTGGTCACATGTTCTATACCTAATAAGTTGTGATTGGTCGCTAATAGAACGATTGCATAAGCCTGCATGCAGGAGGAAGCTCGGGGCACACCCACCAGGCGCTATGACCTCCCGGTGCTAGTCCAGTCAAATTTTCGGGGTTCATGCATTGCGAGGCTCTTCGGGCACGTTGGTCCGCATAGTGCAGCGACGAGCCTTAGATAAGTGCGGTCATCATGCTGAGATACCACATCCTCTCCTCCGGCCAGTATTCGCCAGTACGATGCGAAACCATTGCGTATGACTGTTCAGGGTCATTCGCTGCCTCAAGCAGGCGATTCAGAGCTTCTCAAAGGCTGGCAGGACTATCCCATAAAGCCTGGAAGCCGTAATGCAGTCCCGACACCGGCGTTGCTACTCAACGAGCAGCTGCATAGTTTCGCAGGAAATTTGTTCTCGAGCACTATTAGTCTAAGGATAATTGATATCAAGGATAATGGTACGGTGGCTGTTCCGAACAAGCTGAAAAAGTGTTCTGCATTTGCTTACGACCTGCCTAGGAACTAAACAGCCTACATCAAAGCTCTGTGAACAAGCCACAGAGATTGAAGACCTTCTTGAAGAGGATGGGAAAGCTCTGCCGCGTATAAGGATCATGTGACTGTCTCCGTGACTTGAGATGCGCCCATTCTGATGTGCCTAGCTCGTTGCACTCTGCGAAAGCGCTGCTACCTCTAAAGATCACAGAGACACTCATGAAGAAGGTGTTGACTCGATATAATGTCGACTCTGACTTTCTTCATGTGCTCTTCGCTTTTGGAGACGTTCCCAGCGTATCCGAGAGTGGGTCCAGCAACATATCCAGTAAAGAATGGTTGGATGGGTCAAGAAGTGAGATCTTGCCTTTGAAAGACCTTCTCGTCTCTAAGAGTTGGCAGGTGTCTCATATCAGATCCGCTATGCTGAGCAAAATCAAAGATCGGAAAAACAGCCATGGTCTGTACGGCAAACCGGCGTCTACCACCATTCCTCCAATCGACCCTCCAATGAATCCTTCGACCTCTTCATTATCTTGCATCCTATGGCGAACAGCCTTCTAGAGCAGCAACTGAACAATCTCGATCAGCCCGAGATCGCCAGCTTTTGTCGCGATCCATTCCGACTACATTCACTCTCCTTCAAGCTATACCTCGACAATTGGAGGTGGTACTTCCGATATCTAGGTGAGCAGTTTGAGGAAAAGGTTATTTGGTCAATAGAGATGCCCCTTGACCATAATGCTGAATTCTTATTAGAATGACCGCATCATGATAATGGACCTCGAGACAAGAGCAGTTGTCAACCTGAATTTTCAGAAGGTCCAAGCGCTGCGTGATTTGGCAGACACCACACTCTCACTGAGTGGCTACTGCAAAAGCAGTCTCGCAGTCGTTAAAGCCCTTAGTGATATACCTGAGAGCCAATTGCGCAACGAGTGGTCAATGCAGCCCTGTTGCTCTCGGCTCGAAGGGTTTATCGAGAGTATTTCTGCTCTCAGCCGACGTATTGGTAATGCAATCGATCTGGTAACTTTGCATAGGCCTTATAGATTGTGACACACTGCTTACTCTTCCTGACAGTATGCTTATGCCCTAGATCTCAAAAATCAGTACACAGCCGCCGATACAAACTCTCAGATGTCGAAACTGGCTGAGAAGACCACCCACGATACGACTGCAGTGAAATGGATCACGTACCTGACACTAATCTATTTGCCAGGTAGCTTTGTAGCTGTACGTGAATATATTGACTCATATCGTGTAAGCATCTGGCTAACCCTGTGGCTGACAGACGCTGTTCGGCATGAACTTTTTCGGTTTTAGCCAAGAACATCGCAGAATCGTCGTTGCCAGTAATTTTTGGATCTATATTGTCCTTTGGGTGCCTCTTACGGTAATGACGTACCTGGGATACCAGCTGATGAAGTCGTACCAGAGGTCTCGCGAGGACAAGAATTGGCATTGGTTAAGAAGGAATCGACCCGGCCAGCTAAAGGAACCTTGAGCCCCGCGCGATTCTTCATTAGCGTCCCTCCCAGCTCCCACTGTTTTGAAGAGGCACGTTGCTGTTGGATGGCAAAATACTAGATCATTTGCAAGATATCATCCTCCTCGAAGTGGTCTATATCGCTTCCAGGGATGACAACGGACTCTTTGCAGCCTTAGATGTCCTTAGTGTAGGAAGATTTTGTTGTGGTGCGAGCACCTCGAATTGGTGCTCGAACGTCGAAACAGGTTCTTCCAGCAATTGATCTGCCTTTACGGGTGTTGGGTGTACTTCAGGATTTGGGCATCTGCTTTGCAAAAGACAACTTCAACGTAGCCGTTGCTGACACGCGCCGTCATGCTGGCTGTCTCCTTCAGCTCTGCATCGACTTTCCCCAAAGCGTGGCGCTTTCCTATAAGCTCTCGATGACCTTGGGCCGTTCTGGTGATCTGGTACGCTACAATCAGTTTCTGCCGAAGGGGCAAGGTACCTTGATATTCAATAGTCAGTAACAAATCATCTTGAGGAATGACACCTAGGAGGATGCGTCGGAGGTCGATTGCGTTTCTGGAGGCAGGATGACTTTGAGGAGAGCTCGTCTGTGCTAAGAAGCCTCCGTGGCTTTCATGAACGACACAAAAAGCCGACTCAGGTGAAGGCCAGAGATCAATGTTTCCTCGTGGCATGGTTTCCTGGAGCTCGTCAGCGCTCTGTTAGACCTTTCTATTCGGTTTCGATACCGTATAAAATCTTGAAGCCGTGTGAAGCATGGCAGATTTGCTTTCAACATCGATTTTAAAGACATAGGCTCGGTCTTCCCTCGGTCCTTTGAGCCACAGAAACAAGACCTTCCCGCTGGCTGAGAACGAACCCTTGCTGATGATGCCTTCACCATTAGGGATGGGCAAGTCCGATCTGAGGCCTGAACTGTGTACAAATTGAGCATGTCAAACGTACGCGCAATGGCATAAAACTTACGCGAGATAGTAGAGTTGAACATGTCTTGCGTAAACGCAAGCTGCGACGCCTTGCGCTGAAAGTAGAATATCCCATAGAGGTTCTCTCTTGTAAACAATTTCAGGCCGTATTGAGAAGTCGGAGTCTGCATGCTTTCGGATTTCGGCCTGTGAGCACAGTCAGTCGATATATCGATGAGTTGTTCATGAAGACTAAACACAACATAATGGTGTAACGCAAACGTCATGGTGAAGAAGCGTTTCATGTCCGATCCAGCCCGCTTGCAGCCAGTCTACGTTGCGAAATCAAGTCACAAACATGGATTGAATTTGACAAAGCAAGAAAACATCTCACCTGATCCTTATTAGGCCCGATCACGGCCAGAAAAGGGTAAGCTAGCCGAACAATTGACCAGGAGATGTGTGGCGTAAGACTTATTGGGTCATCAAGTCGAGAACCGTCATCAGTTGTAAAGATAAAAGCAGAGCTCGCGCAGACGGCGGTTGCGTATCCACCGTCTGGACTGAGTGCTGTGCATCTGATCTTTCCGGACTGTGGAATGTTTAGTGGCGTGTGACCGCATTTGCGAAAGCTTTGGTCAAAGTGTACAGGGCTTGGTACAGTGGAGCCATGAGACGAATGTAAAGAAGTAGACGTCTGCGAAGAAGTGCCATTGACGAGGGTCGATTGCAGCATTTCGGGTTCCTGGACGTTATCCATGGACGGCTGCTGGTTGGGATGCGTCACCTCAATACCTGGTATCCCCAAATCTTCCACAATTGTCGTGTCTTCAACATTGTAGGCATCTGCCTGAGGAGTGAAAGCGGGCTTTGGGCCAGCTGATGGTGGCTTCAGTAGCGCACTCGGCGTATACGGAGCCTCGAATAATGTAGACCGTTCTCTGGAAGGGGACGAATTCTTTGTACCAGTGGAGTTCGAAGCATCTCCGTGCCACGAGACAGGTCGAGACGCAGATGTTTGTGGATCTAGTTTCAGACTTTCCAGTCCTTTGAATATGACATCCACATTCTGACGCACAGACGGCACTGGTTGCAAAGTACCCTCCAGACATGCCAAGTAGCCTGGGACCCAGCATGGCGGGGAGCTATGCAGAATATTAGAGCGCCATTGGACAACAGATTTCTTGATCCGTGTATTGAACGCTGTGATTTCAACTACGTTCCCTCCTGAAAAGGTCGAGGACTCGAAAAAATTATCGTCAACGCCGTCATCTCTGGCTTCACGCAGCTCCTTGACACCCTGAGACCTCTTCAATGCAAATGCAAGTAACTCATAGAGCACACACGAGAAGGACCAAACATCGCACTTGGGCTCATCATGCCGCATTTTCCTTCTCGTCTCGCGCTCCAGAATGATTTCAGGAGGCTGATACGAGCCATGTCCCCGATGAACATGTGACAGCGGGGCTCTTGATGTGACTTTGTGACCTATCTTTCGATCGAATGATGATACACCGAAGTCTGATAGCATCAACCTCCCAGTAGGTGTGCTGGGGTCTGTGGGGTCACCGCTTATGAGAATGTTGTCCGGTTTGATGTCCATGTGCGCCAAATAATGGTTGGATTTCCGGAAGAGACGAAGCTCACTATGGAGCCATTTCAATGCAGACGCTAATTCGAACGCTTCTTGTATTATAGCTTCTGAAAGTTTCGTCGCTTCTTTAAGATGGGGAAAGACATCCTGAAAATGGTATCTGTGAATTAGGTTCTCAGACTCCGAGTACTCCTTACCCTCTAGCATGAAGACCTCTAGACTGTAGAACTTGGCTAAGGGTAAAATGATCATGAATTCCTTGCCATGCTCAATCGCAGCAAAGTGTCGTAGTATGCGGTCAGAATGCTGCATCTTCTGCTTTATAAAGTCTAACATCTCGACTTCTTTGTGGAAATCTGCGAGCGGCCGTTCTGTCGTGTAGGTTTTACAGGCGACAGCGATTACCTGCGATCAGGTCAGTGAGTGAAAGACACCATATGACCAATGGCGAGTGGATCTTCACTTCTGAATTATCCTCATGGCCTGTTTGTGTCCGCATACATCGAGAAGCGATATGCCTTTTACTGACAGCACCAAAGCCTCCAATACCAAGGGGGTGGGGAGCGTCGATGAATGGTAGGCGACGTTCAGAAGGCACTTTTTGGATGAATCTCTGTTGGTATTTCCAGATTAACTCGGGTTCGAAAATGAATTGATTGGTGTAAAACATCTCGCTATGTTCGCCCAGATCAGGCACATCGTCCCTAGTCTTGTAGGGTAAGTTGCGATCTGTGCGGCCGTTCTTTATGAAGACTGGTCGAAAACGTCTCAAGTCACTCCAACCAATGAATATGAGGCATGATAAGGTCCGGAGGTAGTGATCTTGAACGTCCTTGATCTCCTCATCCTTGAAATGTTGCAACTCAAGGATATCCTTTAATTGATACCCTGACACCTGCCATGCTTCTAGTAGATTGTGCCGACAAATAAACCTTTCATCTAAACTTTCTCTCCGATGCATGTACCGTCGAATTGAATGTTGTATGGCGACTTTAGCCTCGTTCGCGTTCGCCTTAGAGCGCTTTCCCATGCTGGTACTGAATGCTAACGGTTGAGCCTAAGCCAGCTTCAAAACCCAGTGAGATCCTCTTCATGAGATGTATGGCTTGCATGATGATCTGAAAAAGCACTCGATTTCACCAAACTTGTCGCTATGTACATAGCATTCAATGTAGTGGATGCGTAAAATTTCCCTGCCTTTTTAAAGGCGAGATGACATGAATGTTAGGCTCTTCAGTGACCGAGCCCTATCACGCTACTACACCGAGGGGTACGCCTTCCCACATTAGGGGGAGGTGCGATCTAGGTCTGATTTCAGACGGTAGGGCAAGGACCGAACTATCATTTGGTAAGGTATTGCTCTATGACTAGCGCACCCATGTTATCATGATTCAGTGGACGCATCAATCATCATTTACGACTATTACAAAACCTTGGCAATCGTTCTAGACATTTGGATTAGCTTGCGCCTCAACCACTTATCTCGGTCCCAGATCCTGAGCTTTGACCATTAGGTGGCGCTGCTTTGAAAAAAGCAAGTTGCTGCGACTCTGCAGGCGCTGCTTCCTCTTTCTCTACATCTAGTGTCGACGGCTCATTAAGCTGTACAGAAAGAGCAGTACTGGCATTTGCTCTACGACGATGGATTTGCGCATCTTTTGGCTGCTTCAATTCTTCTATTGCTCGCTGAAACACAGCTCGGTCGTTGCTCAATTCGACTGGCATTCGGCGGGTGAAAGCCTTCGAGATTACGAAAAAGGTTGTCAAAACAACAGGCTGTTTCGAGTCAGACCCAAAACTCGCTGCTATGATGTTCGCAAGTGGACTCACCGCGCCATATGCAATTGCGACTTTCCTGAAGTTCACAGGCTTATCCCACCATGTCGCGGTCGTGAATACGAACACTATGAGCATTGATCCCAAAAGACCGACAAGGGCAGGGATAGGCTGCCAAGCCTCAAGCATAGTGGATGATTGACTTTGTCGAGAGAGCCGGTTATGTTCAGGGTACGCATCTTTGACGTAATCTTCGTGCTTTTTGAACCTTTTGCACTGGGTAAGCCCTCGATGAAGATAGGGTCTTGGGTTCAGACGTACCAGAGCCAGTAGCGGAGGAACGCAGTGCACACAGCTGCCCAAGCGAGCAAGCAACTGACACTTGATGACACGCCCATTATGTCCAGCAACTGCTCGTTGTTAGAAAGCGGTGTCTTTCATCATGGGAACGGTTGGTTTTTACGTCTGAGACGCCAATGTCTTGCCTCAGTGAAAGGAAGGGAAACCAAATGAAGGCAATGAAAGAGACTCCTAAAGCCCGCATAGGTACCCCTGTTTTCAGCCAGACATCGCCAAGACCTCGAAAGATACTAAAGCGAGAATGGCGGTCAATCTTTCGACTCATGCCGTAAAGAATTCGGGAAGCGACATATAGAGATGTATTGGATGCACTCAATGCTGAGAAGATCATGCAGCCATTCAAAAGGCCTGCTACTGACGTGTAGCCTGCATCGAGAGCAGCAATGACAATGACAGCGCGAGACTGTAACCTTCGTCCATCTTCTGTGGTGTGCTCTGCGTTGACTCTCCCATCGCTACTGTGAGCAGGCAGAGCCTCGTTGGTCCACTCAACGTTGAGCATTTCTCCTATCGCGCAGAAGAAATATAGCACTAGGACGAACCATGCTATGATCTGAGAGGGTCGTCTCAACGATTGGAGGTCGCGTGCCTCAAAAGCGGTCACAGAGATCATTTCGACGCCAAGGAACCCATACGCAATAATAGGTATCACGTAGCTAACCCGAGGGATCTATCAGCAAGTGTTGTGTGTTGTGTGTTGATAGGGGACATGGGTACAGACCAACCGGCGATGCTCGGGCTACCTGCCACTGCTGGATCGTTCCGAAACCCCTGTGAAATGTCTGTCCTCATCTTTCAGTAACTTGACTTTGCCCAGTTGTTTTGACCGCCCTTACAGTCCGACTTGACATCTCTTTGACCGTTCAGAACGTACATGAACAGGGCTCCTCCGACCACAACACAGATCTTAAGAATTCCACCAACTGTCTCTATCCAGCCAAACCACTAGCACCATGAGTAATGCACTGACTTGGTGCATGACAGTTGAACACTTACGAAGACTCCAGAGAAATTGATTATAAGGAGGATGATTGGTGTTATGAAGTAGAGAAAGATAGATTGGTAAACTTGAGGAAAGTCCCAATAAGATGTAAAGGCAGCGGCTGCGATAATTTGTGTCGCAAAGATTGCAGAAAACGCGTACCTTCATCAGCATTAGCCTATCGCCACAGCAGAGGAGAGTGTTCATACCAATATCCTACTCCAATTACCCATGCAAGGTCCTCATCAACGAAGATGCGAACAAACTCCACGATTGCGTTTGGCGTAGGAAACATTTGGATCAGCTCACTGACGCACTCCATGACAGAAATCGCTACTGCCCCCATGACTCCAAACGCGACAAAGGCGCCGGACGGGCCTGCGATGGCAAGAGCTTCGCCATCGCGATAGAAGATCGTCACGCCGACCACAGTACTGATAGAGATGAACTAGGAGTTTGTCAGGTCGTTCCAGAGATGCAGGTCAAGTAATCCGCACGAAGATCTGCCACCCATCTAGTACCTCCCTGCTCAATCGTCAGCATGAATTCTGAGAAGAGCTGTTCCAGTGGCCCTACCTTAGGTCTCTTGGGCGCTCCACATCGCTATCAGACGACGTAGTATGGCGAGGGAAGAACTTCGTTATCACATCTGGCAACATGTACTCAAACTGCTATCGCAAAGAGCAACAGCATCTGGCTTGAACAACGGAAGTAAGGAGGAAGAGCAAACCAAAGATACCACGAGAGCAATAGTAATAGCTACCCACTTCCCCACAAGAAAAAAATCCGGTGCTAAATCGACCACCTAGCTAACAGGGCGCGGTCTAAGCGTAATTAGTATGGTGATCATCCCATCTCAGGAATCTGCTTGCCTCTAGGGCAGTGCTTTCCGCTTCCAAGCCTGCAGGTGGTGTAGTATTGCAGATTTTTGCTGCAAGCCTATCATCCCGTTCCTCCAAGGAATAATAAGGAGGGGTTGGTGGGGGGTCCAGACTACTGTAAGCTTGTTATGTAGTTAGTGTGAACAAGTTAAATGAGAAAACTTGGCATAAAATTTTCAACCCCCCCCCTATATTAATTTATATAATAAACCTATTGGAAGCACTTGATATTAATTTAATAGGCTATAAATAGTAATCCTATTTCAAATACTATCTATATATATACTAATTATAATATAATAGCCTAGTATATTATATATAGATTCTTTTATTTGCTTTTAAGCTAAAGAGCTTATTAAGACCTATTAATAGCCTTTTTTTATTGCGAAACAGGTTTATATTTCTATAGTAATAGTTTATTAAGTTAAATAGTATATTTAAATATATAATACCTCGCAATTACTATTTCTTTTATAATAAAAACTTACTAAAATTATATATATAGCTATTTAAAATAGCTTTTACTAATATTTTAATTAATATCTGTTTTTATATTAAAATAAGCTTATAATATTTTTGAAAAAAGAATAAAATATATTTATATATAAAATTATTATTAAATGCTACTTAAAAAAGTATAAATATAACTAGAAACTAATATAATAGTTAAATTCTTAAAGTAAGTTTTTATAGCGAGACTAATAAGCTTAAATAAGCTAGTTTATTGCTAAATAGTTTATTTTTATTAATAAGTTATTATTTAAGCTTTAAATATATTAATAGTCAATAATATATAGTTTAATTAATAACTTGATTTATTAATAAGTAGCTAATTTATAGTATAATAATATATATAATATATTATTAGCCTATATAACTAATAGCTATCTTTTTTATATAAGTATTTATTAAAGTTATTTTAATATTAAAGCTTTATTAAAGTAATTAAAATATAAGCTATTCCTTTATTATAATATTTACTTTAGTTTTAAGAATATTATATATTTAAATAATAATAGTATTTATATTAATTAATAAGTCTATAATCTTATTAAGTTATAAGGTTTATTTATTTAATTCTTATTACTTTATTTGCTAGATTTTAACTTTATTAAGCTTATATTTAGTATATTAAAAGCTTAAATAAGATATTATTTTTATTAGCTTAAATCTTTATTTTAAAATAACTTTTATAGCTTCTTAGTTTTAATAGTTAATTAAAATAATTATAATAAATTCGCTATTAAATATTTTTATTATAGTATAAATAGTTACTAGTTTAAAAGTTAATTTAAGGAATTTAAGCGAAAGTTAAAGACCTAAGCTAAAGTAAATAATAATATAATATATAAGGAATTTTATTTACTTGCTAAAAATTAGCTTAAATAATTTATATTAATATATTTTTTATATTATATATTTTACTTATTTTAAAAAAAAACTGGTTTTTATTAATTTTAAATTTAAAGTATAAATTTTATTTTTTTTCTTTTTCCTCTTCTTTTTTTTTATCTTTTTCCTTGCCTTTTATTAAGGGGGGCAAAGACTATTAAATAAGCAATAAAAAGGGGTAAAAAGGGGACTAATTAGCTTACTTTTTATAAGGGAGATTGCTTAGTTTACTTCTTATACTCTCTTATTCCTTAGCTTATTTATTAAATATATATTTAAATAATTTACTATTAAGTATAAGCTTAATAACAAAAACATTAGCAAAGTAAAAAAGAAATAAAGTTATATAAAACCAGAGTTCTTATAATTAAATCTATTAACTAATTAATTTTTATTATAATCTCCTTTATTATTATAATTATAACCTCTTTTAGCAAGATTAATAAATATTTAGTTAGCTTAAAAGTTAAGATTTTATTATTGTTTTTTAAAGTTATAAAGTTAAAATTATAACTTTCTAATAAAGCTATTAAATAACCTTTTACCTTTTATAATATAATAATAGTTTAATTTAATATTACTTATTTTCTAAAGATTATAATTATCTTATATCTCTCTTTTAATAATAGCTATATATTTTAATAGTAATACTTTATTTTCTTTATTATATTATTATTAAAGATAATCTGCTTAAAAGGCTTTTATTATAGCTTTATTATCTTTTTTAGAATAGATTAAGCTTAATTTATAAATAAGGAAAAAATAAACTTGTTTTTAAAGTAAACTTAAATAAAGAAAACAAGTATAAAGAGGAGGATAAGGATAATATTTAAAAAATAACAATATTAGCTAATAATTTAGCAAGCAATATTATAACTAATTAAATATAGAACTTATTATATTAATAGCCTTAAATTTAAAGAATCTATCTATTGTTGTAATCCGACCTAGTATGCTTATTTTGATATTGCTCGGTTAAACCTTAGTATAGCCGGCAAAACCTTAGCTTAATAACTTTTACTATTGTAAACTGAAGCTCGATACAAGGACGTATTAGAAGCTAACGTATTAAAGCTTTAGCTTATAGTATTTAGTATAGAGTATTTGCTCTTCTCTTTTTTTTCTTTTTTATCTTTAGTATCTTCGTTAGTTAAGGCCCTATAAAAGCGGTTTTGCACTATTAAGCTAGGTAGATAATTAATATTATATTAAAGATCTTTAACTATTATAATATCTAAAAGATAACGTCGCAAAATAAAACCTCTTTTAAAATATTAACAGTTTAATCCGTTCCGATACTAGGTTCTATAGCCCTAGCAGCTAAGTTTTATCCCGTTTAAATAGCAACTTATATTAATAAACCTGACATAATTTAAGCATAAAACTAAATTAGGCCCGATAAGAGCTAGCCGTCGGAAAAGTAATTTAGTATTAATAAGAGCTAGCTATTAGAAAAGTAATCTAGTAGATTATGAATAATCGATTCTAAAAAAAATATTATTAAAACAAAAAGTTTTTATATTTATATAATAAATTAATATGCTATTAGCAATATGTTTTTCAATAGTAAACAAGCTAGCTGCGCTCGAAAAGCTTATTATTCACTTAAAAAAAAACTAAATTATTTAATTTGTTATCCTATTAATTCTTTTTATACTTATTAAGTTAATAGATTTTATATAAAATATTATTATAATTAAGTAATTCAAAATATATATTAAAACTAATAGAGGATTAAAGGAATTATTAACAATAATTAGAGTATTACAATTATCTGTAAACTATACTATATTAATAGTATAAATAGCCGAAAAGCTAAAAAAGATTTATAACGATAAAAACAAAGAAATTATATTACTTAAAGAATAAAATTCGAAGCATACTAAAAAGCTAGTCGTTAATATAGCTATAGACAAGAAAAAAATAATTAAAAAACGAAATAACGAGCTATTATTTTAGGCTAAGCTATAAATAGTTCAATTTTTTAATTCTAAATTATTCTTAGATAATAAGAATAGCAAGGTTAGCTATAATATATAAAAGATAAATATAATTTAAAAGCTCGAATTCAATTTTAACTATTATTGCTATACTCGAGATTAAATTATCTATATTAATAATTGTTTTATTAATAATATAGTTAAATATATTTATATTCGTCTTAAACTAGATATTTGTAATCCTATTGAGAATATAGACAAGTTCTTTAAACACTTAGATAAACTCTATATAAATTAAGATAAAAAAAACAATAACAAACGCAAATACCGCGATCTTAACTAGAAAAATCGTTTTTTCAAAAAATTTTAGTTAAATTTTATTATACTAGTATTAGAGTTAAAAAAAACAGATAAATAGATTATTAATAATTTAAAAAAAAAATTAACCGCTAGTTATATAATTGCCTTATTAATAACTAAAATATAAAAAATTTATTAGCTTAATTTCACTGTTATCTAGAGGCAACTAATAATGCTATATATAATTATAATTAGAATAGTAAACAATTAGTCTCTGCTTAGAAGCTATAAACTATTTATATTCCTGTTCGAACGATAATTCCTACTAGAGTAGTAACTTTTATCGCCTAGTCTATAAAGGTAATAAGTCTAAGTCTATTATATTATTAATTTCTTTTCAAGTAAAAAAACAAGGAAATAGCTATTGCATTAGATGTTTACTTCAAATATAATAAAATAAAATATTATGCCTCTAAATATAAATCCGGAGAATTATTTTATAACCCTATAGATATTAACGAGATTGATATTAATAATAACGAGCAAAAAAAACAGGAATATACTAATGACTCCGAGCTTAAGTTTAAAAAAAACTCGAAAAACAAGTAATCTCTAGTAATAACGCGGCTAAAAGTAATAAAATCAGAATATTATTATTAAATAGTTATAAACATTTTTAGAATAATTTTTTTATATTAAAACCTTTTATAGAAACCTATATTATAAGCAATTTGTATAAATAAATAAAAATAAAAAAATTTATTAATATTAATATTATTAGTTATGTTTTTATTAATATTGATCTCGCGTATTCTTTTTCAGAAAAGTTTAATATTATATCTATGTTTTTGAATAAACCTAAGCTAATACAAATATATAATAAAGTTGACTGTTAATCTATTATTTATATTTTTTATATAATATTAACTATCTAAGGGAAAACTATTTAGTTAGTATTATTCTTTATTATCTAATTAAAAATATATTTACTTATTATTAGATAACCCTGGATAAAAACTATTAAAGCCTTTTTCGACTATAACGCTTAGCGAATATAATATCTGCTAGAAAATCTTAAATAAACTAATATCGAAACTATATTTATAAACTACTCGCCGCTATCTATTCTACTATAGCGGACTATAAAAGCGTTTATGCCTAAACTAAAAATGTTTCTAGCTTTGATAATAATCGAAGAAAAGACCGCAGCTATACTAGCAGCGCGACTAGTAGTAACGCTAACTCGGATTCTAAAAAGACCTATTCTATTAATAAAAAAAGACTAGAATCGATTATTAGATATTAAAGCTATTATAATAATACTTTTTATAAGCTATTTATTAATTAAAAAAAAGAACTAAGAAATTTTAGTTTTCTTAATATCAATAATAGAGCTTAACGGATATTTAGCTTGCTATAAATTGTTTTAAAACTCAGAAAAACTAAATAAAATCTCTATTATACTATTTACCTAAAAAGAAATCAAAGCAAAGCTTCCTGAATAACTATATAATATTTTTAATGTATTTAATAAGCAATAGTCTAAAGTTTTATTTAAATACTGAAATTATAACTATAAAATCGATTTAACTAGTAAAATAGAAAACTTACTAAAATCAAAGCTATATAATATAAGCTATTACTATTTATAAAAAATAAAAAAATACTTAGATAATAACTTAGTTAAAAGTTTTATTATTCTATTTAAAATATTATATATATTATCTATTTTATTTATATAAAAAAAGGATAGTAGTTTACGCTTTTATATTAATTACTGGAAATTTAATAATATTATAAAAAAAAATTATTATCTATTATTACTAATCGAAAAAGCAATAGTTAAAATAGCCGGATATAAATATTTATCTAAAATCGATATTATATTAGTGTTTAATAGAATAAAAATAGATTTAAATAATAAGGAATATATTTTTTTTCTAACTTATTTCGGTATATATATATATAAAATCTTGTTTTTTAGACTTTCAAACAAATTAACATTATAGTAAAACTATATTAATAATATACTATTTAAATATATTAATAAGTTTTACTAAGTTTATATAAATAATATTTTTATCTATAATAAAATCTTTAAAAAGTATAAAAAATATATTCGCTAAGTTCTTTAAAAACTCCAAGCAATAAGTCTATAAGCTAATATTAAAAAATATAAGTTTAATATTATTAAAACCAAGTTTTTTAGAATTATTATTAATAGTAATAATATTGAGATAAATTTAGAAAAGATTGAGACTATTATGTTATAATGAATATTAATAATAGTAAAGCAAGTCTAAAAGTTCTTTAGCTTCTATAACTTTTATTATAAATTTATAAAAAACTTCAAAAGAATAGCAAAAGCGTTAATTAACTTTATATATAAAGATATAAAATAGGTATAGAATTACAAAGCAAAAAAGTTATTTAATATATTAAAAAAGATAGTAATAGAAGCTCTAATACTATGTTACTTTAATTTAAGTTTAAAATATATTTTAGAAACTGACTTTTCAGATAGAATTAATGGTAATATATTATTATAAAAAGATAATAAAAATAAAATATATCTAGTTATATTCTATAGTAAGAATCTAAACCTAGCGGAACGGAATTACAATATATATAATAAAAAGCTTTTAGCTATTATTTATATTTTTAAGTATTAGCAATTTGAGCTAGAAGCTATTAAGATTCTAATATAAATCTTAATCGACTATAAGAACTTTGAAATTTTTATAACAACTAAAAAGCTATTTAAAAAGCAAATACAATAAACTGAAATCTTATTATATTATAACTTTAAGATTTATTATTATACTAGCAAAAGCAATACTAAAACGGATGCTTTAACTCGTCGAAAATATAAAGACTAATAAAAATAAGAAAACTATTAGGTTTTATTATTATTAAATAAATTTGATCTCTTATTATTATAAAAAAGAAAGCAGCTTTAAAGCTTATTAGTATATAAGACTATTCAATAAACTAACAATATTAATAAAAACTATATTTGTTACCGAAAAGCTATTAAATAAAAAACAATTAATTATATCAATAATATTAGTTTTAAATATATAAAAAGTAAATAACAAATACTATACTAATAAAACAAGCTATAAATACCTTAATCTCAAATTATTTATTTTATTAAAAAGATTTATAATTAGAAGCTAATTAGCTATTTAGGAATAAATAAAACTGCTGAAGTAATTAAGTAATATTATTATTAGCCTAAAATAATAAAAACTATTAAGCAATATATTATTAACTATTATATTTGCCGATAAGCAAAAGCACCTCGTAATAGATTAAACGGTCTGCTATATTCCTTGCTAGTATTTTAGTAACGATAGCGAGATCTCGGAATAGATTTTATTATTAATTTTCCGGAATATTAGAAAATAAATAGTATCCTAACTATTATATGCTATCTTAGTAAAAATAAAAACTATATATTAATACACTATAATAAGCTAGGAATATTATTAGAAAAAACTATTTGTATTCTTATTCGCGAAATTATTGCTCGGTATAGATTACTAGACAATATAGTATTAGATTGCGGATTTTAATTCGTATTAATATTATAGAAGTTATTATATATTAAACTTAGTATTAATAGTAACAAGTTAATAGCCTATTATTCTAAGACTAATAAATAAACTAAACGAGCTAATTAAGATATTAATATATATTTAAAGACATTCGTTAATTATTATTAAAATAATTAAATAGATTTATTACTAATAGTAAAACTAGTTTATAGCAATTTCGAATTAGCGGCTACTAGAATAACTCTATTTTTTATTAATTATAAATACTATTCTAAAATAAACTTCGGACTAGATAATACCCCGTATAAAATATAATATAACTAGCAGCTAGCTATTTAAGCTATTAATATCTCTAGTAAAATATAAGCTATTTTAGAAGAAATATAAATCAGTATAAAAGAGACTTAGAACTAGATAGCTAAGTATATTAACCGTCGCTATAAAGACGTTATATATGAAATCAGCGACTAAATATAATTTAATATAGAAAATATCCGAACTAGCTATTCTAGTAAGAAATTAGATAATAAACAGATTAAACTATTTAAGATTATAAAAAAGATTAGTTATTTATATAAGTTAAACCTGCTTAGAATGATAAAATACCTTAAAATCTTCTATATTAAACTGCTTTATAAGGATTCAAATAACCTGTTATTAAGACAAAATAATTTAGAGTTTAAACCAATTATTATTAATGGATAAAAGGAATACGAACTCAAGCGGATTCTAGCTTCTAAACGCTTTTACGGACAAATATTATTTAAAATAAAATAAATAAACTAGAAGTATAATAACAAATAATATAAAGCTAAAAGCTTTAATAATTTATAAAATACTATCGACAACTATTATAAGCGATATTTACGGTCGCTAAGTAATTTTAAAGACAACTATTGTCTTAAATAGCGTAAAAAGCCACTTCGAAAATAATATAGATGTTTTACGCGGCTAATAACTTTAGACTAGTTTAAATTATTTAGAAATATAACTTTAATAATCGATAAGACTACAATATAAATATTTTAATTATATACTAATCTGTATACTATATTTGCAAAGTTTACTACAGAACTACTACGCTAACGCTTATATTCCAATTTAATACAAACTAGCTCCGTACTTATTTTAGGGATATAAATACCTTTTCCTTTTCTTCTTCTCTTCTTTTTTTCATTTTATGCCGCTAGGAAAGCGGCGAGGATATTAGTAAAAAAACTTATATAAATAACAAATATAGCTACAATACTATATAGTATATTTTAAGGGGTATTTCTACGCTAATATAACAATTAAACTAGTATTTTAATAGTAAGCTGCAATAATAAACTAGTCTCTTTTCAAGTATATAATACAATAAATAATAGTTGCAAATACTCTTATAAGTAAGCTTATTACGCTATTACCGCCGTTTTTATTAAAACTAGCTCTAAGCTCCTCTTCGCGGTATAAATATTTTTTCCTCCTCTTTTTCTTCTTTTTCTTTTTTCTTTATTATCGACGGCCTATATTAGCCCCGGGGCGGCGCCGCCGTCTTTACTAAAAAAGGCTTAAATAGAGGAAAAGCGTTTAAACGGTTATAACGCTATATAATACGCTTTAAGAGGCATTTTTATACTAGTATAAACAATAAACTAATATCTTAATAATATACTATAGTAAAAACTAATATTTTTAATAAAAGTATAATAATATAGATAATAGCTAAGAATAGTTATAATAGCAAATAAGATTATATAAGAGCTTAGAAGCTAGCTTACGAGGCATTATAATATATTATAAAATTATAATAAACTTAAAAGAAGGGGGTACTATTATAATCTGACTTAGTATACTTATTTTAATATTGCTTAGTTAAATCTCGGTATAGCCGGCAAAATTTCGGTTTAATAACTTCTATTATTATAAACTAAAGCTTAATATAAAGACGTATTAAAAGCCGATATATTAAAGCTTTAGCTTATAGTATTTAATATAAAATGCCTACTCTTCTCTTTCTTTTTATTTTTATTTTTAGTATCTTTGTTAGTTAGGGCTTTACAAGAGCGGTTTTGTACTACCAAGCTAGGTAGACAGTTAATATCTATTTATTTATTATATTATTTCTAATACTCTTATTATTTATATTATTTTTCCTTATCTTTATATTAATAATAATTTTTTTTTCTTTTTTCTTTTTCTTTTAGCTTCTTCTTATTTAAGCTTTTAAGCTTTTTAAGCTTATTTTTTTTCTTAGTATTTTTACTTTATATTAATAGCCTTTATTTTAAACTTAATAAAACTAATATAATTAATAAATTAATTTTTAAAGTCTATTGACTATCTACTTAGCTTAGTAGTGCAAAACCGCTCTCGTAGGGCCCTAACTAACGAAGATACTAAAAAAAATAAAAAAAAAATAAAAAAAAAGCGGATATTTTATACTAAATATTATAAGCTAAAGCTTTAATACGTCGGTTTTTAATACGTTTTTGTATTAAGCTTCAGTTTGCAATAGTAAAAATTATTAAACCAAGGTTTTGCCGGCTGTATCGAAGTTTAACCGAATAATATTAAAATGAGTATACTAGGTTGGATTACAATAGTATTCCTTTTTTTCAAGTCTATTAATATTATAGTGCCTCGTAAACTAGCTTCTAAGCTTTTATATAATTTTATTTATTGTTATAATTATCTTTAACCGTTATTTATATTGTTATACCTTTATTAAAAATACTAGTTTTTGCTATAGTATATTGCTAAAATGCTAATTTATTGTTTATATTAGTATAAAAATACTTTTTGAAGTATATTGTATAGCGTCGTAACCGCTTAAACGCTTTTTCTCTACTTAAGCCTTTTTTAGTAAGGGCGGCGGCGCCGCCCCGGGGCCAATATAGGCTGTCGATAATAAAAAGAAAAAAAAAAGAAAAAAAAAAGGGAGATATTTATACCGCGAGAAGGAGCCTAGAGCTAGTTTTAATAAAGATAGCGGTAATAGTATAATAAACTTACCTATAAGAATATTTATAACTATTACTTATTGTATTATATATTCGAAAGGAAACTAGTTTATTATTATAGCTTACTATTAAAATACTAGTTTAGTTATTATACTAGTATAGAGATATTTTTTGAAATATACTATATA
This sequence comes from Bacidia rubella, assembly GCA_032158265.1. Lineage (NCBI taxonomy): Eukaryota > Fungi > Ascomycota > Lecanoromycetes > Lecanorales > Ramalinaceae > Bacidia > Bacidia rubella. The sequence continues at coordinate 374,050 of JAVTIF010000005.1, read as the reverse complement.
GCGTCGTAGCTATATTTATTATTTATATAAATTTTTCTATTAATATTTTTACCGTTTTTTTAGCGGCATAAGATAAAAAAGAAAAAAAAAAAAGAAAAAAAAAGATATTTATATTTTTAAAATAAATACGGAACTAGTCTATATTAAATTGGAATATAAACGTTAGTATAATAGTTCTATAATAAACTTTATAAATATAGTATATAAATTAGTATATAATTAAAATACTTATATTGCGGTTTTATCGATTATTAAAACCGTATTTCTAAACGATTTAAACTAGTCCGAAGTTGTTAGCTATATAAAACGTTTATATTATTTTCGAAATAGTTTTTTATATTATTTAAAATAATAGTCGTCTTTAAAACTACCTAGTAACCGTAAATATCGCTTATAATAGTCGTCGACGGTATTTTAAAATTATTAAAGCCCTTAGCTTTATACTATTTATTATTATACTTTTAATTTATTTATTTTATTTTAAATAGTACTTGTTTATAAAAGTATTTAAAAACTAGAATCCGCTTAAGTTTATATTCTTTCTATTTGTTAACAATAATCGGTTTAGATTCTAAATTATCTTATTTTAATAGCGAGTTATTTAGGTTCTTATAGAGCAGTTTAACGTAAAAGATTTTAAGATATTTTATTGTTCTAAGCAGGTTTAACTTATATAAATAACCGATTTTCTTTATAATTTTAAACGGTTTAATCTATTTATTATTCAATTTCTTGCTAAAACGGCTAATTCGGATATTTTCTATATTAAACTATATCTAATCGCCTGTTGTAATCCGACCTAGCATGCTTATTTTGATATTGCTCGGTTAAACCTCGATACAGCCGGCAAAACCTCGGCTTAACAACTCCTACTATCGCAAACTAAAGCTCGACACAAAGACGTATTGGGAGCCGACGTATTGAAGCCTTGGCTTATAGTATTTAGTATAAAATGCCCGCTCTTCTCTTTCTTTTCTTTTTTATTTTTAGTATTTTCGTTAGTTAGGACTTTACGAGAGCGGTTTTATACTATTAAGCTAGATAGATAGTCAATATTATATTAAAGATCTTTAACTACTATAACGTCTAGAAGACGACGTCGTAAAATAAAACTTTTCTTAAAACGTTAACAGCTTAGTCCGTTCCGATACTAAATTCCGTAATCCTAGCAGCTAAGTCCTACCCCGCTTAAATAGCAACCTATACTAATAAACCCGACGTAACTTAAATGTAAAACCAAGTTAAACCCGACGAGAGTTAGCCGTCGGAAAAGTAATTTAATATTAATAAGAGCTGGCCGTTAGAAAAGCAATCTAATAGATTACGAATAATCGATTCTAGAAAAAACATTATTAAAATAAAGAGTTTTTACGCTTATATAATAAATTAATATACTATTAATAATATATTTTTTAATAGCAAACAAGCTAGCTGCGCTTAAAAAGCTTGCTATTTATTTAAAAGAAAACTAAATTACTTAACTTGTTACTCTATTAACTCCTTTTATATTTATTAAATTAATAGACTCTATATAAGATATTATTATAGTCGAGCAACTCAAAGTATATATTAAAGCTAATAAAGAATCAAAAGAACTATTAGCAATAATCGGAATACTACGATTATTTATAAACTATACTATATTAGTAATATAAATAGCCGAGAAACTGAAGAAAATCTATAACGACAAAGATAAAAAGATCGTATTATTTAAAGAACAAAACTTAAAATATACTAAAAAGCTAGTCGTTAATATAGCTATAAACAAGAAAAAAACAATTAAAGAACGAAATAACAAATTATTATTTTAAGCTAAATCACGAATAGTTCGATTTTCCAATTCTAAGTTATTCTTAAATAATAAGAATAATAAGGTTAGCTATAACGTATAGAAGATAAATATAATTTAGAAACTCGAATTTAATTTTAATTATTATCGCTATACTTGAGATTAAATTATTTATATTAATAGTCGCCTTATTAGTAACGCAGTTAAATATACTTATATTCGTCTCAAACTAGATACTCGTAATCTTATCGAGAATATAGACGAGTTTTTTAAATATTTAAATAAACTCTATATAAATCAAGATAAAAAGAATAATAACAAACGTAAATATTGCGATCTTAACTAGGGAAATCGCTTTTTTAAAGAATTTTAGTTAAACTTTATTATACTAATATCGGAGCTAAAAAAAAACAAATAAACAGATTATTAACGATTTAGAAAAAAAGATTAACCGCTAGTTATATAATCGTTTTATTGGTAACTAAAATGCAAAAAACTTATTAGTCTAACTTCGCTATTATTTAGAGGCAACTAACAATGCTATACGTAATTATAACTAGAATAGTAAACGACTAGTTTTTGCTTAGAAACTATAGACTATTCGTACTCCTGTTCGAGCAATAGTTTTTACTAGAGTAATAACTTTTATCGTCTAGCCCGTAAAAGTAGTAAGTTTAAGCTTATTATGTTATCAACCTTTTTTCAAACGAGAGAACAAGAAAATAGCTATTGTATTAGATATTTGCTTTAAATATAGTAAAATAAAATATCGTACTTTTGAATATAAACCCGGAGGGTTATTTTATAACCCTATAGATATTAACGAAGTCGATATCGACGATAACGAACAGGAAGAACAGGAATACGCTAATAACTCCGAGCCTAAGTCTAAAAAAGACTCGAAAAACGAATAACCTCTACCGATAATACAGCTAGAGATAATAAAATTAAAATATTATTATTAAATAGCTATAAATACCCCTAAAATAATCTTTTTGCACTAAAATCTTTTATAAAAACCTATATTATAAATAGTTTATATAAATAAATAAAAATAGAAAGACTTATTAATATTAATACTACTAGTTATATTTTTATTAATATCGATCTCGCGTATTCTCTTTTAGAAAAATTTAATATTATATTTATACCTTTAAACAAGCCTAAGCTAATATAGATATATAATAAAATTGATTATCGATTTATTATTTATACTTTTTATATAACGTTAACTATCCGAGAGAAAATTATTTAATTAGTATTATTCTTTATTATCCGATTAGAAACACATTTATTTATTATTAGATAATTTTAGATAAAAGCTATTAAAGCCTTTTTCGACTATAACGCTTAGCGAATACGATATCTACTAGAAAATCTCAAATAAATCGATATCGAAACTGTATTTATAGACCGCTCGCTGCTATCTATTCTACTACGGCGGACTATAAAAACGTTTACGCTTAAATTAAAAACGTCCCCGGTTCCGATAATAGTTAAAAAAAAGACCGCAGCTACGCTAGCGGCGCGACCGATAGCAACATCGATACGGATTTTAAAAAGACTTATTTTGTTAATAAAGGAAGACTAGAATCGACTATTAAATATCAAAGTTATTATAATAATACCCTTTATAAGCTATTTACTAATTAAAAAAAAAAACCGAAAAAACTTAATCTTCTTAATATCGATAATAAAGCTTAACGAATATTTAGCTCGTTATAAACTATTTTAAAACTTAGAAAAACTGAATAAAGTCTCTATTATATTATTTATTTAAGAAAAGATTAAAGCGAAGCTTCCCGAATAGCTATATAATACTTTTAATATATTCGATAAATAATAGTCTAAAATTTTATTTGAATATCGAAGTTACGATTATAAAATCGATTTAACTAGTAAGATAAAAGATTTGCTGAAATCGAAATTATATAATATAGGCTATTATTGTCTATAAAAAATAAAAGAATACCTAGATAACAACCTAGCTAAAAGTTTTATTACCCTATCTAAGGTATTATATATATTATCTATTCTATTTATATAAAAAAAGGATAATAGTCTACGCTTTTATATTGATTACCGGAAGCTTAATAATATTACGAAAAAGAACTATTATTTATTGCTATTAATCGAAGAAATAATAACTAAAGTGGCCGGATATAAATATTTATCTAAAATCAATATTATATCGGCGTTCAATAGAATAAGAATAAATCCAAGTAACAAAGAATATACTTTTTTCCTAACTTATTTCGGTATATATATATACAAAATCTTGCCTTTTAGACTCTTAAACGGATTAGCGTTATAGCAAAACTATATCAATAACGTATTATTCAAATATATTAATAAGTTTTGCCAAGTTTATATAGATAACATCTTTATCTATAATAAGATTTTCAAAGAGTATAAGAAGCATATTCGCTAAGTTTTTTAAAAACTCCGAATAGTAAGTCTATAAGCTAATATTAAAAAATACGAGTTCAATATTATTAAGACCAAGTTCCTTAGAATTATTATTAGCGGTAATAGTATCGAAATAGACCTAGAAAAAATTAAAACTATTATATTATAGCGAATACTAATAACGGTAAAGCAAGTCTAAGGGTTTTTCGGCTTCTATAACTTCTATCGCAGGTTTATAAAAAACTTCAAAAAGATAGCAAAAGCGTTAATTAATCTTATATATAAAAATGCAAAGTAGGTATAGAATTACGAAGCAGAAAAGTCGTTTAATACGTTGAAAAAGATAGTAACAAAAACTCTAGTACTATGTTACTTTAATCTAAGTTTAGAGTATATTTTAGAAACTAACTCTTTAAATAGAGTCAACAGTAATATATTATTACAAAAAGACAATAAAAGTGAGATATACCCGGTTGTATTCTATAGCAAGAACCTAGACCTAACAGAGCGGAATTATAATATATATAATAAAGAGCTTTTAGCTATTATCTATGCTTTTAAATACTAGCAACCTGAATTAGAAGTTATTAAAACCCCAATATAAATCTTAACCGACTATAAGAACTTTAAAACTTTTATAATAACTAAGAAGCTATCTAGAAAGCAAATACAATAGACTAAGATTTTATTATATTACAATTTTAAAATCTATTACCGCACCGGCAAAAGCAATACTAAAGCGGATACTTTAACTCGCCGAAAATATAAAAACTAATAAAAATAAGAAAACTATTAAATCTTGCTATTATTAGATAAATTCGACCTTCCGTTATTATAGGAAAGAGAGCAGCCTTAAAGCTTATTAGTATATAAGACTATTTAGCAGGCCAACAATATTAATAAGGACTATATTCGTTACCGAAAGGCTATTAAATAAAAAACAATCGATTATATCGATAATATTAGCTTTAAGCATATAAAAAACAAGTAACAAATACTATACCGATAAAACAAGCTATAGGTGTTTTAATCTCAGATTACTTATTTTATTAAGGAGATTTATAATTAGAAGCTAGTTAGCTACCTAGGAATAAATAAAACCGCCGAAGTAATTAAGCGATATTATTACTAGCCCGGAATAATAAAAATTATTAAATAGTATATTACTAATTGTTATACTTGCCGACGAGCAAAAATATTTCGTAACAGATTAAATAGTCTGCTATACCCCTTATTAGTACCTTAGCAACAATAGCGAGATCTCGGAATAGATTTTATTACTAGTCTTCCAAAATATTAAAAAATAAATAATATTCTAATCGTTATATACCGTCTTAGCAAAGATAGAGATTATATATTAGTACGCTGCGACGAGCTAAAAATATTATTAAAAAAGACTGCTTATATTCTTATTCGCGAAGTTATCGCTCGGCACGGACTACCGGATAATATAGTATTAGACCGCGGATTTCAATTCGTATTAACGTTATAGAAGTTATTATATATTAGACTTGGTATTAATAGCAACAAGTCAATAGCCTATTATTCTAAGACCGATAGATAAACCGAACGAGCCAATTAAGATATTAATATATATTTAAAAACGTTCGTTAACTATTATTAAGATAATTAGATAGATTTACTATTAATAGCAAAACTAGTCTATAGCAATCTCGAATTAACGGCTATTAAAATAACCCTATTCTTCGTTAATTATAAATACTACCCTAGAATAAACTTCGGACTAAATAATATTTTATATAAAATATAATACAACTAGCAGCTAGCTATTCGAGCCGCTAATATCTCTAGTAAAATACAAGCTATCTTAGAAGAAATACAAATTGGTATAAAAAAGACTTAGAACCGGATAGCCGAGTATATTAACCGTTGCCGTAAAGACGTTATATACGAAGTCGGCGATTAGGTATAGTTTAATACAGAAAACATCCGAACTAGCCGTCTTAGTAAGAAGTTAGATAATAAGTAGATTGGGCCGTTTAAGATTACAAGGAAGATTAGTTATTTATACGAGTTAGACTTGCCTAGAACGATAAAACACTTTAAAGTCTTTTACGTTAAACTGCTCCGTAAGGACCTAAACGATCCGCTACTAGGATAAAACAACTTAGAGTTTAAACCGATTATCGTTAACGGATAGAAAAAATACGAACTCGAACGGATTCTAGCTTCTAAATACTTCTACGAACGAATGTTATTTAAAGTGAAATAAGTAAACTAGGAGTACGACGACGAATAATATAAAACTAAGGGCTTTAATAATTTATAGGATATTATCGACGACTATTATAAGCGATATTTACGGTCGCTAGGTAGTCCTGAAAACAACTACCGTCCTAAACGGCGTAAAAGGCCACCTCGAAAGTAATATAAACGTTTTACGCGGCTAACAATTTCGGACCGGCTTAAATCGTTTAGAAATACGGCCTTAATAATCGATAAAACCGCAATATAAGTATTTTAACTATATATTAATCTATATACTATATTTGCAAAACTTACTATAAAACCACTACGTTAACGCTTATATTCCAACCTAATACGGACTAGCTCTATATTTATTTTAAAAATATAAATACCTTTTTTTTTTCTCCTTCTTTTTTCTTCTTTACTTTACGCCGCTAGGAGGGCGGCGAGGATATTAGTAGAAAGACTTATATAGATAATAAGCACAGTTACGACGCTATACAATATGCTTCAAGGGGTATTTCTGCGCTAATATGACGACTAAACTAGTATTTTAGTGGTAAGCTACAATAATAAACTAGTTTCTCTTCGAGTATATAACGCAATAAATGACAATTGCAAATACTCTTACGGGCAAGCTTATTACGCTATTACCGCCGTCTCTATCAGGACTAGCTCCAGGCTCCTCCTCGCGGTATAAATACCTCCTCCTCCTCTTTTTTTCTCTTTATTATCGACAGCCTATGTTAGCCCCGGGGCGGCGCCGCCGCCTCTACTAAAAAAGGCTCAAGCAGAGGAAGAGCGTCTAAGCGGTTACGATATTATACGATACGCTTTAAGAGGTATTTCTATACTAGTATAGACGATAAACTAGTATTTCAGTAGTATATTATAGTAAAAACTAATATCTCTAGTAAAGGCATAACAATATAGATAACGGCCAAGGATAATTATAACAATAAATAGGACTATATAAGAGCTTAAAAGCTAGCTTACGAGGCACTATAATATATTATAAAGTTATAATAAACCTGAAGGAGGGGGGTACTATTGTAATCCGACCTAGTATACTCATTTTAATATTACTCGGTTAAACCTCGGTACGGCCGGCAAAACCTCGGTTTAACGACTCTTACTATCGTAAACTGAAGCTTAACACAAGAACGTATTAAAAGCCGACGTATTGAAGCCTTAACTTATAGTATTTAGTATAAAATGCCCGCTTTTCTCTTTTTTTTCTCCTTTATCTTTAGTGTCTTCGTTAGTTAGGGCCCTACGAGAGCGGTTTTGCACTACCAAGCTAGGTAGACAGTCAACATCGCCGACTTTGTATATAATATTTTTACAACGATAGTTAATATATTTAGCTATTTAGTTTTAAGTTTTTTTTATACTAATCTATATTTCTTTTAAAATAGTTTATATTTTATTAGAAATATTAATAGCTTGAATAGTTAGCTACTAATTATATTATATTTTATATAGAATATTATCTAGTCCGAAGTTTATTTTAGGATAATATTTATAATTAATAAAGAATAAAATTATTTCGATAGCCGTTAATTCGAAATTACTATAGATTAGTTTTATTATTAATAGTAAATTTATTTAATTATTTTAATAATAATTAATAAATTGTTACGCCCTAGGCTATATAGGGCTACTCGGCGATAAAAAAACGGGCTTTAGATTAGTTCGGTAAATAAACCAACTATAGCCCGCTCGCGGATTACGCGGTGCTCGCTAGGTTATTATCTACGAATAGCGCGAGCGACCCAAGTATCGCAAATATTTATTAGATATATAGATATTGTTCTTTTCTACTTTAAATAAATCCGCTCTTTAATAATTAATATATTTTTTATTAAATACCTTTAATAAAGCTTTTTAAAATAAATCGTATACTTTTTTTATAGCTAAACCGACGTATCGCGCTTTGCTATAATTACGTATAAAACTTATTATTATTTACTAAACGAATTCTACCGTTCTATAACTATTATAAAATAAACGATTATTATATTTTAACTATTCGCTAAATATAAATACAATCTCGTTAACGTCTAAGCCTATAGGAAATATAAACTTAATTAAAATAGCTATCTCGGATAACTTTAAAAAAAAACATAATATTCTAAACAAGTAAATCGTATAAATTAAATTATATATTAGAATATACGCCGTTTAATTCCCAAACGAATTAACTAAAATAATATTTACTATATTTTATTTAGCTAGAGTAGCTTTTAATTAAATAATATTCTATCTAAAAAACTTTATAAAAAATAAAAAATTCTAATAAAACGACGAGATAAATTAAATATTTTATTCGTTTAATAATTTTATTATATATATTAAAATAGTATTTAGAGAAATTAATAAAGAAAAAGCGAACGAAAAAAGATTATAGAATCTAAAATAAAAATCCTCAATATCGGTATATACTGCGATATTTAAAATACTTGCTTATAAAATTAAATAAAATAACTCTATATTTACAATACTATTCTATTAAAAATTGCATAATAAAATAAAAAATGCAATAATAGCTATTAAGAAATTTATAATTTTAAAAGATATAATCGAATTAATAATTAAGATTGACAATCGATAATAAAAAAGATATTTAGATAAATAAATTAAAAACAAAAAGCTTGTATAAAAAAATCGACTTATAAAAAATCTAATAGAAATTGATATTTCTAAGAAAGGACTATAAACTAGAATATATTATTCTTGTAGTAAACTAGAATATATTAAAAGAAATTGCTTTAAAAAAATAATAGAAATATCGGAATAATAAATCGAGATATTTAAAAAACGAGAAATAAACAATACGAACAACTATATTAAATTAATATAGACTATTTACTATAATAACGATTATTTAGTATATATCTCGGAGAAATAAGGATCGAAATAGTATCTAAAAAGACTATAAAAAGAAATAAAATTAATTAAGAAACCGAGAATATAATATTTTTTTTTTAAAACCGAAAAACTATTAACTATAGCAATAGAATTAAAAATTAGAGAAAAATAGATAACGGTATTAATAATAAAAAAAGAAAAAAACAAAATAACAACGGAATTAGTCGAGAAAATACTAGGTTTTCTATAATTAATAAATAATAATATATCGGTTATAAATAGTAATAACAACCTCGTATTAAAAGATATTAATATTAAAACTAAATATAAACTAATTAATATAATATTATTTAAAATTATACGAAATACTAAAAAATATATAGTATTTAGCAAATAATAAAGAAATAATATAGATATTCTAGAAACAAAAGACAAAAACGCTTAATATATATATCTTGAATTTTAAACTATTAATATTCTAGCTTATAAAAACTTTATAAATAATCTAGAAGATAATAACTAAATAAAATAGATAGATATTATTGAACTCGATAAGAAATTTAAAGTATTAAAAGATTTAACGGATATAAAACTATAGAAACTTTTCGAAAAAACTAGATTAGATTAATTAAAAAATATATAAAAGATCCCGAAGAAGTTAAGAAAATCTAAAAGATCTATATTTTATATTTAGCGAAAAAAGACTTTTTAGTTTTTTCCGATAAAGATGACATCGATAACTCGGATAATTAGAAATTACTTTTTAATCTAGCTTAAAGCGCTTAATAGCCTTTAACGCCGTATTTTAACGACAATTCTTAGGATAATAATAAGCTTTTAACGCCTAGCTCTCTATCGTAGAATAAAGAAATTAATAATAAAATATAAAAAAACGAATTTAGAGTAAAAACTAAAAACAATCGAAAAAATAACAATATAAATAAGAATAAATTTTTACTTTAGAAATAGTTAATTTCGGATTAAAAGCTAGATTTAAATTGCTATTTTCTTTAAAATCTTTAGATAAATATTCTAGGAAATAGAAAAAATATTTTGAAAATTAATATTAAAAGAAATATTAAAGTCGAAATCAATTTCGGCGGCAAGCCGGTTGATTTCTTTAAACGATATTATCGGGAAATTATTATTAAATAGTATTATAAAATCCGTAGTTTTACTAACAATATCAATATTAAAAAACTCGAGTTTTTCTAGTTTTTTTATTATTTTAATCTCTTATTTAATATAGTTATTTTTATATTTATCTAGGCTATAATATATTTCGGACAACTGTTTCTATTTTATAAAAAGGGAAAATATACAATAATAACGGATTACGACTTTATTATATTCGAGATTATATTGAATACTAATAGCCTTAATTTCGGAGCGAATTTCCTTTTTTTTGTTTTGAAGTTTTTCCCCTGAAAATAAAGGTTAATAAAAAATAAAAATAAAAATAAAGAATTTAGATAAATAAATATACGAATTCGGATAGGAAAATATTATATCGCTTAAAATAACTAAACCGAACGTATTTTTTATAGATATTTTAGTTTTTAACGATATAATATTTTTTAGAAAAATCGTAGAAACAACGGGAGCAAAAGAAAAATATATTTTAACTTTTCTATTAAATAATTTAAAAAACTCGAAAACAACGTTAATAACTTAAAAAAGGTATAATTAATAATAGAAATAAAAAGAATATAAGGTTTTTATAATTGAATTCAACGCTATAATATTTTCAGTTAAAAAAGCAATATAAAAGGAATATTATTACGCTTTAAACTATATAAGACTGCTCGGCGATAAAAAAACAGGTTTTAAATTAGTTCGGTAAGTAAACTAATTACTATAACGGTCGTTTGCCTTGCAATAGCCGTGGAACGGTGGGGTTCGCTTGGCAGGTAGTGATAAGCCTTGTGCGTGACTGTAGCGGGGCGCAGTACGTCGGCTTAGCTATAAAGGAAGTGCACAACTTATTTTAAAGAGCTTTGTTAAAGATATTCAATAATAAATATATTAACTACTAAAGAGCGGTTCTATTTAAGGTGGAAAAGAGCAATATTTATATATCTAATAAGTGCTCGCAATACTCGCGCCGCTCGCGCTGCTCGTAGGTAGTAACCTAGCGAGTACCGCGAAATCCGCGAGCGGGTTGTAGTTGGTTCATTTACCGAATTAATCCATAACCCGTCCTTTGTCGCCGAGCAGCCCTATACAGCCTAGGGCGTAACACTTTGTTATTATAGATTTTCTTTAGTTTTTCAGCTATTTATATTATTAATATAGTATAGTCTATAAATAATCGTAGTATTCTAATTATTATTAATAATTCTTCTAATCCTCTATTAGTTTCGATGTATATTTCGAATTGCTCGACTATAATAATATTCTATATAGAGTCCATTAACTTAGTAAATATAAAAAAAGTTAATAGAATAACGAATTAGATAATTCAGTTTTTTTTCAAATAAACAACGAGTTTTTCGAGCGTAGTTAGCTTATTTGCTATTGAAAAACATATTGTTAATAGTATATTAATCTATTATATAAGTGTAAAGACTTTTTGTTTTAATAATATTTTTTTTAGAATCGATTATTTGTAATCTACTAAATTGCTTTTTTAATAGCTAGCTTTTATTAATATTAAATTATTTTTTCGATAGCTAGTTTTTATTAAACTTAATTTGGTTTTACATTTAAATTATATCGGATTTATTAATATAAATTACTATTTAAACGGAATAGAATCTAGCTATTAAAACTATAAAATTTAATATTAAAATAAACTAAACTATCGATATTTTAAAAGAGATTTTATTTTACGATATTGTTTCTTAGACATCGTAGTAATTGAAAATCTTTAATATAATATTAACTATCTACCTAGCTTAGTAATATAAAACCGCTTTTATAGGGCTCTAATTAACAAAGATATTAAAAATAAAAAATAAAAGAAAAAGAAAAGCGGGTATTCTATATTAAATACTATAAGCTAAGGCTTTAATACGTCGATTTTTAACACGTTTTTGTATCGAGCTTTAGTTTGCAACAGTAAAAGTCGTTAAGCCGAGATTTTGCCGGCTATACCGAGGTTTAACCGAGCAATATTAAAATGAGTATACTAGGTCGGATTACAACAAAGTCTATTAATAAAGTTTCTAAAGATATTTCTCTTTTTTACTTTATAATTACTTAAATTTACTTTAATCTAACTTTTATTATAATATTATAATAAGCTTTTATTTTACTATATATTTAATATATTTACTAAATCTTTAGATCTATTCTGCAGGTTTTATTCTTATAGACTTAATAATTTAATAACTTTATATTTTATTTAGTAGTAAGTTTATTAATATTAGTTTAATAAATAGTCTATATTTATAGCTAATTTATATATATTATCTTTATAAGCAAGCTAAATTTAATAGTAAAATTAATAATTATAATAGTATAACCTTTTATATTAAGTTCTTTAATAATAATAATATTAATATTAATATAAATAAAATAATTATACTTAAACTTATAAGCTTGCTTTAAAATTAATAACTTTATATTTATAGCTTAAGTCTTAATAAAGAACTTATTAATAATAATATAATTAATTTTAACTTTATTATAATTTAATTTAATTAATATTTTAATAATAAAGTTATTTTTTATATAAATATATTATCTATATTTAAGTTTTAGTTGTTTTTTTAAGAATTATATTAAAAGTATTATATTTAATATTATTTATTTTGCCTTTAAATAATATAGTTTTTATTACCTTACTATTAATATTCTTTAGCTTTATAAAAAATATATAAATATAAGTTTAAATATTAATTAAATAGTTATATTTTAATTCCTTTTCTATAATTTTATAGATTAACTTATTTTATTAGTCTTTAATAGAATATTTTTCTTTATTAAATGCTTATATATTATTATTAATTTATAAGAAACGCTTTTCTACTTTAAATTTAAATAAACTAATTAATAAATAAATCATAAGAATATATGCAAAAAGAATATAACTATAGTAAATAAATATAGTTTTAATATTTATTATTTTTTAGACGCTAGACATTTAATCTTAATATTATATCGCTTTTATATAGTTTTATTATTGTTTTCCTAAGTATTATTATTATATTGAAGCTTAGATAGTACTTTATTACTAAGACTAACTATATTAAAAGGGTCTTAAAGCTTATTATCTTTTTCCTTATTTTTATTTTTATTTATTAAGTTATTTAGCTATTCTTTAATATAACTCTTAGTATTAATAATAACTAGAAAGGTTTTTAAGCTACTATAATCTTTTAATATAATATAATATATAGCTTTAGTTTTTAAATTTATTTTTATAATCTTAATAACTTTATAGCTTTTATAAGAAATAGTCAAAGTTAGTATTAAGTTAAAAAGGTTTAATATTTTATAAAAAAAACCCTTTAAAGCTAATATAATACTTATAAGTCCTTTTTTTAATTTTATTTTAAAGTTGTTTTATAGTAATAATATTATCTAATCCTTTTATAAATTAAGTATTTAAGCTTTTATAATTAAGCTTATAAAGCTAACTATAATTAGTTTATTTATAAAAGATAAAACTTATAAAAGAAGTAAAATAAAGGAGAGTTTAATACTAGCTTGTTTTAATAATTTTATTTAAGTTACAAGTATTACAAGGCTTTTAAATAAGAGCTATATTTTATTATACTAAGTTTTTCCGTAAATAGCAATAATAAGGAATTACTATTGATAATTAAGTTAATATTAAGTGCTCCCAATAGGTTTACTATACAAATTAGTATGGGGGGGGGTTGAAAATTTTATGCCAAGTTTTCTCATTTAACTTGTTTACGCTAAAGGCTGGCGCTTAGCGTGGAGTCCATGCACAATTTGAGGTACCTTAAGGGCCCCAAACAACCAGAAGTCGTTGACAACAAAAGAAAAGGCTGTCTTCCAATCTGGTGGGAGCCGCTGAATCTTGGGGCAAGAATTCCCCATTGCTTAACCCGAGTTGCGATAGATCTGTGGCGCATCATGTATGTGGGGCAAGCATCACGTTCGATACTTCCTCATTTCAGGTAGGGACATCGAGGATCCAGCTGAAGTCAGTAGCGCCGCAGGAAAACTTTTCAATAGCCAGCGCTGGCGCACATAGCAGACCAACCGATTGCTTTGCTCATGTCTTCTCCTGAGTAAGCATCACCAACGGCAGCGATAATCTTTAGCATTGACAGAGAAAAGCGATACGTGCCAGTCAGGTCATGTAATAGCTTGGTTCCGTCCTTTTAGCTGTCGTGCAGCAATTGGATACGAAGCCACATTAGTACAAGGCTTGAAGCCTCGATGGCGAAGTGTTACTCGAGCCTAGAGAAGTTGCCTACGCAATGGTGAAAAGCGCTGAAAGTAGCCTACCAAGGTAAGACACAGGGTCTTGCAATTGGTGCAGCTTGACTCCTGAGTACGTTCTCGCACTGCCAGGGCTGTCGCTCACCGTTCAGTTGCTGGAATCGGCGGCAAGCCTATCGACCGTTTTTGGGGGACAATATGGACGTCACTGACACAATTGTAAATGCAATAGAGCAGCGGACTGGGTGGCTCATGGATTGTGGTGCCCAATTGGGAGGAACACAGGAACGATATCTTAGTGGACCTGAATGCGTATACATGATAATAATTGCGTAATACGTAGACTGCTTGTATATGGCACCACCTCCCCTACCCAGCGATCGTAGGGCTGAAATCACCACATTCTGAATGAATGTTTGCCAAAGGCAAGAAGGCAAGTAGGGCAGCCATCAGTGATGGCGCCCTAGAAGCCCCTAGATACAATCGCAAAGCCGTGCATGTTTGTCCCACAAACTTCTCCCTGTATATAAAGTCGCCATATACTCCCTCTTTGCAAGTTCTCATCCTCTTTCACATCAAGTATCCTAATCTTGCACATCAACCATGATCGGAAAAGGGATGTCTTCACAGCACCCGCTCTCCTCTTCGGGCAACTCTGGCTCAGCATCAGCCGGTCTTGATATGACAGAACACGCAGCAACACCACCTTTCCAGACCGCTGCAGCCCCACAGTGGACTCCACAACAAGGTGCCCACTCCCCAAGAAGATCTTCAGTCTCCTACTCAACAAGCTAATCCATCTCTCCAGCTCTCGACGAGATGTCAGATGTCCCAACCTTCTCCCCCTCACCGTCCTCACCAATACCCTTCCTCCACCTCCTCCAACGCCTGAAGACTACACCCCGCGAAGGGTGGCGGCGCTTCGAGATTCCTCATCCAGAATCGATCGCCGACCATATGTACCGCATGTCCATCATCTGCCTGATCGCCCCGAAGCACCTCCATGACAAAATCGATGTCGGCCACTGCGTACAGCTGGCGTTGGTGCACGACATGGCCGAGAGTGTGGTTGGCGACATCACGCCAGTGGACAAACCTGAAGTAGTAGAGGACAAAACGAGGAGGGAGAGGGAGACGATGAAGTTCTTCGCGAACACTGCCCTTGCGGGGGTAGATCAAGGGTGGCAAGGGGAGCGATTGAGGGGGTTGTGGGAAGAGTACGAGGCTGGAAAGACAGAGGAGGCGCGGTTTGTTAAGGATGTGGATAAGTTGGAGTTGGTGCTGCAGATGGTGGAGTACGAGCGGGAGGGCGGGAGTAAAGTTGATTTGGGCGAGTTTTTGAGGGTGAGGGACAACATCAAGGGGGAGGTGTGCATGGCCTGGGTTGAAGAACTGGTTCAAGAGCGGGAGGCTATGTGGAACGGGTGGGGTAAGAAGGCAAAGGGGATGAAGGGATATGTGGAGCCTGTGGACAAGAAAGAAGAGGATAAGGCGGAGGTTAGAGATGGAGAAGACGAGGACTGAGAATTTGCTGGACACATCTAACAGCGAGGCGTTCTGGGGATTGATTGCATGCGTACACGATAGAGCACTTTGCTGCGGATCACTCCGCCTGACATTGATAGACATTAGATGCATTAAAGAACTGCTAGCCACAGCATGACAAGACCATTATCAACCCACTCAACAAACATTCACGAGTCACGAATCGAAAGCTTTCCAAAGACTGTCATAATATACCCCCAAGCCTCCTTCTCTTCTCACATTACCCACCACCAACCCCATACATCACCCAACACCCCCCCTCACCACGCAACAACCCACCCCATCCCCAACCCCGCCAGCATAACCCCCACAACCGCCCCCCCAACCCCCCTCAACGGCCTCACCCTCCCCGCCGCTCCAGTAAAACTCTCCACGCACCCCGGCTCGCCCCCACAATGCTCCCGACTAATCGTATACATACTCAACCAGGCGCTCAAACTCCCACTCGCCGTAGAATTATACGCAACCCAAGTCCCATTCGCCGTTCTATTACCCGCGGGATAATACCCTCCGCTCGCAGGACTGAGCGGGACCCCTGCCCCATCTCCACCCCCTTCTCCCGCAGCCCCTGTTGTCTGCGGGACAGCCCCCCCACTGCTCGCACCAGCAGCGGCGGCAGGATCAGGCGTTTTGGACGCCGGACTCACGGGGATGGTGGGCGTGCCGGGAACGGGTACTGCGGATAATGTAGCAGGCACAGCACCAACACCCGAAGTGGGCGTCTCATTTGGCACAGGCAAGCCCGGCTGCGGAGCGGCCGGCGCGTCAGAGATCAGGAAGCGAGGGGAGTAGTTCAATTGGCCGGATTGGGCGATTTGGAGGGCGAAGAGGCCGGGTTTTGCGGGGGAGACGGGGGGCGTGAAGGTGAAGGAGTTGCCGGTTTCGGAGACTGCGAAGGCTTGGGGGTTAGTGTGAGGGGGGATTGGTAAGGGGGATAGGGGTTGGGGAGAAGTGGTGGGGTGGGGGAAGGGGAGTGGTGGGGATAGGGCAGGGGAGGGGAGGGGAGGGGAAAGAGAAGAGGGGGACGTACGGGCGAGGGTGTCGACGCGTTGGAGGTTTGTTGGGTCCCCGTTTAGGAGGGTTATGTTGACGGGCTTTGTACGAGTCGATTAGCCCTGAACTTGAGAGGGATGTGTGACTTTGATAGACCAGTGGGAAGCTTACAGTTTCATCGCCTCTCCATGTTATTGTGAAGGGTTTGCCAGCTGTGATGCCATCGTAATCACTGTTGGTGAATTCGACCGCGGCGATCGTGTTTAGAAAAGACAGTAAGGAAAGGAATAGACGTGGTGGGAGAAGCATCTTGTGCTCTTAAGTGTGAATGCAAAGTCAATGAGAGGACGCTGGCTCAGTCCAGTGAGTGCAGCATGGTTTGGTAACAGGGTTGACGGGGAGAAGAAAATAGTAGGGTTCATTGGGTGTTTTTCTTCGTCTTCATTTCCCATTACGCGAGTACATTCCGCAACCCTTCGCGTGTGAGGAATGGAAAATCATTGATAATCTTAACAATTCGTCGTAAACATGTGAAAAAGGACAAAAAGCAGGATTTCGCAACCATCTACCTTTGAGAAAGGTATAGAGGGAGTTTTTAGAGAGCAATAGCACACTGGGCAATTAGTATCTTTGGACATAAGCTACGTACTTTGGGGTGGAACTGGATCTTATGCAGCCAGACCGCGCTTCTCGGATTCGCTAAAGAAGATGATCATACGCCAGAGCTTCTTGACCAAAGCTTCGGCCTCATCTTCGAGAGCCTGCAAATAAAAGTTAGCATTGGTCTCATCAATGAAATAGGGCATATGCTTACCCCTTCGAGCTCCTCGACTAGTGGTTGTGGACTACCCTTCTTCCTAATGTGATCCTCCACAACCTCCACTAGCATCTGCTCCTGCACACCTAGATATTCAACAATCTTCTTCTCCACAAAGGGCTTGAGCTGCTCAGTAAGAACAGTCTCATCCACAAACTCCCACTTGACAGGCCACTTCCAGAGCCCAACTTTATCAGACGGGATGTCTGCAGCCAACTGTCTGACAGCCTGGGCACGCTCCTCCTCTGTAAGCCCTTGAGCATCTGCTGCGCTGTCAAACTTGATAGGCACAAGTGTTCTTTTCTGCGTGCTGTCTGCTTCTTCCTCGTCTTCAAGTAAGCCTTCAACCTCAGCGACTGTTCGTTTGCTAGTGCTTTGTTGCTGAGCTTTCTGTGCTGCCGCACCGAGGGAAAGCTTGAAGCGTTGAGGTTCGCGTGGTGTGGCCATCTCCACGGCTTGCCGATTAAGAAAATCATCCGCCATACCCTTCGCCTGCTCCTTCTGCTGCTCATTTTTCGCTCTCTCTCGTGTCTCAGCCGCTCGGTCGAGTTCGTCCAGACTCGCCTCTCTGGTCCTGAAGGCAGCTCTGTTACGTATCCAGAGGCTACGGTCGACGTAGTACTCTTCTGCTTTCCGACTAGCTTCGACATCATCGTTCCATTCGCTAAGTCTTCGCGCTACGGCGTCCTTTTCAGCATCTTTACGGCCCTGATCCTCCTTCTCTCTACCTTTCTCTCGATCTACAGCCGCCGTTCGACTTCGTTCCCGGTTCAGCCATCTCCTCTTCTGATCCTGGTACTGCTTCTCCTGTTCAGCGTCCTTTTTCTCCTTCTTCATTTGCTCAACCTCTTCGTCACTAGCATCAGTATCTTCATCTTCTCGATCTATCAGCCCTGAGCCTGAAGCTCCATTAATGCCGGTCCCATTCACGAAAGTAACACCCTTTTGGTAGTCTTTGGGCATCTGTGAGTCAGTGTAGCCTTTGGGTCCGGCTGGTGCATTTGGCACACCACGGTCTCTTGGCCCAAGTGGAATGCCATTGGCACCTCCAGCAGGACCTGTAGGCGGTGATGCCAGTCGACTGGCTCTGGGTCCACCCATGTTTCGTCGGCGTTCCATAGCTTCTAATTCTTCTTCCCTTCTTAAACGTTCCATATCACGGCGGGTGCTTCTATCTCTGAAGGCTTGAATTTCTCGTGCCACCGTTTCCCGCATTTCGGCTGGTATATCTGACAGCTCATCATCAGCTGAAAGTGGTATGGTTACTACTTCTGCGTTATCTTTCTCCCCATTAATCATTGATGAGTCACCGTCCAGGTCAATCTTGGACATCTGCTCGTTCGTCTGTTGCGGCTCGGATGGATGTTCAAGATCTGCCAAGACTCTTGCTAACGCGCTTTTTCCTGCATCAAGCCGTAACTGCGCCTGTATGGGGTCGGTGTCTCCTCTTGAATCTTCCCACTTCTCAACATAGCTGTAAGTGGAATCGTCAATCACGACCTAGCAACATCAGTATGTTGTGATCATAATAGGAGCTGTAGACGTACCGATAGTTTGCTTTTCTCAACCTTCTCATCTTCTTCATCCTCTTTCTTCACACCGTTGGCGGCTTGAGCTTTGACAGGCACTTCGACATTTCTCAGTACCTCAACGGCGGTAGCAAGACTTTCGGGATCTTCGTACTCTGCAAAACCAAATCTGCAAGCTTTGTTTTCCGCATCCATAGCTCTGATCCAACGCCTGAGATTCCCTGCACATTGTAGTATTCGTTCCATGCCTTCGTCTCCACCACACCCTTCAGTGATACCTCCGACAAAAATTGTTCGAACGATCTCCTCTTTTGTAGGTGGTATGAGCTGCATCATGTTTTCGCGCACTTGTTGTCGCTGCGCATTCATGTCCATCCCCAAGCCGGCACGGGCTGGTCTCTGCTCAGATTCTCTTCGACCTTCCGAACCTAAAGGCGGCTTCGAGGGACCAGTAGTCCCTAAACGAATGACTGGCGCATTGAAATTGATGTTCGGCATGTTGGCGGGAGGTTGGAAGTTTGGGCCAAAGCCGCTTGGCCGCTGAGGCTGCTGCTCGGTTGATTGCATGCCTGGTGCTGGTCCCACACCTGGCGCAGCTGGTGGTGTATTAGCATATGACACACAGCGGGCGCAAGTGATGACTTACCCATGCCTGGTGGTGCTCCCATACCAGGGGCATTTTGCCCAGGGAAGCCCCCAAATGAGGGCGGTCGCCCGTACGGTGGACCACCTACCATGAAGCGTCAGCCCATTACAGATTTGCGCCATGTTGGCACTGAGAAGATCACGTACCTTGGTAGTTGTACATCGGGGCAAGTGTTCCCAGGGTCAAGCCGACCTGTTAGAAGGTGTAGTCCGGCCTCGAAGGTCTATCAGGCTGATAGTGAAATTGTTGCTTGCGACTACTTATGTCTGTAAGCCATAATTGAAAGGAATGAGATAGAAGTGAGGCTCTTGAACTTTCGAGGTTGGCTGACTCGTGTTCAGCCCTATCGCCGCAACAGCCGGGTAGCTGTGGGGGAGATTGGAAAAGGGGCTGAATAGGGGTTAATCTCCATCATCCAGCCTTGCACATTACTTGGACACCCCATTCCCTTAATAGTGCTTTGTCTTGTCAATCATAGGTACACTACATATCCTAGACCTCTTACTCCTCCTATGCCAAGGGTTTGCCGCTCAATGCAGTATTCAAAAGCGACTGACAGGACTGCCCAAACCCTACTTCCTCACACGCCCAATGAAAGTCCCACCGCCCCTTCAACGCCATTCAAAATCCTTGTGTCGTCCATTTGATTCTGCCCATACACGAACGGCCCCTCCCCGTCCCTAAGAACTTCTTGTTGCATATCCTCATCGCAAAGCTCATTCCACTCAATCCATGGCTTGCCTTCCCCATCTGTCTTAACCGCAAACTCTCCGCCTCCAAAATCATGTGAACCCTCTCCTCGCATGTCTCCCAGTCTCTTCTGCAACAATTCCCTCGCAAGTGGCTGGAACCAAATATCCTTCCACATGCTCTCACGATTCTGCTTCAGGTTGTCTCGATGCGCATTATGATGTATCAGCGCCGGCGTGACTCCAGTCCAAAGGTTTGAGAACAGCTTGACGTGTTCCCAGCCTGCCTCCAGACCCTTGCTTTCATTTGCTTTCCTCTTCTCCCCTTCTGTCTTGGCTCGATTCTCCAGCGTCGTCGGGCTTATCAAGGCATGGAAAGGTTTCGGACGCGCCACGATATCCTTCGACAAGGCCTCGCTCATCGGATTCGTGACATTCCTTTCATGCCACGCTTTCTGTAAGCTTTCCTTATCCGCAAACCTGACCCACTCAAGATCGAACTCCGCGAACACCGTCGGCTGGCCCAATTCACTCCAATAATCCAGCCCAATCCCGAACTCATACTGCACATCATCCAGCAAGAACGGCTTTCTATGCGTAGGATGCTTGCTCAACACACTCTTGCCATTCTGCTTAACCGACATTCTACCATTCCGGCCCTTTGGCCGCTTCCACCATACCCTCTCCTCCTCCTCCACCCCTTTCCGTCGCTCAAATTCTTCCTTCACAATCCGTCTCTGAAACTCTTGTGTCCCAAAGATCTCGGCCAAGATCCCCTGATCACTATCCCTCATCGTATCCGTTTCCCAAATAAGCACCGCCCGCTCAAAGATTTTCCGCATAGCGCCGACAGGTCCCATCGCAATACCTAGCGTCGTATCAAAGTCATCAACGATATCCCTCTGTTTTGGAACTTCCAAGACTAGTAACGCAGCTCAGAGAAAAGACTCACCAGAATTCAACCACCGCTGCCTAACCCTCGCAAACCGCCACATCTCCGTCCCATCACCAACATCCAAATCCGTATCCTCCCCATAAAGATCCCCCGGCAGCAGACTTGTTGGCACAGCCCAGCACCACCAATCCCTCGGATCACCAGGCCAGCATTTCTTCTGAGAACTAAACACCACAGTCTGCCTCCTCCCATCTTCCCTACCCTTCCCCTCCCCCTTCCCCTTCCCCCTCCCCATCCTCTCCCCAATCCGTTCATTCGCTTCCCTATTAACCCTCTCATACCGCCCCACCAGAACTTCAGGATCAAGTTGAAACCACACATCATACCCATCCACGATGAGTACCAACTCGTCATCTTGCGAGGAAGGGAGAGCAGAGAGGTAAATTTGCAGGCCGCGAAGTTTCGCGACGTGAGACCCGTTGTTCGAGAGCGATGTGTCGGTGAAGGGGAGACCCCAGTTTATGAGTGTGGGGGTGGGGTAGCTGAGGAGGGTGGAGGAGAGGAGGGTTTTGCAGAGGTGCGCGGAGGGGTGGGAGGCGGGGATTAGGAGGTGGGTGAGGTTGGGAGGGTGGAGGGTTTTGGTGAGGTGAGAGTGCGGGATGGTGGACAGGTGGGAGGTGAGAAATGTCAGGTAGAGGAATGTCGTGAGAGGAAGGGTGAGGACGAGATGGCGGTAGCGGCGCCAGGGAATAGCGGGCTGAGGCATGTCCACAAGGGCAAGGCTGCCTCGTGTGAGTGTGATTATTGTGGAGTAGAGGCTGGGAAATGAGGTTTAAAGGCAGAGTATATCGTCGGTATGGATAATGAAGGGTGTTTAGAATCAAGGAAAGAGCGATGAAGAAATTGGTGCAAGACAAGGGCTTGAGGTTGAAAATGACATGATGGCAAATCCGAGGGAAAGACGGCATATCATACTCAGAACTTGGTCAATTTTTTGTGGTCTCACCTAGATCTCAGAAGCTCAGCTAGCACCACGTCGAATTCGTGTAGTGCTAATTGACACATCATTTAGCTGATCACCAAGTTGCTGAACGCCGATTGCCTCATTCGTAAGATGACTGGTCAAGGATAGTCGCAATCATACCACATTGAAGACGTTGGGTGGGCGAAGAGTCTAGGCTTGTCCTAATTTGGGATCTTGAATCAGAGGTCCTTATTCAAGTGTTTCGGATAGCACCAACGCTAGCACAATCGTACCCTGACTTTTGAACACGAGCGAACATTAATTCTAATGCTGCTGAAAGAGAGTTGACAGGGTGGGAAACATAGCTTATTACAAAAACATCACCTTATCGCGTAAGAGATAATTAAGATCGTGAACTGCCATAGCTCTTCGTTCTCACCGAACGGTTCGTACATTACAAAGGCATGATCTATCCATGAGCGGCATGTTGTGAAGTCATTTGCGAAGACAGGAAAAATTCTTAGGAGCGCCCGAGTAGACCCTAGATCATGTTCACAGTGACTCGAAGTCGTAATGAGTGTTGCTGAGTTGACGTACACAAGGAGTATTGATTGCAGTCACAAAGAGATCAACGAGAATTATAGGATGATCAATATCCTACTGGTCCTGGCTATCAAGCAGTCTTTCGTTGTCGGGAAGAGGCGAGTGTCGACCCAAGGGTGGACTACTTCCAGAAAGCAACTTCTGTGTGTCTAACGCTGGTGCATCCATGGCCGGAGAGTGCTGTATTGCAGAGGGTGAGCGCCATTCTTTCATGATATGAGGTGTCTGACTCTGACTCATTGCGGGCGTATCACATTGCTTCGCTGCCTGGTATGCTAGGTGGTCAGTAGATTTTGTGACATGGTAAGGTGGCATCAGCTTGTGATCGTGGGCTCTCCGTTGACCTCCTGCCTCAAGCTTTAGCAAGTACAAAGGTATTGGAGCGAGAGACTAACGTAATTCCAGATGGGCATACTCAAAGAACGGCGGCACCCACGCCATAAGTGCTACTACCTGCCCAAAAGTCCAACTATCTTTATACGCATCTTTCGACGCAAAGAGTCGGAGATTCTTAAGGTAATTGGCAAAGAAGTACGCATATGCCCCAACAAGGGTTAGGTAAAGACAGACTTTCGAGATTCTGTGCCAGGGTTCACTAAAGACAGCCTCAAAGCGAGCTTTGTTGACGAGGCCGTGCATAGATCCGAGCACTGGAATTTCGGACTTTCCCTGATTCTGCATATTCTTTCGTGTCCGAGTGAGGGACGAGTACGAGGCGTTGCCTTTTGCTGGAGCTAACTTGATAGACTTCTCGCTGGCTTTACTGAATGCTTCCCACAGAGTAGACGATCCACGTTGAATGTAGGGATTCCGCTGAAGATCTAATTGGCATAGAATTAAGATAATCATCACCAGCAAGCAATAGCTAAATATTAGCCACGCGGTGCTGGTAAGTTGACCCGATATGTCAAAAGCGTTATTGTTCGTATAACAGTATGCCCACGGTTGTTTCCCGTTGCATTGATTGGGTCCTTTGAAGTGATAGACTTCTTCAAGTTTTCCTATATCAGACTTTGTGGGTTTGAAGGACCCAAGAGCGCTAAGGTTTCCGGCAGCAAGAGCAACAGATACACTAGAAAGAACCACAAGGTACCAGTAGGTCTTGTCTACCAGATGTAGATTCAAAAGAGTGAATGTCACAGGTAGACAGCCGCTGACAGCAACCAACTTCAAGAAAATATAGTTGTTGTAGACCTGCTGGAGGCTTTCTGGCTCAAGACCACCCCGCTTTGTGATTTTGATAGCAGCAATATTGATAGCAGCTGTGAAGAAGCACTGTGCCTTGTGAAAGTCAACCATAGTTTCTTTCATGCGTGAAAGATGCTGCTGTGAGATAGTCCCCAATCTTTGAAGTCTTGGGTGGCGGAGCCCTCGTTTACCAGCAGACAAAGCAATCGCTTTCAAGCTGATGGACGCTGTGAATGTAACGAGGACGATAATGGTGTGTATCCAATAGGACAAATACACCTATCTATTGTAAGCGAGCCTTCGTTTTAGAAACGGTGGTTTTGTCGATGTACACCTATCCCCCCAATGTCACCATCAAGTTGCACGGAGAGAGATCTACAGATACGATTTACCAAGTCGTCACCCATCGTCCAAAGGATTGTTGACGGTGCGTCGTCGATGTTTGGGTATTTCGAGAGTGAGACATTGCACTTGGGCAAGACTGTACATTTGCTTATCAAACAATTCCAAATGAGAGTTGATATTGCGTCTGGATCTTCAGTCTTTACATATTTATCAACCTTCTCAGAATTTTCATCAAAGACTTGAATGCTGCTGACGTCGGGAATGTGAAGATTTGTGCCGTTAACATTCAGCAGCGTGGCACTTATACAGTTGCGTACAGTATGAAGAGAATCGAATGTCCCATGGGTGCACGACGAATAGCAATCATAGGTTGTAGAGTTGATCATGCGACAGACGTCGGAGAAAATTGGATATTTAGTATACTGAGACTTGTCTTGAATACTATGAGCTCCATGCTTGAGTGACATAGCGGTCTCAAAGTCATAGACATTGAAGCCATTTGGAAATCCAAAGGAGGAGTTCTTGCCAGGCCAGGTCTTTGCTGTCGATAGTTGAAACCCTAGATGATCCATTTAAAATGTCAATCGAGCTGAGATATAGTCAATCCGAAAGAAATGGACTGAGAGGATGAGTGCACAGAGTCAACCATTATTCAAGGTCTCTATTTCGAGAAAGGAAGAAAATGACCTCAGCGTACGACGGCGTTCTTGGACGATGCCGCGGCGACTGAACGCTATTGTCGGCACAACATGCATGCAGAAGATATCGTGCAGCGAAAACACAGTAGGCTGGCAGGCCAGCCTTTTAGTTGGCGACATTGTAGCGCACGAAAGCTGACTGACACTCTGCGATCAAAATATCACATTTCTGTACTGCAAACACTTCATCGTGTTAACGCAGGGGTATATGCCAGTTCGTAGAGGAGCTTCTTGAGGCTGTCACATACCCGTAGTACGCAACGATACCGTCAGGATGGGTGTTACGAAGTAGCGGCATTCTGGGCAACATCATGATCAGCCTTCTTCTTGGCTGCTTTTTCTCGGTAGAAGTGCTGCATCGAACATTACGATTGCGGGCTTTTCTCGTTTCATTATGCAAGGTTCTCCCCATCACGGGCATGCGCATTCCTGTCCGACCCATCATAGCCACCAGGGCTCCGTTGAATAGTTTAGCTAAAGGCCGTAGTGCAAGACTCTCTAGCTGCTGACTCTATGGAAAGCAAACGGCGATTCCTTGATCCGACCCCTCTAACGCTTGTGGGTCTGCGAGCTTCCATCGTTCAATATTACCCTTGTAGCCATGCAAAAACCCGAATTAGAGGCTTCGGCGCACAAACGGCTCTCGTGAGAATGCAAGTAGTCACCCCCAGTAAGTGACGAGGGTAGCAGATAGTCTACAGGTTCTCAGCATCCTCCATGCGAGTAACGATCGATCTCCGAGAAGGTATGGCGTTCTCGTCTGGCCTGTCGCCAGGAAGCTGAGTGAGTCAAACCTGGGGTCATCTCCAGTGTCTCACATGACTGGTGCACGAAATGCTTTGTGGTACTGTTGCGCTTACGCAAACTTCTTAGTAACGAATCGAAGTAAAGTAGACAACCTACTATATGCATGATCGCAGGAGGCGAAACTCTGCTGCGCAAGAACAATGTCTGACATCTTTGTCTGGGTCGCTATGAAAAGCCTCTTAACGCTGCCGATCGTTCAGAAACCATTAATCTTCCAGAACTATGGTGATGTGAAATGAAAAGCCATTCTACGATGCGATCTTTCAATCTATTGTTACTTGTAGTCTTCTCCGGCCTTGAATTTGCTTTCGGTTCATTTATCCCTCAAACGAATGTATCGGGTTTGACTGCAGGGACTCCCTATACAGTTTGTTTTGTGTGATTGGCTTCCATTCCATAGACTGACAGTCTCAAGCATCGTCTGGTCTGCGAAGGGCCCCTTCCGGATGACTTTAGCAACGAGCCCGTCAATGGCCAAAAACCCTTCCCAGGCGCACTGGGCAGATGGGCGTACTTCTCTCTAAAGACGCACAACGAGCTGATCAATCTCTGCTCCGCACTCGATTCGTGGAAGAATCCATGGGAGCACTTTACGCTAGAGTGCGAGTGTGAGGGCACCCGCGTCGTTTGCAACCCCGACCCGAAAAGACCGGCAGAGATCGCGCTAGATATTCGCCACTTTTCGGACTGCATTGCTGGCTGTCATTGTGATGCACGGAAGCCAAGATCAGGAGGGACGTGCAATGGTGATCATTTCGTTGCTAGTGATCGCGAGGTAGATGGTGGATTTGGTTCTGGCCCAGGTTGCAACGTGACCTTAGACGATCCAGTAACTGTGCAGTAGAGAGGTGACGCCATCAATGAGGTGCAATCAGGCAGTCTGTACGTAACAAAAGCGCTTTCACATCTATCTTGCTGAACTCCAGGCCCCTCGTCACTTAAGCGCACATGGGCCGATAGAACTTCGGGTATCAACCATCTGATTCGCGTGTACAAAGCCGCACTGCATCTCAAATAGACATCGGGAGAAGATCTGCCTTCGACAGACCGTAGTGTAGACCCTGATGCGATTACTGCACGATTGTTAGCAGGTAAAGGTAACAGTGTCTAATGGGACCTCTGGCATCGCCTCATGGCACAAGCCCTTATCGCCGACAGACTCGGACTTTAGGGTTGTCTTGCACCATATTTCGAACTCTCTGCTCCTCTTCAATGATGAACCGACCAGCACATGGGAGGTCTTCTTCACCGCCTACAGAAGATGACATTGCCAGCCTATTCGCAGCTCAAGAAGGGCCTTGCTGTCAACATTGTGCTTAAAGCAGATCAGCCTACGGGCAAGTTGACCACAGGCTACATCAACGACATTCTCACCAGGGGGAACCATCCTCGGGGGATCAAGGTACGACTGACCAGTGGCCAAGTTGGACGAATACAATCATTGTCAAATACCATTGTTCCTGCTAAAGAAACCTTCCGCGCCCCTGAAGATAGAGCTTTATCTACTGCATCGTTTGGTGGAGCTGGAGGCAGTCAAGGAAGACTTTCAAAAGGTGTACACGGATACAAAATGCAAAGCGATTACAGGTTAGATGATACAGCGCCTGAAGAGAGGACTTTGGAGGACTATGTGGTGGTGAAGTCGAAGAGGAAGGGAAAACGCGCCCCACAAGTCCCGGTCATAGCTGAGGAAGAAGTCTCAGCACAAAGCCAGATGGAAATAGAGTTTCCAAAGTTGGATTCGGCTCTCATTGCTGCTATATTAGCAGAGCATTCTTCGCCTGTTCAAGCAAGGGAGGTCCTGCAGGCTCTGGCTTGACTAGTCTGTCACATTGCTTCAATCAGTGAAGCGATGAGCACCTACGCTCGAGAAGAGGCATTTGTCCATGCTCATGTGGTCTTCGTGGTATACGCAAAGATGTGGTCTCTCCCCTTTCGATCGCACTACCAAAATTCTCTAAAGAGACTGTTGTTTCAATCGGTCGCCTATCGGGTCCCACCGGCTACTCCAAATCTGGTATAACGTCTGGTAATACGAGACAAGTCTATATTGGGATGCCCATCGAATATGCAGCTTGAGTTCTCATTCGTCTCACACTTCATATGGAGATCATCGCAATGAACAGATCAAAAGCCCTCTGCTCGGTGCTTTTCTCAATACTGCTGTACTCTGCGCTGTTGACACACGTCAATGGTTTACCTTCTGAGATCACCAAGAATGACAGTAGTGCGCCTACAAATAGCTCTTTCATAAGCAACGGAGCAGAGTCCGAGTCTCTAGCCGAGATACCCCGGGGCTTTAAGGTATCTGTTAGTTGGCGAAAGCCCTCAATCAAATGTCACGATATCTTCATGTCTATTCTGAAGGCTCAATATGAGGTAGCGAATAGACCATTCGACGCCGAGCTTGCCAGAGGATACTTTTATGACCCTAGCCGTCCGTGGTTGCCTCGACTCAACGTCCATGGTCCCACCATATCAAGGAATTTCCACATCTTGTACGCCCTGGAGAAATTAGCCTGGGAAATACATCACGAGATGCGATTCACCGCTCTGAATTTTCAGGCATTTCTCTACGCTGACCTCAGGGTTGTTGGCTCAATCTTTCTGGCCGGACCTTCAGCACCACAGCCGGAAGACTCCATCCTCAGCATAACGAATCAGACCATGCCTAGCGACGAAAATGGAGCTTCTGAAGCGGAAATTAAAGCCCCAGTAGCTGATGTCAGCTTGCATGATCGTCAAGAGGGGCGAGAGGTAGCATCAGAAATTGCAACGACAAGGTCTTCAGCCACGCGTGGATCTCAACAAGCTGCTCTACCAGGATTACATTTCAATGCAGTCTATCTGCCAACTCGCCGAATGATCCGTCCAATGCGTGCTCTGACTCTTCTGATCCAGGCCATATCAAGGCGAGCAGCCTTTAGTCCTGATGCTTATGTGCACGACTTTTCACTCCAAGACGTTAGCGTCAATTTGCACGTCACAGCAAAGCATACGAGATCTTCGAAGATGAAGAACGCTTGGCTAATCAGAGCCTTGCTGGAAACAGGACGGAAGCTTTATGATAGCAATAATTGGCGTGATGTGAGGATGACTTTGTTACTTGGCAATGAGGAGGTTGGGTGGATCGATATTCTCGGGAGTGTGAGCGATGAAATCGTGGATTAATTAAAAGTATTGTAGACACGTATCACCTATATATATTTATATATATTTATCTCCGTCTCATTCCTTATATTTCAGCTCTTTGCGTGCCTTCTTTTTATACCACTCATTAAGGCAATACCAAACCAAGACTATGCTTGGCAAAAGCGGCACGCTGATGGCGAAGAATTGACCAATTGCTTTCACGTACTCTTCGTGGCTAGAAGCTTGAAAGATATTGGTGCTCATCAAAGTCTACATTACGCATCAGCTCCCGAGTGTCTTGAACATAGGTCTTTTGGCATTCGGACATACCGACACAAAGGTTTCCGGGAGGAACAGTAAGCCGATGAGGGCCATGATCCTCATCGAGATCGTCTCTTGTCGAGTTTCGCCAGCAATTCGATGCATATCTACTGTCAGATCCTGGACTGTCCTGGTCATCTCCTCCATGTTCTGGGCGGAACGCTGAGCTAGCTCGGCCTGCTGCATGTTCATTCGTGTCTTTTGCTGTTCCAAGACGCCATATAGCTGAGTAGTGCGCGTTAGTATACGTGTAGATGAAGAGTAAGGACTATGACGGACCAATGTCTTGCGGTCAGCAATCAGCCTTAGTAGGGTCTCGACTCTGGACTGTTGGATCCCGAAGTCGTTCTGAATGCTACTGATTCTTTGTTCAAATCGGACCAAGTCCCTCCAGCACCCGTCGACAGTGTTTGTGGGTAGATCCAGGGAGCTTCCAAGGATCTTGTAGGCCTGCTTGAGCTCTTCTAGTATACTCAGGTTAACCTTGAGCACGAGGTTCGCCTCGTTGACTTTTTCTTCCACTTTTTGAGTGCTTTCCAGAGCAGTCAAAGAGAGTTGAGTGCCTTGCGAATCGGTCTGACTGTTCCTCGGCGATGGAGGCGCAACGGGTTGCACAGGGATGTTCCTTGACGTAGTATGGGAAGTATTACCTCTGGTGACAGGGAAAGGCAAGGAACTTGCGGCTGGCCCGTGACGATGTCGTAAATTATTGGCATCGTTAGTCGGCATCGGAGGATCTTCTAGCGGAGTTGAGGCCACACGCCTTGTGGACGATTGAAACTCCCCCTCCAAGAAATTCACATACCAACGCCAGCTCTGCCCTGACCATTCACAAAATATAAGATGTATTAGCAGACTTGATGCAAAGGCTCGATCAAAGTTGTGAAAGGAAACATTTGGGCTTGTTTGATCAGCAATCGCTGAAGCTATTCGATTCCTCAATACTTCGTCGCCTTTGACAACCATCCAGGATACCTGATTACTTGCAACGTCAAACGAGTGATGGATTGCACACTGCGAAATGAACCATGGCCAATCGCCCGTGTCCGAGTCGTGAATGCGTTCAGCGGACTTGAGGTTGTAACACATCCGGAAATCTCGGCCTGACCATCCGAGTTCTGGAACCACTAGCCCTTGTTCATGTTGAAAAAGGCGAGTTTGGTACCGAAAGCCGCCGAAGTGGAAGTCTTCTTCGTAAGTTTGGCGTCCGAAAGGGAACAGGAACTCTAGGAATGACGGAAGCATCTGATAGTAGGACAGAACCAGTGTGAGCATCTCTCGAGTCACCATCAGTCTTTCTCTCCCGTGTGTTGCTTGCACGAAACTGAAGCGGTTAGTTCGTTGACAACTTTCGTGCTCCTAGAAGGGTACAGCAGCTGACGCACAAAAATCTACAAATTGGGTCATGCCTTGGATTGGTTTCCACCAGCCCAAGATGCTTTCTCAAATCTCCGAAATTTTTGAGGCAAGTTTCTTCGAACGCTGGCATTTCTCGTTAGTGTAAGTTTTACCAGCAAGTGGTCTTATGATCATACATTGATTAGCAGCCCAACACTGTGACACCCATACGCGGGCTTTGTCACTCGTATGGAAAAGTCTTCGTTCTCGAGCATTGAGCTGCTCGTGATATAGATCAAGCATGAAAGGGAATGAGCCCTGGTGAGCTTGGTTTTTGGGATACTGTGAAGCATGGTTTGCAAGCTCGTGGACAGCGTCCATCACCTTGAGCTTTGGTGGGGAATTCCAAGTCGCCAGGCTGGCAGCTTTAAGAGTCGTCCAAGGGCGCTATCTTCGCAGCGCGTGGCGGTGGCTGTGCAGTAGAGCAGGCTGAATGTTAGAACGGGAGCAACACAAGGCAGACTGAACTCCAGAGTAGTAACGATTCAGTTACTCTAAATATCTGTAACTCTGATTTCGAGATTATAACGCCGCAGTTCATCTCCTCGAAAAACGCATTTCCATCAGCTCGTCTTGCTCATCCTAGGCGTGGAACAGGCCCTTTAGTCGCTGAAAAGTACCTCTGGAACCTCTCAAACCATACCTCTGTCAATTGCTTTGGCACCCAGAATTGGAAGTCGTCACCTGAACGCTTTGTACGATTGAGCGGCCAGTTCAGGACATCCCCGGGGACGCTTACTCTGATGTGAAATTCATAGTCCCCAAATTTCTGCTTCAAATATTCTGCGATCATGTCCACTTTGAGGCCATATTGGGGAATTGAATCCCACTGCCAGCTATCCATGAACTAATACTTCTATGCTTTTCATGTGAACCTGGGTTTAGCGGACAAGGCTGTGTCAAGTGCACACTGGAAGCGTAGGATCGTATATCACAAAGAGCAAGCGCTCGAAGGGGGCCAAGTGACAAGTTAGACAAACCAAGGACACACTCCCAAAGCTGTTATTGAATAATGAAAACCAGAGAGCCAGATTGCGACCATAAGCACTACCCCGCACCAGAGGATGCGCACGCCGTGGGCTTCGATCAGGCTGAGGTAGCGCGGCATTTTAGGCAACCCTGCAGTAGGGTGCTCAGCGGTTCCAACCATCAGTCAGTATTATATCCCACAGGACTTCGCAAGCATAGTTTCGTGCGCAATGATTTCAAAGCAGAGTCTGAGGCGGTGATGAAAGGGTAGCGCTGCTTCAGACACCTGGTCTTGAAGCTTGGTGGCTGTGGTGGTTTCGGCTACGGCCGCGGACTGCAATTGCTATATGTGGAGGAGCTTCATCGTCTCGTTCGGCATGTGCAGGGGCACTATATCTTGCTGAAATAACAAAGCAGTAGATGTAACAGTTGCAATATCATGCTTCAGCGGGAGCGGAACATTTAATGCGAGATACAAACCATTGTGGCGACCTTCAGCGAGGTTATCGAATCGACCAAGTTCTTTTTAAAGAATTCGACTTATCGTTGAAAATGCCACATCACTCACAGTTCCTGTTGATCTCTCCTTAAATGACTGGTCTACATGTATGATCAAAAGTTCTGACCTAGAAGGCAGAAAAAGTGCAAGCCACAACGATCCTGCGCCACAGGGCAAGCCTGGTCCGCGGGCAAGGCATTCGCGAACCTGCGAATGTATTACTCTTCCAGTCACACATGGCAGAGGCTACAGAAGCAAATCTGCTGAATTCGGTACCTCGTGAACGACATCAGAATGACTAGCTGTGGCCGGTCACTTCTCCATGGACTTTCAACGAGACGAAGATCCTGCCATACAAGACTTCCTCAGATGGTCGTCTTCTGCTCGTCGCCTTGAGCACTGGGATGCCTCATCAGCTACTGAAGATCGTTGTTTTATCCCACAAAAGAGCTTGGAATCATATTTTGAACACACGAGTCGTGTCGAGAGATTACTACGTGCGATTTTCCGAGAAGAAGAACCTATCGAGTTCTATGATACATCCTACATTCTCCGGCAGTACCTACGAACTTTTAGCATCTTGCTTTGCATTGGTCAAGGTCGCTTTATAAAGCACTTTGTCCAGTATGAATCATTACAGGATTCCAAGCTGCCCTTTCCCTCTGAGCAAACAGATTTCCCGCGGTCTGCACAATGTGACCTTATGGGCATGTTTCAAAAGCGGCAATGGGAATATTGTGTTCCAGCTTTGACCTACAACATGCAGAGAAAATTTGAAAAAGAGCGGATATTGCCTATAGTCGATAGTCAGAAACTCTCAAGGGGGGCCTCCGCAGTCATATACAAAATCGCAGTGGAAGAAGAATACAACAAGCTACAGCCTCCACTGAAGGAGAGAGACAAAGAGCCCACAAAATGCAACACATTCGTGATGAAGAAGTATAGGGGCAAGCAAGCCGAAGAATACTTTGAGACAGAAAGAAAAGCATTCCTGAAGCTTAGGCATGGTGGCCAGCCTCCGCCAAACATAGTGGAGTTTTACGGTTCGTACATTCAAGAGGGATTGCATCATATCATCCTAGAGTATATGGACCTGGGAACGCTACGTGAATATACCCAGTGGACACAGCCTCCGTCCAGAACTAAGGACATCTGGTCATTCTGGGATGGACTTCTCGGCGTTTTGCGCGGATTGACCCTGCTCCACGGCATTAAATCCGATGGTGACGTAGATGAGCCGCAGGGTTTTGCAGGGTTAATCCTTAGACATCCTGTAAAGATAGCAAGCTGACGCTTAGAAGGTGGCATCAGGACGTAACGCCGTCAAACATATTAGTCAAATCGCGTGCTTCGGATTCTGTTTATGATTGCGCCTTCAAACTTGCTGATTTGGGAATCAGCCATTTCAAGAAAGCCTCGACTTCATCATTAACAGACAAGGACTCTTGGGGGACCTTTCGCTTCGGTCTGTCTCCTACCCAGGATACCTTTTTTTGTCACGCTAATGTCGAGTGAAGGTGCACCTGAATCCTTTCGGCTAGATGACTCGATCACCCAAGCTCATTTCGAAATCCCACAGAGCGTTGATGTTTGGTCCTTTGGGTGTGTGTTAAGTGAAGCTGCAGTCTGGCTGACTCAAGGCTACAATCAGGTCGAGGAGTACCAGCGCCGCCGCCAAGAAGAATTTGCAACTACTTTCGGCCCGAATAAGGGTGACGCTTTTCATAATGGCTCACGGGTATTGTCCACAGTCTCTGACGCTCACTTTCAGATCGACCTTCATCGAAGGAGAGGGGATATCCTCACAAATAACATTTTAAGAATGGTTGACAACGACATGCTAGTACCGGCTGAGGAGCGCTCATCTGCAAAACACATATACCACAGATCGATGAGACTGTTAGATAATTCAAAGCAGATGTTAAATGATGTGAATCATGCGTTCGGGCAGAAAGGAATACAACCTCAGGATACATATAGACCGGCCACTCCACCAAGCCTCGTACCTCGGACGCCATCACTCTCTTTGGGGCATTTGCATCCTTCACCCGCCAGCACCCTGGTGACATCGTCTGGCAGTGTCGCGAATCACGACAGCGGTATGATCATCAACAAAGCTCACAACGAGGTAAGACCGCGCTTGATCCATAACGCTCACGGTACTACTTCTACGTTTCTGCTCCTCATAACCCCCAGGTCTTGTTGTTATAGGATCTTTCTGTTGTTTGTTTACACCGCATAAGCTTTTGAGCTCTTGAAATAGGATCAAGCGTTTTTACTGACTTTTCACAGATTACCGAGAATCCCCCCCTCGTCCCTAGCCTTTCGGTACACGATGGCCTTCTCTGGAAATCGCATCGAAAGAATGGCGTGCGTGTTCCAATGCCTGGTCAAGAGTTTTTAGACGAATTGAAAAATCGGGATCATGTACGTTGTTGGTTTCGCGATTTCGTCATCGCATCTCACGTAAGACGGGATGAACACCTTCGCTGAGTAACTGCAGGTCTTTCTTATCGACAATGCAGCATCCATGCAACCGTATCATCACGAAGTAAAAATGACTCTTGAGTTGCTCGCGTACATACTCAAGGACGCGGATCCCGAGGGAATCGATCTCTACTTCACCTCGAATTATACAAAGGGCGTCAACACGAACAA
Organism: Bacidia rubella; assembly: GCA_032158265.1. Lineage (NCBI taxonomy): Eukaryota > Fungi > Ascomycota > Lecanoromycetes > Lecanorales > Ramalinaceae > Bacidia > Bacidia rubella. The sequence goes on along the minus strand of JAVTIF010000005.1, from coordinate 338,716 downwards.
GAGTGCCGTCGCCTTACAAAAATTGGAGACAGCGAAGCCTGGTACCTTGACCAACATGTCACTGAGCCTAGGGTCAATTCTACAGAGATACCAGGCTCTGCTTCATAGCAAAAGCCAGCCTTCCCGCTGGTCATTGAAACGACCCTTCTCCCCTCACAGGTCATCTCCTTATCCAAGGCAACTCAGTCTTTACGTCTTTACTGACGGTGTTTGGCAACCTAGAGATGATCCCTCAAAAACAATCAAAGCATTGATTGACCATTTAGTAGAGCTTCACCTGCATGGGCGTCAAGTAGGGATACAGTTCATTCGATTTGGTAACAATAAAACTGGGATGCAGCGGCTCGAAAGTCTGGATGCCAAAGAGGAGTCTCCTGGCTTCTCTCTTGATATAGTCGACACAACCCCATCTAATGGAAACGTATGGAAGATGTTGCTCGGTTCAATTAACGACTGGTTTGACAAGGACGGCTAGCTTGACGTTCACAATGGTGCGGATATTACAGCATAGATACTGGGTATCCTGGAGGTTCAATTGTGGATATTGGACATCCGAGAGCATAAGTCAAGGCTACCGACGGTGGGCTTAAGCAAGACTGTCCGCCATCTTTCCGGCGATTCCAGCGTAGATTGAGACATCAGGTGGTGATTCCTCACCGATCACGCAAATAAAACTCCATGGAACAGTCGTCAGTGAAGGTCAGCCTCGCGACTCCATCTTCGAGTATCGAGAGAGGTGTCTTGCCAATCGCACATCAACGGATCATACTGATGCTATGGTCACTTATCAGGTCTGCGATGGTGTGCTTTTAAAGTCTTCCAGTTCCCGCGGGTGGAAATCCCAGAAGTTAACAGTCCATTACTACAAGCAACGCATATTGTGTCAAGTCTCAAGGCCTATTTCCGCCAGAAGAGAGCCTCTATCGCATACTTATTATACTGCATCAAGGCTACAGTATCTACCTACCCGACGTGAATCGGGCTATTGAAGCTCAAGTAAAACGTAGAGAGACTCCGAGGTATTGCCTTTGAGGACCTGAGTCTTCAGTTAGAGCCACAGACCTATATACATGAACACAAGCTCTAGTTCATGTCCATTTATCCCTATGTAGACTCCAAATGGGTCTCGTCTTGGTCACACAACGTTGCTACTGTTTTCGATCACTTACCAGTAAGTGGTGTGCAAATAGTGCTAGGTGGTTTGTTCGTAGTAAACATGCCCCAATTCTTCCTCAAGTCGAAGCTCAAATAAATCAATCAAGTCTGTACGCAAATATTGTTCATGGATATAAGAAAAATTATTGGCACTTCGCTATGTCAGTTACACAGACGGATGCTCCTTCTATAACGTTTTGATTAGCTCAATATACGGATGCACAGTGAAGCAGAAGTTCACGCAGTGTGACTGGAACATATGAATGGACCTCACTTCTGGAGTTCTCTACCGTGACACGACAACGGCGTTGCTGAAGACATCACGCAAGCCTATTACGATGAAATTTGCGGCCATAAGAGAGCGACAATATCACTTGGGCAGCAAGAGCTGGACAAAGGTTGTTCGAATGGCTGACGACTAAGCTAGGCCTTTTTCGTGGCGAAAACCATCACGAAAGGCGTTTCTATCCTGACTTTCGCACCCTTCAAAGCCATCTCCAACTCGTCCCAAAGACCTTGAATATCCGACTCCGGAATCCGCGGCACCCAGGTAGCGAGATATCCCTTGAACCACTCAATCCCTTGCTCGTCCCACCAATCCGCATCACCTTCCTCCCACACAACCTCTTCACCATCCTTGACCCTCCTCTCACCAATCAAACCATTCATGCGAAAAGGCTCGAGACTTCCCCCAGCGTTAACATACACCCTCCTCACCTTCTCCCACTCCCCCTCAGGAAACTCCAAACATTCAAACGCCGAATTAACAACCGGAAACGCCTTCTCCAACAACTCCCCCGTCGCCCTAACCGAATACTCCTCCCAAACTCTCCCCCAAATCCTTTCCGCCTCCGCGTTCCCCCGAATCCTCGGCACCGTATAATGACTAACAACCAACGTCCCCCCAACCTTCAACTCCCTCGCGAACTCCCTAATCGCCGCCGCCGTATCCGTCCAATGGATACACTCACACACAGCCACACAATCCACCGTCCCCGCGGCCACCGAACTCTTCTCCGCACCTTCCTGCAAGAACATGAATTTCTCCTCGCTGAGCCCGGAGTCTTGGACGAGGAGTTTCCGCGCGAGCGTCACGTACCCGTCGTTAGGGTCGCTTACGACGATTTGGTCGAAGCGGGAGGCAAGTTTTGAGGAGACGATGCCGCAGCCTGCTCCGATGTCGTGCGCGGTATTCCAGGTTGCGGAGGGTTTTTGTGCGTGGTAGGCGTAGATGCGGTTGAAGAAGGAGGCGGGGTAGAGGGGCCGGTAGGCGAGGTAGGAGGACCAGTCTGCGCCTTGGGAAATGGAGAAGCCGTGCCCCTTCTTTGGAGTGGGGGGCGTTGCGATCGTGGTGGAGGCGAGGGTGGTGGACATTTTCCAGGCGATGTGGGAGGTGCGGTAGGTTTGGGAGAGGGTGGCTGGTGTTGTGAGGGCCAGATTGGAGGTTGAAGGTCGAGGCTGATGGGTTTTAATCAGATGGGCGGGGGTTTTTGGATGGGGTACTTGTGCGGGAGGAGTGATATGCATGCCTGCATGGTTGCTTTTTCTGTTAGCCAAGGTGTCAACGATGTGATGACTGCATGCTGCATCTAGTGTTCGGGATATTATTGCATGTTTCGGGGCTTCCTCCGGACAAAGGATGGTACGCTTAGCTAGAGAAAGATGGGTGTATTGATCGCTTCGGAATATTCTCGTCTGCTTGGGCAAATGTTTGCTCGGGCTTTTGCGGTAGGAGTGTTCGGTAAAAGCGAATAAGAATAATGGTGAAAAAGCCGTAGGCTCAGAATGCGAAGAAGGTCAAGGGTTCCCCACGACAGGCAGAATCACCATCACAGTACACAGTCTCGATACTATTCTCTCTCCTCACAATAACAAGATGACTGTCGACATCCTTCAGCCGATCTCAGACACGACCACCTCACCAGCCGCTGCATCAAAGTCAGACGATTTCACCAATGGCATGAACAAAGCGCCGCGCGATGTTGCGTGGTACCAGACCAGCCTAACTCGAGTTCCAGAGACCGCACAACAAGTACTGACAGAGTATTCTGGCATTCCAGAGAACGAGTTAAGTGATCATATCCAAAAGATAAGAGAAAAGGCATGGGAGATGTAAGTACAACCACCAATGTACATGCGCAAACGCTCATAGGTGTTTACAGTCTACCTTATCCCTGCATTGGGCTCTTTAGATTTCTCGACTTTCCAGCCTACCTCTCCCCCAAGTATCCCGAAGTGCTACACCGTGTCCGCGCTGGCGAGACCTTTCTTGACCTGGGCTGCTGCTTTGGTCAAGATATTCGAAGACTCGCGTACGATGGCGCACCGTCTGAGAATCTTGTTGGAGTTGATACGGAGCCGCGATTCATCGAATTAGGGTACGAGCTTTTTGGCGACCGTGAAAAGCTCAAGGCACACTTCTGTACCCAAGATGTGTTCGATGAAGATTTTCTCGCGGAGTGGCGTGGGAAAATCGACATTGTGTTTCTGGGTTCATTCCTGCATTTGTTCAGCTTTGAGCAGCAGAAGATCATTGTGGGTCAGCTAGATAAGTTGCTACGGAAATGTGGGAATGCGCTGGTTTTTGGTCGTCATTTAGGTACAGAGAAAGGGGGCTTGCTCCGAGAGAATGCTTGCGGCTGGTCGCTCTATCATCATAGTCCCAATACAATGCGTCAATTGTGGGATACGGCATCTGAAGGAGACTGGGACATGTCTGCCGAACTGGTCAAGTATCAGTCTGAAGGCTGGAATAACGGTGTTAATTGGCAAGGAGGCGACGAGATCAAGCAGTTGGTTTTCTCTGCTACGAGGCTGTGATATACCATCTTGGAGCCAGAGGGGCGCGATCATTAGACCGCGCATAGATAAACGAGTGCGATGCTTTAAACTGTGTCAATTTGTACCCAAAGCCAGACCCTTAAGATGCAGGTGACTCCACTGTCCTCACTGCTGATGCCTGGTAAGGCCCATCGTTCAAGTGGAGCAAACTGTGTAGCCAGTAGCAGCGCAAACCACAGGGACACTGTCGATCTCGTGAACTAGCTATGGCATCCCGGAGTTGCTTGATCAGGAAGCGAGTTTTCCGGCTGATGCGAAATGGCGACTCCAATGGTCTTCCAGGTCTGGAATTTGGATGCAGAGGACTCAATTTTCCATCCACACATGCGTCAATTATGGAATATAATCCGAAACCCGCAAAACCGATAGCTGCATTCTTAGCACAATGCTTTCAGGAGACTGGAGATCGTTAAGGCGGAATGGCAGAATATTCACAGTATTCAGAGATCAGTCCACAATGGACAGACGTACGTTTAGGTAATACTGGAGACTTTCGCTCCTACGATTGACCATGCCCTAGTTCGTTGCTCAACATCCCCAGCTAGCCGATCTAGATAGGGTCGGTATTGTCGAGCGTCGGCGCATCTTCTCTGAAGTGGAGGCGATCATTCCGGCGCGGAAGCTACCAGACGATGTGAATGACGACTCAACCACCGTGCGGGATTTGAGCATCAAGGCTCGCGACGGATACGACATTCCTGTCCGTAATTATATTTCAACGTCTGGTGCTACAACCAGATCGCGCCCTTTACTCGTCTATTTGCACGCTGGTGGTTTTCTCTTCGGAGACCTCGAGAGCGGTGATCTCAATTGCCGTGTCATTGCTACAAGGCTAAACATCAGCGTGCTGAATGTGGGCTATCGATTGGCGCCCAAATGGCCGTTTCCGCATGGGCTTAATGATAGTTACGACGTAACGGAGTGGGTAAGCGTTTCACCCGACAATATTTGTCCCATAGACAGCAAGCAAATCACAATTGCTGACTATTCATTAGGCTGCTGCCAATGCAGAGAAGGTACTGAGTGCCTCACCAACCGCCGGCTTCCTGGTTGGTGGGATCTCTTCTGGTGCAAATTTTGCGGGGGTCATCGCCTATACAGCTCGGGACGTTGGCCTCTCACCACCTCTTACGGGCCTTTTCCTCTCAATTCCTGTGTGTCTGATGCCGCAGGCTTACCATCTCGTCCCTTTCGAGTGGAGAGGAAGACTACTGAGCCTTGATCAGAATGCCGATAACCCTTTATTGACGAAGAAATCCCTTGCTGACATTCAAGGTCTGTTCCCACGAGAATGAAGTCTGCATTGATAAAAGCTGCTGAAGTCTTTCAGATCTCTATGGCTCGCCACCGGATGATCCTCGAATCTCTTTCCTTTTGAATAAGAACCATGGGAACCTGCCAACAAGGGCATATTTTCAAATATGTGGACAAGACCCATTACGTGACGAAGCATTCCTGTGGCGCGACTTCTTACGCAAACACTCAAAGACAAAGAGCAAAGTCCATCTGTACTCAGGCATGCCCCACGGTTTCTGGCGTTTCCTTCATATGAGAGCGAGTCGAGGCTGGTTGGATGACTTGGTAGAAGGTATCGCATTTTTACGCGAGTCTGATAATGACACTGCAAGAGACGAGTTGATAATCAAAGGGACATAATGTTATAAGTAGTCTCCTGAATGAAATTTCTTTCAGGTAATACCTTGCATATGTGAAAATCTCCAGCAGACTTCCTCTGTCTCTAAAGTCCGTTAAATCCGAAGTTGTCTTTTGCGCCTACGCGTCTATCAAATCTTGTATCTGTGGCCCCTTAGCAAAGGCTTACTTGTCCTTTGTCCTGCATAGTAGACGATATGCAGACTCCGGCGACCAAAGCGGCAGGGCTCGTGCACTCTGCCTTCGTTGTAGTTCAAACCAATGCCACCGGATATCAAATCCCTACATGATGATATTTTGTACCCTCCTCCAAAAGTCTTCTGCGACCTCCTTCATCTGTGCATGATCAAATCTTTGATCGTCGAACTCTACAGACGGACGAAGGGTACCATCATCGGTTATGTGCATCACCCTGACCAGAACATCGAACTATAGGAGGATAATGTTAGCAACGGAGGGCAAGGAGGAAAGAATGCACGAAACAAGACGGATTTTGACGGATGCACTCACATGCCATGGATCTCTTGACTTCTTGAGATCGTCGTCTATCCTTAGCGCAGCTGTCTCTACAGCTGTCGGCCGCCTTTGGAAGTTCACTGCAGTGTTGAACAATTTGTCAACCTGCAAATCATTCTCGATCACCTCCCGAACGTTGCTCGAAGTGTGCAAACTATTTTCCGCTCGCTGCTCTTGCATGGACTGAGCTAGACGTGCTAGCTCTAGAGGACTGCTTCCAGTGGAGACATCCTGCAGGTGGTAGGCTAGGACGTTGATCAAGGGACCAACCATGTCGAAAATGCCAGTGATATCCTCCTCCCGACCAGACACTACGTACTCAAAAGATACATCTGGTGAGCACGTATAAAGACTGAGAGTCTGTGCCCATGCTGCATCGAAGATACTGGCGGGCGTAATGCCGTTCTGAACGCCAAATGCGGTCAGGGCATCCGCTTCAAAAACGGGCAAATACATAATAGTCTTGCTGGGGCTAGGTGAATACTGCGCAACATGCGAGGTCACAGGAAGAGAGAGCAAAGCTGGCCGTTGGTCCCGAAGAACTGATGCCCAATACTTGTTGTCGGCATCAACACGGTCTGAGCGGTGAGCGGCTACAAAGTCTTTGTATGATGGAGGGATATCTGGAACATGACTGTCCTCAGCCTCGCATGCGTCTAGAAACGCCGTCTTAATGAGTTTCAGTGACCATCCATCAATTACTAGATGATCCAGCTCAATGTGAACAAAAAACCTATCACCGTGCTGGATGAAATGAGCTCTATGCGGTAAGAAGCATTCGTCTACGGGCTGTGTTTTGGTTGCGTCGAATGACGGTTCTCGGTCCTCCGATGATGCAAAAGAGCAGACGATCGTCGGCTCTGCATTGGCCAAAACAATCTGCACAGCTGGCAGGTGGCCAGTCGGGTCTCGCAAGAATATACTTCGCAAGATAGGATATGTTTTCACTACACGTTGCCATGCCTGCGCAAGCTTGTCGAGTGAGATTGATAGCGAGAGTCGAGAGGTTACCTCCATCTGCCATGAAAGTAGAAAGACGGCGGGGTTGATTCGCCGCTGCCTCATGATCTCACGCTGGATAGGAGACAGTGGATAAGCATCCTCGGCACTGACGGAAGATCTTCCCATTAGACGTGCGTCGAGAGTATTCTCGTAAGGTTGAAGGATGTCTGCTGTCCATTGAGGTTTTTGAAACTGCTCGAGGTTTTGCGGGACCGTCATCTGGCCTTGTTCTACGAGTGTCACCAAATGTCCCAAAGTCTTCGTGCTTATGATACCCCGGACTGTGACGGGGAGTCTGATATCCTTTGCGCGAGATACGACCTGGATGGCAGCAATGGAATCTCCACCAATGGCAAAAAATGCGGTTTTTGTCCCAATATGCTCTGCTGGCACATTCAACACCTCACTCCATAAGTGCCGGATCTGGTCCGCCGTTGATCCTATGGTTATCTCTGTCGGTTCTTCAGTGTCTGGATCTTCTGTCAGCCCCGCATATGATTCATAAGTCATGCCGTCGATCCATAGTTTGATTGCTTTACGATCAATTTTCCCGGAAATCAAAAGTGGCAGTTTTTCTAGAATTATCCAAACGGAAGGCATCGTATAGTCTGGAAGAATTAGAGAAAGATGTTGTTTCAATGCGTCGAGCCTTTTCCTTTCCTTTGGAGCATTCCTCTCTGCAGAAACCGTGATATCACAACAGCTGTGATGATTCTCCAAGTTGGGTTGGTTGAAGCTTACCGCAACCACGATTTGACGTGCACAAGGCCCTTCTGAGGGAAGCGTAGCGAGTGCGGCCGTAACCGTGCCATGTGCCATTATTTGATTCTCAATTTCGCCCAGTTCGATGCGAAAACCACGCAGCTTGACTTGCGTGTCACGACGACCCACAATATGAAAGGTACCGTCTGTATTGTATCTTGCAAGATCTCCCGACCGATACATCATTGAATAGGTACTCGACGGATCAATCGTCTTCAACCAATCCGGAGCTGGTACGAAGGCTGCATCAGTAGTGGCTGGGTCGTCGAAATATCCTCCTCCCAGAAGGCCACCTGAGATTATTATTTCACCTACACAGCCCACTGCACTCAGCTGGTGATAGTTGTCGGGATTGACGATCCACATTGCAGCCCCAATGCTCCGGCCAATATGTGCTGGATGAGCGTCTGCCGAGACTCTGACATTGCCCGAACAATAGACTGCAGTCTCTGATGGCCCATAGGCATCTGTCAAGTTGACATGATCAGCCCACCTTGTCACTGTCTCTTTGGTAATCGGCTCTCCAGCGAGGATAATATTCTTTAATGTTGGTGTGTCTTTGGGGAATAGCAGGTTGGCGACTGTAGGTACTACACAGAGTGTGTTCACATCCAATGAGGTAATTGCGCCAGCAAGATTGTTTAGCCTATCATGCTCCGAGGGGACACATATACAGCCTCCAAAACTAAGTGTCGTGAAGAACTCAGCTATTGAGAGGTCGAAGGTATGTGCCCCGAATTGAAGGGCTCTCCAGTGCGGACCCGCCCCAAATGCAGCTCCATGATGAATAATCGAGGTACATATTGCGGAATGAGACATGAGGATGCCTTTCGGTTTACCAGTGCTTCCGGAGGTGAACAGAAGATATGCGGTACTGCATGGTACGTAGTTAGAGGGCGGGTTACTGCAACTTGAAGAGGTTAGGCGATCGTGGACTGTGAGAATCTGAATGCCAAGTCCTTTAAGCATTTCAGCACCGACGGTGGATGCTATTGCCACCTCAACCTGGACCGTTCTGACTACCTCAGCAATCCTGCCTGGAGGATGACCAGGATCTATAGGGACGTAGACGGCGCCAGCTTTGAAGACAGCTAGAATGGCGACTACGGTCCACACAGACTTTTCAAAGCACACACCAACGAAGGCTCCCGGACGCACGCCGGACCCAATTAGGCTTGAAGCTAATGAGGATGAGTGCTTGTCGACTTGGGCATAGGTAAGAGACTCTTCAAGGGAACAAACGGCAACTGCGCTTGGCTGCTTGAGTGCTTGGATTTGGAAAAGATGGTGGATGCAGGTCTGCTCAGCTTGGGGCGTCGAAGCGTTCCATTGACGAACCTGAGCCAAGTCGTTGTCGCTGAAGGGTGAGATCGATCCTAACAAAGTGTCCTTCGTTGCGAGACTTAACTGCGTGAGCACTGTTTGGAATTGATGGATAAGGTTTTGAGCCTGCTGGGTCGAGATAACTCGATTATCATGCTGCAACCGGAAGGAGATGGCTCTTTCGGCGGACAGAGTAAATGTGACAACCAGTGGGTACGGGTGTTGTTCTTTCTTTCCCAGCGCATCGACATACTCCAGTCCTAAGGCCTCTAGTGCCGGAGCTATTGCGTCGGAGAATTTCACTGGGTCGACAACAAACAAGGTCTGAAAGTCAGCAGCTGTCGAGTCCGCTCCAGCCACGTGCTTGCGAATTCTCGACACGCCTGAATGCTCAAAGGTTGTCATCTCAGCCGCCTGTCTTCGCACTTGGGAGAGAAAAGAAGAAACGGATTGCCTTGGATCCACCTGCAGGGCAATCGGTACCAGATTGATTGTTGGACCTGTCATCTGGGACACTCCAGCAACTGCCGCCGTACGCCCGGAATTTATAGCGCCAAAACCTACGTCCCCAGTCCCATTGTAATGCGAGAGTAGAATGGCCCACGCAGCTCTGAGCAAAAGAGCTTTTGTGATACCCAAGGAAGGTAGATTTTCAAGCCTGAGAGTCTCTTCCAAAGTAGAGGAAGGGTCAGCTGAGAAATTGACGGCCTGATGTGGTAGGGGATACGGAGTGGGATTGATGCCAGAGAATGATTTCTTCCAAAATTGCTCCTCTTGCCACGGGTCCGGCCTGACGGCTGAAGATTCAATGAACGACTTGAAGGGTTGACGTTGCTGTATTGGCTCGTTGCGAGATTGCTTTGAGACATCATCTACGATCTCTGGTATAGAAGCTCCATCGCACACGGCATGATGCGCAGTCCAAACAAAATGCTGCCGCTTCTTGCCGTCGTGATCATAATCATTGACGATGTTGTACCGGAAGAGCTGATCGCCTAATGACATCGGGGTGCTGGCATCTTGCTCCAGAAATGTAGCAAGGTCAAAGTCAATGGTGTTCCATGTAGCTCTCTCCTTCATCACCGCTTGCACAAAACCAACCGTTCCCTCGAGATGGCAGATCCGTGTGCGCAGGACTGGGTTTGCAGAGATGGTTTCTTGCCATGCATGTTGAAAATGCTCAAGCTGAGCACTGTTGGTTATTTTGAATACAAACTGTCGCACGTATGCATTGTTTATCTCATCGAAATCCGCCACAAGGGATGCTTGCATGGGACTGCAAGGGTAAGCGTCCTCGATATGTTCTACTGAGACTTTGCACTTCGAAGCAATCGTCTCAAACTGATCATGCAGCGTCTTATCTTCATTTATTGAACCAAAAGCCCTGGAATCTGAACCATCTTCCTTCAAATCTTCTTCCGGAATATCCACTATACGGGCCACTTCCGCCATTTCCTCCAATGAAGCGTGCATAAAAATCTGCTCGATAGTGAGAAGAATGCCCTGCTCTTGGGCTGCTGTAATTAGATGCTGAGCTAGTATCGAATCACCCCCCACGTCAAAGAAAACATCCTCGTCAGAATAAGTTGAAGGATCATCTCGCAGTATTCGAGCCCACAAATCTCGCAACCGGTCTTTGATCGAGCTATTGGTGAGACTCTGCTCTGTGACCTCTTCGTGGGTAACCTGAAATTAACACTGTCAGGGGCCGCTACTAAGCACAACTTGGAGCATTATGAGTATACTTGAGGCAGCTTGGACCGTTCCATTCCCTCCATGCTATCATGCGGTCTCTCGATGGCCAACATCGTAAAGATTGGACGTTTAAAGTCTTATCAGTATCATGGGATGCTACTTGAATGTCTACAAGGCGTCCGCCTCCGCGGTTAGCTTTAGGATGCTCAATTGTGGCATCCTTCGGACCACTGCATTTCTGCCTTGACTTACGACGAGATCAGTAATAATATGCCGACATATTCCGAAATTGGTCATTTGTCGACATCTTGAATCACAGCCTCGTCACGGAACACTCCATTTTGGGATGTAGTCACCTATTTCCAAAGTTTCTAGACTTACCTCACGTGACTCTCAATGTTGCATTCACAGCACGTAGCTTGAGAACGATATGGATAGTTGGTCCAGAGGATGTCATGGCCTGCTCATCCCCTACCGCGCTTTGAAGCCGAGCCGTCTTACTTCTTCGGAATATGTGTGGCCACATTAGGCAATGACGAATACGCCTCAAACGCCACCTTGTTCCACTCAAGTATAGAGGATTTGACGGCCGCGATCAAAATAGTAATTCTTATGTGCTGTGCATTTCAACCTGTGCAGGCACCAGACTAAGTCCAAGCTCAGTATGGTGTAAGTTGATCTATCGTTGGGCTATTTTGGACAGTGTCTAATGTGAAAGCAGGCTCGAAAATCCAGGAGACAAGTATGATGCGTTTCAACCAGTGCATCTGGCAGGTCGTAAGTGGCCGGAGAAAACGCTGACGAAACCACCACGATGGCTGTCGACTGATCTGAGAGACGGTAACCAAGCATTGGCACAGGTGTGGCCTTGTCTAAGTTTTTTCTAATCCGCTTTTACTTATATCTCCTTTAGCCTATGGATGGTGATGCCAAGTTCTGCTACTTTCAATCTCTCGTGCAACTTGGGTACAAAGAGATTGAGGTCTCATATCCATCTGCCTCAGAGACTGAATTCGACTTCACGCGACGACTCATAAATACTTCTGGAGCTGTGCCCGATGACGTCTGCATACAGGTGATGGCACCATGCCGGGAGGATCTGCTCCCAGTAACGATCGAATCTGTCAGAGGGGCAAAGAACGCTATCATTCACATACACCTGTCCACATCCAACTGCTTCCGTGAAGTGGTTTTCAACATGACAAAACAAGAGACAATAGACCTTGCTGTACGCTGTACGTGGTTAATACGGGCACTCACCAAAGACTCAACGGACCTTGAAATCTTGAAAACCGAATGGACCCTGGAGTTTACACCGGAGAATTTTCAAGATACGTCTCTGGAGTTCGCACTTGAGATTTGTGAAGCTGTCAAAGTGGCTTGGCAACCAACTACTGAAAACCAGATCATCTTCAACGTGCCCTCTACAGTAGAAGTGGCAATGCCAAACGTGTTTGCCGACCAGATAGAGTTCTTCTGCAACCACATCAGCGAACGAGAAAAAGTATGTGTTTCTCTACATTGCCATAATGATCGTGGATGTGCAGTAGCGGCTACCGAAATGAGTCAGCTTGCTGGAGCTGATCGCGTGGAGGGATGCCTCTTCGGCAATGGGGAGAGGACTGGTAATGTTGACTTGGTGACCCTTGCCATGAATCTATACACTCAGGGAATCTGGCCTGGCATCGATTTTGGCAATATCAATCAGGTTGTAGACATGGTTGAAGAACTGACTAAGATCCCGGTCCACTTTCGCGCTCCTTACGCGGGTAAATACGTCTTTTGCACCTTCACTGGCACTCATCAAGACGCTATCCGAAAGGGATACAAGAAACTCGAATGTCTCGAAAAGACTCTCGGGCGGACGCTCAAATGGAACATGCCATATCTCCCTATGGACCCGGTTGACCTGGGCAGAAAACACGAGGCGGTCATCCGCCTGAACGCACAAAGTGGCAAGGGTGGTATAGCGTGGTATGTCAAGGACGTTTTTGGTTTCGAGATGCCTCGAGATCTTGAAATCGCGTTCACGAAAATTGTGAAAGCCTATGCCAATGACACAGGCGTTGAGATCACTCATGAAATAATCGAAGACCTCTTCCGGAAACAGTACATGCTCACCAAGGCGGCCGGTATGGAGCTGTTGAGCTGCAAGCTTGCTGGTAGTGGAACCCAGTCTCCCGTAGCGCATGGTGAGCCTCACATGCTCGAGCATGGTGAAGTCATCAATGGAAGCCTCCCCAGTCAGAGTGTCATAAATGAACGGCTTTCCAATGAGCACTTTAAAGAGGACCCCAACAATGAAGGACATTTAACTGATGAAACCGACACAATGCAACTACAAGCCAGCGTCATGGTAAACTCTATCGTCTACGACGTCTGCGCATCTGGTCACGATGCACTGACAAGCATCATGAAAACAGTGGAGGACCTCGGATTAGATTTTCAAGTGCTCACGATGCAACTCATTGAGAAGGACCAGGGTGTCAACAAGCCGAAACGGAGTGCAAGCTTTGTCAAGCTAGCGTCGGAAAATGCTCGTACCTCGTGGGGCGTAGGCATGCATGAGGATCCTATTTGGGCTTCTTTGCAAGCAGTGAGTTCATGTCACTCTACCGGAAATTTTTATACTGATAGTTGATGCAGATATTGAGCGCGGGGGAGAAGTTGGGTATCGAGAAAGCTTTGGATAGTCAGAATAAGAATGTTATATCGAGTGAATCGGCGCAGATCAAGGGGGCAGTTTCCATTGATGTAGCAGAGGAGATACCTAGAATGATGGTTCATTGACCTACGGTGTGACATGATCAAGTGTAGGGGCAGTATATAGAAGATTACCACCAGATGGCATCGATGATGATGGGACTGCGAAAAGGCTTCTCATCTAAATACTACATTAAGATATGAAAATTCTTGAAACGATGATTGGACTGAAAGACCTCACGAGGTTACATAAGTACGGAATCTGGTATTCAATCAGACCTCACCTTACTTCAGTTCCATTTCCATGTACCAACCCATTAGCAATAGCCCGAAGTTCCATCTTCACAACCTTTCCCGTGGCATTCACCGGCAACTCATCTGGCACTCCCTCACCCTCGCCAATCCAGAAGAAGTGCTCAGGCACCTTATGTGGCGCGATCCGCTTCCTCATCCAAACCTTAACGTCCTTCTTGCCAACCCGCCTTTCTTCCTTCTCGGTCTTTTTCCGTTGGAGAAACACCCCAATAGCCTCGCCCCAGTAAGTGTCACGAATTCCCACCACCGCCGCTGCTGCGATATCAGGATGCTGTTCCAAGGCTTTCTCGATATCTCCGGGGAAGATGTTCTCGCCACCTGTGTGAATCGACCGCATTAGTTGCCTTATTTCGAACCTCATCTCTCCACTGGACCCTCCGCGCAGCAATCGTGGAGATTTGACGTACCTCGTTTGATCATATCCTTTACCCTTCCAATGACCTTGCATCGGCCGTCCGCCGTCAGAGTGATGAGATCCCCCGTTCTTAGCCACCAACGCCCTTGTGAGTCTGCAACCAGGGTTTCCACCGTTTTCTCCTCGTTCTTGTAATATCCGTTGAAGACGGCGTAGCCGAAGAGAAGCAACTCGCCAGGCGAGCCTGGAGCAAGAGACTGCATGTTACTATCGACAACTTTGGCAGAGGTGCGCGGCATGATCGTCCCGACGGTCGAGTGATCATCGAGCAGCGAATCTTTTGACGGTGTAGTCAGGAATGCTATGCACGACGCCTCTGTCATGCCTATTCAGGAGTCAATAATCGTGTGTCCCCCTGACTGTCACCTTGAAAGCGTAACACGTTCAAGAATCTATGGGGGGCGTACCATAACCATAAGCCAGCGCCTTCAACCCAAACTCTTCACTGAGCCGCGACAGCAGCGTCGGGGACAAACTCGAGCCTGCAATGATACCGGTTCGCAGACAGAGTTCAGGACGATGGGATTTTGCTTGTGGGTGATCTAGCAGTGCTTGGAACATGGTGGGTACTGCATGAATGACGGTGCACTTTTCTTCAGACAGCGCTTGAAGACTGGCGTCTGCTATGAAAACGTCAGAGGGCAAGACAACTTTGGCTCCATGCGTGATGGCGGATAGTATGCCGCACACCAAGCCGAAGCAATGGAATATTGGGGAGCAGCAGCAAACGGTATCGTTTCGCGTCATTTCGAGTCGCTGGCCTACAAGTGATGCGTTATTGAGTAGATTGCTTCTTCAAGGTTAGTTGTGTTCGCGGGGAGGTTTGAAACCGAGCTGCCTACCGGTGAGATAGCATGGCAGCTTTTCGAGGACCTGTGGTGCCGCTTGTGAATTGTATGCACAAGGTGTCGTTTGGATGCCCCCGGCCCCAGTACTGTTCCAGACGATCGGCCTCACCGTCTTTGAGATCGTTCTGCAGGAAGTCATGCCAGCTGAACACGTTTTCGGCTACTTTGCAGGCAGATCCGAGTTGCACTACCGCAGAGTTCTCACCTCGGACTTTGGCAATATCCTTCAAGACGTTGGTATTGTTGCGATAGCCAATTCTGTCTGCGATGAAGATGGCCTTCGGGTCTGCCCCGCACTCCTTGTGAGAATTCGTCCATTGATGAAGTCACAGGTTTAGCCATACCTACAAAATCCACAGCAGCAACAACCTCCTCCGCCGTAAAAGTGGGATTGATGATAGTAAAAATCGCACCAATAGCGCCTACAGCAAATAGAAGCTGGGTATATTCGATGGAATTGCCGGCTAGCACTACAACACGATCTCTAGGACGGACGCCATGTTGGAGTAGCTTTCGGGCTATGTCCTGGCTTGAGCGGTGCAAGTCCTGATATGTCAGTCTCGTGTTCTGCCATCGAGACACTGCGGCCGCTTTTGCTGGGAATTGGTGACTTTGTTGGTCGAGCAGCTGTCCGATATCGAGTTCCTGTAATGTTGAAGTTGTAGGTCCGTCAACTATGAATTCATCATGTTCCGCTACGGTTGGGATGCCATTCGGAAAGGGAGCTGTAGTGTCTGTGATGGTTGAAGTTTGCGTCATATTAACACGATTGCCTGAGCTAAATCATACGGCGTACAAGCGTTCAGTCTTTGATTTCAAAGCGTCTTCATAACGCATATCTGTCAAAGCAGTATTTGTCTCTGACGCAGAATGAGCGACATGGACCCTGTGCATCTGCCTCGTCTGGTTGCCAATTTTCAGCAAGATGTGTAAGCATGGCAATCATTGGTTTGCCATCATCGGCTTTTCCATTGCCTATTATGGACACTTTACGCAATCCATACTGATGGTGTTTCTTGAGAGAGAGCCCTTTCGTGCTTAATTGTCCAGTCGAAGGGCGAAAGGCACCGATATCGCAGGCAAAAAATGCTGCAAAGGCATGCACCATCTTCCGCCGGGAAGTCTTGCAAGGTCATCTGACATCATATGACCACAGAATGCCATGAAACACAAGGCTAATGCATTGCCACTTGACCATCTGGCTTCTGGGAAGTGCAAGGCCTCAACCGCCGCAGTATATCAGCCATGTTAATATCGCGGTAAGAAAGCTCCTTGCTACGCTGAATTGCCCGTTTTTTTGGATATGAGCACATCTCTGTTCTGCACTATACATATGTCCTACATTGGCCTACATGAATCAGCCTGCACCTGGCTGCAGAGTCGCCTCAATACCAATGCAGACATCAACTTTCTAAAGACCGACAAGGCAGCCCGCCGGAGTAAACATCTGTGCCACATTTACCAACTAGGAACTGCAAAGCATGAGCGAAGAATCTTCAAGCCGTACAGTCTCTAGGCAGAATGTCCACTGTGACTTGATTTCCTGCCTTGCTGCGCCTTGCATACTTCCAAGCGTGGAGTAGAAGCACAGACAAGTTTCTTACACTGTGGCCAGTGGACCGAAGACCTACGCGCAAGGCTTCGATAGACTTGGCTTGGGAGGATCCTGCCTGTGGATGCCTCGAAAACGTTTCCAGCGGCGCTAGGTCGCAGAAACGTGTTTGGGGCTGAATCAACATGTTTGATGTACTCATCTGCCTCGGTGCCAGTGAGACCATGGAAGTCAACTATATCGCCGTGTGCGCATAGAAAGTTCTAAGATTCATATGTAGATAGTAGATGGTAGTTGTTGCAGACTTCAATGAGACAGAATAGCCTGCCTGTTCGCGCACGGAGATCCCATTCCCAGATTGACAGAGGGTCGAGCATCATGAGACGCACATTGGAAGGCCTATTTTTATCTGTATTGCTGGATATGCTCTCTAGTATCGTAATGAGACGAGTTGCTATATTACACAAGATCAGTAAACTCCACGTACCTAAGTTAATGTTGCTTCCATTGTCATGGTCTTGATGGCAGTGTTTGGTGGTGGGAGATTGATTGAATGAGAAGTCTTGGTTCGCCTCCCAAATACAAGGATATAAAGAATGACACAGGACCCTTGCTTTAGACTTCACCCATGCATTTCACCGTCAATGACAATCGGTGGCCTAAAAAGGAAGAAATGAATATCTCGTTTCCGGGCGCTCTTGTATAGGGCGCCATGCCAGGAATTAGGGTTGACTTTCAGGAAGCACCCCCCTAAGCGCCTGGCCGAGAAAGAGTAGCAAGACTTGGATGGTCACGCCAAGGCAGGTATGATCCGCTAGAGTGGAAAAGACCGCGATCTCCCAATCCAGTAATCATGAAGGGTCCCTCAAGCAAGTTCCATCGACGATGAATGATGATAACTCCATGCTTAGGTGTTTCGACAGGTGGACAAAACTACCCCAAATAGGCTTCTGAGGCCCGATCCTCTGGCGGAGCGATGGAGACCCTGCATATGCAGGGCTAGCAGCTGAAAGGGTTGCGGGCCTAGGTGAGACACGATGACAGCGTGAGGCTATTGGTGGAAAGTGAGCAAAGCGTGGCTGCTTCCCCAGATCGGGTTACCCTAGGAATCTGGGCTCATTACAAATCAGCCCTATCCCCCTTTGATTTATAATGGGATCCGGAATATTCTTACTGCATTGGGGTTTAGCACTCGATCACCGCCAAGCGTCATGGTTGCAAGATTAACAAGCCAATTGTGAGTCTCATGGTGGTGATTCGTCAGTCGCGCAATTCAAAACACTCTTCGACACCTCCTGGGCTTTGTGTGTATATTCTCCATCTTTGCCATGTTGACAACTCTAATTTGAACATACCAAACATTTCTCAATCTTCTAGAACAATCCTCTTGAACACACAAGATACCTGCTGTGTTGCGAAATCTTTCTTTTTAGTCGTTCTCTTTGAGCTTCAATCCCTTCTCATGGCGACCCTTGACGACGAGAAATCTTCTGGGGATGTGGTGGACGGGACATTGACAAGTTCCGACACTTCACCAGACAATGAGAAGCAAGATGATGCGAAAGAAGAGATCCCTCCTCGGGATATCAGCGGCTGGAAATGGTGGCTAGCAATATCTGCCATACTGTCTTCAATCTTCCTTTACGCCCTTGACAACACAGTCGTGGCGGATATTCAACCCGTCATTATCAGAGACTTTGGCCATGTAGAGAAACTTCCATGGCTCAGTGTCGCCTTTCTCTTGGGAGCGACGGCGACGAATTTGGTGTGGGGCAAAATCTACGGTCAATTCAATTCCAAGTGGTTCTATATCTTCAACGTCCTGCTGTTTGAGGTTGGCTCCGCCATCTGCGGTGCTGCGCCATCAATAGACGTCTTGATTGTCGGACGAGCCATCTGCGGCGTTGGTGGGGCTGGACTGTATGTTGGGGTCATGACGCTCATTGCTTCTACAACCACTATGCATGAGAGACCTGTTTATGTCGCTGGGACTGGCTTCACCTGGGGTGTTGGCATCGTGCTGGGTCCTGTGATTGGCGGCGCTTTCAGCGAATCTGCTGTAGGCTGGAGATGGGCGTTCTATATAAATCTTCTGATAGGCGTCGTCTGCGCTCCGATATACCTTTTCCTGCTACCAAACAAGGATCCTCGCGCCGGCGTTCCGTTGAAAGAACGTGCCAAAGAGATGGACTACGTTGGGAGCATCCTGCAGATGGGTGCCCTAACGTCGTTTGTGTTGCCTATCTCTTGGGGCGGTCTCACCTACCCTTGGAACTCAGGGCGCATCATCGGTCTATTTGTTTGCTCTGGGGTTCTATTCATTCTCCTGGGGATCCAGCAGGTCTTTTTGATATTCACTACCAAATCTCGCCGCATCATACCCGTCGAATTTTTCCGTTCCCGCACTGTACTGATTCTCTTCAGCTCAACTGCAGCGTCTGGAGCTGCCGCGTTCGTCCCGATCTACTTCGTTCCGATATTCTTTCAATTCACCCGCGGTGACGGGCCACTCGACGCAGGCGTTCGCCTACTTCCTTTCATCGCCATTATGGTTGTCACCATTTTCGTCAACGGCGCCCTCATGGCTAAATTCGGTTACTATATGCCCTGGTATACAGCAGGTGGACTCTTGGCTCTTGCTGGCAGTGCGTTGATGTACACTGTCGACCAATCGACGGCTACAAGCAGCATCTACGGATATACCGTGCTCCTAGGCTGTGGGGTTGGCCTATGGATTCAGGCCTCTTTTGCTGTCGCGCAAGCTGTTGTAAACCCTGCTTCAGTCGCAGCTGCAGTGGGATTCATCACACTGGCGCAATTCGCTGGTATTACGATCGCGCTGGCAATTGCAAATACAGTGTTCTTGAACGATAGTAAGACTCGAATCTTGCAGATTCTGCCTGACGTGCCTTTGGAAGAAATTCAGATTGCAATGCAAGGCGCTGGAAGCGACTTCGTACGCAATCTCAGCCCTGAAAATCGGCGGCAAGTACTGGACGCCATTACGGACTCCATTGCCAAGACTTACATTTTGGTCATAACTGCTGGGTCTTTAGTGGTTGTGTTGAGCTTGCTTATGAAGAGAGAGCGACTGTTCGCTAAAGCTCCGGTTGCTGCAGACTAGGCTGCTCTCGATTGTTGAGTCAGGAGCATTGGGTTTCTGCTACCTCAAGGCATGTTTGATTATTTTCAGTGCTTTATTCTTGGAACAAGCCTTGGGCTGAGGAACAGGTGTCCAGAAACAATCTTCTATAATGCTTGAGGCTTTAAAAGAGGGAGCTCCAGTGAAAGCATTTAGCGTGACGTTTATTAGGGCGCAAAGGCTGCTTGCCCATAGAAGAGCCTATGGATCGAGAGAACACCGAAAGTGATAGTCTATGGGATCGTGTCCAGAAAATTATTCACCTCGAGCTTAGTCTTGTAAATACATCAGCACAACGTTTATGCTTCTGAATTTGATAGACCTTATACCCAGAACTATTCTTCTTTGATAGCATTGTGAGACATTTCAGGTACGAGGATGATGTAGGAAGGGTAAGTTGATAGGCATGTTGTCTCTGAACTGACATAATATCGATAAGATCGATCTTGATGCACACAGAGTGGCTTTGCGGAACATTCCCCAAGGCAGGCATGTCAATGGAAAAGATTTGGGGTCTGGAGTGATGGCGTGAATACATGAACCTTGTGCATCTCGGCCCTACTGGCAGTAAGCCACGTAAGAGCCGGATCGAAACGAAGGAACCGGAGGATCTGCAGGCCCGGGTGCTCGAAACACGGCCTAAGGACCCCTAATGCTCCCAATGAGGAGGGAGAACAGCACTCCGCATTTCAGGCAAGTCCTCCAAAATATCAGCGGTAACTACCAACGCACTCTTTGACGTAAGGTGCCATTAGCATGCAGACGTCTTGAGTCAGTTCCCCAGCTCCCCAGCTACGGCTCACCGCCTGATCGACCCTTCCACATCCGCACTCTAGCAGCCGCATCCTCCGAGCATCTCCGAGGGCGGATCTGTACAAAGACCCTGGAATAGAAGTTTCCTAGGGCGAAATTGGTTGCTCAAGCATTTCAAGAAGTTCGTAGAGATATGTCAAGCACCAGGGTAGTCGTCACATATCCCACCAGATTCGAGACCCAGGAGACGTGGTAAAGGCTAGATCCCTTAAGGCTTAGCGTCCGCTGTCAGCCAAGCCATGAAAATCCCCGTGCCAAGCCGTCCAAGGTTCCTTCGACAACCCCCGCTTTCACCTAAGGTACGCTCACCGCTGGACGGAAAATCCTGCCATTTTTGGACATGCAAATCCCGAGGCTCCAACACATCTGGGGTCACCCTGAGGATCACGCTTCTCAGTGTTGACTAATCGATTGCCAATACGAGTCAATCTACTGACCTCACGTAAAGCCTGGGGTCGTTGCCGCCAGAGGACAAGTATTTGCCACAAGTAGGAAGTCTCTCGCCTGACTACCAGCATCTTCATCTACAGAAATGTTACAGCAGACGAGCAAGATTTACTGTGCTTACAGATTCGCTCATAACACATCTTTGCGCGGGCTCTGTCCTAGCCTGCTATCCCTCCTTTCTTCTTCGTCTTAAACAATCGCGCTATCCTCGGGCCCATTGAAACTCGTGGTGCCGAGACAGTGGGAGGTTCCGGCTGAGAAGAAAGTGGCAGGTGGCTCAATAAGCACTGGGCTGACCATGTCAAGCTTCGTGTGAAGAGAATGAAAGGGTGCACAGAAGGAAATGGATCTCATCTTACCGAGAAATGATGAGACCAATGTGAGACTTACCAGGGATCCGCTTCTCAGTTGTCATCTCGCGACCACATGCGCGTCAGACTTCGCTAATCTTTCTTGGACATCATTAGTCTACTGATTTGTTGAGGATCCAATGATAACGGCAGAATCAAGCAAGCTTCAATTGTCTGCATATACTTCTGCATAAAAGGGTCTAGGAAATGGAAATTTTCCGAACCCGAGTGCCGGTCTCAAAGGATCTTGCCGCACGAGACTAACGGTCGAGTCACCTTCGAGCTTACCCTTTTGGACTTAGTTAACGAGCTGCATGGTCAATCAGCACTCAATATGAAGCCTGAGCCTTTGAACGTCACAGCCGTTGAGCTGAACTGAGCCTTCGAACCAATACATACTCACAATCGGCTCCCGTGGTGGGCCTTACCTTGACCAAGGCTGAGCACTGGCGTAAGCCCTTGAGCTTGCACACTACGTGTCTCGACCGGCCCACCATCCTTCAGGCACAGCGAAGGAGAGCTAAAGACCATCGTTCGATCTGCCGTGGCAATTTCTGCCTTGACCGACTCCCCTACATCATCACGCAAGTGGGAGGATTCGGTTGATGTTCGATTTATCAGGAACGAGTTTGAACTAAGGGTATTTAACTGAGCGTGTGGGAGCCTAATCTCACGGCATATTCGCAATTGAAACCATCTTTCGTGAATACAGCCTTATGCCATGCCTCCGTCACAGCAAGGCCGCAACCCCCGAAAGAAGGATGTTCCTCGCGCTTTTATGCTCAGCTGGCAAGCCTCAGGGGCTGGAGGGCCAAAGCCATTAGTTCGCCGGCCAATGACTGCCTGTGAAGCATGTCGTAACTCCAAAGTCAAATGTAATGGCGAACAAGACTGTGAAAGATGCAGCAGCCGCGGAATGTGTTGCACATATACTCATCTAGAATCCCGGACAGCGGA
The DNA here is from genome assembly GCA_032158265.1 of Bacidia rubella. Taxonomy (NCBI): domain Eukaryota; kingdom Fungi; phylum Ascomycota; class Lecanoromycetes; order Lecanorales; family Ramalinaceae; genus Bacidia; species Bacidia rubella. The sequence continues at coordinate 316,227 of JAVTIF010000005.1, read as the reverse complement.
CCCGACCCGACAGACCACCACGCACCGTCCCGCCTCTAATTCGTCCACGTCCGTGGTTCAAAATCAGGTGTCTCCAGAGCCGACGATGATGAATTTTGACCTTGATGGTGCTGAAGCATTCGGCATGCCAGACGTAACATACGATCAAGGGGATGATGGCGTGACGGAAAGGTCCCAAGGCACTAACAATCAGCAATTCGACGATTTTGAATGGAGTCCTTCAGACTTCAATATCCATGTAAGACACCGAAAATTAATCTCCGTTCTTAGATTGACGCTAACGATGACGCTTTGTGGAAGTAGGACCAGACATTCGACTTTTCAACAATTCCTTCGAGCCCAGCCGATTGGGATATGTTTCAAACCCTTCCACATGCGCCATCTCAGTTTGAATCCACACAAACGACTTCATCATCACACCCCGACAGCCACAATACCAGCATTGCCTCTGTGTCCACTTCCTCTGCACTCTCGTTAATACAGGAGTCTTCCTCAGGTAATAACAAGTGCCAGTGCTTAGCCCGTCTACAGCTCCCCGCGTCTAGAGTCAAGATTGCGATGCAGGAGCGGCCTCACCCGCGTTTGGACCGGGTCTTCCAGGTGACAGGCGATGTGATCCGTAGCTGCCAAGATATGATCGATTGCGCAGATTGCCAGATTAGCTGCTCAGACCTTCTCTGCATCCTAGCCATCTTCCAGCAGACGGAGCCATGCTTTGAATACATCACACGAATTGATGCAGCGGCCGCTTCAAGGGCGAGCGGCGCCATCAAAGTAAGCGTGGGCGAGTACAATGTTGATGCAGTGGACGATGTCAGGGTGAGAGGCATGCTAGTCATGAGCCTAGTGAGACAGGCTGGCAGTATTCTGGACTCGCTGAGCGTGCTAGGCAGAGATGCTTTTGCCTCGCAGCAGAGTGCTGTGCCCTGCCGCTTGAGCCGGATAAATCTGGAGTATTTGCTAAAGGTGGTCGAGAAGTTCAAGGGAATTCTTCGCTCAATCACTGACTCCTTGGACGAGGCCGCCTGACCTTGAGACTGTTTGACGAGAATTCGGACAAGTGGCTCCGCTGATGTTGGGAATTGCGCTTGTGGACCCCAGCATGGGAGGGTCTTAGCCGCGTGGTATCATGGGTCCAAAAAAGAAGGAAAATAAGCAACTGCTTCTTTCAATTCCTCCACAAGAGCGATTTTTCAATCTTCGTTATTCGAAATATCCCGTTGGACAGTACTCACCCTATCTCTTCACGATAGCTGCAGGGGTTCTCTGGAAACACCATAATCCTCGACAAGCAATGGGACCCTTGTCTCGAGGCGAAAAACTATCGATCTCTTAGACCATCACAATTGCTTAAAAACTGCGGTTCCAATTGATGTTTCCCTTAATGGGCGCAATTGGGCAAGTTCACCCGACTAGTCACCTTGGTCTGCTTCAAGAACGACGAGCTTCCGAAGCTGGGGCTATAGAATACGTGCCAAGGGGTAACGAATGTTGCTACATGAGCACGTTGCGGGCTCGCCAAGCCAACCACTGGGACGGCAATGAGCCTCGATCACCAGACAGGAGGACACCTTCAGGGGACACAGAAACTTCACACTATGCCTCTTGGATCGAACATAAAAAATCAGTTGTTACGCATAATCACAGCCACAGCATTGAGTCGATTGGCTACTTTACGTTTCGCCACTTGCTAGCTCATTGCCTCGCCGAAAACTTTGAGAGGTAATATTAGGAGATCTTTCTCCAAGCGTCTCATTGTTCTCGAATGAGCGAAACGAAGACGTAGAATAGAGGGGGAATGGTATGGCGTGGAGTGGTTAAGATTGGGAAGAGGCATCTAGCGAATTGCAATTAATGCTTCGGCATTATTCGACTTTAACCTCATTGCCATGGTCATGGTCGTTTTGCAGACATCGAAAAGCGAATAGACTGGAGATATTTTAGCTTCCAGGCGGAAGGCTCAAGATCAAAATCTTTATAAAAGTGTATAGATAGGGTAGCTAATGAGGATACACATTATGCCTAAATCTCATCTGTCTTTGCCTATTATAGCGTCTTGCTTCTCGTTACCTCTCCCTTGTTCACATCAGGGCGGCAGCTAGGGCCTGCTGAAGGTATTAAGATAAGGACGTTTTCCTTTCGGGTGCGACATGATGCCTTCATAGGGCTGTTAGCGCGTCATGTAAGAAAATTGGGTTTTCGAAATCCTCGGCATCCAAAGGCTCATCTTCCTTTACTTCTCATATTGATGGCACAAGCCAGAGAATTGATGCCGTTGAGCTTGAGACTGGTTTTGGCAAGGCGCGATGGCTAAAGCTCGCCCTTACCACAACATGGTTCTAAGAATCCGGGCGCCCGAGCTCCTCCCGTTCCTTGCACCATCGATACCTCAAAATTGGGTGCGCCATTGGCATGCTTCACGACCAGCTTTGAGGCGTCCGACCCAGACCTTACTATCTAAATCTCGATTCTCCACAGCAGCATGTAGAAACGCTGCAGCATCATCCGCAGCTGCAGCCAGGCGGCCCGACTCTATGGAAGACAACACCGACTCCGAAGCCAACAATGCATTTGACCCAAGTCAATCCTCTACCCCAGCTTCAACGGATCAGAAAGCCAACTACAGAGCACAAATGGACCGAATCCTAGACGGCGCCTTCCCGCAAGGCAACGCTCGCAAAGCCCCCGTCCGGGAGCGCTACGAGTACGAGAGAAAAAGGCCTGGGGAATTCTTCTCAAAGATGAATCAAGCCCCCTCTGCAGATCCTACATCGTTTTCCCAAGACAAATCACAGGAAGAATTGATGACAATGTTGAATGAAAGCAAGAGAGCAGCCAAAGTTACACCGCGCCAGAAACGGACGGTGCGCTCGAGGCCAGAGGTGGGCAGGACGGTGGAGATCAATCCGGCCAGAGGAGTGGATTTTGGAAGAGCGCTGGGTATGTTGGGGTCGCTTTGTGCGAGGAACAATGTGCGCAGAGATCAGATTATGCAGAAGTATTATGAGAGGAGGGGCCAGAAGAGGAAGAGGTTGAAGAAGGAGCGGTGGAGGAGGTTGTTCATGACGGGGTTTAGGGCCACGGTTCAGAGGGTCAGGATGATGAGGAGGCAGGGATGGTAGTGATGTTCAGTCACTTATGAGTTTGATAATTGCGTGACCTAAGAGTGGTGTATGTCTATGTTATGGTCTCTGGTCGCCGCCACACCAGCTGCCTTTGCAGGGGACCGTATTGCTTCATGTGCCTACCGATTTGAATTAGAGCATGATATACACAAATTCACTAGTATTCAGGATCCTGTAGAGTAATAATGTCTATGTAAGATGCCGTACCACTCGATCGCAGATTATTCCGCTTCGAGGCCATCGATCATAAAGCAGCCCTGACGGCGTGCCAAGAGTCTGACCTCTCAATTGGTCCGTCTCCATCATCTTCCAAAATCCACATCAAACCTGACTCGAGGAACTCCATGGATATTTTGAAGAGCTTGACTCCCAACTAGCGTCACGCAGCAGTGGCACGCCGTTGCTTCGTACAGGCCGCCAATGTTCCCATAACCATGATAGGCGGTATATCCCTTGAGAGGGTCTGCATTGACATGGTCCACTCTTTCTGTAATTTTGCTCTTCAACTCTTCTCTTTACCAGAACGAATGAGAACCTCACGCTTTGTTATCTACGTGGAGAGGCGTTTCTCAGCTCCGATCAGCTCATGCTTCTCCTCTCCTTCGCGCCATCCGCGCTGCCCACCGAGAAGCCTGGAGTGTTCATACCCTCGATAGCGTATCCAGACAAGACAACCGCCCGGGCTTCGTCAGCAGAGCCAGTCTAACAAAGCTTATTGAGTACGGCTTGATCTCCACCAACGTTCCAGCACCAGCAACTACCCTGAATTGATGAACGCGATGTCCTGGGCCTCTCAATGCAGACGCCACGATTGAGCAGCATTTCTTTTCAGTTTAGCAGGCTAGCACACTATCTGCTTACTTCAATCGTGCATCATTTATGCATAAGTTGCTATGGATTTTGTCTCCTAAGTCACTGCTGATGCCTAAGGTAATTTAGGAAAGCTCTCATGGCTGAAGTGTGACCGTCGATTACCGCTCTGGTGCTTTTTTGGTAGGGTTTGTGCACAATTCTGCTGGAACAAAGGAGTGACGGTCGGATGAATCGGCAAATACAGGCGACCAAGCACCACCAATTATTAGTGTTTGGAGGGCAGGAGTACTGTTGATGCAAACATTTGTTTCAATCGGGACTGAGGTTCGTCTTGGAATAACACTTCGGTGGGGTATAGAACGTTTGAGAGCCGTGTTAGCGACTTTATCATTGACCATGAGGGCTGATGACGCTGCTCAGTGACGACAAAACAAGGAACTTGGAGTCGTTGGCGGAGGTTTGGGGCAAGAGGGTGAAGAGTCGAAGGTAATGTTACCTGAGAGGGTGAGGTTCGAATGAGGTAGGAGAATCTAGGTAAGGAGTGAATGAAACTCGCTTCTTGGAGATTGCTCATGGGACTGACTCTTATTAATTCTCTCTTTCTGTGAAATGCCATCAAAAGTTCTTGTTCACTCACTCTAAAGCTTCTCCTCCTCTGGCGCTGTCACCAGTCATTGGACTGTACACATTCTCGGCTACACTCAAACGCGCATCTTCATGAAACAATGCTGATTGTAGAAGGCTGCAGCTCTCTATAAGCTCTCTTTCGGACGTCCAATCTCTGATGGTACGACAAGCTCTGGCTTTTACACGTCCGAGGCTGCTATACCGACGACTTACCGCAGTCATATCCCAAGATGTCACCATCACACCTCTCACTACAGGAAAAAGTCGATTTTAGTCCTTACTTTCGTTATGACAATCAGGTGCTGAAACAGACACTCAAAAACCGCGGGCTGAAGTACAGTGGAAATAAAAGGCAGATGATGTCTCGTCTCAGAGGTTATGACAACGCCCAGTGAGCTTTCTATGCGCTTCGTACTATACCACCCCGCTAACATAGGTCGTTCAGCACGTTCCCTTTCCTTAGGCTACCGCCAGAGCTTCGCAACCAAATCTATAAACTCGTAATTGACGACTTTGAAGACTGCGCCTTCAGCGAAAAGGAGGCCGAAGATCAATCAATCGACGGAGGACTTTCGGAAGATGCGTTCATAAGCATGCAGCAACCGTCTCTGATGCGAACTTGTTCACAGACGCGCCGAGAGGGTCTACCTTATTACTATCAGTGCCGTCAATTCTATTTCGAAACGGAAGGTAACCATAGCGTTTTCTACCACATTATGCCATGGCTTGTTGAGATAGGCCCAGCGTTGCGCAACCACATCAACGCCATGCACGTTGACATCCGTGGGGCTGAAAATATTTCTGAAGCCCAGTACTCCCATGCTATGTCCCTTCTTCCGGGATCAGCCAAGTTGAAATTTTGGACTAGCAGCGATATGGTTTTGTGGCAGCTACACCAAATCGGATTATGCAACAAGCAATCGAGGCCTGAAGCGGACATTGTTATACTTTTCCAAGATTTCGAGGAGCCTGAGGATGAGGATGACGATTATGATGACCCAATCTGGTACGAATATCCGGTCTCCGAGCTACCGACAAAGTACTTAAGCAAAGAATACGATGAAAACGAGAGCGACGCTCTGCAAGCGGTGCTTGTCCAAATGCCACAAGGGTTGCCTCAAGCGATACGTGACCAGCTTTGGGTCTGCCCATGAGGACAGGGTCTCTTTATGCTAGTAGTACGGCATTCACGGATATACCAGAACAACACGCCGGGCTAGTACTACTACTATCCTGTTGTACTCTTTCGCTAGGAGGTATTCGTCGCGAAACATCAGGCACGGTGATTGTCAGCATTAGCTATCTTTGCCGGGACAACGCAATTGACTGACACATAAGATAGATCGATATAGCTCAACCAGCATATCCTCGGACCTTAGCTTCTGAACCAAAATGCTATGCTTAGTGCGAACATCTGCTTTGGTCGGTTGTGGGCGCCACCGAACCTAGTTCTGACGTGCACGGCCGCACATGGCTGTCCACAAAGTCTTGTCATGGCTATTTGCTGAAGATCCTCTCCGACTCTGCCAATGATCATCTCGCAAGTCAGCGTTTCAAAAGCAGCAAGTCAAAACGGCAAGTATGGCTTGTTGCCGAACCCAAAGTTTCCGAACAAGCTCTGTGGCAAAACCTTACATTGCTTCTCTCTCCTATATTTCTCCACCAAACATCAGCCTCTTGAAGAATTGGCGTCAACTTACCACAATATGATAGCTTGCCCCGCCAACAGAGCGCACAAGCTCACAAAGCTACTCTCCCAGCTACCAGATACTTTTCAAACGCTCTCGTTTCCTGCTTGGTGCCCACAATCTATTTGAACGATCCTTCGCTTCCCCAGCTTTCTCCTCTTTCCATCTACATTCTTCCACACTCACGCGTGCTGAAGTGCTTGATAAACAACCCTTTCTGCAACTCTTGCCTGCTTTTAGCAGCATTCCACTGCTTTCTATACTACACCAGTAACATCACACAATCTTCTTCTCAGCTCCTAGTTATCAGTCACTACCTTACCAACGCTCCCTGTCACAAAAAGACCACAAACACCAATCCTACAAGATGTCAGAACCACTCTCGCCTCCTCCCCTTGCTGCCACTATTCCTATCCCGTTCACCTTGCCTCTGCAACTAGTCCAAACAAACGACCAACACGCCAGACGTATTAAACCAGCTTCTACTTCCACCACACCTGGCTCACGAAAGACATCCGAGCCTAAACGCCAGTCATTCCAGCTGAAGCGAGGGTGCCCTAAGCTCCATCGATCGTGCAAAAAAGCAGTAAAGGACGCATATATCGGATTTCGCCATGCCGTCGTGGCTACCAGGGTAGTGGGAGTAGAAAAGGCTGGGCTTGTGAAGCGATTTGTGCGCGAAAAGAAAACGAAGCTCAAGGTAAAAAGTAAGTAGCCCATTTACCACTTTCATCCCTCCTGCCTCGTTCTCCATCTGCGTCTTCACTACCTCGCACTGCCCCATTCCACCATCCATCCTCGATCCTTCATATCTACTCTCCTACACTCGAAGGGGCTTCATACTAACATACCCTCCTCCAGAACCAACCAAACTCAGCATATCCTCCCCAATCTACGACCCTGCCGGGTGCACATCCTTGCCCTCCACCTCAATCTCCACCACCACCCCGCGCACAACCGCCCACACCTCCACATCCACAGCACGCACCAGCATCATCGTCCGCAACCTCAGCATCTTGTGCCGCAAACCTTCGCCCCCCACCATCCCCACCACCCCTACCACCCCCATCACCCCAATCGACCCCAGCACGCTATCCCCCGCCGCCGACGCCCAACTCCGCGACGCAGTCCACTCGGCCCTGGGCTTCAACATCCGCGCAAACTCCAAGGATCCCAACACCGGTACCAAGAATAGGGGTACGGGCGATCACTCCCCCCTCGGCAGCCCGGGTCTTTCACGTATGTCGTCCTGGCGCGCCCCTATCGTGGGTTTTCAGACTCCGCATTGGCAGCCTAGCTCGCCTGCGTGGCCGGGCACGCCGACGAGCCCGGGCTCGGACTGCTCGCCGGGGTCGCCTGATGATGGGGAGGGGTGGCGGGATGGAGATGGGGAGGAGGAGGTTGGTGGGGACGAGGGGTTTGGTGGGGAAGGGAATGGGGAGGAGGAGGAGTGCAAACCCTTGATCATGCAGGAAACGACGAAGATTGAGACGGCGAGGGCGAGTGTGGATCGTGCTTGGATGTGTCCGCTTAGGAGGTTTGAGAATGTTAGGGGGGGGTATTTTGATAGGGAAAGGGGCAGTGCGGGGTTTTTTCGTTTGGAGTAGGGAGGAGGGAGAGGGCAATCGATGGGTGTTTGAGGGGGTTTTAGGAATGAGGAGATGGGATGGGGTGGGAGGAGCGAAATGTTGGCTGGCTTTTGAGTGGGCCCGGGGGTTGGGTCGTTGATTAATCGAATAGAGGTGATGAGTAGGCTTTGGGACGTCTATAGAGTAAGCATACGTCTGTTCTGGTGCTGTGCGAAGTTGAAGGAAGCTTGACGATTGTTCGATCATAAGAAATAGAGGGACCGGTACATGATAATGCAAATGCAAAGTATGATGACAGCAATACTAAGATGCATTACCGCTATTTACATATCCTCATTCCGCATGACCATCGATCTCAATCCCGCCTCCTCCATGACACCTCATAACTTACTCTTTCCCCCAGTGACCCAGCTATTACCCTTTCCAAGCATCTGCACAGCATCGCCTACCATCTCATCTACGATCGCCTTGGCAGATTTTCTATCATTGACGATTGCAGCTGCTTTGCCCATCAGAAACGGCCGCGCATTGTCCATCGTGTCATCGTCAATGTCATCGCCAAGTGTCTCGAAGTCGTGCTCAACTGGAATCGTACCCTTCGCAGTGAGCTCCTTAATCTCGTTCTGTCGATTTGTCTCCCAGTTCTCGATATACGGGTTCATGCGGACTCTGAGGGGTCGGCCCTGGAAGATTCTTAGCATCATCCAAAACGAGCGAAGAGTGGCGAGGACTTACGGTGAAGATTAGCGTCCTAACATTATCATCGAACCCACTTGTCCTGACCGCCTCCTGATGCGCCTTCGGCGCCCCCGCTTCCTCACAAAGCACGAACCTCGTGCCGACCCATACGGCAGACGCGCCCAACATGATCGCCGCCGCTACACCTCTCCCATCAAAGATACCACCCGCAGCGACGACCTGTACCGGTTCGCCAGTCAATGGGCTCTTCTTATTCTTACACATTTCCGCCACCGTAGGTATCAGAACCGTAGTAGGAACATCGCCAGTATGTCCACCACCTTCGCCGCCTTGAGCGCAGATGAGATCGGCCCCGCGCTCAAGACACTTGGGAACGTGCTTCGGGTGCCCGATCATGTTCATGTAGAGGATGCCGGCTTTGTGCAGGCGGTCGACTACATGGGCTGGTGGGACGCCAACGGCGGAGACGAAGAGGGAGGCTTTGGAGTCGATTATTATGGTTACTAACTCATCGAGTTTGCCTTTTGTGTAGTCGTAGCTATCAAATGCCCGTGTCAGCACGTCTGCTTATGTGATACTCGCATGGAGTAGGAGCGCAGGTAGTGAAGAAGGAGCAAGACAACCGTACTTGGTTTTCCTCGCATTGCCACCGACTTGCGGTATGAGCAAGTCCACACCGAAAGGCGCGTTCTTGTCCTTCAAAAAGCCCTTAAGTTCTGCGATTTGCTCACGCAGCATGTCTGGTGTGTAGCCCACACCACCGATGACGCCTAGACCACCTGCGTTTGTGACGGCTGCAGCGAGTTTTGGGCCCGCAGCGACGTTCATGCCGGCCAGCATTACGGGATGGTTGATTTTGAGGAGGTCGGTTACAGGGGTGCGGAGTTGTTCTAGTGCAATGTAAGCAGTGCGAATCTGCGGATGGGAAAAGTGAGGATGTTACGTGGAGACGCCATGATGGTGATTTTGGTGAATTTGATTTGAAGGATTGTTTATGTCGTGAGCGTATGTGAAGAGTAGAAAAGAGTGGGTTGCAGCGAGGAGAACGGCGTCACTTGAAAGATGGAGTTGTCCGCGGTTTCGATGTTTAGACCTCGGCATTTCAGAACTACGTCAGCCGCTCCGCTCCCGCACTTAGCAGCCTTGGCAGCATGCCAGCACCCCGAAGCTAAGTATGCAAGGGATCACTACAAACCAAAAGATGGACCGGCTCAGTAGCTTCGTTGGCAAGCGCTGAGTTGACTATCTGGCAAATCCGCAAGCAATGTCATGGCATGGCTCTTTCGCTTGGGCTTGCTCGTAGGATTCCAAGCTTGATAGGCAGACCCACGACTTGTTCTCAAGCTAGACGATATCTCGGCACTCTCAGCACTGGAGGTTATCAGCCAAAAGACTGGTTTGTAGCTCGATGGGTGAATGTGAATCTTCTTGAACGGTATACACCACCATTTGCTCTTCGTCAAGCTTGCTGTAAAGCAGAGAAGAATTCCGAGAGCTAACCCGACGAAAGAGCTCCTAGACCATTCGAGGCTCGACGAGCCGACATCCACATTCGTCATCCTCTCGGACATTTTCCATCGATGTTAGATCGCTCGTCTGGTTTTCTTGAGTATCTAGCTTCTTTAGGCCCGAAGAATGGATTAGCTGTGCGATTCGATGGACGAGCACAGAGGAACTTTGTAAAGGGTGTGACCCAGAGATTGTCCGAGCTTCAAATTCCTCTTGCAGGCCGTCTAACCGTCACATTCTATCCCTGGATCGTCAAAGAAGCTCTGAACCAGGGTCTCCTCTTGGAAAAGTTCTTTTTTCATATCAACTTTCCCGCTCCACCTGGAAATACGGATCAGGATCTGTTAGCTTCAGATACAGTCACTCTGACTTGGAGGTCCCTATGGCAAGCTTCAGATGACTTTATCAATGAAAGATCACCTAAAGTTCAAAAACGCTCGCTGTCAGTAAGCTCAGACCATCAATTATCGCTCGACCATTTCGTATATCCACATCACAAAGCTCGATTTCTGGAAGGGATACCTGACGTGGGACATCAAAAGTTGTCGGCAGAAGATGTGCACCCGATATTGAATTTGCATTCCAAGGTAGCCCAGCATTACTTTGAAGATTTAAACACAGATCCGTCGTACTTACCAGATCTTAATCTTATGCTCTTTGATTCATGTCCGTCCCACCCTGACTGGGGAGATTTGCGATATTGTGAGATGGAAGCTAAAGGCTTTGGACCTCCAACATCGTCTGCAGCGAAACAAGAAGGTCGAGATCCAGAAACGCACCCGGCGTTCCGAGCCACTCTCCGGAGAAGCAACTACCAGCGAATCAGAAGCCATCAAAACAGCATGGCCTCAAAAGCTGGTAGAGACAGCCATAGAGCATACGTTGCGTTCGGCAGCAACGTTGGTGATAGCGTGGGCATGATTGAAAAAGCTTGTAGCATGATGGAGGACCGCGGTATTCTAGTATGGCGTACGAGTGCAATATATAGAACCAAGCCGATGTATTTAGAGCATCAGGATGACTTCTTGAACGGTGTTTTTGAGGTGAGTGACCACTCACGCCATCATGGGTTAGTAACTGAAGGTGTCCTGAACGCAGATCGAGACAACAATGAACCCAAGGTCCTTGCTAGAGACCCTCAAATACATCGAGAAGAATATGGGCAGAGTAAAGACAATTGACAACGGTCCACGCCCCATTGATCTGGACATCTTATTCTATGGGAATGAGACCATTCATGCCCCAGACCTGATTATTCCTCATCCGAGAATAGGGGAAAGAGCTTTTGTATTGAAACCACTGTGCGAGTATGTCATAGGCTTCAACCATAGTGACCGCTTAGACTTACACTATCTTAGCCTTATACCGGAAGGTCATATTACAAACGGCAATCCATTCCAAAGCTTCAGGACGCAACTGGATGCCATGGAGTCTACAGGTCAACCTCTCTCCCCATTAACACCACTCAAACTCGATATGGCCCCTATATTGAGCATGTCGCCCTCAAAGGCGACACATCTTATGACTGTATTGAACCTGACACCAGACTCATTCTCTGACGGTGGCGTTCACTCAATCATAGAGACCAATCACTATGTGCAACAATTGAAGCAGAAAGTTGCGCAGGGGCATGCGCCTACAATTGTAGACGTAGGTGGTCAATCGACACGGCCTCAAGCAAACGAAGTGTCGCAGGAAGAAGAGCTTTCCCGAATCCTGCCCACCATCCAAGCCCTACGTGCTGATACAGCCTTGACAAAGATCGTAATATCAGTCGACACATTTCGAGCTTCTGTTGCTAAAGCTGCAATTGAAGCCGGCGCGGATATTGTTAACGATGTTTCGGCGGGCAAAAGGGATAGCGAAATGCTTCGCACAATAGCTGACCTAGGTTGTACCTGCATACTCATGCACATGCGTGGGGACTCCAAGACAATGAGTAGTGCGGAAAACACAGGTTATCCAGACGGCGTCATCAAAGGCATAGGCACAGAGTTACTTGAGCGCGTTCAAGCCGCACAAATGGCTGGAATACGCAGGTGGCGCATCATTTTAGACCCCGGCATTGGCTTTGCCAAGACGCAGGCACAAAATTTGGAGATTCTGAAGAATTTCGACAAATTGAGGACTTTTGAAGGACTACAAGGTTTCCCTTGGGTCATAGGCGCGTCACGAAAAGGCTTTATTGGCAAGATTACCGGAGTGGATCAGCCTAGCGAGCGCGTGTGGGGCACTGCTGCTTGCGTTGTCGCTGCCGTGCAAGGCGGGGCTGACATTGTGAGAGTACATGATGTGGAGGAAATGGGCCAAGTCGTGAAGATGGCTGATGCCATCTGGAGATCTTGATGAACACCATGGGGTGATCCGCTAGGTGAGTAGGCCTACTGGTTCTCCTTGAAGTGTCGGTTAAGAGAAGGTTCGGTGCGGCACATTGGTGCTTAAGTTGAAGTGTTCCCCTTTCAGGCTCTTCGATCGGATATGAAGAAAGCTTGTCTGCAATAACTGTGGAGTACCTCCGGCTATGACGTTCAGAGTGGGCCCGCTGAGCACCTGATCAACTTGGAAACTCAATTCACAACAACAGATGATCGCAAGTCTGCAAAATCGTTAGGGCTTGTGCAACCTCAACAGCTTCGACCCTTGAGCCTTCAACAGCCAAAGGGAATACGCTCGACTGTTCATCTAGCACGGGCTCAACGGTGAACAGTTGAGTAACGACTATCGCCAACACCGTGCATCAACAATTTCGGTCCGTCATCTATATGTAGCATGAATTATGAATCCACATGTTAAAAAGGCAGGTGGAATGACTGATCATTTCGGCGTGGAAGGCCATGAAACCTTTCTTCTATATAATACAGATCCTAGGGAGCTTCCTCTTCATTCTTGGATGTTATAAATATCATAGAAGAGTTTGGGGGTGAAGCAAAAGATTCCTGATTGGCTTTTGGACCCACTTCTAAGGATTTTCAAGATAGGAGACAAGGAACTGATGGTTTCAGAGTTCTTGTCTAATCAAGTCGAGCAGCTTTCCGTTTGAGATGAAATACATTAAGTAAACTCTGTTCCCCATAAGGGAATAATTTTCGGTAACGTGAAAACACTAGTGAGCTATTGAGAAATAGGCTATCGCTAAAGCTTCTCTTGAATTGACTTTTAGTTGCTCTTACTATCCGAGTCAAACTTGTGTGCAGAACATGAGAAACAACGGATCGTTTTTCTTCTCTGAGCAGCTGCTCGGACGGCGCATAGGCTCCGGGTGATTTTTCACTATACTAATCTTCCAGTGCGCGTCTTGATCATAGCTTACCCCCTTCTGGTCAAAGTTCACAGCACTGACAGCTAATGTGGACCTCCTTGTGCATAGCCATGCAGCCCTGTTTTAGTGTTCGTTATCTCTTCTCTCAGAAGTTTATGGCGAGCCTGGTAAGCTCGTCATTGGAGACGATCCACTGCGGCGTCTACGTTGGATACTGGCAGCTCTGCTTAAATATATAGATTTCCAATTCGCTCGCCTACGTCTTTCCACACTTTCTTCTCCATTCACCTTGTATAAGAACTTCATCGCTTGTACTCGTCCAGCTTTCTTCCCTTCTGACAGTATTCAATCTCTTTATCATCCAGAGTCTTCGTGACAGCTCTAATTTCTTTGCAATGAAGTCCTTCATCAAGTAAGCCCCACCTTGACCCTCTACGTCTCAACCAACTAATTATCCTTAGTACTCTCTCCTTAATTGGCATCATCTTCAGCCTCGCTGGCCCCACCGTCGCTCAGCAAGGCGTGCCAGGCGAACCCGACACAGTCGACCCCAGAATCCGCGGCATCAATGAACTAGCCGTCTCCGTCCTCAGCGCCAACCCAGGAATGAAATCCTGCTGTGATAATATTATGTACTCGGACGATTTCCAGGATGTATGTTAAGTCGAAGATATCCCCCCCCTTCTTCCCCCCGTCCACCTCTCCCGGCCACCTCCCACCCACCTGCGCAAAAAAAAAAAAACCCACAACCCCAAGTCTAACATCCCCCAACTCAGAAGGACGAATGGTACTCCTGCCGCGTCCTCATGGGTGAATCCCTCGAGGGCCAAAAATGGATGGCCTGCTGGCACAACCACGACTTCCCCCCGCTCCCCAACGGCGAAGACGACACCGGCACATGGCGATCAACAGTCGCCGCCGCAGAAATAGCAAAACGAGATACCAAAGCATGGGAGAACTACACCATCGATGCAGGCGACGTCGAAGCCATGAAATGCCTCACAAACTACCATTTCCAGCATCGCGAAAACTGCGTCAAGATCGAGGATACCGAGTGTAGTTATCGGGAATACGCGTTTGTTAAACGGAGCAGGCAGACTCCGATGACTGATCAGGGAAGGTTCAGTGCGCAGTGTTCGAGGACGTTTCAAAGTGCGGAGGATGCGATGTTGGGGAGGACGATTCAGCTTATGCCTGGCGGGATGTTCTTTTGGACCACGCATCAGAATTGGAAGGTTAGTAAGGAGCTGTATATTGAGAGTTGGAATTATCTTTGTGATCAGTAAGGGGGCTGTGGGAGAGGGGTTTGAAGGCTTGCTGGGTTTGGCGTTTCAGGTTATGCTTGGGGCTTTTTTGTGGTTTCTGTGGATAACGCATTAGAATTGGAAGAAGAGTGAGCCATTGCTATGAGTGAAGGTTGGGCAGGAACCTTGATCGATGGTAGATGAGTTGTCATAGGTGAATGGAAAACATTGTTTGAAGCTTCGAACAGAAACAGAAATGTGGCGTTTTGAAGCAATGACACTGTAGGGAAGATAATCGGGCTGGCCTCACGAAGCCATCGATCGATGGTATGCAATATACTAATGAAGCGTTGAGGAACAAACAAGCTGAACGGGCCCCTTGGCATCCTCTTTCTCAAGCTCATACTATCACAAACGAGAAGTTTCTTTCCAAAACCCCAATCTCAGTTGCACACCGACTTTGCACTTTGCCCACTACTAATTTGGCCGGTGGAGGAAGTGAAGGGGAAGTCCTTGCATGCGCCATAGGCCATATCCGCTGACAGCGTTCCTGCGGACACCGCATCTCCCGTGCATCCAGTATTCGTGTACGCTGTTATGGTATGTGCCTGCCCATTTAGGCACAACATGTCGGCCCTGCCCCGGAAACTTCGTATTAGAGGTGTATTAACGCAGACCCCCTCTGGCAACGAAGCCATTCTCGAAGACAATGCAGTAGCATCGAGCAAGGGTCTGGTGCATAAAGGTAAAGGAAAAATGAGGATGAAGCCTGATGATGTGCCTGCTGAAGGCTCACATGGGGCAGCCATAGCTGTAGGCGCCGCCATGACGAGGGCTGAAGAAAAGGCTAGGATCTGAGATGGGTTGGTGTTAGCTTTGGCAGTATGACTGGCGTGAATGCTATACCTGGTTTGAGAATTTCATATTGCTATTGCTAATGAGTTTGATGGTGAAGAGGAGATCTCAAGAAGAGTAATTTTTTTTTCAATTCAAGACTCCAGCAGACAAGACCTGTGTGATCACGGTCCTGTGTAACTGCGCTTATGCAAAATATTATTTCTTGTTGCGAGCATCCCCGCGCATTCATTGCCATCGTCCTTTGCGAGCCATTGATACGCGGATACATCGCATTAACCCTTTTCAGCAAAACCACATTATTTGAAGAGCCGACTGCTAGTCCTCATCCAGGAATGGGGAGGTCTTATGGTGTCCGGCAGCCTTGTCGGCTACGGGACACGACATTCTAGTGAAGGCTCCATGTTGAGGTCTCATAATCACAATTGGTCACATGAACTAAGAGAGCTAATTCGTATGGGTTGCTTCTAATGTTTAGTGCCCCTAGCAGGACGCTATAATATAACGACCGAACAAGGCAGTACATTCTTTCTCACGGCTAGCATTCACAGAAGACAGCTCAGCCTTGTGCCAAGATGATGTTTTGGACGCGGTCTGGTCGATCAGTGATCTATGATACCGTTCGATTCAAGCTTGACTCTTGGGCCCTCGATCAAGAGGGAACATCGTTATTAAATTAACTGGTCGAACCTTCACCACGATCGAAGCTCCAACTGCTCCAATTTTTCTTAGTCTGGTCTTAAAGGGAAATTGCGTGACTGATGGTGGGATTAGCAGCAACAACACAGACTCATAATGTGGCAACAAGCAAGGCTCAAGCCAGAGCAGTAGTCAACTTTAGCTCAACACGATTCTCGAAGAGAACGAAATAGATACCTGAAGCAGACTAGATAGGGTTGCCTCTCACGATTTCTGTCATGGCCAAAGCCAGCTTTGGCGATGCTTGTTCTTTGTAACCCAACAGGGATATTCGCATCTCTGACTTTAGACCATAGTGGACGATACGAAACGTGACGAGGATGTTCAATATAGGGAGAGATTTGGCGCATCTAATCTGTGTAGAGCATATGATTGGCGGACCGCCCCTCAAGGGAAGAGCCCCATAATATCATGGAGAACGTTAAGATCTGGCAGGATCGGAAGGTGGCGTATCACTAGAGGCCCATGTAATGAAGTCATCCATCAGGAATAACAAGCATATTCAGGGACAACAAGCAAGAGAATAGCACACTAAACCTTAGAACCTGAAGTAGCAATGCATGGTTTAGCAGAGATTGGATAACCGAACAGAGAAAATCTCCGCGGTCATAGATAGTTGCCTTTGCCTAGAAGCCAGAGGTCAATACGGTGACAATGTCGCGAAGTCAAGCCCTTTCGTAAAGGACATTTTCTACTAGGAGATTCTAGATCTAAGTGCACTTGCTGGCTTGCGGACTTGCGGACTTGCGGACCATACTGTCCTAAAATACGGTATCTCTTCTGCTCGGTTCGTCTCAAGAGAATTGACATCCATGCATCACGCCTGCCCGCCGCGACAATGGCCCTGCCCCTCCCCGTGGGTGTCACCCCACCAGAAACAGCCTTCCTTTGCGAGATGGAGCTCGTGACAGTCATCCCACGCCAACGGCTCGAAGGGCTGCAACTACTCGGAGTACGTCTTCTACTCCACCCTATCCCCTCTAAATTCCCATTCTCAGCTTCTCTGCTAACATCTTCCACCAGGGATCCCTCCCCCCACTAATCCCACCCCAACGCGCCAACATTCCCCTCTGGCTTGCCCTCCTGCTCAAACGCCAACGCCGCGCCAACATCGTGGCTCCGCCATGGCTCAATCCTAGTTCACTAGCTAGCATCCTGGATTGGGAGAAGACAAGCGAATCGTTCTCGCCCGCCCCCAATCTGCCACCGAATGCTGGGGCAAGGGTGCCATTGAGTCCGCCATTCCTGCCCAGCTCTATCGTCGGCACAAATTCTTCGAGGTCTGGCGCCGAGATCGGAGGCGGCGTGAGCGACAGACTACCCTACCACTTTCTGCCGCTCTCGCAAACCCTCCTCGAGAACGCAAGCGATGATATTCCCTACGCAGAGCAAGTCACGAGATTGATTAGGGACTTGAGAGAGGTCAGGATGGCGAAGATCAGGAGTGGGATTACGGTATTGGAGGGAGGACGGGAGACGCATTTGACGGGCATCAGTGGGATGGAGTTGTGTGAGGCGAGGCTGTTTGTTGGGGGTGTGGTGGATGGGTTGAGGGAGGTGGGGATGTCGAAGGAGGTGGAGAGACGGGAGCGGGAAGAGGAGGAAGGAGGAGAGGGGGAAGGGAGCGAAGGGGGAATGAGTGAGTGAGTAAAGCAAGAATCCGACTTGGAGGACAGATACTCTCTCCGGGTTCGATTGTCAAATGGGAATGGAGACAAGGCCGCGCCGAGGAAACAGAACAAGTACAGTATGGGAGAGCTTCCGATGCAGAGTCGAGGATATAAGGGAGGCGCGACGGTCTTTTGAAGCCGAGAGCTACGACTGCGCTTTCCGCCTGAGGGGCGAATACGAAGCCTATCCACTGCCTCACCTATCGGCACATCCATCCATCTCCGCCTTCTCATTACGCTTCTCAGTATCATATACATCCGGGACGCATGCAGCCATCGATTTCCTAGACGATGTCCTTTGAACGCTCTACGCTCCCGTCTCCACCTCATCACCCGGTATCTTGTCACCAACTCCGGCATCTCAGGAGTTGCTTATCTTAATAAACAACTGATCTGCTGCTTCAGTGGGCCTGAGACTTATGCTCTTCATCAAGCAAGCATATCATAGGAAGCTGCAGGTACAGCAGAACATAAGGTGTAGGAAATTTACCATCGGGGTCATGAGAAGCTGGTAGAGCATCACTCGCATGCTTGGGTCTAGTAAAGCCGCTTCTTGGATGGCTTACGAGAAGGCGAAATATGCAGACTCACAATTCTTATCTCCTATGCAAGTGAACCGCGTAAAGAGTCCGAAACTCATCGATAGACATGCGAGAATAGACTGCAGCGACGATTGAGACCATCTCCAAGCCCATACCCAATGTAGGATGATGTCAAAGGAAAAGATCAGCCTCAGGGGCAAGGTTTGCGAGGCTAGCACAGGGGTTCGGATTTAAGGCCCTGAGAATGTAAAGCCCGAGTCGCCGTAGTAAACAAACTCACCACAGCGACAACGACATCTCTTAGCAACCACTACAGTCCTACAACAATCCTCACGACGCAGTGATAATATTACAGTAATACGAAGATTTTGCTCTTCAAGCGCTAAATAGTCATTCACCGTCGCATCGCACAAACCCCAATCATGGTTAGTCCCTCCTCACCCCCATCCTATCCCTTCCAACCCCCCTCGCGCCTCCACCGCATCCTCCCCACAAAGCGGTCCAAAGCCCGCAAAGCGCAAACCCACATAATCTTCACCATGGAAACCCCCACCATGTCGGAAGAAAACACCACAACCACCAACCATTTCTTGCGCGCACAACAAAGCAACTATTCTCTAACCTCACGGCACCATTCAGGCCTCCACAAACTACAAAGAGGCCTTCGCCCTCTTCGACAAGCGTGGCAACGGTCGCGTCGCTCTGTCCTCTCTTGGGGACTTGTTAAGAGCTTGCGGTCAAAATCCTACGTTGGCGGAGATTAAGGATTTGGAGAAGAGTATGGGTGGGGATTGTATGTTTTTGAGATCCCTTGCGGAAAGAGGCTGGGAGATGTGTGTTGGCTGACTTTGGGTGTGTACGGTATTTATAGTCGACTTTGACTCCTTTCAAAAGGTTCTGAATAGACCGGGCGGTTTCAGAGACCCTGGCGAGCCAGAAGAGTATTGCAGGGGCTTTCAGGTGTTTGATAAGGATATGACGGGCTTTATTGGTGTGGGACAGCTGAGATACAGTACGTTTACAGCCTGTTCAGCAATGGCATAATGGAGGAAAGACTAACGCCGTGTCCTAGTCCTCACGAACCTAGGCGAGAAAATGAGCGATGAAGAAGTGGACGAGCTGCTTAAGGCGGTGGATACGAGCAGTGGAGAGATCAATTACACAGGTTTGTGCCAATGCTATGTTCAGCTACATGAATTCTTTGCTAACAATTTTGGCAGACCTCGTCCGCACGATTCTGGCGAACTGAGGCCGAGTTCCTCTTGGCTTCTCTATTCCTTGGTCTTACTTGTTGGTTTTGGCGTTTGCGATAGGATGGAGTAGAAGCGATGTCACAAGCTCTGTAGAGGGTTGATGCGGGTATGAGGAGATGTCTGTAGCAACAATTCAAGAAGATTCCTGCTCAGCACATCCAAGGCTCCTGACACTGCCCACTGGCCTTCGTTCAAATCCCTCCAACATATGTGTGCCTTCAGCAAGAGCTTGGACATTGCCCTACATCTCATTTCCTTCGTGGCTCGATCTTTCATGCTTCACGCACCAAATGCCGTCCCACTTCCCCTCAACGACTTTCGACCTCCCCAAAGGACCGCATCCCGCTGAGCGGCTCTCAGCCTACTCCTCTCATAGCACGTATCCTTCGCCCTCTGCCACCTATCCGCTGAAATCCAACCTCCTCCCTCGCTCAACCAAAGAAACATCTCCATCCCCCTGATTGCAAATCCCAATGCCTTAATCCTCACCCTCCAACTCTCCCGTCTCTACCAACCCCTCCATCAAAAACATCACCCTGACTCTCTCTTTCACTTTCCCGTCTGCATCTACGGCTGCCACACTCTCGACCTCATACCCAACACCCAACCCGCACCGCCCACATTTCCATACTCTTCGCCTCTCGTAGCCATCTTCCCTCCTCACAACTATCAACTTTCTAGCGGGTTTGAAGTTTGGGGAGATCAATAAGGGCAAGTGCGTATTTTCTCCTGGTGTTGGGGGAGTTGCAGAGGAGGGTGGAGGTGGTGAAGAGGGTAAAGTAGTGGATAGAGGGGGCGGTAAGGGGAGGATGTGAGCGCGGTCGAGAGAAGGGGGTTGCCGCCGCGGGAGGGAGGCGAGGGGGTAGGGTGTGCAGAGGAGAAGGGTTGAGCAGGGGCAGTGGTAGGTTTGGAGGGGTGGGGTGGGCATTGTTTTGGTGAGGGGAGGATTGGGAGGGAGATGGTGAGAAAATCTTTTGGACGACGAGCTGAGCAGTTGTTGTCACAGATGCGCAGTATATAGACTGCCCGCTTGGCGTTGGTGTTGCGGGCGGGAGCGGTCCTGAACCTTTTTCTCAAAATAGATTTCTATCTTTTATCCCCTTCAGGCCTTCAAAGACAGCCAAATATACCGTATGGTCCGAGGATGGAATATCATAGTTGGAGGAATTGAAGTTTCCGCCAATGACTGTCTTGCGTAGTTTTCTTATCTCAAGTAACATTTCGAGGTTTCAAGATCCTTTGCTTAGCTGATCTTTAGGTGATCTGAAGCGATTAATGCTCTATCTTGGTTTTTAAAGTTGATTACAACGATTCTGATACGACTGGTCATTTGTATAGTCGTTATTGAGCTATGTTAGCAACCTCGGTCTCTCGAAGTCGATGAGTCGAGTTTTGCGATATGTACGATACAGCAGGATATGTTCTTGTTCAATGTCCAACTCGTATAGCTGGAAGCAGCTGCCTCCCTGCGCCCCACCAACATTGGGAGGAAGAGCACAGGACTAATTTCATACTACGTTGCAAGCAGATCGCCATGACACTCTCTAAAAACGTAAAAGATGCAGTCGCCTTTCAAGCGAGGCCGGTGCTGTGCAAGTTTGAATGAGCACCCGAGATTCTTTGCTTTACTAATAGACGACATATGCGCAAGTATGGTGTATGGAATCCCAGGTCCGACATTATCAACAAGGCTAAGGCCGCACGGATGATTTGACTTCGTCGGATTGAATCATCAGCCG
The DNA here is from genome assembly GCA_032158265.1 of Bacidia rubella. Taxonomy (NCBI): domain Eukaryota; kingdom Fungi; phylum Ascomycota; class Lecanoromycetes; order Lecanorales; family Ramalinaceae; genus Bacidia; species Bacidia rubella. Next base: position 294,916 of record JAVTIF010000005.1, on the reverse strand, counting down.
AACAAATCGATTCCTTGGAGGGGGCAGTCTGCTTCGATATGGCACTTATAATCGATGGGAAACGCGGCTCGAGGTCCTGATAAAAACGTTCGTACATGTACCCCGACGAGGCTGAACGACAGCAAGACTTGGGCCTAAAAGACCAATCAAGATGGTTTAGTTGCGATGATCAGGAGACTCTCACTGACTGTGCCTACGCCATCACTGCTTCACTGCTCGAAACAGCCTACGATGTCTCTTCTCACCCCACCCTTTCGTCCGCGCCTCGGCCTAGACAACATCAGGAATAGCTTTCTCATCTCGCGCCCAATCAACCTACCGAATACATTTGACTAGTCTTGCGGGGTCATCGTTTAATCTTACTTGAGAGCTCCTGACGATCAATTCGAACGTTGTAATCGAAGGACGAGGCGAGATGCAAAAGTGTTTTCAATGGTGGCTCATGGCCAGTGCGCGCTAATGCAAGGCTGCCACACCCCACTTTCGCTTCTAGTAACGGGGAAGATGGTAGTATGCGTTAGTCTTGCAGTTGATTTTTGATGGACCAAGCCACGTCACAACGGAGCGAGCTGAAACACTCCCTACTGGCAGCCACTACTGCAAGTCGGAAGTGGGGAGAAGTGGAAGCAGCATTCTTCGTCATCTTAGTGGCTTATTGTTTATCCTGTGGCTGGCTAATCTTCAGCTGTCAGCTGATGATCATCTCAATGTCACTCTCTTTGGCGTCAAAGATATACACATTGCGGCTTGCCTTTGGGTCCTCTTGAGAGATGCATCATCCTTAACGGGTTGGGCTGCAACACTCCGCCAAAATCCTTACCGAATGGTAGCTCTAGCTATGAGATTTACAACCCCACATTGTTGGAGAAAGCGATCGTGGAATGTATTCCATGGTGAAGTCACGACTATGGTCCCTCGCTCTAGTTAATTGGCCAAAGCCGTCACTGATAATGCGTGGCATAGAGCGCACATCAGACATAAAGCCCGGCCATTTCCTCTGCTTTGATCTCTAGAATCCAACATTAGATCCCAGCATTATAACTTTCCAAATACTTGTACCAAGAGACTTCCCATCATGACTTATCCAATCGTCGGCATTCCCATTGACCCAGGCCAGCCGTTGCCCCTTCGACAGGAGATCACTGCCTGGGCAAACGACAATGCTAATGCATATCAAGTCTCCTTATTTTTGAGGGCTCTTGCAAATATGCAGACCAAGTCGATAACGGAGATGCTGGGGTTTTTCCAGATTGCAGGTCTGTCAGATGTCCGGCCAAGCACTGGCAACTAAGATTGACTGACGGGAAAAGGGATTCATTCCTTCCCCTTGGTCCCATGGGATGATGTAGACCAGCCTGATCCTGAGCCATCGCCACCAGGCTTCTGCAACCATAACCTGGTCACATTTCCTACCTGGCATCGTCCATACATGCTACTCTACGAGGTAAGTTCTCCACCACTATGCCTTTTCTTGGGTGCTAAGGTGTTAACAGCAAGTCTTATACAACAACATGATAGAACTGATTGATAGTTGGACAATCAGTGATCAAGAGAAGCAGACATGGGTAGCTGCCGCCAATCAATTTCGACTCCCTTACTGGGACTGGGCCCAGAAGCAAGGCTACATTACTGATTACGGTATCCCCCAGATCTGTGCTACAGACACCTGGCAGATCATCCAACCTGGGGCAAGTGGTGCCAAGGAGGCTTTCAAAAATCCGCTTACTGGTTTTACCAATCCACAAAAAGATGCATCTGGTCAAAATATCGCTATGGGTGACCCATTGATGGGAAAGAATGCCATAGAGAATGACGAAGATGATAGCACGGACCCTACCACTATACTGCCAGTGAGTTCATTGTGTTGTGTAGCCCGTACTTAATAATAAGTGACATAGTGGAAACAATGCATTGGTGTCAGTCGCTACGGAATGCTTTCGACCCAGCCGGAATCCGTATGGAGCAAGGGGGTCAACAATTGGGAGTATGCCAACCAAGGAATTAAAAACCCCCAATGGTATGACGGACACAAAGGGCCGTTGCAAAGCAGCTCCTTTGCAGACGCAGTCAGCCGCTTGTTCACCCCTGAGTATTTTCAATCATGGGAAACTTTTGCATCCACGGCACATAATAAGCCAACGGACACGTCAAACACGGACTTCATGTCCCTTGAGTACATACACAATGTGGTGCATGTAAGTATTCCATATTCAGCCTCGCCCAATACCAGTCAATAATTAATGATTTGCAGAATGCCACTGGTGGTCTTTATTTCAGTAGCGATCAGATCCACGAGCCTGCAGCTGGCTTCACAGGCCTTGGGCTTGGACACATGTCTGACGTGCCAGTAGCAGCATTTGACCCTATCTTTTGGCTTCATCACTGGTAGGTTAAAAGCAGCGTTTGACTGTATTGCGAACCGGGTTAACTCTACGGTAGTAATATCGACCGCCTCTGCGCTATCTGGCAAGCTCTGAACTGGGATATGTGGTTTGATGCTCCAAGTAACGGCGATCCAGCACCGACTGCACCGCTACACCCATTCCACTACAACGAGGGTGGTGGTGATTGGGACTCAAACAAGGGCCGTGACTGGAGGACTCTTCACTACCAATATGATGATATGAAAGACATGCCTCCTGGCGACCCAACTCCGGAGTTCCAAGCGGAACTCCGACAGCATATCAACGCGTTGTATCCTAGTACTTCATCCGTGGTCGCCCCAACAGGGTTCAGTCTAGAACACGACACGTTCAACGATTACATTATCAACGTAGTTTATGACCGCTATGCGCTCAAAGGGCACGCCTATGCAATCATGTTCTACATCGGCGACCCAACCAAATCCTTCGCCCTCTCTAAAGAAGACCCTAACTTCGTCGGTTCCATCTACACCTTCAGCGCCCCTCTCGCCTCTGCGGACGGAAAAGCCACTTGTGACAACTGTGGGAAGCAACAAGCAGCCAAAGTCCTCTCAAAAGCGCAGATCCCTCTAACTCTACCTCTGATCAGGAGAGTGGTGCCGATCAGCCAAGGTTACTCCAGCATCCCGCCCACGCAACTGGGGCAGCTTGATCCAGGCAGGGTTGAGCGCGTGCTTGATCTTGGTCTGAAATGGCACTTTGTGGCATTGGGGGGCAGAGAAGTGGGGCCTGAGAAGTTCCCGCAGACGGAAATTGCGGTGCTTCAGGGGACGGGCAGGCATCCAACAGGTGATAGGATCATGCCAAGGTATGGAGACTATCGTAAGTTGACCGATGCGACAAAGAATAAGCCGCTTGGATATGGAAATGCGATGGGGCCTGACGATTTGATTTCGGACGATTAGTGTGTACGGTCTGGTGGCATTTGGTTGTCGGCGTTATTCGACGCGTAATGAGCCAACCCACTCTTTCTCATCACAAGTGACCTAACGGCCTTTCGTAATCATGTACTACAGATCAATTAAAGGGGTTTCAATCTGATTCGGCCTTGCTCGGATGAAGTATCCCTGTTGGAAGATAGTCTTGATAAAAGAATAAATGGATGAGAATCGTGTCCTCTACGTATCAACATGAAGCTGAAAGCCTTCGCTGAAGCCTCCGGGTCTACATTGCCATAAGGCTGAGTACTACTATGGCAACTTGCGTCAGGCGTCATCGGTAGATTGTTCCGAACGGTCACTTTTGTTTCTCGTTCAACCATATAACATATATTTCCTTCCAGCGTGGTAGCTCTTGCTGGCACCGCCTGCGTTGCTGGCATCACCACTCTTGTTGGCCAGAGTATAGAGAGCATTGCCGAGCTGCGAGGGTTTTTTTGGGTATTAGCAACAGGGTCGAAGACTATCGAGATATTCTTTAAAGATATTAACGCTCTATTAGAAACACTCCAGAGCATCAAGGATCTGCTCAACGATTGGCCAGCTGAAAAGACCGACGTTAACATTGCGTATCTGAATGTTTAATTGGAAGAATGCCTCAAAGACCTCTTCTCGTGTGTCAGGACAGCCAAAGCCTTAATCATGAGGAAGGGGGCCAGGACTTGGTTGAAGAAGTTCATAAGCTCTTGGTCAAAGACATCAGAACGGAGATTCGCCGGTATAGACGTGCTCTGAATACCAGTCTAGCAATAATAGGACAGTAAATTCTTTACTCAGCTGACAAAATTCAAGTCTTGCATTCAATATTGCTGAGTCTCTGGAACTTAATACCTCGCAACACGTGGACAAAAGGGAGGGTGAGCTCACCAAGCTCAACTTTTTTTCCTCTTTGACTCTTGAGACGCAGCGTATATAAGCTGAAAAGATAGAAAGCTTCAGGAAACCAAGCGACGAGAGCAGTGCCGAAAGTATGCGGAGTCAGCGAACCATCCCGAGATCGTTGTTCAGACTGGAAAAACAGCTCGAGGGATCTGAGTCGTCGGCCTCAGACCCCGTCAGCAAAAAGCAATAGGAAAAGAAAATAGCGACCACATTCGAAGAAAGAGAGATCGTGAATGTGTGATCGCTACCCCGGGGGAGGCGAAGCATTTCTATTCTCCAGACGAGCTTCGGTAGGTCATTCATACTTGATGAAGTCTTTGTAGACGTCGCAACTGACGCTTTCAGTCAACACGAGCGTAAGTGACGCTTCGGTTTCCCGTCTTGCTCAACGTCATTCATATTCAAATCTTTTTTGATTCGACATCATACTGCCGAGCAACATTTACGATGGAAAATTCAAAGGACAAGCTTGAATCTGCCGTACAAGTTCGTCAGATCTTGGTGGTATGCTACATTGTACATGGACCCTACTAAAGCTTGATTCACCCGATTAAAGCAAAAATATATGTCTCCGACTCCTGTCGTCTGTGGGATCTGCGGAATCGACGCCGTCAATGACCCTGGCATGAACGCTTCTCATGTGTTGACCCTTCACCATTCAAAAGACTGCAACCCGACCGTAGCATTTTGGCGGGCAGATCACTTCCATCAGCACCTCATTGACAAGCATCGCGGTTATTGTGGCCAGTGACTGAACGAGCTACTAGTTATTTGCTGTGAGGAAGCCAAACAACCAAGATTTCCCGACCGTCCCTTCACACGCACAAAGCAATGCCAAGCAACCTATAGGCTCTTTAAGGTCAGGAGTTGAGGCATCGAATCCTGTCGCAAAAGAAAGTCTGAACGGCATTGGCACTGGAGAGGCATCTACTCAACCTTCTGGCCTCCCAGCTTGCAATTCATTGGTAAAGCCATGGACCGATCTCTTTGACGCATGGTTCCACGAGCTTACGGGAGATTACTTCAACAAATTTCTCGCTCCACGTCTACTTGACACATGGATACATACACATGAGTCTTTGTGCTCGATTTGTCAATTTTCAACTCCTTCTTCTTCAAATATTTGGAAAGGCGTGGGACCAATATCTTGAAACTAAACGCTCTGAGGGAGCGAAAGAAAGCGAAGAGTGATGAGTAACGACTGCTGAGAGAAATCCACTGAAGATGGTAGGGATTTTGGTCAGGACGATGGATTATATGAGTTCTTTTCCGCCATCGAAGATCCTTTGGATAGGCTTAATCTTACTGATGACGCTGATGTCTAAGCACTTGTTGAGTTTCGTCTAGGTATCAGATTAGCAAATCAGTTGACGGAAGATGGCCGAGGGAATATCAATCGAGGCTGAGAAGATGGCGGTGATCAGGTATTGGATCATGATGTCTTCCATCCTGTGGGTGATCTCGATTTAGGATCATGTGCTAAGACGTCATGACACAAATCCGCTCAGAACCTCGCTGTGATGGTGCGGTAGAGAAGCCGATGGATGGTGCGGAAGACCCTTGGACACACAGCAAATGATCGTACTGCTAACTTTCAGTTGGAACAGGTAAAAGCTGGATACTAAGAGCTAATACCTGTCGCAAAATAGAAGCGTACTTGATCTATCTGACCGCAATGTCGAGTTGCCATATCGCAACTACTTTCATTATGGATTGGTCAACACGGTAGAGACACGGTAGATTACAGGAATTGAATCTACTTGCCGAAAATCGACCGAAATAGAGTTGCAGCACTGATTGCCAAATCTATAACCTTCAAAGATTGGCATCTTATACCTCTTTCCCGTATCCAGTTTCAAGTCGAAACAACCAACAACGAGAAATTCGAAGTGCTTGAAAAGATTGTATCGTGTTTCTATTCAGCTTTTTTGGACACTAGGGGTCTGCCTACCCCTGAAAGGATAGCTGCCTGTAGACTTTCCTACCGCAATAGAGATGTTCTTAGCTAAAGGTTTCTGAGTTCTTTGCAATTCCAACGATAGGGCCCATTTGATCCGAAACATGCCTGGTATCTTCGGATGAAAAGTCTGCTTCACCCATTCAGTCCAATGAACTGGGGGAGGATGCTCGAAGGTGCTGAAGAACCAAGCCTGGTCAAGAGATTGATCTGGCTCGCAGAAACGATGCCCTTCATATAGGATATATAAATCGCCATTGTAGACAAAATTATCTGGACTAATAGTGACAAGGCGAGAGCCATCGCGCCACGATGGTAGGGTGCTGTGCTCTTGAGTGTAATTGTAGGCGATCGCATTGAGCTTGCTGTTCAATGCATCTACGAGGTCGTTCAATGCTTGACGATAATTCCACAACAATTTTGGACCTGTTCTTATAATGCGCACCTTGTTGCACCATTCTGTCTCTGCGTTGAACAGGCGTGGATACCAGATATGGTAGAGTTTGTAGCGATTCTCATCTCTCATTTTCGCGAAGATCTCGTCATATGCATACTGCATATTATACCAGAAATATGCGGAGTTTATTATATCACGTGCATCTTGCAGAGCATCATCGCAGGGACTAGTGTCCCAGTCGAGAGCGGCGATGAGACAATGCCTTGCAATTCTTCCAAAGCCGATATCGTTTCCCCCCAAGGTCATGACCATGAAGTCAGCCCAGTCATTGGGAAGGTCGGGAATAGTGTATTGTCTTGCTTGATCCGTTGTATAACCCGTACATGCTGCAAACCAAAGGCTGTTGTACCCTGCAATAGGAGGGAAATCATGATACAATTGTGGGGCATAAGAGCCGACGTTACGAATACAGGCCTTGTTGCCGTCCCAAGGATCTCCGAGCCCCGGACCAGCAGTATATGAATCACCTAGAGCGATCCAGTTCATCACATAATTTGGAGATGTAATATTACCTGGTGCTCCATCGACCGCTACCGGATCGGCTAGCCTCACAGCATTCGTCTGATTGTTGGGCGATCTGATGCTAACGCCACCTCAACAAGGTCAACATCGTATGCGTGCACGATGGCGTGGACTTACTCGCAACCTGGATAAATCCTGCTACTAGTACTGCTACTACAGACACACTATTGTTTTCACGCTTCATGATATATCGAAAGGTGTATCACTCGTCAGCTAGGAGCTGCAAGTGTCTTTGAGGGAGCGTTATCATCCAAATTGCCAACACACTTGCGTCGAGACTGTTGCCTCTTTAAGAACACTGGTGAGCTGTGACAACTGAGACAGCGGACTGAGCAATCCAAAACATGGCTGTCCGACCATTTGACGATATAATGGCGCTTGCATTGATTCATACACAAATGTCAGCCACCAAATGGCTATAGTAGCATAATTTGTTCGAATCAGCAAAAGTAGCTTGCGTTAGCTTCTAGTGTCGCTTACGGGTGCGCAATTATGATGAAACACAGCGTGTCACTCGTAAGCATTCATGGCGTCAATATTGCCGCCTGGAAGGTGCAAACGGATCATGCTGCGAGCTGCATTAGGCTGCCCACTACTTGGACTACTGAGCCTTCCGCTTCCTTTTGTAATCTTGTCGATCGCAGTGGCTGATGATACAGCCAGATTACCAGCATGATACGTTTATCTGGAAAGACTACACCAACTGCGTGCGTATACACAGGAGAATGCAATTTCAAAACTCGAATACTGCTAGCCATTTGGCGTTGAACACGTGCAAGGGTATACAATGAGGTAAGAAAGGGGTTCTGCTTCTGATCGGGCGCCACGCGCAGCGCCCACAAAGGTCCGGCTTATCTTGCGAAGTATTATTAGCATCTTTGACTTGATAATGTCCAATTGGTATCTGCTCCTCAGCCAAAGGCTGCCCTTTGGGTCCTGGCTGCTCTTGAAATGGTTACGAGGGTAAGTCGACAAGAGATCGCATGTTATGATATAAATAGAATCAAGGTGGCGGCCAAGACAGTCAGCTACATATGTGTTGCGAGAGAAAGAAGGTAAACATGAGGTAATGAAAGAATCAGGGGTCATGCTGCCTGGCGGTCCAGCTTCAGACTTTTACCATTTTTCCCACTGGTCTTCCTCGACTTCGGTATTAAAGTCATCGTAGCGAAATTTCCGTATTGTTGCCCACCTACCTTCATCGCCTTGGTGGATCCCAAATAGATGAGTCTTAAATTGCTTCGACATTTTGGACGACCTTCGAGAAGTAGGCTGCCCTCTCCGTAATGCTTACAACCACTACAGGTCGATTGACAACAGGACTTGAGATGTTGACTGCAAATCAGTCGCGCCACAAGTGGAGTTGAGAGGCATACGCGTAATTTTCTTAAAGAAGGTGGGGTTAGCGTGAGTGTCCAATCCCAGTGTTACCTCTTGTCGTAATCGTCTTGCCCAATTTGAGGATCAAATTCATCATAGCGATTGCGCTGCCTTGTTGCCCTCTTGCGTTCATCGCCGCGGTGGACCTCCTCTAGATACGTCTTGAATTCCTTTGACATACGGACAATCTGTGAGAGATGGGATTCCTTGAGCTTGATTCTACCCTCTTCATCCCTGTCGTTTTCGAAGTCGGCTAGGGCGACTGCAGTCTGAATGGCTGGTGGTAGTAGCGAAATCAGTCTTTGTTTCTTTTGCTTATCTTTTGCAGTCAGTGCTCACCGTTATTAATCTCACGGCCATTCCATTTGACGGCTTTGACTTCCTTTCCATTAATATAGTCTTTTGTGTCAATGGGAACCCGCATGATGTCGCCTCGGTCCTTGCTCAATTTTCCAAATTTTCCTTCCCAGATCTTCTTACGGTCTATGTCGCCGAGCTCCGGATAGTAAAGGGGGACGTGCATCCGGGACATGAAGGCGTCATCAAATGTGCCAACTCGATTCGTTGTGAGGAACAAAAGGCTCTGACACTGCTCCATGGAACGCAAGAATGCTAGAGATATATCAAATGCTGTGACTGCGCTGCAAAGGGGAAAAGTTACCTGAGACGAGGCTATTCCTTGCCAAGTCTAGCCTTTCTCGCGATTCCATGTAGACATCCGCCTCATCAATCAGGAGAATCGCATCCCATAGCTTAGCATGTTCGAAGAACCAACTTAACCTCCGCTCAACTTGCTCGGGAGTTATACCGATGTCAGTGACAGTAAGAGACATGAGGGGTCGCCCTGTATACTGAGCGATACACTCTGAAACGGTTATCAATACCACTTTCCCCGGAAATGTGGGAGTTGCATGCGTACCTGCTGTGTATGTCTTACCAACGCCTGGCGGGCCGTGCAAGAGAAATATTTTACCTTCCCCCTTTCCTGCGACAGAATCCGCTGTCCATGCCTGGTAACGTGGGTCCCGATCAACATTGGACTTTTGTGCGTAGCTTTCCGCTAATGCCCTAATCATCTGACGCCGCTCATCAGGCATGACGAGAGTATCAATCATGCCGCGATCGAACTGCGGGTCTGAAAAGCCGGCAACATCCAGCTGTTCTGGTTCGCTTGTGGTCAGCTTGCTCCTTGCGACATACAGCCAGAATTTTCTCTCCATCCAATGGGCAGCACTTACTCCATTCAAGAGATTTCAGCACATAAGCCCACACGGAGGCTGAGCAAAGTGTATACTGATGTGGGGTAAGTTCCTTGGTCTTTTCGGGTATGATATCGTCATATTCAGAGAATGGGGTCTTTTCCCGCTTGTAAGCCTTTCCCCTGAGTTTGAGACATACTTGGCATGAGCATTGATGGACTCCGCTTGGCACACCACTGGGAAGTCCGCCCACGACTAGTCTGTCGTCTGCATCAAATCGCATTCGAGCTGTCTCACTGTCAACCATCACCAAACCTTTGATCTAGATCCAATTAGTGTGAATATTCATTTCCATGAGCGAGATTCTCGCTCCGTCCCCTTCTCCCGGGGGAAAAGAAAATGAAGCATACCTTTTGCTGAGGATAAGTGCTTGTCAATCCATCAAAACTCATACAGCGTCTGGATGTCAGTTTGAAGAACATCTTGCCACGTTCTTCTAGACGCTGGAGCTCTTGTTCCATACTTCCGGCCTTCCAATATTCGACCGGAAAGACTTTGAGGGCCGAAATCTCCTTATCACCACTGAAAACAGCCTGAGTAACTCTGTCACTACGTCTGCCGATATAATCACCATCGTAATCCAAGTTCCACATTTCGATTGATAGTGGAACCGGGCGGCCATCAACGACGCCGCCACTCACCGACTGGATGATGAAAGTCTCATTTGAGAAAGCGTTCAGATAGACGTGGGTTCCAGGCTTCAGAAGTAGCCATAACATCCCAAAAGACGCGAGACCATTCTTGTGCCGCTGCCGTTCTTGTTCAACCGCATCACCAACCCTTCCTTTGAGGAAATCCTGCAATACACCGATGTCTTGGTATGCATACTTTTCACGCTCGCAGAGCTCTTGCGTCTCCACGGTAGCTTGGCAGAAGTGCTCTCGGTATGATGCCAACTCCTTCTCAAAGTGTATGAGAACAGCGAAGGGCTCGTCGATCTGCACTGACCCGCCCGAAAGGTCCTGGTAAGGATAATAGTCGACTACGGTCTGGAGAGCCTGGAGTATCGCAGGCGAGTTAATCTTCAGGTATGTCTTTGAACGGCCAGTGACTGTCAGCGGAGCAACAGCTAAGTGGCCGTCCTTCTCAGAAGTCTTCGTATTCGTGTAAACTTCGGTAATGAGCTCCAGTATCGGCGTTTTGGTTAACTCCGAACCGCCCCAAGTCTGTATTGGAACACTGTCCTCTCTTGAGTGAACCAGTTCATCAGTCACCACGTGCTTGTAATGTATCTTATAAACAATAGGTGATCCATATCCTTTGGACGTCTCGGCAGGTGTAGGAAGCCCATTGGACAATTCAGACGCTCTCTCCTCTGATGGTATCGTATCATCAGTCCCTCCAGCTTCCACTGGCTTAGACATGGGTGGGCTCGGGTAGTCCGACGCTTTGGGAATTTCTTGAATGGCTTCTGATGGCATAGTAACGTCGGTTCAAGTCTTCAGTGACTCAGAGGTACATTTCAACCCTCAGAGACACATCATTCGCGCATAAACAGTACCACTTTCTTACAAGATTGGGGTGGCCTGAAGTCGTGTCGCGTCCTCAAAGGAACAGGAATGCGAGATATCAACAGCGATACAAGGATGCTTTTAAAGCCACGCTCGGGAAATATCAAACAGGATGCAAATTTAGAGAGGCAGATTAAAGCAAAATTTGGCCGTTATGAAAGCGAACACCGGAAAGCAATACTTCAAGTAGTCATGTCAAGATAAGGCTGAAACTTTGCAAGGAGGTTGTTCTGTTTCCACAGGGTTACATCGCGCTGACGCCAAAATTTTAGCCCGGATGCCTGATGTAGGGAAGGCGTAGTTCAGTCTAGTGCTGATTCAGCTGACGCTATAGCCGCTACTCAGCCTTGTGGTATCTCACTTCTCATGCATGTATCGCAATCGAGGGGAATGTCCATTTGGGGGTAAATGTTCGCTTTTCAATCAATAAGTTCATGTTTGTACATTCTCAGCGGTCTTGAATGGAAGGAGTATGCCAATACATCCTGAATGGCTGTGATGGCTGACCATCTTTGCGTGCACCTACCGTTCTTCAACATATAGTCTAAAATATATGTAATCTTCTTAAACACTGCTATTAGCACCATGGCGGGATCTCAGGACTTGGAGAATCGCTCGCCTGCGGCAAGAGATGTCGTTCGGAGCTTCAGCTTCGAACTTGAATCTCGAATGACTGATGATGCTCCTCCAGACCCTCTTAGTAGCGCTTTGATTGATCACAGAAAAAGGGAGGACGAGAAAGAACAGGAACAATCGGAATGGCGAAAGTATTATGAACCTCGACCGATCCCTGAGTATGAGGTATTCCATCGCAATAGCGAAGGCGATCGTGACTGATGGACGCACAGCGACGAGACCAAAATCAAAGCACTGGACGTCGAAAGAAATGAATTGCTGAAAGCATGGGAACAACTACGCCAGAAGCTTCCCGCTGACCAACAAGACACATTGGTTAAGCGTCCTCAAAATGTGAATGATGTTATTCTTGCTGTCACTAAGTTCGAAGAGGCCTGGCAACAGAAGAAAGCAAAGGGAAAGTTTGGTCACTTCAAGACATACTTCCGCAAATTTTGTTCCGCACTGGGTTCACATTCAACCATGCTAGACCTCCTTCCGGCTAGCAGCCAGTACGCCTCAGTATTCTGTGGCACTCTACAAACGCTAATAAAGGTGGGTCTTTGAGTCTTTCTCCATTAGTCTGACACTGCTGATACCTCTTCGAAGGCCTCTATGAACTACGACAAGATAGCTGAAGGATTATCTCGTGCATTGGAAGAGATCACCGAGGCTGTGGACGCTTGTGTCAAAGAAGCTAATTTGTATTCAACTACAGCCATGCAGCAGAACATTGCCAATCTCTACGCCCACATTTTCTTCTTCCTACGGCACACCATCGACTGGTATTTGAAGAAGTCCTTCAGGAGAACGCTCTCGAGTCTCAATGAAAACTTTTACGATGATTTTCAAGATCAAATCTCAAACATTACGAGGTTTTCTGATATTATCAGAAGGGAAGCACAGCTTGGATCAGGTGCAGAAATAAGAACGGTCCGGCTCAATCAAGATCAGATCAAAGAGACCACTGTTGTAGGACTTCAGGATGTGAAGCGAGAAATAGCAATAGCGAGATATGACCAAGAAAGACACGCCAGATTAATGGCTAAGGAAGATGAGACTCGCCACATGCTTTATCTAGAGAAATTGGCTAAGCTTGAAGCGATTGCTGAGCCACTTATTGTGTTCTTAAAAGAAGGAGCCTCGGCCTTTTCTAGTGGACATATCGCACAATCTCAAAAATCTGAAGGTATTATGGCATCTTTAAATTTAAGCTACGCTAAACTTATGCACAGAATCAGCGAGACTTGGGCGCAGACTAAGGTTGATGGCTGCTAATGACCTCACCCACAACAGTGGTAGAGAAGAAGTACAGCTCTATTCTCGACATCTTGAGGATAGCTTTCCTCATGACCAGATATACCACTATTACGACCGAACTGATGGACAAGTCCTTGTTGACTTGCAGGCTGTCTCTGCCTTGCAAGAGTGGACGACAGACGCTACATCCCAGATTCTCTGCCTAGTAGGCTCTGAACAGTTCAGCGAACCAGCCCCTACAGCGATGATTGCATCGCAATACGTGCAACTTGCAAGGCAATCGAAGATCCCGGTCGTCTCATTCTTTTGCACGCTTCCAAGGCTCAAATATGTGTCAGATGATCAGACTTCAGAAGTTGCAGCACTCATCTCCCTCACATATGCTCTGATCCGGCAGCTAATTGAGCTTCTCCCTTTGAGCATGACTACGATCTCAGACTCTTTGAATGAACAAAGATTCGCACTGCTTGATGGCAGCTACGGCAGCCTCGGCATAGCTTTTCAAATCCTGGGAGACTTGCTCGACCGATCGCCACCCATGCTACTCTGTGTGATTGATGGTTTCCAACAACTTGATGACCGGAGCACAAAGCAACAATTGCTACGCTTTCTCGACACACTCCGCGGTCATCGCCAGATGAAAGACACGGAAGGTGTGACCTCAGATCGTTTACTCAAAATTCTTTTCACTACGGCAGGACGATCGAGATGCTTACTCGATGGCTTATCTACCGAAGAATTGCTGTTTACCGAGCATTATCACCCTTCTCGAAGAACTGGGAGGGTCTCTGGAGGAGAACGATCGTTATCACCGGACCTCTTTGACGAATTTGGACGAGAAACGGGAAATGAGCGAGATTGAAGTGAGATTAGCATATTGATGGAAATCTGTTTGCTCAGGCTCGGACTTGCCTTATCGAATGACTGCTTGTGGGATTGGCTTTCGAAACATCCATGTCCATGATTTATCATATTAGGAAGTCCTACAGACCAGCGTTGGATTCTGGAGCGGTTGAATGTCAGCTTGGTCCACAGCTGTAATACGTCGTGCTGAAGGAGTCTGGTAATGCAAATCTCACTCTTTTATCTTTTGAGGGGACGGTCTTCTAATGCGGCTGAGTAGTTTGGCCAAAAGGGACAAGAAGCTAAAAGTGGTGAGCTCAAAGCCTTCGTATCTCAATCTTGACACTGGAGTATCTCGATCTACAATTATGAAGGCGCTAGAAGCTACATCTATATGGCCAACTCTAATAGATTATGGAGCATCACTCACTGAATTTTCTCTTTGTGGGCTTTCACGTTAGTGATATATCCAGGTTAAAGCTCTGACACAGGAGCTATGGCAGGCTCATCTGCCCTAGCCCTACTTTCCCGATTAGGCCCGCTGCTCCGACAATTCAATTTTCGGCGCCCGCTTTCACTAAAAACCCTCTACACTCTTATTTGAATGAACAGTAGCCTACACCCATAGATCTCCGGTTCCGTACCAGGTCGTGAAGCTCTTCCAGCTGGGCACACTCGAGCCACTGTAGGAATGGAGAGTACGACCCCAGTACCACCTCGAGTAGCATCGAATCCCCAAGTTTTCTCCGGGGTTGATTCAAGATTTCTTGTGCATCCGCAACCAAAGGTTCGATAAATGCTATTTGCTCCACATATATTTGTATCGCTGATGTTGTCCAAGGCTTCTGTCCAACAAGACGGCCGCAATCTTAGCCGCAGAATCCAGCCTGTTGTACTACTTTCGCAAGACAGTGCTCGGTCTATCACCAGCATACAAGGTGTAATCGATCGCTTTTTCAGGACCGATGATGTCTTCTCTCAAGATTTCCTTACAGATATTGTGGTAGTCCCAGGGCTGGGAACACAGACTTGCGATTTTATCTTATCACAGAGCCTCGCTTTTGGCGATGGAATCAATTGGGAGCCTGTTATCGCACTTACTCTCGATGGTCCTTCACAAACAACTGTGCCACCAGAAGGGCCTTATTTTCTCGTTGATGGAAAATTACACCAGGCATGGCGGTTGTATCCTGACCACCTGGACAGTTTTCTCACGACCATCGTGCCAACTCCTGATGATGCAGAGAAGTGATTCTCAACCCATCGTGAAAATTTGCTGATGACTGACCACATGCTCTCAGGTTCGAGGTTCTGAACGTTGTATCTGAAAATGGGCTATCGCGTGCTGTTGGGGTCCCCAGCCGACTTTACAATATTCCCAGCGCAGAGAAACCTCTAGCTGGCAAAAGAATAAGCGTCAAAGACAACTACAAGATATCCGGTATTCAGACGACTTTGTCGAATCGAGCATTTGTGGACACTTACGGGCCTGCAACCGAGACGGCAGACTTTTTAGTTCGATTGATAAATCTGGGCGCGATTCTAATTGGGAAAACGAAACTTTGCGCGTTTGCTTCTTCGGAGGAAGCGACCGACCAATGGATAGACTTCCACGCACCTTTCAATCTCCGCGCCGATAATTATCAGTCCCCATCCGGAAGTACCACGGGTGGAGCTACTTCCTTGGCTGGATATGAGTGGCTAGACTTTCCCTTGGGACTGATAGTAAGCTTCGTCGAATCATTAATGGTACATTGCCTGTTAATGCACGTAGCATCTGGAAGCATAAGATGGCCGGCAGCCTGGAATGGCTTATTCGGTATGCGTCTGACTTATGAGATGAACTCTTTGTCTGGGGTATACCCTAGCTGCAAGTCCGTCGGTTCTATTTACCCTTCATTGATGTGCAAAATTGACATACTGAAGAGCTTTTGATACAATCGGATTACTTGGGCGTAGTATCGAGAGCCTACATCACATTATTGAAGTGAGCGCAAGGAAAGAGCTTCAAAACATTCAAAAGCTTCGTTGAGATCAAGAAATTACTGATTGTAGCTTACCATTCATAGTATCCAGCAAAGCTTTTCTACGTAACAGACTTCTTCCCACATAAGAATCCTGCACAGCAGGTCGTCGTCGAAGAGTTCATCCGCGTCCTAGAGCATCAACTTGGAATCGAAAGAACAAACATTGGTATAGCTGAACGATGGTCTCAATGTCCTCCAAGCGAGGCCGGCGAAAAATCCATAACCGAGTATTCAAATAAGGTACCATTTCCTTTGTACTTGGTATCTATGTGCTAATCAGAGCGCCATAGACAGGCTATTATCCATTCTACTATGACGGATATCACTGTTTCGACGATTTCAGAAAGAAATATGAGGAAATGTATGGCAAGTCGGTCTTCGTTGGACCCTACATGCGCTGGAAATGGTCTGTATGTCCCGACATCTTTTCATCCCACTCTTACAGACGTAGGGACATGGGCAAGGAAGTGACCCTCGAGCACAAAAATAAAGCTCTTGAGGAGCTTATGGTATACAAGAAGTGGTTTCATGAAAACATCTTGACCACAGACCAGTCTACTGGCTCAGACGCTGTTATGGTTTTGCCATGTGGTAGCGGGGAACCTAAGTACAGAGATCTTCCTAACGCGTACGCCACCACCAGCTTAGGCACACACCGAATCATTATACTGACTTTGCCCAGTTCTCCTGGGCCAGTACCAGCCTTCAGTCCCAATTACATAGCATCTATGATAGGACTGCCACACCTTGTAGTCCCTAGTAAGACGCTTTGTTTGCTGCATTTCAATATTACCGCTAATCAAAGACCAGTCGGACAAATTCCATTTGATTCTAGAATCAGCAAGCGTACAGAGCACCTTCCAATCGTCGGAAGCATAGTCGGGGCTCCAGGTAGGTTTACCGCTCTTCAAGACCTCTCCCCTAAATCAAGATAAGCAGTCATATTGACGTAGATTGTTAGGAAGCGATTTGATGCTACTTCATCTTGCCAAGGAAGCCTTGCAGAATGCTGGTTGGCCTACCGAAGTAAAGACTGGGCGTTTTGCGTTCGAACTAGGAGATGGACCTAGACATGTGCGTGCTACGGCAGAAGACAAGATGCCATAGCAATTTGATCGTGTGGTGAATATGGGTTAGATGTTCTTGCGATATGTCTTGATTCAACTATGCTGTCACTGTATCAGATAAAGGGGAGCGGGATCTACAATCTCTGAAGTACTCCGTGGCGACAATTGAGCATCTGAAGTACGGAAGAGTCAACTTTCACAACTAGTGCTTGTACTAATCACCATCTACCTCACTATAAACGAAGAGCTCCGCTGTTAAACACATCGATCTTCTACTCTAATCCTAAAGGGCATTCATAGATCGATACTCAAGAAAGATTCAATGGAAATTTTGAACCAACTCTTTCGTATCCAACGCCACGCTCAATAGAAGCGATGCGTCTGAATTGGCACAGCATCAACAGAACATCCCCGAATCACAAGTCAGCCTCTGCCTTCCCCACTCCATCCGTTCCCAAATGTAGAATCGCTTCATGCAAACTAAAGTTCACGCAAACAACCACTCCAAAGCAATGACTACCGCCTCAGCCACACTTACTCCACTTCCTCCTTCTCTTCTTCCTCTTCTCCGGCCACGCTCGTCCCCCACCCCTCATGACGAAAACGCCTCGCCACCACGTCCCTTTAATCTCACAGCGCCCCTGCACGATCCACGCCCCAACAAGATAAGTCCCCTTTAGTGACCCCTCACCACTCCATCGCTCACTCCCAGCATCTCGACATTCCAGAGTCCGACTCTATAGCTCTAAAGTGCCAGACACAGCGTGTCTGAGCATGATGAATACGATCTCTGACCGCGAAACGCAAGCTCGAGTGCGTCTGATTATTGGTGGAGGTGATGGAAGTGCAGGTGTCGTTTGTCTTTGCGTCTTTGCGTCTTTAGCGGATCTGATAGCTTACTTGGTGAGCTATCAGGCAGCGTGCAGAAATAGGAGAAGACTTCCTGCTTTATCATCCCTCATAAATCATTCAACTGCGAAGTCGAGGTTAGAATGATGGAGAATGACCAAGCATTGATGACTGACTGTCCTACGATTTCTTCAGCCATCTAGAATTGAACCCTCTCTTCCCTAGACCGAGAGAAGGATGCAGCAGAAGTGCAGGGAGGATCTTGTGTTGACGTATCTACCCCCTAATCCATCTCATCCGATATATTTACTTGAATATACAACTCCTCGTCATGAAACAATCCTCATCAAAGCCACAAGCGCCTAACACCATGCTGATTCGATACCAATTACCTACCTATCCAAGATCCCTGAGACGCAAAAACCGGCCTCCCACCCACATCCATCCCCTTTGCGCACCCACCTACCATTCCGCGCCCACCCACCCCTCTAAGATCTTCATCTCACATCCGCCGGCCCCAAAGCCTGCACCACACTCGTCCCCTCCTGAAACCTCGTCTTAAAAATGCGATTCGCATTCTGAAACATCCCATCCTTCAAACTAACCACAATAAACTGCGCGCCCCCAAACCTCGTCTTAATCAACCTCCCAATATTCTGCGTATGACTAAGATCCAGCGCCGCATCCACTTCATCCAAAATATACATCGGCGCCGGCTTAAATTGCAGTAGTGCTAAAATGAGGGAGAGGGCGATAAGGGAGCGCTGCCCGCCCGAAAGTTCCGTCAAGGATTGTTTCCAGACTTTGCCGAGTTGGACTTTTACTTCGAGACCCTCGTTGATGGTTTTGTTCTCGGGGGGATCGAGTTTTGCGAAGGAGGAGGGGAGGAGGGAGGCGAAGATGGCGCCGAAGTCGGCGTTTACTTTCGTCCAGGTGGTATGGAGGGCTTCTTTCTTGTAGTGGTCGAGCGAGAGGATTGTTTCTTCGATTTTCCGCTTGTCGCGGATGACGGTCTTCATCATGTTTTTGAGGGCGGATTCTTTTTTCTCGACGCTGTCGATCATGTTCATTACTTTGGGGTTGATCTTTTTCTTCATGTTTTGGAAGCGCTCGGTTAGGGATTTCATGGCAGATTTGCATTCGGGGATGTTTTTGTGCGTGAAGTCGTAGGGGGTGTTTGCTCGTCCAAAGCTGTCTTTCTCTTCTGGTATCCAGTCGTGCTGCTTCTCCATCTCACGTAAGAGCTGGGTCGCAGCTTGTTGGTCCTTCCCAAACTTTTCGATCTGATGGGAGAGCTTCTGGAGTTCCAAACCGTCTTCGGCAATCGTTTGAGATTTGGATCGGGAGGTGTTCTCCAGTGCATTGAGCTCCTCGTCGAAGCCTGTGAGTTTCGCTCGTTCGTCGTCTAGCTTGGCTTGCGCCAGGTCTTGAGCATCCTAGTATTGTAAGTAGGTTTCTGACGAACCACGCTGCCTCTGCCTACCTTGACCCGTGTCTGTTCTTCCTGCAGCGCTTTGATCTCGGCATCCTGTGCTTTGACAGTCGAGTCGACCTCTGCGAGTTGTTCTTGAGCAGCGCCAAGATCTGCACCTGCCTGTTCAGCCTCCAACCTGCCCGATTGGAGCTCTTTCTGGAGAGTCTTGACTGAAACGGAATTCTTGGTCTGACTTTTACGCAAACCATTGACGCTCTTTTGCAGCTCACCTAATTTGCTGTCTTTGTTCTTATCAAAATCTTGCATGTCCTTTTCTATGCGTTTGATCTCCTTCGTGGCCTCCGTTTGCCTGGCGTTGGCTTCCGAGATGTCCTGCTTCAGCTGCTCGATGTTGGCTTTCATCTCCTCAACAGCTTGTATAATCTAGCAAGAGTCAGTTGAGGCAGGCACAAGAATTCAGACTGCAACTTACTGAGGAAGAGGAGTTGCCGCTGATTTGCTCCTCGGTCAATTTGATCTCGTGAGCCTTCAGGTCATGTTCTTGCTTGACCTTTCTGGCAGATTCAAGCTTTTTCTTTTCTCCAGCCATAACGCCTTGCAGATCTGCCAACTCAGCTTCCAGCACTTGCATCTCCTTAGTAATAAGGTTCAGCTTCTGCATGATGACTAGCACTCCGCTCGAGCTAGGTGAGCTGCCCCCAGACAAAGTACCTGATGGATCATATACATCACCTTCCAAAGTTACACTCTTCATCCGTACGCTGGGATCGAAAGTGACCTTCTTGGCAGTCTCTGCGTTTTCGCATACTAGCGTCGAGCCAAAGACGTATTCCATAGCCGCCGTCACCTCGTTGTCGTAACCAATCAATGACAGAGCTAGGTCGACTTTACCAGGAGCAAGTTTCTGTGCTGCGCCTATCTTGTCTGCCGAGGCTTTAAACGCCGAAATCTTGTTAAGCGGTATGATGGTCACACGCTTTTTGAGCTTGCCGTTTTGGAGCAGTTGCGTACCAGTCTCAGCAGAGTCCACTACAACATTGTACAGTCGACCACCAGCACAGATCTCGAGTGCTGTCCCTGCTTGCGTCTTGTCCTTGTCAAGGGTGAAAAGCTGCGCGACCAGGCCCCTGACCTTCGACCTGTCAAACGATGGTGACGGGTCACTGTAAGTGAAGTCTAGGCTCGAGACTTTCCTCCTCAGACAATCGGCCTGTTCCCGTAAGGATCTAATTTGCTTCTGCAGTGAAGTCTCACGTTGCTGCATCTCCTCCTCTTTTCCAGGCTCAAAACCAGTCTTCTTGAGTTCGGTCTCGAGGTTCTTGGCTTGGGCTTTCAGCGTCTCGAGGTTCTTAAGTAAGCCCGAATTCTGCTCCTTGGCTTTCTTCGCACGTGGCTCGGCCTCTTTGATTCGCTTCTCCAGGTGTTGGATCTTCATCTTCGCTTGCTCCTGTACGGTAGTTGCAGCGTTGACTTGATCCCTTGCTTCATGAAGCTGGCCTTGATACCCACTTTCTTGGCCGTCTCTTGCAGCAATACCAGTCTGCAACGATTGTAGCAAGTCTTCCTGTTTCTCGACCTCCTCGTTTTGACTGTCAAGATCTGCCTTTGCTTTGTCATACTGTGTCTGCAATTTTTCATATAGCTTGGTCTTTTCTTTGACTTGCGCCTCCAGATGCTTGACAGATTTCTCGAACCCCTGTCTGTGACTCTGCTCATCCTTAATGCTCGCTTGCTTCAAGTCGAATTGTGTCTGGAGCCTGACGACTTCGTGCGAATGCGTCTTAACCTTCTCTTCTAAAGCCTGGAACTTGCCGCCTTTCTTCAATTCTTTCTCTCTGGCCGCCTTTACTTTCTTGATATCTTCGTCAAGATGTGCAATCTCACTCTTCATCCTTTTCGCTGCATCTTCTAGATCGGACGTCCGCTGCTTCTTCGCTTCCAAGTCACTCGCTGACTGCTGAACTTTTTCCTTGTTCTTGACGTAGTCATGTGCTACGACCAACTTCGTCAACCTTTCCAAATCACTCTGTGTGGTCTGAAATTCCAGGAATGCTCTCTTTTCGGATCTCAACTTCTCCAATTTGGGTTCAATCTCCTCTCTCAGCAACTCTGTAATCTCTTGTACCTTCATCTCTTTCTTGTTCATTGTCTTGAACGCCTTGTCTCTCCGATCCTCGAACATTCGCGTGCCTGCAGCCTCTTCAATCATAGACAGGATCTCTACAGGCTTCATGTTGAGGACTTTGGTGATACGACCCTGCATGATGAGGAAATTGGGGTTGTTGATGTTCAGCTGGACGGACTGGAAGAGGTTCTGGACGGTCTGTTGCTGTGCTCGATGGCCATTGATCAGATACTTGGATGTGCCACCAAGCACGATTTGCCTTGTCACACTGATCTGTGCGTACTCTTCAAACCCTATTGGGGATTTTTTCTTATCTCGATTATCGAAGACGATCGTGACGGAGGCTTTGGTCACCCCCGCTTGGCCCCGTTTGTAGATGAGATCCTACATCTGATAAATATCCCGTGGGCAAAGCTGTCTATTTCTGCTCACCTGTATGTTTTGTGCGCGAACAGTGCTCATGCTCGTTATACCAAGAACGAAGCATATCGCATCCAGGATGTTCGATTTCCCAGACCCATTGAGACCGGTGATCGAGTTGAAGCTTTCATCCCAGCCACTGATAACAGTGCGTACGGCATATGACTTGAAGCCGTCGATAACAAGCTCTATGACCCTCATCTTGGCGGTAATGCGCACTTGCGCTGCTGAATATTGTCGATATTGTTGAAATATGAAAGTCGCAAGAAGTAAACAACGCGGATGCGGGATGAAGCGCGCTAGTGACTCAGCAATCTTTCGCAGAGGACAAGCTACAAGTTAAGGTACAAACGGCAGTGCCGACCCTTAAATGAACTTCACATGTTCTCCTCGTAGGTTGGAAGCATCTCTCAAATTCGACTCAACTGGAAAGAGTAGTGCCGATGGCGACGACAACACTTCAATCACCTCAGCTTGAACCCGGAACTGTCCCTAGCCAATTCGTGCATTGGTAGACGGATGGTACATTTCTCAAGTTTCCATGCGATGATCGCTTTCCCCACCCTCGTTGAACTCGCGCACAACTCCCACAAGTGGGCAATGATCTGCGTCGTTTATTGCTGCATGCTTTAGCGAGTACCCAAGTAACGAGCACCCCGCGTCTTAACACCCGCAGCTTGCATGCATGCTGCGGTCCACGTCACAAGTAAAGACTCTGAAGCCCCTCAGTTGGTGCGCCTCATACAGACTCGACTTTATACAGTGAATCAACGTAATGCTTTGCCCTCTCGAACTCCTCTTTCCGTCTCATAACTCTTTACTTCTCATCTTTCTCACTTATGTCGTTTCTCGACGGTACCTGCTACTCTACTAGATGAGATGGACAACCTCAATCAATTCTTACCACAAGATGCCAAAACAAGCCTTGGTCTCGTTATCACTATGTCGCTTCTGATGTACATTGTTGGCTTGGGCGTCTACAGACTTTTCCTCTCACCACTCGCTGGCTTTCCTGGGCCTAAGATAGCTGCCATCACGGGCTGGTATGAATTCTATCATGATATCCTCAAGCAGGGAACCTATCTCTTTCGCATAGAAGACATGCATCGCAAATACGGTAGGTCAATTAATGAAAGTATAGAAAGATACTCATTCTCAGCAAAGGCCCGATTGTCAGGATCTCCCCAGAAGAACTGTCAATTCATGATGCCGCCTTCTACAGTGAAGTGTACGTGGTAGGCAGTCGACGGCGAACTGAAAACTTTCACGGTTTTGCCCAGGGTCTTGCCTTTGAAGGTCAGCTTGCCCTGCAATCCATATGAATTAGGTATACTGATCTACCGAGACTCCCACATGATAACCATAGATCACGATCTGCACCACAAACGGCGGAAACCTATGGAACCCTTCTTCTCTCGGACTGGTGTCCGACAACTCAGCACCACTCTGAACGGCTGTGTCCGCCGTTTGCTGGATCGATTTGATCAAATGAAGGGGACAGGCGCCATAATTCGTCTAGACCATGTACATGCAGCCTTCACGGGAGATATCATGCGCAAGGTCTGCTGCGAGTCCAAAGACAGTTTCTTGGATGAGCCGGATTTTGCCGCCCAATGGTAGGGAAGTTCAATCTCCATATTGGCTGCCTCTTAACAAGAAACAGGTACAACACCCTCCGTCTCGTAGCGTTGACCTTCCCATTGTTGTCAAGTTTGACTTTCTTGGTTCGGTATGTTTGCAGCAACGTTCCAATCCGCAGGGAGAAATAACGACGAGTCAAGCATTGTCGTATTCGTCCCTCAGTGGATACTTCTATGGGCTTTTCCTGGAGGTAACGATCTCAAGGCTTTTAGAAATGTGCGTACGATAGTTCCCCTCTATCGACACATCAAAACATCTAATTTCTATACCCAGCTTGCAATGGACCACATCCTAGATGCGAAGCAAGAGAAGGAGCGAGCAGATGCTAGCGACAAGTCCGTCGATACACGAACATCTGTCTTCCGCCACATCATGAGCAGCGACATGCCAGAATCGGAAAGATCTACAGAGCGGCTCTGCAGAGAAGCTCAGATCTTACTTGGAGGCGGCTCGTTCACGACCGCTCGCATGCTTGACTTCATTTCCTTCTACATCCTTGACAGACCGGGCCTCCGCGCACGCCTGCGTGAAGAGCTCGAGGTGCCGATGGCAGACTTTCCGGCGCGGATTCCACCCTTTGAAGAGCTGGAGAAATTACCGTGGCTGCATGCGGTCATTAAAGAAGGCCCTCGGTAGCGCTGCCCTTCAATGTCACGACTGAGCAAAGCTGACCGACCCCATGCAGTCTCGGCTATGGGGTGATGCACCGACTCCCAAGAGTCTGCCCAGACCAAGCTATTCAGTACAAGCAATGGACCATCCCACCTGGCGTACGCAATATCAACTACACTATCCGATCCCATCATGCTGATAGGAAACACAGGCCGCAGTCGGAATGTCAGCATACTTCATGCACACCGACCCCGGAGTATACCCCAACCCCTTCGAATTCAAACCAGAGCGATGGCTTGGCAAACATGATCTTCTCATGGACAGGAACCTCGTCACGTTTACAAGAGGATCCCGTCAGTGTTTGGGCATGCAGTGAGTCTCCCTCATTCTACCACCGCCCTCTACCATCATTCTCTACTCCATTCCTCCACTACCGCTCCAATCAAGCCCTTATCAACCCATCCCCCGCACCTTTTCTCTCAAAGTGCAGCTTCCCTGTCCTTCCCATCCCCACAATTTGAAAAGCTCCAGCTAACGCCCAACCTTCTCTCCAACAACAGCCTCGCGACTGCCGAGCTGCACACAGTGATAGCGGCGATATTCCGGCCCAATGGTCCGGAGCTTGAGCTTTTCGAGACGGACGAGAGCGATGTTCGGCTGGTTCATGATTTCTTGCTACCATTGCCGAAGCTTGATAGTAAGGGGATTAGAGTTAGGGTTAAGTAAGAGATGGTGATGGGATGTGGCTGTTGCATTAGATGGTAGCGGTGATAGCGAGGACTGTCAGAAAAGTAGATTAGATAGCCAAGCATGTTATGCTGACGCTTGAGAGCTCTGTCCGAAGCATAGCGAAGACTTGCATAGCTTTAGATGCTAAGAATGAGATCAAGCTATAAGCCCCACCACACAACCAACCCCATCACCGCTCAACAGGTCCACTATCCTTACTCCACCCCTTACTCCGCATACTCTCCTCCACCCGATCCCAAATCCCCTCCACAACCTCCCGATCCCTCCACCTCCCACTAACACCCTGCTGCGGATTCCACTTATCAACCGCCGCACTAGTAACGCCTCTCCCCCACCCCTTCACCGTCGCCGGCACATCCTCGCCTCTCCACCCAAGATAGATCCCCAACGCATGCTTAAACAGATCCGGCGCATTCTGCCACTTGTAGCTCTTGAACTGCCATGTCTGCCCCGTCGTAAATACCGCTACGACTCTGTTCCAGTAGTCCGGCTTGAATTGGTCGGGCGTGTCGACTAGGATGAAGCGGAAGGGCCGTTGGGGGTCGATGGATGGGAGGAGTCGTGATACGTGCAGGATTGTGGCGCCGGTGGAGGAGCCGGAGAGGGCGGAGTCGGCCGGGACGTAGGTTCCGCTGTCAAGGAAGGATTTTATGTTTGACATGCGCAGGAGGGAGGAGGCGGAGGGGGAGAGCAGGATTATTGGGTCGGGCCGTCGGCCGGGCTTCTTGTCGCGCGATGCGAGGGTCGTGGTGGGGTTTTGGGGGATTGTGGGCGCGTTGGTGCTGTGCGGTGTCTTTTTGGATCTCATGAAGGTCTCGGAGTGTTTGCGGACGTAGGAGAAATCCTGTTATCGTTAGTGGGAGTGAAGCGTGGGTAAGAGGGGACAGGGAGCTTACAGTTGGCTTGTGCCCCCGCAGTACGCTATTTCTATCGCCCATGCGGCGTTCGAGGTTGTAGATCTCTTGTAAGCGTGGATCGACTTGTTTTCCTATCCGCGCTGCCGCTGCGCTGCTGGGTATCGTGGGCACGCCTGAAGCGCCAGATGCGAGCTGCGCTGCTGATTTTGCGGCCGCGCTGTCACCCTCCAGAGGCTTGATGTACTCGCTTTCATCTGAGGCGCCTTCGAGCCAGGTGATCAAGTCTAGTCGCTCGACGAAGACGAGATTCTGCACTTGTCCTGGCTTGCTGGAGCGGGAGAGCTCGTCGTTGAGCGATTGGGCAGAGGAGATGTAGTCTGGGATGCCGACATCGCGTTTTTGCCATGCGAAGAATATGCTTCGGAGGTCGACTGGTTTTTCTGAGGAGATGAAACGCGTGGGCATGTCGAGAGGTATGGCATGTGGACTGGGCGAGGAGAAGTGGAGGTGTGTTGCTTGGGCGAGGTCTTCGGTTGGAGCATTTTCTGCTGTGATAGAGAGGTTGATCGGGCTACTGGAGGCGATGGACTGCCGGAGACTGATGAGAGGATCGTGGCTCGCCATAATTACCAGGACGTTGGGAGTTTGGAAGATGAGAGACGGAGGACGAATTGATCGTCGCGTCAGCAAGAATTTGTCGCGCAGTCAAGAAAGTTGTTTCATGCCTCTCTTACGCTCAGAAGGCTCCGAAGGAAATTTCATAACGACTTTTTTGTTTGTATCCTCAAGACATGATCCCTTATTTTTTCTGGCCTCACGGACTTTGTTTGTGAGTTGCGACATGCATTAGCGGCCCAGGCCAAAGACTTACACCGAAACCGAAATTGCTGCTGTGAGGCGTGTCGAAGCCAAATTTCCTGACATCCCTTTCAGGCGATGTTAAGTTAGTATCGTCTAAATTACACATTTGAATGGCAGTGGCCCCTGTCGCGGATATATCATGACATACACGTGAAATCAAGTGCATCAGATCCTGCCTAAACTCAGAAGCACAGGATGCGTTTGCTTCATACCTCAGACGTAAAATTGCACACTTACTATGATGATGATATTCCACCTTATGCAATTCTGTCGCATACATGGGGTAAGGTAGATGAAGAGGTGTCTTTACAAGAGCTCTACGATCCTAGTGTCCGGACTCGCCCGGGTTACCACAAGATCAAGCAATGTTGCGCTTTAGCAGCGAGTCAGGGGTTGGATTACGTCTGGATTGACACTTGCTGCATCGATAAAACTAGCAGTGCAGAACTCTCTGAAGCTATCAATTCTATGTATGCATGGTATCTCAACTCAAAAATCTGTTATGCCTACTTAGTTGACGTCCGTATGCCAGAAGGGACAAATATAGCTGATGATCCGCAGACCTTGAAAGGTAGGTGGTTCTCTAGGTGAGCTGACGAACCATGTCAAGCTTCATGAATGATGCTAATCTGAGATTCCATGGAAAAGAGGTTGGACGCTTCAAGAGCTTCTTGCGCCCACCAACCTCGTGTTTTACGACTGCAAATGGACCCTCATAGGTAGCAAGGACCTACTTTTTACTGAACTATCGGATCTCACAGGCATTAGCATCAAGCATCTGCATGCCCCTGAGGAAGCGTGCATTGCTGTGAAACTCTCTTGGGCTTCTCGGCGGAAAACTACCCGAATTGAGGATATGGCGTACTGTCTTTTAGGACTATTGGATGTGAACATACCACTGATTTATGGTGAGGGGCCAAGAGCTTTCACTAGACTTCAGCAGGAGATTGTCAGGAATACTAGTGATGAGTCAATTTTCGCATGGACAGACCCAGAGATCAAGGTCGGTGGAATGTTTGCCCGTTCTCCTACGGCATTTGCAGAATCTGGCAATATCATTCAAGTCAGATTTGAGAATTTAGACAGACCGCCCTACACAATGACAAATAGAGGCCTTGCCATCCAAATACCCTGGTCCGGACACAATTCGGAACATCACTCTAATTGGGTACATTGTCGACAGCGCGCTGACCTTCAATGTGCTCATTCAGAGAACAATAGTGGTCTCATCCAGCTGGAGCTGTTAAGAACAGCGAAGAACAACTGGGCTCGGACAGGGGAGTGGATATCTCCGTCCGAATGGAAAGTCGTCCCCCACACATTGCCTCAGAAGGTTATCTACGTCGAATCAATTCCCAAGAGTCCAACTTTTCCTCCAAAGCCAGAGATAGTTGTCAGCATAAGAAGGGCATACCAATGGGAGAGGTATTTCACATCTATTATCACGGACCACCTAATTGTTCGCAACAGTATAGTCCCAAATGGCAGGCTCACGGTAGAGAAGGATAATATATGCATTTTCTGCCACGAGCCATGGCTCACTTGTGCTCTGGAGATCCAATGGCGAAACAAGAAGGTCTTCGTGCTCTTGATACGCGCACACGATTCCGATGCGGAAATTTACATCCCGTTAGAGGAACCCAGCAGAGAGGGAGAATTGGAGCAACTCGTCGCGAGAGGCCTCCAAAGCCCACCATGTTGCTTCACTGGCAAGTTTCAGAATCTTCCAGGCATTGGTAGGATCAGACCAGGACCCACACACTTCTTCCATTTGGCCCAGCGCCGAGTTCGCTCAACCAAAGACGACGGATATATGCTCTTCGAACTTTGGCCGACTAACTTTAATGCGGGCAAGCTCCCCCCTATCAAGCACACAGATTAACCAATATGCGTGGCTCCCGGGGCTCCAGGCACATAAAGAACGCATTACCAGACTTCTAGGCGCCTTAAGGAGGTATTTCTAGACCCGATCCTTGGGACTTGAGGTTGTCCTCCAAAGAAGAGAATTGTAACGTTTCAGGGCATAAAAGCTAGTCTGCTAGCAAAGTTTGGGTTGAGAAACACTGAGAGCTGATTATGAATGTCAATCAGCAATACCTGCCTCTTGAAGCTTCCTTTCACTGTCCGCTAGTGCCTCTACGACGTCACGATGGATTGCGAGCTGAAGCTCCTCTTCGCCCAAGTCATCGCTGTGGGTGAAATTGCAACCGATCAGTTGCTCAGTAATTTTGTGGAAGCGGGGACCCATATCCGAGGATCGCAACTTCGCTATTGCTTTAATTCGCTCTACGTCTAAAGTCCGCTCGTCATTAAGTAGAGCGGTCATCTTCAGGTATTTCTGCGCCAGGATTTGCCAATCAGCGCAATGTGCTATCTCTAGGAACAAGACTCCCAATTGGAATGTGAGCGCATTTGGGGCTCCACGCGTGGATGGTCTGAAGGGTCGACCAAGAGTATTCATTTTCTGTTCGTGATGTAATCGCGTAGTGAGGTGAGGCAAAGTTAGTCGGACCGGGCCCCCACTTGCTCGTTGGAGATCAAGGAAGAAGATATGGTTGCTCTCCCAGCAAGCGCCAACCAAATCGACCCTGTGATAACGAAGAAATGCCGAAGCGAGAATCCTGGCAAGCCTGAGCCGTTGGTATGTCGAGACAAATCTACTCCTATCCCTTTGGCTCCTGAGAACTTCGCTTAAAGAAGTAGCAGCTTGTAAAGGCGAGCTTCGTGGGTAGATGCTATTCCTCCATTTCGCCCTACATGGAAGTATCCCCACGTGGACTACTGACATATCTGAGCGATCGTGATATCGGCGAAGAAATTCGCATAGGTCTCCATCAATCGAATGTTCCTGCTGAGAAGTCGCGGTGTCTCCGATGTTGTCAACATATTTGATAGAAACAGAAGCCACCCATCTCACACGCTTCTTCTGTCGGCTAGCAAGACCACGTTGCTGCCATGTGCCTACGTCTTCCTGTGACGAAGTGACTGCTGGAGTTCGGTCCTGGTCGAGGATACAATCATTCAAAGCCGCTTTTACCTCAAATCGGAGTGCTTCTGTGAAACCCTGTCCCTGTAGAATTGCTAGTTGGAAATTTACTACTGAATCTGCGTCTTCTTCGCCGGAACATTGTCTCTCTTCAACACACACATGTACAGAATGCTCAACATGCTCTTTGCAGGCTTGACATAAAGCCTCAAAAACATGGAAAGAGGCTTCACCGATTGTGTGATAGACGGAGAGCGCATTACGATCAGTCTTCGGTCATGCAACAGTTTCGGTCTTACGCGGCGGCTCATATAGCTCTCGCTGTGAGTCGACAAGCCGTACGAAGTCCATTGTCAGGGCCGTAAGTAGATCTAGACTTTGCTCAAGGCGACTTTCGGAGAAAGAAAAGTCTAACTTGGTGCCCACATGTTGCTTTACGCGGACTGCTTGAAGCTTGTTCTTCTTTCGTCGCTATTGTACATCAATATGGCATCCTTGAGGTACCATGGTCTCATACCTCTCTCCCGTTCTCAATGGCGGTTACGAGCATTTCATGCTCCTTGTCCATCCCTTTCAAAAGCTCTTCTATGCTGTGGATTGTATCCTTGCATTGTCCCAATGAATTATGCAGCAGATTTTCCAACGCTGTATTGGTCTCGGCATTTATTTCTGACAAGCTGGTCTCTTGGGCCAGCAAAGATTGAGCATCGTGGACTGCGACCACGTTCCGAAGTAAGCTTTCGCATTTACTACGAAAGATAGCCTCCTGGTTCCTCAAGCGGGTCAGATACATCGAGACTTCCTTGGGAAAGTTCTTGTATCGTTGATAAGGTCTCAGGCACGCGAATCTGTAATGCCCTGCCAGTGACGTCAACAATGGGAGTACGCCCACAGCGAAGCCCACTACCTCCAAACCAGACATCTCGAGGATACGAAAGCAGGTGTCTGGAGAGAAGTCAGAACACTTAGCCTGTATGAGGTGCACAGGAGGGCACTAGAGTAGCTGTGATTTATTAGCTCAGCTGGGTTATCGCCCTGCTTCCGGCATTTTGTGGCTACTTATCGTGGCTTGCAGGACGGCAGATGAAGCTCTACTCGGCTCCGATGCACATCTCGAAAATGAATACCCGTGCTTGTTACGGCAGGATTAGAACCTGCGGACATACTTTTCCGATCGATGAGTATGCGGCACTCAATAAAAGATATTGCAGTAAGTGATAATTAGCTACTGTAAAGCATGGCAGGACTGCCTGAGCGGTCTACGGATCTGGCATACATGAACGCTTGGGTCCCACCATCAACGCTTATGCCTCATGACGAAAGCGTTAAAGTTGAGCATATCTATCTTCTCTGTCTTGATGTTCTGAGACAGACGTGCACAGAGACCGAATCTTCCCCCACGTCACAGATCTCGACAGCCATGCTACGCAATGAAGTCGCCAAATTGTCGCTATGGGGAGAGGATCTGGATCTGGGTACGATAGATGCGTCAATTCGGCAGTCTCAAGCCCTTCTACACCAGCTTTTGGAGACACTTGTGGAGATCGGATACCTCGCGATCAAAGGTAGGTAAAATTTCCGCCACATTGAGATGAGGTAGCTAAAGCTATAACAGCCTTCCACATCTCTCACTCGGATACACTGGAAAAGTCTCCTATTGTTGATGACTTGACTCAAGCGGTTTTACATGGACGCCAGCTCACTGTGTCGACGCAAGAAAATGGCGAAGTCTTGCAAGATGGTATTGAAGATTCGGACTCAGACGAATCTTCTGTGGATATTGAACTGGATACTCTATCAGAGCTTCTCGGTGTTCAAATAACGTGCTTGCTTGAGATGTCACCAATCATAGAGCAGCACGTGGCAGAATTTGACACAATTACCCTATTGAAGCCTCAGATGGAGCCTGCAGCAGTCTCTGGACCTGCTCATTTCTATTCACAGCTGCTGCTTGAAAGTGAAACGTACAACAAAGCCGACAGAGAGCTATTGCAGCGCCTTGGCAACGCCAATGGAAATAGACACCAAGATTTACGAGAAACAAGCAGATATCAAGAGCGTAGAGCAGGCCGTTCCACAGACAATTTGCAAGAGTCGGAGGCTGCAATGGAAAACGTAACACAGACCTTTAAAGAAAAGAAACTTTTCCATGACTCTGGTCTTGGGCTTACAGAGTCTGGCGAGAATCGGCATTTTTCCGTTGCTAAGAGTTATGCCTCCGGTATCTCCAGTGGTGTTGAAGATCATGATCGACTTAGGATGCCACCCCCACCTCCCG
This sequence comes from Bacidia rubella, assembly GCA_032158265.1. Taxonomy (NCBI): domain Eukaryota; kingdom Fungi; phylum Ascomycota; class Lecanoromycetes; order Lecanorales; family Ramalinaceae; genus Bacidia; species Bacidia rubella. The sequence goes on along the minus strand of JAVTIF010000005.1, from coordinate 262,961 downwards.
AAGTAGCAGAGGGCAAACCGTTCCGATGCCCTTATTGCCTGAATATGCAATTTGACATATCTAATAGGACTCTATGGAAGTAAGTCTTCCATATCTCGACAAGTAGCAAGCTAATGTATCAAGAAAGCACGTCTTCTACGATCTTCGCCCTTACATCTGTACCCTTGGAGGCTGTTCTGATCAGAATACGCAATTCTCAACCCGTGAAGCTTGGGTCAATCACGAATTCACTCAACACCGCCATGATGAACACTTTCTGTGCTCAAATTGCACACGGGTCTGTGACCGTTTTGAGGATTGGAGAAACCATGTGCTGATCGATCACAACACTGACCCCGTTCTTCTGGGAAAGCTTCAAGAAAACGCCTGCCAATTAGTAGAGCGGCCCATGGCTATACAGGAGTGTTTCCTTTGCAGGGAATTTCCCGCAAATTCCAAGCGAGACTTCGCTCGACACTGTGCGCGCCACATGGAATCAATTTCGCTTATGGCGTTGCCCCCTTCCGACTATTTTCGGTCCGACGAAGCTTTGTTCGACTCAGACGATAGCGAAATACTAGGGCCTTTGCCGGATTTCCATATTGTGAACAAAGAGGGAGGTATCGTGGACAGAGCCCCAGAACAGGAAGAGCCAATCAAATCCAGAGACGCTGTAGGTCGTAAATTCTTTTTCCCTTTTCAGTTGTGCAATACTTGGAGTGTAAGTCCTTCTCTAACACCCTATGTATGAACAAATTAAATTCTAATTGTGGTTGAAGGGAATGGAATTCCTCATAAACGAAGCCTTTGAGAACATTGATGGGCTTCGAAAACATGTAACAGAACGTCATTATGATCTTTTGGGACCACACGGCGAAATTATACTTCCGCACTTTTGGGACAGCGTGGTCGAGCCAGACATGACAGTAACTATGCTTATGTGGCCAATGGCCGAAGGGAAAGAAGAGAAAGATGCTCGGGACACCGTAATACCTCCACATCTAGAAGATGAAGGTTCGAGAGCACACCTCTGATCCACATGTGCTTAAAATTGCTAATATCTACTAGCAGAGACAAATTCGAAGAAGAAGCAAAAGAAGAAGAAAAAGCCTCTCCCAAGGGGCTTTATGCTATGGGGTCCAGGAAAGCCGACGCAAAAAAGTAAGAAGGCAGAGCTCAAGGCGCCCTCTCCCCCTTCTTCAGATCGCGACGACGACGCAACCTCCTGATACTCAGGTTCTCAGAACTCCGAACATCGAACAAGACGTAGAAGGCGTAGGAGAAACAACAGGTAGACTGATGCAAGTCCTGGCAAGGTTCAATTATACGTAATCCCCAATGAACAGAATAAACAGCCTCAACGTCCGGTATCTCTATTAGGGGAGGCAAAATGGCTGCTAAATGCGTTCAAGCTATTCTAGTGCAGTGACTGTAAAGTTTCTCGACCTTTAAGTTGTCGCATGCGTCTGCGTTGGGGAGGCAGCACTAGCTGAACTTCCAGTATTCATACTTTAAACTTGATATTCTTTGTTCCATCTCCTGGAAAAAGTGGCTTAGGTTGATGTCGCGAATCCAATAACACCACCCAAATTCATTATCACCATCTGTGCAACTGAAGACTGAAGACAGACAATATTCGAGCAAAGCAATATCCATCATGGGAGGAAATGATATCAATGAAGCGATACACACTAGGATTATGAGCATAACACCAAGGACACAAGCACCACCACCCCTTTTGCCGCCAGCAGCACAGCTCCCCATCAACAGTCAATACTCCAAGCGATGCGTCTGCCCATAATTCTGCTCTGAATCCGTCCTCGTCAGCCAGGGCTTACCACGTCTGCCACCCCTACCTCTGCCTCTCCCCCGAACCTCACCCCCAAGCAACCAGCTCTCACCATCACTCTTCCCACCCTCACTCCTCTCCCCACTGCCTCTCCTCCAACCCTCACCACTACCTCTCCTCCCACCATCCCCTCTCCTTCTCCCCGCCCCATCCTCCCCAAGCACAGAAGCAAAAACCTCCTCATTCCTCCCATGCATAGGGCAAACCCCGAACCCCTTCTGCTTCCCACCCACATTCCTGGGACACGACGGACTCGTATCCAAATGATCCGGTATCTCCTTGAGAAACATATCTCTCGTGGCAGCTTCCGCCTCGATCGCTTCAAGCTGGACATTGTACCATTCCGTCGCGCTGACTCGTCTCGTCTTACTACCACCTCCTTTCCCACCCCCATCACCCCCCTTCACAACTCCTCTCAACCCATCGCTCCCACTACCACTCCCCCCACTCCCCCCACTCCCATCCGGCGACATAGCAGCCGCCTCTTCCGACACAGTATACGTGCGCTTCCTCTCGCGGAACGGCTTAGGGCCAGAGTCCTCCGGATTCGGGGGCTTATAATCAAAGAAGAAACCTCTCGCTCTATTCTTATTAATAGGCGGAGTATTCACTCTCCGCGCCTCCGATGGCAAGAACGTAGGCGCGCCGGGATCGGTCAGTTCGACGCGGAAGTATTGGGTTTGGTCTGCGGCTGTGTACATTTCCCTTTCGTCTGGGGTGGATAAGGGTGGTTTGCCTTGGATTTGGGAGCGGAGGGAGCTGCTGGAGGATGTGTCGTCGTGGGTGCGGGTTGGTGTGATGAAAGAGGTGTATGTGTGTGTGAGTTTGTGAGTGGGACGTTTACGCAGTTGGCGCGGATCGGCTATTGAGAGTGTGCTGGAGCTTGTGGATGCGCTGGTGGGGCGGTGCTTGAGGGCGACGAGACGGAGGACGCTGGAGGTTTGGTCGAGGACTTCGCCTGTGCGGGTTCGGGGGAGGATTGCTCTTGGTGATGGGATGGCGGGGGTGTCGGGCTTGGGTTGTTGTTTCATGCCGAGGCGGCGTTTGTTCTTCTCTAGGAAGCCTTCTTTGGAGCTTGGGCTTGATGTTTCGTCGATGGTGCTGTAGGCGGTGACATGAGACGCTGGTGGGTTGTTGATGGCTGCGTCTGAGGTTGATGAGATACCTGAAATGGCTCTGGCTTTCTCTGACAGGGTAGGGGGCTCTTGGGTCATTATGGTGGATGTTCTTCGCGAGCTGTTCTTGCTTCGTCTGTTCCTGCCCACTTTCATCTCAAGCCAGTGTCCAGAAACATCATGCTGCCATCGGAATCCTCTTCGGGCTTCGCGAGGTGGGCCGCCATCCTTGGTCGCGCTACCGGAAATCCGCAGCTGCGGAATGTTCAAGAGCTTTCGAGCGGCGGTACTGATTGAGGAGCGTTTGGAAGATGGTTCAGGCTCAGATTTGATTGACTCTGATAACGAGGGTTTCTTGGACGAAGACTCCGGGTCGAATATGTAGGGAGCGGGCAAGCCAAGGGCAAACGCTGCCTTGAATCCTTCTGAGGCAGGACTGGACCTGACACTGTCTGCAGATTGGAATCTGTTCCTTGGGGGTCGTAATGGTTTAGGTGAGGGGATGGTAGTCGGAGAGCAAGGAATAGAGGACGGCAAAGGCGAGATCGGGAGAGGCGTGCTCGAAGCATCTGCCTCCCTAGAGCTTCGATCCTTTTTGTGCCGAAAGACTGAGCGTTCGATAGCACCGCTAGGAAGGCGCTGAGGTGCGTTTGGCCGATGTATAGAGGGCATAGTGCAGTGGAATGTTTGTGGAGAAGCATGCGGCCGAACATAATCATAGGAGAGGAATAAGACTGTGTCGAGACTTGTTGAGTCGCAGACATTGAGCATATCGACATAGGAAATGTCAAGGGTGCAACAGCTGATAATTGGTAGGCGCGATCAGCCCGGTGACATCCCCTCGACAACAGCATAGTGATAAATAGCTTAGGACGTCTCATAAAATTTAGAGCGACCGAGTGCTTGCTTTCGTCAGGTCGCCGTCGATGATCATATCGTTAGCTCCCAAATGGGAGGGTGTGGACAATGCTCAGACTTGATTAAATGCGCCTTGACCTCATCTTGATGCTAATGATTCGAAACTGTCGTTACTGCCGATTAGTCCTCTCCCCTGTTACAGGCAGGCTCGAAATAACTGTGGTCAACGGTCGCTCATTACTTGCAAACACATCTAGGCGTTCAGGTGTGTAGATGCCTTCAAGAAGGTGAAGGCCCGTACTAGGGGAGAAAAGCCCAATGTGAGGCTCAGAAATAGAGTAAGCTCTGCTTCTTGACAGGACTCAATCTACAGCTACTCCTTGGAGATGAGTGTTTTTGTCGCGAAAAAATTGCTGGGCATTAGCAGCGACACTATTCTCGGTTGAAGTCGTATTTGCGTTTCAACTAATGCTTTCATCAACTGAAAGCTTCTGCCCAAAGATATGCATAGTGACCTTTGGGTCTGCAAACTCGGATCCAGGCCCTGGGGTTCCCCTAGATGGATCCAAACAAAACATAATAATCCGTCGAGCCATGGCCCCCAACAATTCCAATGGAAGGATGTCATACTCGACGGACGGTTTGAGGTCGATCCATATGATGCATTGGTCGGGATCCCCACCCGATCCGTAGAACTTCGGGACAATGTAGTCTCCTTTGATCCCTTGTCTCGTCTGGTGAGCCATGCGCCTTATGTCGGGATAATTGGTTTCAATATCAGCTACCATTTCGTCGAAGGCTCGCTCGCAGCTTTGCGCGTTGGGTGCAGGCCACCTGTGGTCATCTCTTATGCATTCTGGTTCGCATTGAACTAGCGTTGCGAGCATGACGGATAGAACAATGAGTTGGAGGAGTTGCGAAGCGGTCGCCATTGTGAGAAGGTCTGCAGTGGGGTGCGAAGTACAGGAGATTTCCACCGCCCGTAACGCGTCGCTTCACGCTTTGTTGTGACAAAGACGTTTACTATTCGTCCTGGATGGGAATCATGTTTTATACCCATGTCAGGGCTGGCACCATAGTGTATAGCACCGTAATACTTAGCGGAGACATGGTGCCTGGCATCGGTACAAAGTTTGGATGAGTCACGTCGGCAAAAGGTGTGTCTTGTCTTGTGCTTGTTGCGCCACAACATTTGCCGCATGTTTTGCTCAGGATGAAACTGTGTTTCTGTAGCCAGAATCATCATAAACTTAGGACATTCGGTCACCAAACCATCCAGGTTCAACATTTTGAGTACGCCGCTAACAGCAATTTCGCTGTTGCGGCTTCGGTGGCTGTACTTTGTTGATGATTGCATCGTCTTCAACAAAGCCGTGGATAGAGCATTTGAATGGTGGATTGGTTGTAGAAGACCACAGCGCTTTGATAGAAAACGAGCATTATAAAGGGATGTCTCAGCATTAGAGCAATGGAAATGTGTTTGAGTATTGTTCATAGTTTAGCGCATTGCCTAGCGGTTCCGCGTACATATACTTTCAAGGCATTCGTTGCCTGACAGTCGAAACGCGAGACTACACCACCTAGCCCGAAAGTAGAGCTAGGGCATTTCCCCCATCACGACGTCTCGAAGATTCACGATTTCCGTATTGTGATCGAGCTTGATTGGCACTCCAAGGCTGGCATAGACGTATTGCTCCCTGAGGGTTTAGGTCTCGTAGACCATCGTGCTCCTGATATTGATTTTTTGGATGTAGTCCGTTTTCCCCTTAGCGTTTCCTTTTTGAGCATCATAAAGCGTGAGAGCAGGGATCTCCAGGCGCCTGTACGACAATTCATAGTGACCTGGCCTCTCAAAAGCTCGAGTTCCTGAACATGATCCCCAGACTCTGCCCTCCATCCAAGGCATCCGCCTGTTTCCGCAGCATGTCCGCTCTGAATCTTGCGAACGCCTCCTCAATTCTTTTTCTGGTCTCTGGATCATTTGTAATTGTTTTGCTCGCAGCCCTCGTTCCAGTCAATAAACCAGTCTCGCCGCCGACAAAGAGACCACCACTACCGAGAAGCAAGTATGCTGCAACATCCCCCAGTCTAGACGGTTTGATGACAGAGGTGATGTCTGGGAGGGGCTCTACCCGTCCATCTTTGAATTGCACATGCGTTGGCCTCTCGGCTGCTCGGAAGGCCGTGAACATCTTTGTTCGTGCACTGCGGACACGAAATGCGAGTAGCAAACCCAAGCTCAAGCCGACCGCAGACCCAACCGTGATGTGGGTTCCCATTTTCTTGGATGCGCAAGTGAGGGCATCGCGGTCGGAGTCGGTTAAGTCGTGTTTGAGGTGATCTTGGGCAAGCTCGTTGATATCAGAACTAGCATTGTTGCGGAGGATAGCGAGGGAGTCAGAGGACATCGTGACTAGGTGAGGAGAGGAGGTGTAAGTAGTATGGAAGATGGATGTTACTTTGGTTACGTCAAGTCGCAAGCCTGGCAAATGGCGAGGCTGGTTCGGATTTAAGGCCAAGCCGCGGATTTAATCCCTTCGCAGGCGTCATCATGCCGACCTAATTTTGACAATTTGTAAGTAGTATACGGTTTTCTACCAGTGCTTCATTGCCATAAGCATTTACACGTTCCAGCGTCTCGCCATGGAGTCGCCTTGAGTAGCCTTCCTATATCATCAACACGGCATTGACCTGACCTCAGGGAGCATGGTCTACAGCCAGATTCTCCCATGGAGAGCAACTCTTCGCCATTCCTCGACTTGCTTACGATGTAGCCGTGCAGGCTCCCAGTATGCGCCACATAGGAAGCTTCTATCCTCCCTGCGGCCAGCCTTCCCTCTGGTCTATCTAACGCCACATTCCTCTCGAGTCCCGAGCACTCAAAGACCGCTGACAACTTCGCCGCCACGTCGAAAAGACAAAAGCTCCGATGACATACCGGAGCCAATACCGCAGAAAGACATTAAATTTGATCAGAACAAGACACTAGAGTCACTAGAAAAGCAAGCGAATGGCACTGCAGAGGCAAAGAAGGTCCCAGAGAGCACAAATGCAAATACGCCCAGCGAGGGCAAAGGAAGCAGTGCAGCTGGCAGTGGTGGTGAAGCAGGGTCGGGCGGTGGAGATGGAGGCAGAAAGGGTGGTCGCAAAGGCTCGAGCGATAAGGCGATTCAGAAGCCAGCTATACCCGAAATATATCCACAGGTCATGGCCATACCGATAGCAAAACGCCCTCTCTTTCCTGGATTCTATAAAGCCATCACGGTGCGAGATCCGAATGTCACAGCCGCTATACAAGAGATGTTGAAGCGTGGTCAGCCTTACGTGGGCGCATTCTTGTTCAAGGATGACTTGTTAGACAAGGATATCATAGAGTCGATGGATGATGTACATGATGTTGGGGTCTTTGCACAAATCACAAGTGCATTCCCAGTAACCGGAGAGTCTGAGAGCTTGACCGTCGTGTTGTACCCCCACCGGAGAATCAAGATATCAAAGCTATTACCGCCGAAGACCTCTAATGCTGGGCCTACTATTGTTGAAGCTGAAAAGCCTGCTGAAGAAGTGCAAAAAGAGCAGCCACCTGCAGAGAAGTCAGGCGACGTAGTGGCAAGTTTTGAGGAGCCAAGCAGCCCTGCACAGCAACTAGAGTCTCAATCATACGAGATCACCTCTTTCCTACAAGATTACCCTGTCAGTCTGGTCAATGTCGAGAACATGATCGAGGAGAAGCAGGACAAGAACAGCCCAGTGATGCGCGCTGTGACTAGTGAAATCGTCAGTGTCTTCAGAGAAGTCGCGAACCTCAACCACCTGTTCCGAGATCAGATATCTACATTCACTCTCACGCAGTCCACTGGTAATGTGCATGAAGACCCTGCGAAGCTCGCAGATTTCGCTGCTGCAGTTTCAGCTGGCGAAGTCAAAGAGCTTCAGGACGTTCTTGAGACTATGAACATCGAGGAACGTCTGTCGAAGGCGCTGATGGTCCTCAAGAAGGAGTTGATGAACGCGCAATTACAGAGCAAGATATCCAAAGATGTGGAGAGCAAGATTCAGAAACGGCAGAGGGAGTATTGGCTAATGGAGCAAATGAAGGGCATTCGACGCGAGCTTGGAATTGAATCTGATGGCAAAGACAAAATGATCGAGAAGTTCAAGGAGAAAGCGAACAAACTTGCAATGCCTGAAGGGGTCAAGAAGACTTTTGATGAAGAGCTGAACAAGCTTGCGCATCTTGAGCAGGCCGCCTCTGAGTTCAACGTGACGAGAAATTATTTGGATTGGCTGACGCAGATACCCTGGGGACAGCAAAGCGCCGAGAACTTTGGCATCCAAAATGCAATGACCGTACTAGACGAAGACCATCATGGCTTGAAGGATGTCAAAGATCGTATTCTCGAATTCATAGCTGTTGGAAAGCTTCGAGGCACCGTTGAGGGCAAGATTCTATGCCTTGTAGGACCTCCCGGAGTCGGTAAAACAAGTATCGGCAAGTCAATTGCGCGTGCGCTGAATAGGCAGTACTATCGATTCAGTGTCGGAGGTCTAACTGACGTTGCGGAGATTAAGGGTCATCGGAGAACTTACGTGGGGGCGCTGCCTGGTAGAGTCATACAGGCATTAAAGAAATGCCAGACCGAGAATCCACTAATCCTTATCGACGAGGTTGATAAAATCGGCCGAGGCCATCAAGGTGATCCATCGTCTGCTCTTCTTGAGCTGCTGGACCCGGAGCAGAATAATTCCTTTCTCGATCACTACATGGACGTTCCAGTGGATCTCTCGAAGGTCCTTTTCGTTTGTACAGCCAACATGACGGACACCATACCACGGCCACTCCTTGATCGTATGGAAGTCATTGAGCTTTCAGGCTATGTCGCAGATGAGAAGATGGCAATCGCAGATCGCTTCCTCGCGCCAGCGGCCAAAGACCTAAGCGGGCTGAAAGATGTAGACGTCTTGCTCAACAACGAGGCAATTGAAGAGCTCATCAACAAATACTGCCGTGAAAGCGGTGTCCGCAATCTCAAAAAACAGATCGAGAAAGTCTACCGGAAATCCGCCCTCAACATTATCAAAGACCTAGGTGAGGATGTCTTCAGCGAAGAGGAAGGATTGACAGAAGAGGGCAAAGCGGCTGCTGCTGAAGCCGAGAAAGACCAATCAGATGTCAAAGAGACTCCAGAATCAATCGAAAAAGAAACCACCACCAAGCCCAGAAAACAACTCAAAGTCCCCGATTCCGTCTCCGTAGCGATCACACGGGAGAACCTCAAAGACTATGTTGGCCCCCCAATCTTCACATCTGACCGTCTCTATGAAACTACACCACCCGGTGTCGCTATGGGTCTAGCATGGACCTCCATGGGCGGCGCTGCGCTCTACGTTGAGTCTATCCTCGAAAGTCCCATCTCTGCGACATCACGTCCAGGTCTCGAACGGACAGGCAATCTCAAGAATGTCATGAAAGAGTCCACACATATCGCGTACTCTTTCTCCAAAGGCATCCTGGCCGAGAAATACCCTGGAAACAAGTTCTTTGACAAGGCGAAATTACATCTTCATTGTCCAGAAGGCGCAGTGCAAAAGGATGGACCAAGTGCGGGTATTACTATGGCGTCGAGCTTGCTCTCTTTAGCGCTAGGCAGAAGTCTGGATCCTACGATTGCGATGACAGGCGAGCTGACGCTTACGGGCAAGGTACTCAGGATAGGCGGATTGAGAGAAAAGACCGTCGCAGCTAGACGAGCAGGTGCTGGCACAATTGTGTTTCCAAAGGATAATTGGGGTGATTGGTTGGAATTGCCTGAGGTGAGTGGCTCTCGTTGTATTCTTTATTATTGCGTTAGGGAATGATGCTGACATGCCTGGTAGAACATCAAAGAGGGCATCACTGGCCACGCCGCGGACTGGTACTCGGATGTCTTTGACCTTGTCTTCCCAGACTTGGATCAGCAGCAAGCGAACAACTTGTGGAAAGATGCACTAGCGAAGAAGCCTGAGGAGAAGTCAAGGAAAGAGAAAGAGGATGGTGACTGAGTCCCTTTTTCTGGAATGGTCACAAGACAATTTATCTGTCATCTACATTGTGCGTATACGGTGGAGTTATGAAGCACTACGACCGGTGTACGTCATTTGTGGGAGTAGATGAGCCCGTCATAGCTTTGGGTATAGACTTGTGGCATAAGCACCGGAGCTTTGACGGTGGGTTTTGTATATAATGGTTCCTCTGCTCCAGATCGGCGTTGGAGGCTTCGCGTTGTTAAGAACATCAGAGTAACTAGGATCATGTGTTGAGTTGGGATGCCATCCAGCCTGGCATGTGACGTTCTTACAACTTGAGCTAATAGAACGAGTATGCCCAAAGAGGTAAGGTCGCAAAAATGAAGTGAATTTTGGAACATTCTGCACCGTCATTGGCACCTTTTCCCCCAATTTCCTACTTCCTATCCACCACAAAGTCTGTCAAGTGTCATCGAACACCACTCAATACCGTTGCTTAAGCATGTTGCCCGTTCCACTCGCCTAAGATTGGGAGCTCTTCAAGCAACGTTCATCTTCCAAGACAGTTTGAAGCCAAGGTCAGTCCATGCTCACTTCCATTGCTAAAGATGCTCAAGTTGTACAGGCTGTAGCCAACAGATGACAATGATGCACGATCCTTTTTCGGTCTGGGAATTGCACCATTATCATCCATACTCAAATCTCAAGAACTCAGAATTGAAGACAATTCTGAGATCCCGTGGTTTGAGCCAAAGTGGCAACAAGAGAGCTATGACTTCGCGTCTGCTCGATTACGATATTACGCAGTGAGTACCCATTCGTCTAACGTGTCAGATGAGCAAGTATTAACGAGTGTTTAGCCCTTTCCCGTTTTCTAAATTGCCCGCGGAAATGCGTAACCAAATTTTTATTCTGGTAGCCGATCACCTTTGTGACGACGATACCTGGAAGTTGTTGAACAAGGACATCGCTGACCGTGAAAAATTTGACGTCTGTCAAGAAGTCCAGCTGCCAGCTCTCCTGAGGACTTGTCGTCAAACACTGAACGAAGGCGCTACGCTCTTCTATTGATATCATCATTTTCGATTCAGGACTTGGTACAACTCAAAGATTTCTACCTTCCGCGGTATAATCTCTTGGCTTCAAGGATTACGATCAACATTGCTGGACAATCTCACCGCCCTCTACCTTGAAACCAGCTCCCCAGACGTACCCAAAGCCACGAAATTTGTCAACTTTGTATCTGCAGCTCCCAACAAGACCAGGATAGAGTTCATCCCCTCGCGTGTTGGATCACTGCCTACTCTGCATGAGGTCGGCGCAAGCCTCCTGCGAGCCAAACTGGGTCGTAATGTCGTCCTTCGCTGGGTGGGTGATCAAGCTCACCACCAGGTCAAGTATAGTATCAAAGATTTTCCCAGTTATTACGGGCATTACGGAGAACATAAAACCAGAATTTCGTTCCGTTTGAAGAAACTTGTGCTTTTGCCAGACGAAACCCACTAGCAGTGTCAGCAACTGGGGGTTTTACTCTGTTCGACTTGATTTTCGAGAATCGAAGAAACAGAGACGAAGGTCTACGAGGTATGAGAGTCCTCGTGTCGCAATGATTTGATCTTGAACTGTTTTTCCATCTTGACCAAGAGAAGAGTTGACGGCCTAACCGGACAGACGGCCTAACCGGACAGTCTGAACACTTCGCTACCATGCTGTTATCTGCGGATGCACCCGGCCCTAAATGTGCTCTTTTGACCCCCTTAAAAGAAGACCAAATCTACGGCGTTTAGGGGCCCATTCTAGGGAGCACGAGGTGGTATTTTTCATCATTTACGCGCAGTAATCAGACTGTCCGGTTAGGCCGTCAACTCTTCTATGCGTCAGGTGGACTGAGTTTTGGCGGCGGCCTAGCATAGGTGATTGTAGTTGAGAGACGGCTGCAAGTATGTGGCGCTATGAACGCTCAAGCATTATTCTTGTTGCGACAATTTATTGCAACAGCTTATCTCGAAGCTACCAGTAACCCTTCTCAACAGTTATGGATCCGATCAATGCGCCTCTCGAGAATCTGATCATTAATCTATTGCTGGCGTGAATGACACACGGAAGTCCGTAAGAGGTAAGGTCGCAAAGTTGAAAGAGTGTCAAAAACCCTCGCACCACTTCTTGCAAATTTCCCCTCCACCTTTCACATCACATCTTCCTTTTCTTTTCCTTGCATTGTTCGCACTCCGTGACGATTGTTATGCTCGCCCACAAAGCACAGTCATCGCTGCGATCTCTTTTGGGTGGTGTTTCTTGAATCGCCCCTACCCTAACGGCGGTGGCTGTGTCAACACTGCGCAGTGCTGGCTTGGACTCTGAAACTTTTCCATCAACATAAACATCTAAGTCCATCCACGAGATAACGATGCCACGTGACGCATTCACAAGTTACGAGTTGTATCGATTTCAGCCATACATATCCGAAAAATGTCCTGACTTGAAAGCGATTCTCAAGTCAAGAGGTCTCAGTGTGAGCGGCACTAAGCGAGTTTTGATCAACCGTCTTCGGGATCACGACTTCGCACAGTGAGTGTATCGAATGATATTGGCAGAAGCTATCACTGACAATACAAGTACAGTCCATTTCCATTCTTCAAACTCCCTTCAGAGCTCCGAAACAAAATCTATATTCTAATTTCGTCACATGGATGTGACAGGGAGACTGCAGACATTATCACCAATGAGATCAGCCGGCGCGAGAAAAGTCAGCTCGCTGCAGACACCGCCCCAGATATCCCTTTAAGCGCCACTAAATTTTTTGCTACAAACACAGCCAAAGAGATTCAACCAGTGGCTCTGCTCAGAACTTGCAAGCAGGCCTTCCGAGAGGGCATGCCGCTATTTTACCAGCACCATGCTTTCCACTTCACACTTTACAGTTCACGACAGCTTATTCCCCCTAGCGTGATGACTTGGCTTCAGACATTACATAGGACACTATGGGATAGCATCAGGCTCATTTTCCTTGAGACAATGGCTAATGGCCTAGAGTCGGTCGTGGAGATCCTTAAGCTCTTGCGGCACATCTCTGTGAGAACCGCTGTAAAGTTCTCATCATATATCACCCCGGTCCTAGATGATTTGAAACAAATTGGCGAGTCGCTCTTTAAACAGGGTGTGACGAGGGCTATATTCCTGAGATATGTCAACGAATTCAGTCATCAAGAGAAGGTTTACAAGATCGAAGATAGAGCAACATCCACAACTAGGACTATAAAGACTATGACCATTCCTCGTAGAGAACGTTCAGCACGCCTATTCATCTTTCCAGAGAACGCAACTTCCCTACAAGACGCGAAAATCACAGATTTCACATAGATCCAAATTGTCGACTGAAAAGGTGCGAGTCTGCGAAGGAGGCCACGATGCAGGGTCTAACATCATTATTTGATCATCGACATTAGTCCTACTCCAGTGAAGTAGGTCGCAGAGATTGAGGATTGTTTATTAGGTGGCTCACCTGTTCAGCATGATGCAAAAGGTCAACATATGACTACAAATTGTAATAGCTCTTTGGACTGCCTTGACTTGGGGTTTTTTAGAGTACATGGAGCTCCATCCATACATACATGATCTTGCAAAGTACCTCCGAGCATTGGCACCCTAATTGTCGTGAAATTGTGATGGTCATACTCGCTCATTCATTTCACCCTGTTCTTCAACATGGAAACCTCAGCAGGCCCCATTGTCAGCATGTGTTCAGCAGTGATCACCGTCCGAGTAATCATCTGTGATACAGCCACCCTTTCAATCTCCACGAAGTCAATTTTGCCGACAAATACCGACTTCATGATGAGAGAAGAGCTCTCAAAGGAGGTATAGGTGTGACGGATCAAGACACATTTAATACCTCATTGGTACCGCACAAAGCTTGCTACATTTCTTGCGCACGCCCAGGCTTATTGATCTGTGTCCCCAAGTACAGTTTTATCATGTCTAGAGCCCCTCTCCCACATCATAACTTCCTGTGAAAACAAAGTCTCGAACCTTAGAGCCACATCAAAATTGTCGGCAAAAAAATCGAGAACTATCCTATCACACCTAGATCTCAGGTGCTTCCTGCACACCACAAGCCTCCCCACCCTGTTTTCCCATCCCTCACGGGATTTCCCCTCATACCATTCATAAAATTGCATTCCTCGCTATCATCTCCTCCCAAACCCTCCCAGATAACACGACTTGTGCTCCGCACCGACCCGCACAGTGACATTCCCCGTCTCAAATGCAAGCACTGTATCCAAGTCGTCTACGATTTCAGACTTTACTGACACGCTCGTAAGGCTTATACGCTACAATCGGCCGGCCCCCCTCTTCTTATTCCTTCCCCCGGGTTCCCCTTTGCACATTGGCTCTCTCGTCTGATGAAGGTTGACGCATAGAAATGCTGTTGCACGAAGATGTGAAATGGTTGGACTTGCCAGTACTATTTTATCATTGTGTTTTTAAATGGGAATCCAGTTGCAGAAAGCAGCCCAAGTAGGTATGTCGCGCACAGACATAGACCAATCTTCGGGGTAGCGACCAGCCAGGCTCTTGATATTAGTAGGTTGATTCGAATTGAATTATTTGTTTAGGGAAGCTTCTATACGGTTAATATCGCTAGAATCGGGAGGGTCAAGGCCAGGTGTCGCTCTTACGACGCGGTAAATGCGAGCTGATGCTTTGGTCATCTGCTATATCTGCTGGTCGGTAGGGGTTCTTGACTGCGGATGCATGGTCGTGAGTTTGGGCGTGGAGTGAGATCATTCCTATACAGCAGGGTTCTTAGGCTCAGATATCATTTCTGAGCAATCTATTGGCAGCCTCAATGAGCGACTCCCAGCTGTTCCGTAGGCTGCCGATGAGACTTGTTCATACGTTTACTGATATTCGTGGTCAATACTTGATGGCGAGATGTGTCGACTCTCATATGTCGTCAAGCGGGTACAAGCGGCATTCACTTTCAACACTTCCACGCAACCTGCCATCAGTTCCCGTCTTCACCGCTCTCGTCTCGAAGTTAGGCCAGCGAGTCAACATAGCAGCACAGACGTTTTCGCAGTGAGACCTTTCGATATTATATTTGTACTTATCGATAACGAATTCTGAGCTGAAATTGGCTCTCAAAGTGAGACACTTGACTTCTTCTGGTGACAAGCACATGATGGCCACGCGCCCTAAGAGACGCGATTATGAAGTTGAGGCTGTTCAATGTTCGTTTTATATGTCGCACAAAGACGAGGAGTTAAGGTCGATTTTGATGTCAAGGGGTTTGAGCTGTGCCGGTTGGAAGAGCAGGATGGCGGTTCGGCTGATGGATCATGACACTGCACAGTAAGTGGATCCATGATCTCCAGAGAGGTCCTGACCCTCATCTACAGCCCATTTCCATTCTTTAAATTGCCACCAGAGCTCCGTCAGATTGTGTATTGCTTAGCAGCGAAGCACAAATGCGACATCGAGACCAGGAATTTGATAATCTGTACCCATGGATGGGGTTACGCTGCGGAAGCTGCCATGGAGATTCAACAGACGGCTCTCACCAAGACCTGTCAGCAAGCACGGCGAGAGGGTTTAGCCCTATTCTATCAACATCGTCGATTTTTTTCCCACCTAAGTTACGACAACGCCCTCAAGGGCATATGTCTTTGGCTTTAAAACCTGCTAACTGCGCTACGTGACAGCATTAGAACGATCTGCGCCCGAACCAATTGTTCTGACCTCGTCACACTGCACCGAGTGATCAAGTACATTGCAGCGGCGTCGGACAACACTAAGGTTGAGCTTATAGCAGCAGGACGCGCAAGGTGCCTCAGACTGTATGAAATCGGAATTCAACTCAAAGGAGAAACGTTGGATCGTGAAGTGCTCCTACGATGGGAAGACCCTCAGACGTACCGGATCTCGGAGTATACTGTTCAGGATATTCCAAATACGGTCGTAGCACCCTGGCTGACTGCAGATGGAAAGGAGATTCGCTTCGCTGAACTTGTTGCCTTGCCGAAGGGACCCCACAAGGTTGGCAGGGGTGAACACACATGGCTTGATTGTGAGGTTGAAAAACATAAGAAGCAAGCGGGGATGCATTAGGACTATCTTTGAGTCGGCCTTCTCAGCTTGTACAGTGCGTTTAGTCAAACATGGTGGTGAGATGAGCTGCATGATGATTCTCGGAAAGGTCAAGATCCCGAATGCGCTACACACTATTAGCTAAATCAAAGAATGATGCACTATAAGGGAGCAGTACGTGCAATAAACAGAGATAGACTTTACTACCTTCGCCTTTGAGGGCGTAGTCACTAGGGTTGCCAGTCTGTTACATTCTCCTCCGCTTCTCGTCTGTCTATCTCAATTTGCAAACCTTGAAGCGGCTGCGTTCTTCCCCCTCTTGCTCCAAACAATAATCTCTCAGTAATGAGTCGTCCTGGTATTCAAAATATATTGGATCAAACGCCAACAACAAACGTTGACCTTCCACTTCCACGCCGCTTTAGGGGTCTTGGCGCCTGCATTCGACTGCGCCACTCATCTCGACAATCCTTCCATCCTGCAGCTGCGAAAATTCATTCAAACTCCATGAGTCTCCCGTCTTGATAATGTGAGAGTAGTCTTACCACAGCATCAGGCATTTTGAACATCCATTCCGTGGGCCTTGAGGAACGCTTGCAAGTTCAAATTTGCTTTCCCGTCCCTTCAATAAGCCTAGAGAATGCCTCCAGCATTGTGTCCGCCAAGGAAGAGGGTTCCCAACCCGAGTGCTTCGTCGTCCTCAATGCAACAATACGATAATACTTTCCAGTAAGAATTACATTCTGTCTCATTTTCGAATGGAGTATCTAATCTAACGAATTGCCATCGTATAGCCCATTTCCATTCTTCAAATTACCGTTAGATCTTCGTCTCGCAATCTATATATTAGTTGCAAACCACGAGGGTACCGTCGAGAAGCGCCAACGCAAACTGGATACGCTCTCCAAAGACGCTGCTATTATTGCTCCCAACCAGATTCAACAGCCCTTATTATTCAGGACACGCCGGCAAGCGCGAAGTGAGGGTCTCATCCCATTTTATCAAAGCCGAAGGTTTCTTTTTAACAATGTCTATAATGCAAATTACGATTATATCTATCTCTTCCGAGGCTTGAAATCATGGATTCAGAGACTCGACACAACGTTGCGGCAGAGCATCAGAACCATCTGCATCCAAGTCAGGATGTCCAAGTCATTTCCGTTACGAGAGGCGATGGACTTCGTCGCCGCATTGTCCCCAAGGACGAGGTTGGAGCTTTTAGCAGACGCAGACTCCCTGTTACGTAATCTACACGCTGTCGGTATGAATCTATGGCATGCCAAGATCGGCCGAGAGATGTGTCTTCGATGGGCGCATTCGCAAACTGCCAGTATCTTAGAGTTCCCAGTAAGAGATCTTAGCCCTGCCTCGACACTGCTTACTGCAAAATACAACCGTGAAACGACATGGCTGGCAGAACTCGTGGTCTTTCCAACAGACGTGCATACGCTTTCAAAAGGCGAATCTACCTGGCTTGACCGTGAGATTCGAAAGTATAACCCCTGGGATCGCTCAAAGGTCACGATAAGGACGGCAGAGTAGTTGGGAATCAGACAACGAAACCTTCCGTATAGGAAAGTGAGCCAACAAAGACAGCGAGACGATGAGATCTCTACTGGACTATCAGTATAGAAGCAACGAACCTTGACTTACGCTTGAGCTGAGCGTGGATGAATTGTATGGCGCCTTGCAATCCTTCGCCCCCACACCAGGTCCAGGTCTAGACTTGGCGGCTACAACGACTGCGCCTCTCATCTCAATCCTTCTCCCATCCTTCGACAACACTTGGTCTTTCATCCCTTGGACTCAAGCAGATCGCGAACTTTGGCACGAACAAGATTAGATTGAAAGCGCCAGTTCCTGGACAGCACACAGTCTTTAGCACACAATCCTTAGCGACGCCTACTGCCATCCCCTCGATTCCGAGCTACGTTTGTGCGGAAATAACCAACAATGGATTATCATGGCCCAGAAGCTTCACCCACTCCATTACAACCAAACCAGAATCCTAGGCTAAATCACCACCTTTATCAAGACCCTCAGCATCACCAGCCGCACCGACGACCGTATCCGCCCCGTCAGTTTAACCCAGGGACGCGGCCTTCAAAGCAGCATGCGCATTCTTCTCATTCAAGCCCGGCTCCTCATCGAGAGAACCGATCTTCTCATGTCCGACAAAGCGACTATGACCTATCCGATCACCGGGGCTCTCCAAGACCCCAAGCAACTCCATCATCGTCATACCCACTTCCGCATCCCAACCACTCCACTGAACAACAACATCAAGCGCAACTGAGGGCGTACAATGAGCGCAACCACGG
The DNA here is from genome assembly GCA_032158265.1 of Bacidia rubella. Lineage (NCBI taxonomy): Eukaryota > Fungi > Ascomycota > Lecanoromycetes > Lecanorales > Ramalinaceae > Bacidia > Bacidia rubella. The sequence continues at coordinate 244,743 of JAVTIF010000005.1, read as the reverse complement.
CAAATTCCACGAACGCAATCGAGGGAGCAAGAAAGCTGGATTCTTTGGGATGCTGAAATTGCTGTTCAAGTGCGGGTCTGCTGCTAATGATGTTAGTGGGGTGGTGAACTGATGTAGAAAGAGGGGGCTTGGTCTGCAGGCTCGTCCTTCAATTTTGTTCTCCTGCTTGAGGAAAGTGACTATGATAGTTAGTCACTTGAATATGAAATCTGAATACGGCCCAGGTTTTACATCACGCGTTCGTACGCCCGTTATGGAGGCTGTACAGTCACCATTCCCTGGGGCTTCCATTACCTCTGTTCTAAGAAAACGGTCCAGCAACAGACACTAATTCGCAGCCGATGAAAGCATTGATGCGAGAAGAAGGTTCGCGTCTGTCAGATAGACCGCTTCCCGGGAGACTCCGGAACAGATGCGCCAGGTATGGCAAGATACGGGCAATCTGGCGGTGGTGCGTCGTCGTTTCCGACAATCTCCCATCTGTTGAGATATGGCTCGACCAAAAGTAGAACAGGTGGTAAATGAAAGCTTAGCCAGCGGTGCGACATTGCTGCTGAAGTTCCTTTTCATGCAAACTTTACTCCGTCATATATTTCAGCACTCGGAAGTTTACTGATCGCCATGCGAACATCTGAATAGAGGACGAGCTACGGCTAAAATGTCGGCCGTTGAATTATTGTCTTCTCCATACAGGTTTCATGTCCAGGCAGGACAACATACTGTTCACCAGTAAACCAGCATCCAGGTTATGCATGTTCAAAGCTGCACCCGATCTGATGACCATAGAGACTCATCACGCAAAAAAAGGACCCACACAAATCGCGTCGCCTCTCGACAACCAGCTGAGCAACCTTCCAGCACGAATGCCCGCCTAGATTTATTATCCTTTAAGTAGGATCCGCGATCTTGCTTTCTTGCTATATGGATTGTATGTGCTGGATTGGGGCGGGGGAATGGGAGGAGCGTGGAATTGTCCTTCGCGTCTTGTTTCAGGGTAGAGGAAGGGGGGTTAGGGGGATGGGCGTTTGCGCTGCTGTTGTGGGGGCTGGTTGGGTGGTGGCATTGGACGTTGGTGGAGCGTTCGCAGGGGAATGTACGGTTATGAGAACGATGAGACAGGGGCGGTTTTGTTTAGCTTGGATTTGGGGGTTGAGGGGTAAATCGAGGGGGCGTAAAGTAGGCGGATCTTGTACTAAGGTTGACCGTCCCCTATGGGATGTCAGAGGAACAGCGTTGGGTATGGGGTCTTGGCTAAGGTTGTGACAGTTGCTGATCAAGGAACCGTTGGGAGGGAGGTGAGGGCGTCTTAGGGTCTTGGGGGCAGAAGGAAGGAATAAATGGGATGGTAGGAGGAGATATGTGGTAGGGTGTGGCTACTAGCTAGCTCATTTGCGATTGGAAGCGAGGAGAGGGTTCTAATAATCCAACCGAACCGCGAACGGAAGTAGTGTTTAGCTTCTACGCATTGCCTTGCCAAGTGTACCGAGACTGGTAGTGTTGAGACGGGCGTAAGCTGATTGTGCATACTTAATGTCATGAGGGCCACTCCCAATGAAAGGGTAGAATCTTCTTTACATGAATCCAACATGACTTGTCTGTCTCATGAACACACCGACCTGACCTCTGTCTCATTACATTTGTTAGTCCTCTGAACATTCTTTCAAAGGCCCGGACTGCTATCGTTTCTGTTCACAATGGACGTTAGGCCGCACACGTCAGCGTTGTATACTTCCCCGAAATAGTGGCATCGGAAAGAGCTTATCACGCGGTGGTCTGAGGGCAGCGGTTATACGATCTCACAGTGAAGGAAATGGGAGACGAAACGGTCGGTGAGACGATGGGCAGGTCAGGCCTAGGCGATTCGCTAGAACAGCCTCTCCCATTCCAATCGGGTCTCCACGGCAAAGCGTACCCAAGACCCACGTCGTCTCTCAGTCCCATCTATAGCCTGATTGTGGTTACAACACCGCTGCTGAAGCCTGCTTGCAGAAGATACGCCGCGCCATTGGTTGGTCTCAAATGGCATCCATTTGCGAGAGCCCCTGGGATATATTCAGTCGATGTCGAAGTGTCGTGACGTAATTGGGTGAGATTTTGCTGGCAGGGTTTTGGGTTAGACATGTGGATCTATGGGGCCAATGGGGTCTTCCATGCAATGTGAGCTTTTGGCAACTTGGTCGTGGGGGCAGCTTGCAGCAGGATGGATTTGATCCAAAGGCAAAGCAGTTCCAAGAATCTGATATTTGGTAAGGTGTGCACTTGAGTGAAAGATCACCTGTGTGCATTTGGCGGGGCAACGGTGCATTGGCCCCTCAAGGCACTCATGAGTATATGGCCACAAGAGAGGGTGACGGTGTACCATTCTTGGCTTAAGCAGCTTGAGCGGCGTGGAGTCACAGTACGACTAGACCACTTGGAATGTAGAGATCGAATACGTTGGCGCAACCTAGTTCATCGCAGGCGGGCATTTCATGATGCTTTCTTTTTTGTGTTGTGAGCGTGTATTCACGACCGCTTGCTATGGATGATGGTCGCGCTGCAACGTAGTGTTGAATTACCTGCTCTTGCTACTGGGTCGAAGCCCTATGATTTGGGCGGTATGAAAGACCGCAATGACTGTGTCCTTTGGGAAGTCTGGTGGGTTCTCTTGAGTGTCGATCATTCAGGAGCAAAGGCTATTGCTGGACCCGCGTCTGGCACATCCGATATGCCTGGACTGGTGAGTCGCGTCTCTTAGGGCGGCTTGGGGCCTGGATATGTTTGTGTATATAGTCAACGTTTTGTCAACACTTCGTTTGAGAGTGGTGGCTCAAGCGATCGGTCTTGAAAGGTTTCTGGAGGGTGGTAGCTTTCGAGTTTGACAGGGAGCTGCTGCTTTCTCTATCGTGGACATTCCAAACCCGCTGATTCGGTGGCTAGATTGAGGTTAATCAATCTGTGGTCGAGCGCGATCTTGTTTGGCAGAATCCCAGAATGGCTTCTTCGATGCTTTCGGGCTCATCCATGGTTGACGAGCCTATCTGTGTATTGTCTACTGACTAAACTGATGGTACCGTAGAACAGTTGAATCGCCATGGGGCAGAAGCTCTGTGATTGAAAAAGAGCGTATCTCGTAGCAAAGGTCGGGGCCTTGAATTAGCCTTCAAAAGAATGTCAGCGTTGTTTCATCGATGACTGAGGATCATCATCTTCATCTGAGTCCTTCAAAGCGAAGCAAACAATCACTTACATGCAGCAAAAAGAAACTTCAGAGCCTCGTCGTAACACGTCCTTGAGAAGTTCGAGCCATTATTACCATTTTCGAATGCAAAGACTCTCACGCAGGTACGTCGGTAAGCCATAACACGCCGAAGCCCTATCTCAAGTGCGACCAAGCAGTCGCAGTATGGCTTTTCCTTACCATAGCGATATCGGCCGCATATCCACACCGGTGATTTAATCATGGAAGACCCATGACCGGCTCTGAGAGAGGTGGTAAGGCCCAAAACGAGCAATCAACCAATCCCTGCACGTACTTGGGGGGTTTACGAGCTCCAGGGTCGATGCTGTCAGAAAAGCGGCAACAGAAAGAGATCGACTGTAACTACATAGAAGAGAACGAATTGTGTTAGAAATCATGCCAATGGGAACATCTTGCCAAGAAATGAGCTGAGAGACTGCAACCAAACCTGTATGATGGGCTTCCGGGGCGGGAATATGCTCAATCTGAGCAGGCAGAGTGCCAACTTTACCTTGCTGTCTTGACGTATTGTTGTAAGTCTCTGGCCTTTCATTCGTTTGAGCATCTCAAGGGGTGGCAGAGCCCGAAGGATGGTGCAAAGCTATTGATTTGAATTTCGATTCGGAAAGGTCAAGTGCGGGTGCTCACTAAGCTGTTGTTCCGGTGACATCCAGAGTTCGTTAAACAGATTCTTGTCCACCAGTATTTGCTGAACGATCTACTATTCGTCTCCAAAAATTCCTTTCTCTTCACCGAGTATTCCTGCTCGAGAGGCTCGTGACAAGGACTGCTGCTCGCTTAATGGACAGGCCCCAGTCTAGCATAGCGCCGGTGAACAACACGCCTCACCGATTGTCTGCACACCAACAGAGTCGCGGCGGTGTCTTGCCGGTCCAGGGGTGGTCGCCCTAAATCGCGTTGGCTCAGGGAATGCTCAGGCGCAAAATCCATTTCCTTAGGGCCAAATAGCCCAAGTAGACATTTGACCGCGACTCTGCAAACTCTTTGCGATAGTTCAGGCCGAAAAGGAGGACATCACCGCAATTAGGTTCACTTGATCTCTTCAGAGATATACTAGAGTGCTCAATGCGTCGGTGTCGGCGTCTAGTCCAGATAGATAGACAAGGAAACAAGTGTGACTGTCAAAGCATCTCGGCATCATTCTTACCGACTCATAGCCTGGCAGAGCGCCAATTGGTCATTTGGCTGCCCGTCGCTGGTACATGTCAGATCTGATAATGTGGGTCTCCATACCATGGACGGTATTCAGGCGAGGTGCTTCACGCAGTGCGCTATTGAAACGCCCAAAGCATTCTCCTTGGGTATCTAGTTCATCTCCCTTCTCAGATAAAGCGTACGCAAGCATTGCAGCAATGAACCATGCACATACCAGACACTCGAATCCTCACACTAGGACAACGGGCCGACCATTCAGATGGACGCACATGGCATGAACCATGATCAAGCAGCGACCTCACAAGCGTCAAACCAACAGGTGCCTAAAGGGCGCCTAAGGGGGAAGCCAGTACCAACAGGTGCAACCAGCAGAAGCTGCCGAATAGAAGTGAGGCAATGGAGGGACTGGTGAAAGATTTATAGGGCCATGAGCTTGCCACGTCAACAAGCGGAAAGTCAATTGGAGCCGGGGAGCCTTCCCACGCACAGTGAAGGCACTAATGCACGTTCCTGAAAGACTGCCTCGTCAAGCCCGCTCGTGGGCCGTAGTCTACCCCCGTGCTGCGAGGTCGGACTCGAGCCATAGGGGGGGCGCAGGGTGCGCAAAGCGGATTGTCGAGAGCACAAACCGGAGCAACCAATGGCGAGGTGCAGCATCGTTTAGATCATTATTTTCGATGCTGGGTGGAATATGCGGGGAACTGCAAGGCGTTGCCAATCAGCAAGACTGAATCCTCCGGGCGCGTTTTCGAATCCGTGCTCGCATTGCCATCCTATTAATATAGTACGACATGCGAAGGCGACACGTACGGAAGGCGTAGGAATGTTTGTAAGACGTATGAGAAGCTGAGCGAGGAGGGATTTGTTTTGCCTGGGTCTCCGTAAGACAATGACGAACCAGCCCCGTCACACAGCCCCTGCAGCCTCCGCTGTTGCCTCGCATGTTACTGCTAAATGTAGAAAGACACTAGAAGGTCAAGCTGAATGGGAATGGGAATGGGAAGACAGATGATCAGTGATCCCAGCATGGATGATGCAAGATGCCTGAGGTACCGGTACACGATGACAGTGTGCGACAATTTGTTAAGACTTTAATATTGGGCACCTTTGCATTCCCCCCCACAAGTGCCCCCTAAGTTCCGAGCCCCTCGGCACCCCTGGCGCGAACTTTCGGGCGCGAAAGGAGCCCGCAATATCCCCTAGGCCTAAACCCCCCCCGCTACATCCAGATCTCGCTCTCGCACACTACTTCGCTCCAACGAATGATGATTTTTTACGCTTGACGATACTACTTGCTTTGCTGTTATAGACCGACCGCCTCAAGGCATCAAATCATTTCCTAGTCATCAACTTTACCTGTATATAATTGTATCCTGTTGCGAAACACCGCTTCCATTCGCTCTGTACAACAATTACGACCGATCGAATCCTCACCAATTCAATCCCCGAGAGATTCCACATTCGATACGTCGAGCACTCTGGGTAGCTGCATCATCGTCGTGCATACTCGAAACCCCCAATTGGAAGATAAAATCCACATGGTACTCGAGACCTGGAGAGCTTCACCAAATCTATGGCCCTCTCGGCCATCGCTACAATCCCTACGCCGCCTCCAATGTCTTATGACGTTGAAGCCGAAGAGCATGAGTCGCATCAGATCGATCAGAAGCAGAGATTATGGGATTGGCTGAGGAAGCTGAAGAGGGAACAGCAGACCACACCGAGCCATGACGGCCAGAACCCCGATACACCACCTCACACTCCTGCACGACCTCGGTTCGGACGGAAAATCTCGCGGAAGGTAGGAGTTGGAATACCAAGATCCACTACTTTCAGGAGGCAGCAAGAGGAGCAGAGGCAGAATCTTGAACCAATCGCGTCCCCGGTGAATGAGAGGAGGGAGCTCTCAACTGTACGATCTCGCGCTCTGAGTAGCTCACCACAACCGCCAAAGAAACCAAGGAGAGAGACCTCCGCACCAGGTCTCGGCTATCACTACGACGCCTTTCCTACGATCGACACACGGATACAAGGACATGACTTTGGAGCTGTCAATCTTGACGACCAAGATCAGATTCCACCACCTCCGCCTCCACCCCCTGTACAAAGATCAGATGATTTAGACGATGATGCAGCTTCGCAGCGCTCTGATGACACTAGTAAGACTCTTGATGAAGAGATCCGTCTCGAGCTCGAACAGAAATGGATTCTCAACCTATCCATGCATTTCCGCGACAAGTCTCCTCGCGAGAAATTCTTCGTCACTTATGCCGAAACCCCACAGAAATGGAGACGCGTCACAGTATCGTGTGACTATCGCAACGCTGAAGTTGATTCCTTGGAGGCTGATCTGCAAATAATGGGAAGTCAGAGGGAAAAGAGTGCACGAGTCTACGAGGCTCTACGGGCTAGCTTGAGGGACATACAATTCTACAACACAGTCACGAATCTGAAGCTGGAGACAAGAGATGAACGACTACACGTGCATGTCACCGAAGACGTAAATGAGATCATCCCGTACCCACCCGAAAGGACCATCAGCCATCTACCTCACATAAAGAAATTCAAGGAACACGAACTCCATTTCATTGAGCACATGTCTGGTTTTGTATACAAAGTCAATGTTCACGGCAATACTTGGATCAAGAAGGAAATTCCCGGACCCGATTCTGTAGATGAGTTCCTGTACGAAATCAATGCTCTTAGTAATCTGACAACAGCATCTCATGTGATTCAGCTTAAAGGGCTTGTACTCAGCGACGATGAAGCTTGTGTGAAAGGATTGTTGATTGCTTACGCTGAGAAGAACGCGCTTGTTGATATCATTTACGACAATCGCGAGAACCTGCCTTGGCCGCGCCGAGAACGGTGGGCGAGGCAGATCATCAAAGGTCTTTCTGAGATCCATGAAGCAGGCTTCGTGCAGGGAGATTTCACGCTTTCAAATATCGTCATTGATGGCAACGACGAGGCTCAGATCATTGACATCAACCGGAGAGGGTGCCCGGTCGGCTGGGAGCCGCCAGAGATTGCGAAGTTAATTGAAAGCGGGCAGAGGATTACCATGTTCATTGGTCTCAAATCAGATCTCTTCCAGCTTGGCATGGTCCTCTGGGGCTTGACTATGGAGGAAGACGAACCTGAGCGACAATCACGGCCGCTGACTCTAGACAATGCGCCTGAGGAGATACCCGGTTATTTCCGAGGCTTGGTAGCAAGCTGCTTGCATCCCGATCCTGTAATGCGGACGTCAGCAAAGGAGCTGTTGAAGGAGTTCCCTGCATCCGTGATTGTGTCGAACGATGAGATTGACTTGATGCCGGAGCTGAAACCAGCTCATCAGACACCGGCAGTTGCTGTTGTTACTGGGAGTTCAAACAGGGCTTACGCCAAGATGCCTGAACCCGAGAGCAAGCCTTCAGCTGAATCTGAGGACAAACCGGCAGCCGATAGCAAGTCTGAGGCCAAACATCCTGGTGAAGTCACTACTTCTGTTCCACGCCGCCCAAAGGCCTCGCCTGAACGTGATGAAAGAGGCCCCAAGTACACCGAGATGCTAGCCGCAACGGCTCGATCAGCCGAGAATGAGTACACTAACGGCACCTCACCCTCATCTGGCTTCCTTGCAGCGCCTCAAAACGCGGAGACAGGCAGCTCAGTGGAACCACAGCCGTCCTCTCAAACCCACAGTCGCGATCAATCCACCATTAAGAGCGAGATCACTCAGCCATCTCCGACCAAAGCGACAAAGACGAAAGAACCATCCCCGCCTCGAAGCAGTCATCGTTCTGACTCCTCCAATCACGAAGAAACCTTTCAAGACGCAGCCTCCGATTTCATCCCGCTTACCCCTACCGAATCCGCGTCCTGGGAAGCCATCACCGGCACAAACGGGCAGGATCCCTACCTTATCCACCCATCGACGCTTGAGCCTATCACCCCAGCTTCCGAAGAGCCACCGCCTATACCTGCATCCCCCACCACCCCCCTCAATGCTGCCGCCGCCACAAACTCACCGCAACCAGCGCATCACAGGCGAAGAAGCGCCTACTACATCGACCGCCGCTTCCAGCACGTTGACTCCGGACTCGCCGACACGGGCGAGGACACGCCCACTGTTCCCGCATACGTACAACCGAATGCAGGGCGCGGTGTGCGTTTCTCTCCCAACACCGAAAACGGTGCCAAGCCAGCTCTCCGCAACAGCGCAGAGCTCCAGCGCGGTTTCTCCCACACAGACTCTGGACTTGCGGACATGCACCTTGCCGGTGTTGGCGAGGGAATTGCTGGATTCGGTGAGGGCATGAGTTTCAAGGAACGAGTGGAGCGGACTGGAGGTATTGGCGATGATCTGGCAAGAATGAGCATCAGCAACAGAAACACTGGCCACTTCGCGGCGGAAGGGCGAGCGATTGAGCAGGCTGAAGGAGGAGAGAAGAGGGTCAGTGATATGATGAGGGCGAATGAAATTAGGGAAGGTGTTGCTTGAACAAGACTATCCATGATGAGGGCGGAAAAGTAAAACTTGAGTCGTGAGAAGCATGGGTTGTTGAGACGGCAAGGTCAGATTGGAGATCTGCTATATGAGGACGGCGAACAAGTGACGTTGGGAGATCATACCGCCTCCTCCAGGCGCTGGAGGTGCCAGGGGCGAGTAGGAAGGTGGTTGATCGGCGGGCGGTGAGCAGGCAAAAGAGCATGAGTGAGGGTCAAAGACCCGCAGAAGGGGAATGGAAAAGTGGGTGGTCGAGTGAGATTGCCGATGGAAGAGTCGAAGGGCGCAGAGATGGATGCGAGACGATTGAGCAGCAGACACAAAACCAGGTCAGAAGGGCAGGAGGCGGTACAACAGCACGCCTCCTTCCCCCCTTCAACCCCAAGAATACCCATCTCACCATATCTGGCGGCAAGCTGTAGCATTTGGCGGCACTTTGTCGGCGAGCATGGCACGGAAATGAACGAGGGCGTAGCAGTACCATTTGAAGGAAAGAGACTAACAGTATCAGAAACTACGACACGAGACAACAGCATCGTTGTAGGGGGTTTCTCAAATGACAATATGCAAAGAGCATTCACGACATCATGCAAGGACTTTGTGATGAAACTTATGAGCATGATTATTGCGACTAACTATATCAATGAGCGTTACGATCACCACGTGGTCCTTTTGCTTTATACTTTTTCTTGACGGCTATATTACTACAAATCTTTCAGCAATACGAGATGATTGTTATGATCCCTTAGCTTAGCTCAAATTGCATAGGATAGGGTAGGTAGCCCTTATACGCAATCAACTACTTTAAAAATCATTGCACTTTGTCTTGTTCAATCGTGCGATCTCTCTTCAGGAACGAATCTCCGTTTCCTAATTCTTCACGTGAAGCCGAGGAAGACATAGTTACCCCAGCTCGCTATCATCACTTTCCCAAAACATATAGGAAAGCCTTCCAGAATTGTAAAGGAGCGACACTTCGTGCTATGCAAGACTCGAGAAGCCAAGCCAAGCCAACGAAACGGAGGAGAAAGGTGATACACGACCACCTAGGTCTGAAACGATAGGAAATATTGAAATAGTGATCTTGATATTGATAGTAATACTCCCCGTGTAGGCTGAGCCTAGATTTGTAAGACCCCATTCCGTTATAACAACCATAGCTACCTTAGCACTTAAAGTAGCCATCCCCAAATCTCCACATGCAAGCTTCTCTCTCTCAATCGCTCTTGCCTTTCTGGTGGGTCCTGCCACCCGGTTTATCAGTCCTTCCATAGCTCTCATCATCCTTCCCCCGATCTTCCCCACCCACTCTCTCACCCAGGAACCCGCCCAGGAACTCGCCCGCCCGCCTATCCATTCATCATCCACCACCATTACCCCTCGTAGTTGCCGGCGCAAGCTCATGGTATTCGAGGATAAAGTCCGTTCTCTGTATAGTATACGATTGGTTAGCCAACCTGTTCCCATTCGATGATTGTCACAGCAGAAAGGAGTGACAAAACGACAGGAAAAGCGCAATTCCAACACAAGCTTTCCCATCGCTACCCACTTGCTACTCCTCACCCCCACAACCGCCGCCCCGGACTCAAGTTAGGAAAGGATCAATCGCAACAATCTTGGGATAACGCCTAAAAGACCATGATGGTGCGTGAAAAAAAGTGGAGGTTTAACGCTTACCCTTATTTTCTGCCACTGCAGGTGGTTGAAGAATACATAGCTGCCGGTCTCGCGGTCTTCGGCTATTCGTTGCGGTTCCGGGAGGGAGACGTCTTTAGTTAGCCACATTTGGAGGGATTTGTGGAAGCGCCAGTTGCGGTTTGTTCTGCATGGAGATTGGTGTTAGCGGAGATGATGTGCTGGCTGGTGGGAAGGGGGTATTCGGTTGAGGTTTTTATAGCGGAGAGATGCTAAGGAGGAGACGAGAGAAGGAGGGTTTTGGAGAGAGGAATGGAGAAGTAGTGGAAGGTAAGGGAGAAGTAGTGGAAGGTAAGGGAGAAGGGTAGGCAAGAAACGTACAACTCCACAGCAGCTAATTCTTGTATCACGTCTCGTGGCTGCGTATAGAAGATCCAGAATAATGTCTCGTCGCTGAAGCTTGGTAACTTGTCCCTCACTCTGTGAACGTTCGATACAGTGTAGCACTCTGGGAGATTGAAGTCAGGTCTTAGGGGCCGTGAGCCAGCGTCTGCGAAGGGGCCGTTCCAGGTTGGCCATAAAGGCCTACGACGGCCGCATTAGTACCCTTAATGATAGAAGTAGTGGAATGAAATGGCCGCTTACTCCGATGAATTCAGATTCAACCCTAACTGTGTCAGATCTTGCCCCCGCGCCAGCCCCGCTACCATCGGATCATCACTTCTTATCCTTGCTAGAAGCCCGGCGAGGCCGTATCGATCGGAGTCGCTCATCTCTTCTATCTTCTGCTCTGGTATTCGATTATCGAAGTCGGGTAGGGATTGTTGCTGTTGATTTGCGGAAGGAGAGCGGGCGGTATTGAAGTTTGAGAGGAGAGAGGAGAGGTTGTTCGCTGTGTTGAGAGTGGGACGGTTCGAGGATGGTGACACGGTTCGGTCGACTACTGAGGATGATCGCGTGCTGTCTGCAGGATTGCCGAAGCCAGACGGTAGCCCTTGTCGAGGTTGTGTGCTATCTTGTTGCGATCCAAAGGCAGCTTGTCCTGAGAAAGCGCCAAAGCCTCGCTGATCACTGTCGGGTCCGTCCGTTCCATTTCTGCCTAAGGGAGGAAACTCGTCAACACCCTGGCTTGGAACTTGCCTTGAAGGCAGTTGGCTCTGACCTGCTTGCCGGTAGTCATCAAGCGATCCTTGTAAATGCGAGGATCCTATAAACATATCTTCGTTTAAGGGGGAGGCGGGGTGTTGTGAGCTCGGCTGTGACTGCTGCTGGCTAGATGTAGGGTGAGATTGCTGAGGTGGTCGTTGTACGGGCGTTTGTTGAGTCGGTCTCTGCCATATCGGATTGTTGTTCTGGAACTGCGGTTGGGCGCTACCGCCTGAGAGTGAAGGGAATTCACTATCATCAAGTGAAAGCGTCAGCCACTCCTTCTTTTTCTTCTTCTTTTGTCCGGGCGCCATATTTTCAGAGTATCACTCACTTAAGGTCTAAAGGTGTAGCATTGTGGCTTCCTCCTATAGTCTGAGCGAAACTTGTTTGCCCAGTGCCTGCCTGCCTTGATTGCGGGTTTGGAAGGCCTGATATGCCGTTTGTAGCTGGTCCCTGGCCCCAACCTGCGCCTGTCCCATTGCCTTCAGTCCTCAGTTTGATCAGCCATTCGACTGGCTCAACGAGGAAAGATCATGATGTACCCAGTTTTGTGGTATTTTGTAATCTTCCGGATCCGAGATTGGGTGCTCGGCTCTGTTGAGGCTGTTGGGCGTAGCCTGGAAAGCGTAGTGTTTGTGTGCCCGGGCGGATATTCTCTGTCCAACATTAGTAATGCTGCACGCAACTTCTTCAGTGTGTGATGAGGTTAAGCTAGCAATAGGGCGGGTACCTTAGGTTAGGAAGGGTAGGAGTAACTTTGGATGGTGGAGATGCTGGATCGCGTTCTCGAAAAAGATATTTAGACTTACCTTGACGATTCATGACCCTGAGATAGGTCAACTATGTGCTGCGACTGCGTAGTGATAATGTATGAAGCTCTATCATTTGCGGTTTGGTGATTGTACAACGGATGAAATTGCGCCGGAGTTTCTCCGACAACGTCTTCGGAAAGCTCATTTCTCTACGAGTATAGCTGCACAATCCTCTATACACTCCAAATCATTGACACAACATGGCCGCACCTATAGGCAGCAGATCACCTGCAACCTCACCTCGCCTACCCAGCCCTCCTCCCTTCCCTGAAGTCCAGCTTCCTCCCAAATCACCTGGCATGCCAGCCGCCTCCGCCCCAGACACCTCAAAGCCAGATCCACAATCCCTACGACGAATTCGCCCCGGCACACGAGCAGCAGACTTCCATGGTCCACCCCTAATCCCTCTCAGCGAAGTACCTCCTCTCTCCCTCTCCTCACACCCACCACCCCCACTAACTCCCCCCCAGCTCGACTCCCCCTTCCAACTCCAAGAACACCTAAAATCCCTCTACACACACCACACACACCCACCTTCCTCACCATCCACAACCCCCATAACGTCTACCACCGCCCTCGAAATCGCCACCCCACCCCCCTCAATCGACCGCTCCCTCTGGCTCTACGAACTCACCCGCCTCCTCGTCCTCCGCGCCAACGACCTCATCGTCTCCTTCTTCCGCGAAACCCCGCCCTGCTCGGCGAGCACCTGCCCCGAGATGCGCGCCTCCGAGTGGCAATACCTCTGCGCGGTGCACGAGCCGCCGAAACCTTGTTGCGCCATTGATTACTCGTGCCACACTTTGGACTGGGCGGCCTACATCCTCACTTCGCAAAAACATTTCCCGAGTAGGTTGACGTTGGGGAGGGAGGAAGCGGGGGGCAGCCAGGCCGGGGTGAGGCAGCTTACGAATATTATCAGAAGGGTGTACAGGATTTTTGCGCACGCGTGGTTTCAGCACCGGGAGACGTTCGAGGAGGTTGAGGGGAGAGAGGGGCTTTATGTGTTGTATAAGACGGTTTGTGATTTTTATGGGTTGATTCCAGAGGAGAATTATACTATTCCGAAGGAGGCGGAGGGGAGGGAGGATGAGGAAGAGGCGGGTGGGGATGGGGACAGGAGGAGTCCGGAGAAGGTGGGCGCTGTTAAGATGGAACGGGGGGGTGGTGGTGGTGGTGGGATAGGTGGAATTGGTGGGGTAGGAGAGGAGGAGAAGGTCGGCTTAAGTAGGGAGACGACGCAGACGCAAAGACGGCATAAGGCTACGCCTAGTGTAGGGAGCGCGGTGGGGACTATTCAGGAGGATGAGGAGGAGAAGGGAGAGAGTCCGTTGAAGGATAGAGCCGCTGGAGGTGGTGGGGGTGAGGCGAAGGGCAGAGAGCAAGCGCCTCTTGCGGCCATTTCGAAAACAGCTGAGTTGAAGGAGCAGTCGGTGGGAGGGGTGGCGGGAGGGGTGGGAGGGGAACAAATGAGCTCGGATGACGCATCGTCTGTCACCTTGGTTGAGGAAGCAGAAGGCGATAATGGCTTCTCTCGACCCAGCGGCATTGCAAGAAGTAATAGCTCGGACTCTGTGGCTACAATGGTGAAGGTGGAGGAGAAGGATGAAGACGATGAGTAAGAGTAGGCTAGTATTTTGGGAAATCAGATACCCTTTAATCAAACAACACAACCAGGGCTCTTGTTGCGTCGCCCCCACCAACTCAGCAAAAAGTCCTGCCATCTCTTTTGATAGCAGCCAGCATTTTGATGGAGCAGCTCTGCACTGACAAGCCTGTCGTGCGACTGATCGGCATCCTTACCTACTATTCTTACTGCCATAAGACTGCAAGCAAAAGCTGCAGCGCTAACAAGGCACATTCAAGGATTGAAAGAGTAAATCTCAAAAACATCGGCGCCTGGACACGAAAGAAGTTGATACCAGAAAGAAGCTGCTGCGCAGACAGCAGGAAAAGATGGAATCAATGGCAAAACAACTATCATATCCATGCACTCACTACCCGAGTCTCATAATCTCAAATTCACCCCGATCCCACCCACCCTCACTCCTGCGCCACAAGATTCTCCCCCCTCAACCCATCAACAACCAATTCCTCCCCCGCCGCTCTACGATAAACATCCCTCACATCATCCGTCGTCGTCTCAAAATGGCTCGTCGCATCATAACTCCTGCTAATGAAGATCTGATCATTCATGCCGCTTTCCAGGGGCTCATAAAGCGGGATCGGTGGGCCCATGAATTTCTCTTCGATCTTGCCGAGGCGGTCAAAGCCGGGTTGGAGCTCGAGGTGGTGGTTTGCGGAGCCTTCGGCGATGGTGGAGAGGATGGCTATGTAGTAGCCTTTTGGGCAGACGGAGTGCGCGGATGAGACGATGGCGATGTAGATGTCTGGGGGTGGGTTAGTAGGGATGGTGAGGGAGGGAGGGAGGGGTTTGGGAAATGGTTAGGGGCTTAGAGGTCATAGATGAGAGATGGGGCGACGTGAGCTTACCGTTTTTCCGTCCGATTTGGGATTGTGGGATGATTATCTGTGCGGAGTCGCTGTTGTCGGTGTTCGCGACTGGGTGGGTGAGGATGCAGATGGCTTTGAGCAGGTGGCCGGTTGCTTGGACTTTGCCTGGGAAGTACGAGGGGTCTCCCAGGATTTTCTTGGTCTTGGTGGAGAATGCCATGCCGTCGGCGTCTTCGCTCCTTTCCTTCATTGTCGCTTTAATTCCTGCAACTTTGCCCTTGTCATCAGTCTCAATCTCGTCGATGTTGGTGTTGAGCATGTAAGTTCCACCGTATATGGCAGACAGGCGAGCAAACCCTTGAGGGAGTTCGCCCAAGCCGTAGAGTGGATAGATGTATGGCGATTTGCCGTAACGAGCCATCGAGTTGACGTAGAGCCGTATCCGCTGCACGCACTCTTTAGCAGCCCCTTTTTCGTTGATATATCCGTCAGTCTGGTAAAGCGCCATTGAATGTCCTATGAAGTCCCGCGTTGATACTTCAAGTCCAAATTTGTCGTATACTTCCTTCATTGTACACTGATTGAGATTGAGACCTTGAAAGTGTCAGCGCGCCCTTGTGCCTTTCATGCTGTATCATGCTCTTCACCGTTGTAAGTAGCTGGGTCGTCTTCCTTGAATGCTCCTACCCATTCCAGGAATTTCTTCGCTCTTCTCTTCTCAAACAGACCCATCAAAGGAGATCTCAGCGCTTCCCCCGCATCTGACGGCACCTTTGCGACTGTTGCTCTCGTCCCAGAACCCTGCTGTACATAGCTGCCAGCAATCTGTTTGAACTCAAGGTACCGCGTGACGTCGGTCGAGACAAGGATGTTAGTGAGCTCGCCGTTGGACATGAGGAACTTCGGCACCAGATCGATATTCCAATCGTTGACGCGGCCGTACTTTTTCCACGGCTCCTCGCCTTTGTTATAGTTGCCATATTTCTTGAATAGCTGTCTTGTTGGTCAGCGGCGGATGGCTTCATCGATCGCCCATCGACCCACAGTTTCGATGTTCACAGAAGCAGCTTCTCTATATCATGTAAGCGCCTGTCTTGCATGCTTCAGCTAACCCCACCAACCCTCCATAATGGTCATTCCGATCTATATGTAGCACCTTTTTGCCCTTTACGCTCATTACACTGGGTGAACATCGTTAGTAAAAGCCATTGAATAGAGCTTCTGGCGAGTAGGTACCCTGATAGGACACATTCTGTCAAGCCTGTAGACCTTTAGCATTCGTTGGATGCTGGACAATTTGCTTGGAGTGGTTACCTGTGCCCAACACGACGACGTCATACTCAGGTGCTATTTCGTCCATGATGGGAGTTGTGGTTAAGACTGAGGCTAAAGATATTGCAATAAGTGCTTCAGTGACGTTCGCTACGTAGAAGCGAAACAAAGCTATTCTGCCAGTGACGATGGCTACCGGCTTTAGCGATGTTTATATCCGACATATTCATGTTCATATGCACAATAGACAACATGATTTCAAAATACTTGCGCGGATAGGCAGCCAGACTGTCATTGGAAGAACATTCGCTTATTACTACATACCACGGTTGACCACAGCCCCTAACCTCCTCAGATCCCTTAACGTGTACTTGCAAACCGATCCTGAACATTCATTAGCCTGAGACTACCCAACCAAATATGGCGACTCACCTGATCCAACATAGGCTTGTAGATAGGCGTCTCCAGATCTGCCTTGTCCATATCAACCTCTTGATCTTGCTCAGCCAGCATCCTTGCATCTTGCCAAGCGTAATATCGCTCCGTCAGCGCCCATTTGATCGATTTCTGCGTTTTCCGCAGCTGCAATGACTCCATCAGCTCGAGCATCCCAACAATCCGTTTCCGCCAGTGGGAACTTGGACACTCACTGTCAAATCCCTCGCATGCGCCTCCGCCTCCCCCAACCGAATCTTCAACCTTTGCCGTTCGAACTTCTCGGTCGCAATGCGATTCCGCTCTTTGCAGCACATATACCACAGAGAATGTAGGTCCTCCCAAGACTTATGTCGTAGCTCTGCCGGATACCATGCCCTCCCTAGAACACCGCCAATCAGCAATGTTTCTCATCACCTACAAACACTTCCTGTCCCCATAGCTCATAATGTTGAGTAAACCAGGAAAGACTCACCATGTCCCATCTCCACATCCGGCGCCGTCAGTAACTCTTGCTTCTCATTGAAGAATCTCCAGAGCCCATGATCTTTCGCCACATGCACCTTACTCCTCCTTTCTGGATCCAGGACGGGTTTTGGTAACCCTGAGACTCGCACCTTCGAGCGGATACTAAGCGGTTTCTTGAAGCCCTTGCGACGTAGTGCGGAGACGCCGCGCTCGGGATTGGCGTCGCGTTTATATTTGCGGAGTAGGGACGGGGGTGTGGTTAAGAAGCTTCGGACGGACTGGGATTGTTGAGGGGATGGGTGGAAGGGGGCGAGTGCGGGCGCGAGGAAGAGGGGTGGTGCGTCGCGGGTCCAGATGGAAGGAAGACGCTGGACGGTTCTGAGCATTGAGGATTTAGGAGGCATCATTGGTGAAGTTGAGTTGATGGTTTTCAAGATAGATTGAGAGCTCAAAAAAGTGATCGGAATTGGTTCCGCTTGCGGACTTCGATGTCGACCGTTCTGACTTTATGGTCATTTACAACTTCACATATGAGCATTAATGATGGAGCTTGATGTTGAAGATCCCCCAGACTTAGTTGACACGGCTGCCTCGACTGGTTCTGAGGCGGAGCCGATGTCGAGGGAAGATGAAGCAGCTACGCAGATGGCCGACCTCTCCATGTCGAAGGTACCCTTGACAATCATTACGGGTTAGCAAGCACATTTTCCCTTGAATTTCCTTCGTTATGAATCACAGAGCTTACAGCACTTATAGGATACCTTGGTTCCGGCAAAACGACCCTTGTGAATCATATTTTACAAGCTGAACATGGCAAGAAGATCGCCGTGATACTAAATGGTTGGTGGGTGCCTCCACTTCTTCCCATACCCATTCTCCCCACAATATGCCCTTCTCTCCAGCTTCCTTTCTAATATGTAACAGAATTTGGCGACTCTACAACCATCGAGAAACGAGCTATTAACGTACGCGCGGAAGACTCAACCTTAGGCGTTGACTTCCTTGAGCTTGGCAACGGTTGCATATGTTGCAGCGTCAAAGACACCGGAGTCGCTGCAATTGAGGCCTTGCTCGCCCGCCATTCCTCTGCAGCAGGCGTCAAACCCTTCGACTACATCGTCCTTGAGACGTCTGGGTTAGCGGACCCTGGGGGGATAATACCGTTGTTCTGGCTCGACGATGCGTTGGGAAGCAGTTTGTATCTCGATGGCGTTGTCTGCGTAGTTGATGCGGGAAATCTTGCGAGGAATCTGGACCAACCCGCTGCTCCAGAACTAGCCTCCGCACAACGAGACGCCAGCCATCAGGGCGACAATCCCTGTGATGGGGAAGGCGGCGCGCATCACGAAACAGTAGCCCATTTGCAACTATCCACCGCAGATACCATCCTCCTCAACAAAGTGGACACACTCCCCTCCTCTTCTAATCTCAACGATGTCGAAGCGCGGATCCGATCGATCAACGCCCTAGCTCCGATCCATTGCACCTCTTTCTCTCAAGTCCCGAAGCTAGATGGCGTCCTGCTGAATCTACATGCATACGATAATGTTACACTCCCATCCGCCAACTCACAGGGCAAACACACGCACCTCGACCCCACGATCTCAACCATATCCCTCCTTCTGCCTCCGTTGTCACACGAAGGCTTTAAGAAGTTGGAGCAATGGCTACGTTCAGTGCTCTGGGAGAATACTCTCCCCGACCCACAAAACCAGGTTCATTATAATGACGCAAATCAAGGGACGGAATGGTTCGAAGTCCACCGCACAAAAGGTCTTCTGTCCACAACCCACGGTGGAACAAGGATGATCCAAGGCGTCCGCGAAGTCTTCGAGATCGTGGAATTGGATCCCCGCCGTAATGACGATAGTGACGGGGAAGGCAAAATCATCTTCATAGGCCGCGACTTACACGCAGAGGAGTGGGAGAGGAGCTTACATTCCGCTCTAGGTATATGAACGAGGTATGAAAAAGATGATAAACGATAAAACAGCAAACATGATACGAAGGTGTATCAGATTGGACAAATATCGCCTGCACTTCGAATCTCACCTCCTTTTCCCTGTATCATGCGTCCTTTCAGAGTTTTTCCTTCATCGAAAGTAGTCAAATAAACCATAAGAATCCCTAACATACATGAAATAACATCGAAGAACCGAGACCAAACCTCTCCACACACCGTGTCGAAAACTTTCTTCCTCCTCCTTCTTCTCCTCTCCTTACCACCCACCTTACGGCCCACCTCAGCTTACCACATCCTTCCCAACTCCCCAACTCAAAACCCCCTTCTTCACCTCACCTCATCTCAACTCAAGTCCCTCGAGAAAGGGCGGCCGTGACGTTATCCACCTTCCCTCTAATAGCCACACCTTCCCCACCACCACATCCCCACTCCTACTTTCAAACTCTCCCTTCCCTTCCTATACCACCTACAACTTTCCACTTCCCACTCCCCACCATCCCATACCCGCGCTACGACTGCCCTCCCCCCCCTCCCCTGCCAGTGGCCCTTCTAAATAGAAATCGGCACCAGACTTCCATCCGCCTACCTAGCTACCTATCTATTTGCCTACTTGCCTGCCCGCACATATATATCAATGCCCACTCGCCATATTCGTGAAAAGGGACGGGAAGGGAGTGAGATTAGCAGAAACGTAGGGATAGCATCTAGCAAAAAACAAAAGCCATCCCATTCATCGTACTCGTAGCAACCCCTTCACAAGTGAGGAGAAAAGGGGAAAAGAGGGCCAGACACCACCACGACGCATGAAGGCAGTAGTCGCTACGATATTTATATTTATGTTAAAAGTTGCAAAATAACAAAGTTGGCGGTCAGATTTGGTATTTATATATAATTGGGCAGCTCTTCGTTCACGTCACGATTCAGAACGGGTTCGACGATCATGCAAGCGGGATCAGGGTTGGTCATGTGTTTTATAATAATGTAGAGGAGAGCAAATTGTTTGAACTGCGCGGAGGAAGGGGGTCACGAACTGGCAATTCAAGCCAATAAGCTCATTCAGTCAATTTTGTAAGAAATGTTGTGATAAAGAGGGCTTGAAAACAGGGAGATTGGAGAGGTTGTTCCATTGTTCAGGCAAAAAAAAAAACCTAAAGACATGCTGATAAAGAATTCAGGTCTTCAATTATTTTCATTAGTATATCTTCTAAAGTCGTGCATGCTGGTATGATTGCCACTCTGCCTCCCGTTCAGCTCGCCATACAACCGCCTTCTTGGTATCAAAAGCACGATTGCCTCACCACTGAAGAGACGCTCTCCTACTCACCAGTCACCGTATGAGCACGCTCGGTAGCACGCTCGGTCTATGAAGGGGTATGTCAGTCTATCAACAGGTGCATGTGCGCATGTATGTACAGTGAGCGAGAGGCATTAATGTATGCGTGGTGACTCGTGTTGGTGAGCGTTCGTCAATTTTCTAATGCATGCTCGTGCTGGTGTATGTCACATCGTGATAGAGGTCAAGTAGGCCATCCGAACGACATACGCAGATTGCCAAAATGTCAAAGTCGTAGCTCGCGTTCATTATTGATCCCGGATCCTTCTCCGCCAGCGTGGTATAGGCAGGTCGTAAAAGATATGTTGGGTTGATTGGGGATCAGCAGCATTGCTCAAGCAGCTCCCGCACTCCCCTCAGGCTCGACAATCTTGGTGACTTGATTGCCAGCGCGCATGATCTTCTTGCCTTGGCCATCGACTGAGTATTGGAGATCCTTGTTCTCCTTCTGAGCTCGCTTCCAGATCTCGACTTCACACCCACCTCGAACAACACCAACTCTCAGAGTTGACAGCAAGTTGTGAGCGGCGTTGCTGTGCATGTACACACCGCCATTGAACATAGCGGTGGCATCCTTGCCAATACCGCTGCTGATCATAGCTTTACCACCTGGATGATCCTTAATGAAGTTGCTGACGTCGTGGACGACACCGGCCACGGCAATGAGCGGTCGCCCGTTCTTGGCTTGGTCTGTATACTCATCCCACTCCATGACCGGAAGCTGATCAAGCGGAACACCCCAGTCAAGCTTGGAGCGCTTCAGATCCAGCTTCTTCTGTTGCTGCTGGACTCTACCCTTCTCGATCTCATTGGCGCGGAACTCTTTCAGATCGAATGCGAGTCCCATCTTTTTCCAGCACCAGATGCTCCATTTGGTGGGGTCGTATTGCCACCAGTCGAGCGCATTGCGGTAATCAGAGGGAAACTCGTGATGAAAATTGTGGTAACCTTCGCCCAGGGTAAGCAGAGCAGTGAAGACGTGATCTCTGGGCGAGTTGCGGTCATCGAAGGGTTGGTCGCCTAGCCAATGGGCCAAAGAATTGACACAGAATGTAGCCTGTTGAACAAAGAAGATTCTCAGAATTCCAGCGTAGACGAGACCGCCCCACCAATCACCAAAGATGAAGCCGCAGAAGAGGGTGGGGAAACCGAGAGCCATGATGGCTACGATAGGCAAGTAATGTTTATGTTGGAAGACAACGACAGGGTCTGCGTTGAGGTCGGAAATATCGGTGCGTCCGTTGCGTTTTGGGTTCTGTTTCATCACCATCCTGAAATTATAGTCAGCATAATCATTCCAAGATGTTTTGGCTTGGGGGTTCGCTCACCAGCCGAAGTGCGAGTACAACAGGCCCTTGCGTACGCTATACGGGTCTTTGTCGGTGTCGGTGTAGCGGTGATGGGCACGATGATCTCTCGCCCACCATCTAATGCTCCCCTCAACGGCACCAGCTCCGACCAGGGCAAGGAACCCCCGCAGAGGCAGGCCTGCAGAGTAACTCGAGTGTGCCCATAGCCTATGATATCCACCTGTTATACCGAGGCCGGTGAAGTAATAGTAGACGATAGAGAAGATGGCTGTGTTGAGTCGGAGAGGGGTCCATATGGCACTGACGAGGCCAATGATGGGTAATCCGATGATGAAGTACACGTTGGTCCAGTTGACATGCTTGTACCAGTTCCGCCTCGTCATCTTGGTATCTGTGATATGAGGTTTCTTAGGGTCATAGCGTCTGTTGCGGTTGGGTTCGGAGGGTTTTGCTGCTGCTGAGGGTTGCGAGGAGAGGTATTCAGGCTGCACAGCCAAATGGCCGGCGGTGGGCTGACTTGAAGGCATGGTGTAGAGAATGTGGGGTGTGAGATGGAGGTGAGAGAAGGAGGGGGTGGTGGGAGAGAGCAATATAGGATGGTGTGAAAGGCGTTGGGGATATTTGTGGAGCGGTGAAAGGTTGTTGGTATCTAAAGCACCGAGAGAAGGTGCTAAGATGGAAGAGGATTGGTTGGGGGAAACGCCAGCCAAGGAAGTTGCGTCAACACGCGCGGAAGGCGTGACTGGTGTGGGAGATGATGGTGAGAAAGTGGGCTGGTGGCAGAGATTGTGGGAAGTATAGGACGAGACGGTGTTGATGCCTTGCTCACGCGGGGAAACGTGAAGGTGTCATGATGCACGAAGCAGGACGAAGGAGTGTGATGGGAGCAGGTGAGAACAGGGTCTGGAGATCGTGCACAACACATTTTCATTGCTTGTTGACCTCGTTGCGGCTCAAAAATATGTTGCGGGTTAACGTTGGGGAAGGCTTAAACATCTTTTGTTGAGCGTCTGATGCCGCTAACGGTTTTTGGAGCTAGTCTAGATCTGTACGGAATTCCAAGCTGTATACAAGTATTGCCATGGTCTTTACACTTCTATAAGGCAGTACTGACTGTGTTGCTGTCGTCGTGATCATTTCCCAATTATTGAAGGCTGAATGACAGCGATATACGTGCGTCACTGCATCTGCACGGCAATCTACGACTCTGGTCCCTTGCATTAGATCGGTATTGTCGGTATTAGGAAATGACATCATAGCGTATGATTTGTGCGGAAGATCTTCGGTCCGCAACGTTTTCCGCCAAGCCTTTCCTAGTGTGTTAGGTTTGATGACCAGAGAATGATCCGTGACGACTCGGAGCCACGAGGATAGTCTCGTACCAGCCTGATTGCATGGGTGCCACTTTCATGGACTACACGCTTCGCAATATAGTGAACGGGGATGCAGACGTGGGCTGTCTACACGTACATACGTTATGTGTCTAAACGCATAGAGAGGCCCAACACTACACATGGTACACCAGCTTCGTTCCTCTGAGTCAGCCATGCTACATCGCCATGTCCGAGTGACATCGTCAGTAACAGGTTGATTATGCTCTTCGACATGAGATTCTCCACACGTGCTCCGGTGTAAAGGCTTTAGAGCTTCTTCTCCTACCGGTGTAATGGGGGCATCAGTACCGTCATTGTGCACCTTGGAGATTAGATCTCATTGGGACGGCTTATAGGCTACATGATCAAATGAGTGTCGTTGCGCAAGCTTCTATCATATCGATAACGTAACCTGCCCTCTTCATCACAGACGCTCGCTGATCAACTTGCTCATGACTCGCATAGGCAAGGTGTTCTCCGATGCTTAGGTCTTCATTTGTTTTTATCGCAAATGACTTGAGGATTTAGACGACCATCTAGACCCTTGTATTTGTGCCTTGGGACGATGTTTCCAGGCAAGCTACACTGATCTCACCTATCTAGCAGTGGACACTAGACAGTGGTCCGAGCCTCCGGATTCGTGACTTCAAGAATCTGGAACTCGGGTACGAGAACATCTAACATAACATGCGCTCCGAGTGAGTAATCATCGACTTATTGTAGCCTCTCTGGTGCCAGTCAGTGATGATATTCGTCATTACCCACACATTGGCTTCAATGGTGACTCACCAGAGGTGACAAGCCAAGAGGTGAAGAGTAGATTGACTGGTATAAGAAGCCTTCACAATGCTCAGAGAAGTCTGCCAGGTTTGCTGGATCCTCAATCTGCGAAGTCAAACCTCTAATCGACCTTTCCACTTGCAAAAGACATCGAACTGAACTCAGAAATAGTGAGGATCCTGAGAAGGCAGACAAGGAGGCCTCAAGCTGCTCCCACAAGCCGGTCGAGCTCGTCCAAAGAGTCCGCCAGGTGACATCCTAAGACTGGTCAAATGTGGTGTGCACATTCTTTTCAGACTCGACATGGCCAAGCATAAACCAGAAGTCCACCGCCAGGATATCTTCTACTCAAGCTTGTACCAAGCATTGCTTCTAAATTCGGAGTACCCATTTGTCTAGCTCCATGTAGTACATATCAGCTCATTTCATGCTTCTGTGAAAGCAGACACATGAAGCATGACTACATTACTCATCAGTCTTCGAAGCGCTCGCTAGGAAGGCAAAAGGATGACGCCCTAAATGCGCCCTTACTAATTTACTCAAAACCAGAAGCCCCTCTAGGCATATTAGAATGTCAGCCGTAAATCGCCCTTCTTCTCAACCTTCCACTACTAAAAGCCTTGGTCCCTAAGACTGTGGTGACCTTTTCATTTTCAATGCGCGCCATGCTGTCGCTATCTCTATTCATCAGAAACCCAACAAAGATTCGCCGTCTTACTTTTCCGGATAGACCAGCTCCTTGTAAGAGCGCCAAGCTCCCTTTCTCTACACTTGCCAAAAGAGATACCAATCCGAAACCTTCGCCAATAGGGGATTGAGGCCAAAGGATAATACGGGTGATCAATGAAAGCATCAAGATAAGCGGATTGATAGCAAGCACTATAGCGATCTCCCAGCTAGGCTTGATAGTCATGGATGAGGTTTCTTCAGACACATTTTGCTCGTAACGCAGCTCTGGCCACCCTTGGTCGTGGCTATCGACACCTTGATAGACACCTTTGGAAGTTCCTGGTTTCCATACTTCCGGACCATCTGCTGCGACCAACCGAGACCACAGCATAGCAGCAAGAAGCGTTGAGTCGCTTTTTATGTTGTCGATGTACCTGTGAGATCCCCCAATGTTTGAGGATGGAGAGTCCGAGGACGAAGCATACCTCCAGTCGTACTCTGCAAACGCCACTTTATAGAGATCATGGATAGACCGGGAGTTGTTGGTGAGTAGCCCACGATCATCTATTGGCTCATGCCGGGGGATAGCGTCCTTGAGTTCTATCGAGGTCTTGGTCATGCGCCATGAGCCTGTATATGTCTGCCTGGATAGCTTGTATTGTCGCACATGGGATCCGAACGTTTCGTTGTTAGATGTATTGAAGTTTCCAATGATCATGTTGGTGTTGTCGGCTGGGTTGGGTAGCATGATGGCTACACGTACACCGGCGTCACGAATCCACTGTTCCCCTTTGCTCGCGTCATCGTTGGTATCGTATTGATCACCAAAGTTTTCAGCGCTTTCGGTCAGAACAACCTCTTCACATATAAGTGCTGCAACGTCCGCAGTCACCGTCTTGGACTGCTCAGATCTCAGTGACGCTTGGATGTTTTGGACGTAAATCGGCATTGGACCGTCTAGCATTGCCGTTACATTCTCAGAAGCAACGTGCATATTGAAACCGTACACGCGATTCGGAAAACCAGGGTCTTTGTAAAATGGCAATGTCGCATTCACAAATTGAGACAGTCCCCATCCAAGGTTTTGAGTCCCTGGCGGACCAGTCATACCAAGTTGAGCGACTCTATTTTCCTGGAATTCGTGGCTGTGATGACCACCCAGGGCCTTATACGCTGCACTGAGAGCTGGACCAAGGCCCAACATCACTCCAAGGGCAATACGGATGCGCCAGTCCGCCAGATCAGTGGTCGGATCAGAGCGAAGGATCGCATCAACAGACTGCAACGTTGACGCGCTCTTGGAGTTCGTCGAAGTCACCAAGAACAATCGTCTAAGAGGAAACTGTGCGCTCCATGCCATCAACGTTAGACAAAGGCCAACCCAGATGAATTGCCTAGTTTCTCCCCAGTAGATCGCGGAACTCGGATTGAAAACGACAACAGCAGCGACAGTGAAAGAAGCTAGGCAACCAATTATAGCAATGTAATCTTTCCAAGAGCAGAGATGGCTTTCCTCAGGCCTTCCCCAGCATACTGGGCCACTGTCCTCTGCATGACTGATTAATCGATCGTCGCTATCAGGTTGCTTCTTAGTGAGGTCGTTCATCTGAAACATTTTTTATTGATTGCGACCACCACCAAAGCACCTAAATAAAAGTTCCAAAAATGGACAAGCAAGAGTATTGACAAGCAGAAACACTAGGTGCCAAAGGTTTAATAACGTTCAACTCAGCCCCCCAAGCGCCGACGCCACATGGGCTGGACAAGGTTTTGAAGGATTCCTTGAAACCAGGCTATGCTTCCCACAGGATCGCGCGCTGTCGAACCTAAACAGAGATGGAAGCGTCTCGACCACTGAAAAGGTCGATGTTCCTCTAACTCTGGATGGAATATCTGTTATACATACCAGTGTCATGAGATCAGAAACTACGCCTGGAAGTAGTTCTTCCTCACCTCAATGAAAAGGACTCTGGGAATAAGACTAGAACGCTTATGGAATGATCGCAAAACCATCAAACATCATCCATACGCAGTACCTTGGAACGAGTGAAAAGCAATCCAGCGCAATGCATACCAAGTAATGGTCTTAA
Source organism: Bacidia rubella (assembly GCA_032158265.1). Classification (NCBI taxonomy): domain Eukaryota; kingdom Fungi; phylum Ascomycota; class Lecanoromycetes; order Lecanorales; family Ramalinaceae; genus Bacidia; species Bacidia rubella. Next base: position 218,109 of record JAVTIF010000005.1, on the reverse strand, counting down.
CATTCTCCCCGCTGTCGATGGGTCAAGTTTATCGGTACCATTGTCATGTCATTCAGACATGAGATTCCCATGGACCAGCTGAAGGACTGGTCTGAGTACTGCCGTCTTTGTAGCGCAAACCCGATGTCATGTTGATGTTTCGACTTGCGTTTTTTACAAAGCTAGCTCATTGACGTCGTTACAAGATACACGGAAAAGAGTGTTCGGCGACATCGAGGTCTACCTTTGTGTCTACTACAAATAACTCAAGGGTCTTAAGCAACCACTTGCACCCGCATATGTGCATATCAAGAGGGCATCTTCAGAAGGCTTGTCGTGGTCTCAATCTTCATGTTGTTGATTCCATAGACATGGGTCTATTCTTCCGTTGCTGTGTATTGCCTCCTCCGCGAGGCTTCACGCCATTCAAACTTCAGTCGAGACCCTAATCCTGGCGACTGGGTAAGGAATAGGATTGAGAGTTGGAAGACGCGATGATGTATGACCATACGAGGATAACTTACCTGGGTAGGCTGCCAGAGCGGGGACAAGATGACATATGTGTTGCGTGGAATCTCAGCCATTTCTATGTCAGCACCAACTTACCCTGCCGGACTGGACCCCGAAGCCTTTAACCTGCTCTGAGGTCACACCCTAGGCCTACATTGCTACGGATCATGAGTTTCAGCGAGGCTGGGCCATCTCCGACGTCTCACGGACGGTGACGACGCATGTCATTGCAAAATCACACGGCCAATCAAGTCGATGCTTCCTCTTCTTTGCTACTTCACAATGCCTTTCTTTCACTTCCTTGCGTCACTTCAAGCTTCTTTTCCAGCGTTAACTCATTGTCTCCATGTTCAATCGTTTATTCAACGCCTTGCAGTCACCCTCAGAAATCTATTGATGTGAAAAAGTGATAGTATCCTCTACTTGTCAAGTTATTTAGAGGAAGGATGGTCATTTTCTGCCCTGAAAGAATAGGTGGGGCCTTCGTCAAAAGTAACCTTTAGACCAACCACGCAGGGTTCGGCAGTCCGCCGCGCATCGCGAGCGGCTCTGAGGCAAACCTAGTATGTTGCCCTGTGCGCTGGAGGATGTGCGACAAAATTATGTATAAATGTGCGCCCCTCTTGGATGTTGCATTTTGGGCTTGTTCTCACAGACTGTTCACGGAAGTGTCGAGATGCTAACAGTCATAGATTCTAAGGATGCACTGCTGCAGCCGCATTCTAGTAGGTTTTCTGACCCTCTTCGACATTGCGATATCACACAACAATAACGCACGGCCATGTGGGCCCCATCTCACAAAGCGAGCATCACCGTCTTCAAATCTTCACCGGCCCCAAGTTGGCTCATCCTCACAAAACGCAACCATAACGAACCATCCCAATCAGTGCGCCACCATATAGATGCATTGAGATTCCTGATGCTAATCTCACCTGACAGGAACCCAATCACCTTGTCCATCTTCGACAGTCCCCTCTCGGTCGTCTTCTACAACTATCAATGCGCCATCCCCTTGGAAGCAATGTTTACAGTCATTGTCTTCGCATTCGAAGAAGTTGCCGAACAAGCCTTTCGGAGTCACGGAGACGCTCTCGTCAATGAGCCTTTTCTCACCTTTAACGATCAAGCCGCGGTTCTGTTATTTGAGTTCAATGGACCCCGCAGATCGCTAAAATGGAGCACCATCGCTGGTATTCTGACGGTTATGACCGATGACTTTTGGAGGGATTATCGATATACCAGCACCAACTTTGACATTGTTGACACCAGCCGGAGGAACGTCCAGGTGGCTTCAGGCTACCTCGCAGAGTCACTCCTGCCGCCAGTGATCACCGATGCGGCCAATGTGGAGGTCTCTTGACGGCATCACTTTTCGGAGGGTGAATTGCAAAATCAGAGGGGGTCGAAAATGTTTCCATGAAGTCACTGCTAAGGTTCACGGATCCGATGAATTGAGTCGGCCTTCACACGAGCTGCGTCATAATGCGGGAACCCGTCACACGCAGATACTTCATCGCCAGATCCAGCGTCACATTGTCTCATTCATTGTCTCCTTCGCCTATATATTCTTCGATCTCTCTCCCTTCTTTCTCCCTCCTTCCTATCACTCATCCCTCTACTGGCAATGATTGCCTCCTACCGCCTATCTCTTTCAGAGCGTTACTGCTACTCCTTCGCTAGCTTCAGCCATGCATTGACGTCGGCGTGGATAATCGTTACTGGGTCTTGATAGCACCTGCACCTTTTGTACATGACAGTGATGACGAACTTTGTGATCGCGACACATGTCTTGTTTTCACCAGAGGTATGAAGCCTGTATGGAGTTGATGAAGGACTACTGTAGCCACCATCGATTACTACCTTTCATCCAGGTCCTGTACATGACAATACCTTTTTCATCCATTCCTTTCGTGATGATCCTCCAGTGGGTTCAGACGTGTGCAGTCTTTCCCATGAACAAAGTCGCTGAAGGGATGACTTCCACCACTAAGTGAGCCTTACTCATGAAGTCCCTACTACTTGACTCACAAATAACACTTTCATTTTGCTTTCCTCGGTACTGTCATTGAGACTATCAGGTCCCCAAGATCCTTCTGGTTTTTGGCGTGCCTGCCTCCAACCATATTCTTAAATGCTTGAAACAATTTTCACGGCGTCGATAAAACTAATTTTGAACAGCAGCTTGCTGCATAAACTTGTTATCGCTTCTTTAAATATATATTTAATACTTCATGAAGGCGATTTACGTCTAACGTTTGACTGTCTCTCCAAAGCATCCTCTGCTTGACTTTCTTTTGTTCTCAGTTAATCATACTTCTGTTATGAGCTTTCGGTCTTTTCAATGTTCTTGATTCTGAAGGTGGTTCCCTTACGTCGCTGTGTTTCCACCAAACAGATGGCTCAGCCTCTGCCACCAGCATTGGCCTATTCCCGACCACAACATTGAAAAGAGCTAGTCCCATTTTTGTGGCTGCTTTAACATCTACAAGCCGCGCAAGTAGCTCAAGTCATTGGGACGTGGACTGCCTTCAGATACACACTTCCTTCACATCGAAGTTTCCTTTTCCCTGCAGTCAAGTATCTTCGCGGTAAGGCCACGCCGTTATGCAAGCAGCTGCATTGCTGCTCGTCTTTCTTTCAATGCATCATACCTGTTCCTATCATCAAGCACCAACAATTGTTAGCGCTCTTGTGATGCTTCTTGAATCATACCTTACGCCAAGAACTCAGTGTCACTCCTCCCACAGACCACATTCAAGACTGCCCAAACCAGCAAGCAGTGCTATGCTCTGGTTGTCATGTGGGTGCGGTACGCACAGACGAGTCCCTGTTCAACTGGTCAAGATTATCATCTCAAATTCAAGAACAACGAGTTGGATCCGAACAATGCTTCTCATGTACCATCACGATGATCACGGCCTACGCCCTTGTCAAACATCAACACAAAAGCCTCCATTCCCTAAAGTCGAAGAAGAAACAGAAGAAAACGAGACCAAGCATCTCATCTTTTCGATGTTACATTGTGAGATACGTGCTTACGCGTTAGCATTCAACTGGTCAACAACCTACAAAATGTCTACAAAATGGCTCTCGTGTATCATCACGATGATCACGACGTACGTTTATGCCGGCCATTGATATGATAGCCTTCTTTCCCTAGTCTCAAAGAAAAAGAAGCATGACCAGACCGCCCACTTATCCATCAAGGACTCGCCTAGAACGCAAATTTAAGTCGCTGTCCCCTTGTTACGCTTCAAAATGTCCTCTTGAGATGCTGCGCATCCGATATACTACCCTTCGACTATCACCAAGATGTATTCTGTGCATGAATTCTCTTGAACAACAGAAAAACATCCCTTACCTCTTCAATCGGGGATTCTTCCTTTCTTGATAGCTTCTTGGATCGTTTCGGCCCTGTCCGACTCATTTCCAGACATATCCACATACGCCTCTTGGCCATCTATGAGAAAGTTCTCGGAGGTATGGTGTGTCGCAGAACGCAGCCAAAGCACAGATTAGCTAGAGTATGGATCCTCATGTCGAACACCTGACGTCTCCTTTCGACTTCATAGTTAGACATCCTCAACTATGTTCCACCACGACATTGGGAATGACGAGATGATGAAGGGTCTCATAGTAACAACATACAAGAAGAATTGCTTTGGAGTGCGTTGTTTGGTGGGGAGTCTCCGTTTGATGATTCTAGACATTGAACGACTTTCAGTTCACTGCTCCTTTGTACGATCACGACAACGATGATGACGACCTATAGTACAGACTTTATGAGGGGATTCAAAGGAAGCATCCGGAACTGAGAAGACCTTCCTGACTTATGTTAGGGCCCTCCATGTCACCAGCTCCACGTTTGCTCACCAAAATCCCTACACTTCGTCATGTCGGAAAGGTTGCGGTACTACTACGGCTGCAGGATACAATGCTTATCACTCATCCTTGGTCGGGAGGGTGGGTGACGAGCTAGAGTTGTTGAGCAAGCTTTTATAGTTTTTGCCCCGATTCTGGACTATCTGACGCTTTGTGGCGCTCCTGTCTGCGAATGGATAAGATAGGCTTCGACTACGGCTTTGTGATCAATTTAAGCTGGGTTGAGGCAGCAATACTCAATGCATTCACGTAGGACTAAGGGGTGTTGTATCACGTTTCCACTAGCCTCACATGGTTTGGAGGCTGTGAATGCCTGATCTGTGGCTTTGTGGCTTCTGGTTCATGTTGTTTCTTATTGAATTCTGGCTGTGATGAGGTGATCAGCTACAATACGTTCAGTACAAACTTGGAACCCATTACCTACCTCCTGGCTCGAAATTCCAACCCTTCTGGCTCGAGGCAGCAATAACGGATGGAAGTATTTAGGATCCACGGGTGGGTGGGCTTCATCAGTCCTTGGAAAACTTGCGTGGCTTCTGGTATGCCTTAGCTGGGCAGATCGAAAGTGGCTATGCCGGTCAAAATTGCAAAGATGGACACTGTGTAGGTGCTACCAAAGAGAAGCATCAAAGTCCATCATTGCGGCTTTTCGCTACGCTCTGATAGCTAGGCCTCCACTGATCCCTTGTATTGCTATGTCGCACTGGTATGAGCTATGATCGATTGTTTCATGATGGCATTCACAGTAGGATCGGGTTTTGGGTTGTGTGCATATTCAAAGAGAAAAGAGAGTGTCTCATGGTCCTGCCGCCTCAACACTGGATGAATCTTTCGGAAAGAAGCGAAGGCTGCTTCGCGATTTTTCTTCCCTGCTATCTCTACACTTTGTTAGTCGGGACTTCAATTTGCGCTACGACAAGATATGTGAGTCAAAACGGCAACAATTCTGAAGGCGTGCGTCTTGCTGTGTGCTTGCTTCCTTTCTCGAGTATAACAAGGCAGTGGGAAACGATCAACCTTGTCGTGGAGATGGAAAGCTCCCAATTCACACAGAAAGGACAAAAAGCAGCTTCAAAAAGCATACGTCGAAATCAACAAAGTAAAAGGCTGCACATTTGCCGATGCTTTATATCCATCGAAACAAGACTTCTTCGGTGATCTGTATGAGCAGAAGGGGCAGAAAAGGGAGAACCTGGGTGACAGCTACACACATTTAGCTAGACATTCTTAATCAGGTCTCACCGGCAGGACCAAGGCTGTTACGATGGAAGACGCTTCTAAGAATACCTCTCACAACAGAAAGCAACCTCGACAGAGTCTGGGACAGTGTTAAAAGGCAGCCAGGGCAACAGACGGCTCGTCCAATCACGCGCAAGAACGATGCCTATGTCAAGCCAAGCGCACTATACCGACAACTTGAATACCAGCAGTTGGCCTCTCAAAGAAAGAACACATCATCTGGAGACCTACCTTCTGTCCAGCCTAAACTCTGGATCATGGAAGAATGACTACTCTTGTCTCGCTCTATATTTCATCAGTCACAAATGTACAACAAACTCAAGTGTGAGGCTCTGGAAGACTTTCGAGATGCTCTTGGATGTGTGAGCAAACCGGCGTCACGTCAAGTCCTTCAAGTTTGTGTGAAGCCTCTATCGTGGAAGAAACATGTTGCTGCTGGGAAAAGCTATCTACCCGTGGGTCCGAATTCTATCACTCTATGAATCCACTGCTTGGCCTCGAGACAGAGTCTGGGCGTTCTTCGATTTAGCCGAATTAGTCAAATGCCGCCCGTACTACCTAAGTTTGTTACTTATCCATCAGACTATGTACTAGAGGCATCGGTGTCTTGGCTTCTTCTGTCTAGTGAGACTAGGAGAATGCATCTTCGTTGCAACCTGCCGAGATTGCAACACGTCTATCTGGGATTCTGTTTGACCTGGAATGGGACAATCAAATCCTATCCGTTTCTGATACCGCGCTCTTCCAGACTATCATGTACCTATGAAGATTACGACATGTCCCAGAAATGGCGTCAATTCAGGGAAAGTCACGTTGTTGGTCGAGGCAACCTTTGTTCCTGGGACACAATGAGCACACGACATCTCTCATCTTGATGAAGACAACTTTTCTCTTCCCTACCAGGCATACTCGCTTTTGAGCTCTAGTCCTCTAAGCTGGATCGTGGTTCTATACCACATCTTAAATCCCTTCAATTTTCAGGTCGCCTACTTCGCTTGACGTCTGTCCAGTGGCGTTTTTAAGAATACACACCGAATACTGGTTTCTGGTCTTGAGAAGAACACAAAAGTAACGCAACTTTTGCCGTCTGAGACATCTGGCCGTCTGAAACGACCCTCATCCAATTAATGGGTGACAATGCGGAAGCGGCTTTCGAGAATGAACGCTTTTGTGACCGCCAGATCGCCCAGATATACTCTATGGCTGTTTGAGCCACCAAGTTTTTGACACAAAGCGGATGAGACAAGACGTCTTATATCGCAAGCCAACAAGCTTGGAGAACATCCAGTGTAGAACAAGGACGATGTTGCTGCATGGATGCTACTGGGTTCCTTCAACCCCAATGCTGGCAAAGCGAGCATAGAAGAAATGCTCCGTACAGCGAGTGAGGGTTGACTAGCTTCAATAAAAGCTATCGAAACATGGGTGAACTTTTGAGCTAAACGGTCGCTCAAACAACGGCACCACGAAAGAAACCAATAACGCAGGGATGTTTAATTGGATGGATCGCACCTAAGATCTATTTTATGAACAATCCTTCAAGGACAAAGTTCCACCTATGGTTCACGTGGATAAGCAACGTAAAACAGCACTGTCGTCTGGAACCTAGCTTTCGAATTCTGTATCTTTTGATATTGAGGGTTGTGGTGTATTGCGTAACGCTGCAGACAAATATACAGAACCAGAGCCTATGGTAAAAGGAGCAACAGGGGCCTTCATCAATTGCACAACGTGACACTAGCACTCTACAAACTCGAAACTTTAAATATCCCTATTCTGGGCTCTTCCTTTGTTACCATCTTAGGAGCTCACACGCCTTATTCCGAAGGAGCATTTCTTGTTTTTTCCAAGTACTGGGTCTTCTACTGCGTTGTTCCTTACGCGAAAGATTGAAGGCCAAGACGTTTCTGCTTACGCCACTTTCTTTCTCGCGCTTGGCTGTACTTGCTAAGGAACCAGAGAGGCATTGCTTATGAAGATGTCTTCGTTGAGCGGATGTTAGGCGCTTTAACTGGCTGTCTTGAGAAGGCTTGCTAGGCTCTGATGGAGAGCTTGAGCAAGAATGCCCCAAAGCTTCCCGAATCTTGTCTGACAACTGCCTAGCAAAGGCACCCTTGAAGATTGTAAATTGTAAGATACAGTTTGGCAGATGTCTTGATTCCTGGGCTTGGGACCCTGGAAGATTACGGAGGCGGTAGTGATAGTTTTATCTGCAACAATCACCTCTCGATGGATCTTTCTGCAGATTCTGGATCAGCGCTACTAGGTGAAGGAGCACTCCCGAAAGCAATATCAACAGGTGGGGGCTATCATCTACTTGACTTGATGGAATTGGAGCATATCATACAGAGTCAACGACCTTAAACATGCTACTCACAACACAACAAAAGGTCTTAGAGAGAACGCGGAGAACAATAGCTAGCGGAAAGGTTTGCCTGTTAAGTCCATGCTGGATAGAGGCCAATTTCTACCGACTATATGAGTTTCAGGACTCAGAAATGTTACATCACACGGCGACATTACTTGCTCTCCAAAGGTTTGATCGATTCGTGCAAATGTGTCCCCTTGAAGGAAAATGAAACGCTGTTGAAGAAGTGGAACAAAGGCTAATCTCACCGAAGAAGCATTAGAAGTTTTGTGAACTTTCAAGGATGCAAAGACTGAAATCTATGCCTGTATACAAGAAGATGTTTGAATTAAACGTCTATCTCGGTCTTTCATCTTTGACAATGGTCAATGTCAAACGCTGTATTGTGTGGCCAGGATACTTGTCAAAAACATTTATCACGAGACCTAAAACGACCCATTTCACTCAAGGGGACGACGATCACTGCTGACGTAGTCGGTTCTTCTCCATGGCGATTGAGCATATAATTCTTCCATGGAATTTGGCACTCGTATCGTGTCTGTGGACGCCTTAGCTAGTCTACCAACCAAGGACTCACAAGTTGCTTTGGCAAACCAAAGATAGGGAATATAAGCTGGGGTGTGGACGTGGTTGAGGTCATGTTTGCTTTTCTTAGTTCTTTGAGAAGAGAGCCGGACAGCTCAACGCTTTTCTAAGTAAGATGTGGCTTTTTACTGTGACGAAATCGACTCGAGTGGACTACCACGGATTCAAGCGCCTACCATGCTTCAAATGGGAGACTTACTTCCCAATACTGAGACTTCTCGGATACCTTGGCTATCATGCAGCTGTCCCTGTGACCGAAAATATTCATTTACGACGACGGGCTCGCACGTGAAGCTGTATAAATGGATCTCATGTCATTGCTGGTGTACTCGAGGTAAAGCCTTTCGAACCAGTCTTCGGGTCCGACATTTTCAGAACGGCGCTGATAATAACTACGACCTACTTCACCTCTGCTGAGCACCCTGTTACACGAGACAATACCATCCCCATACATTTCTTTCCCAGCATTCCAAGAAAGGAGATACGTAGATGAAGGTTCCAGCAAAATCAAGGATAGCTTTACGCAGCAAATTATCAATCAAAGTTAGAGATGAGACATTACGCTTGAAGGGGTCGCATGACTTTGATGGTTTTGATGGCTGCTTTGTGTGTGCTTGCTTCAAGAGTCAGCATATCTACTTCGTCTCTCAAGCCGATTGAAGCAGCAAGATACGTCCAGAGAGCCAACAGCTTTTCATGCTGGTAATTCTTCGGCGATATCTGCACAGACGAAAGAGATGAGAGCTCTCTAGCACCTTATTCAAGTGCAGCGCGTGGGTAATCGCGATTTACTTCGTGCTATAATCTATTCAAGACAGCCTAGAGATGCTGCGTTTGCACTAAGCTATTAGTACTTTTTGCTATACTATTTTTGACAATGCTTATCTCAGTGTTTTCAGTTGCTCGTTAAAATTCTCTCAAAGCAAGTGATCTACCTGCTAGACGCAGTATTCAAGCCTTATACTGTCGATGGACGCCAATCTCTCTACCTAAGAGCGTTCCATGCATCGTCCACCTGGTATTGTACAATCTGGGCCTCACAGGACGAATCATACCAGGCAATCGGAATGTATGACAATGGCAATAGGCAGAATACGAAGAGGCAGAACCACGGGGTTCAATTGCCGTAAGAAAGCAAGGATCATCGGACAGTCGGCGATGATATGATTCTGCAATTTTTGCTGTTGAAGACGGCAGACATCCTTGGAAAGACAGGAGGGGATCGCGGCCTCCCAGAAAATAAACTCGAGGCCGCGCAGTCCTTGCTTTCAAACCAACTAATGATCAATCATATTGGAGAGGGTTTCGAGCGGCATCCGTCAGTCCAAGACGACATGAATGTAATCAGCGGCGCAAGTATCGGCACGAACGTACTCTACGGATGTTTCCAGCAAGGGCAGAGAATGTTTTTGGCAATGCTTTCACTACTCTCAAAATACCTTTATGACTTGTTCACCGTTATCACCTGGGACAAGAATCTGCTCGCTGCCAATATGGCTCTGGTTGTCGGTGTCATGAATGCTCCGTTTGGACGTATATGACGGAGGACTAAGCTCCTTTAGTAAGGTTTTACTAGGCTCGTTAACGATTGTCCAAAGGTTCGAGCGCTGTACTGGCAGCTGGCGCTTGGCGGTGGACTTCAAAACGATTTCTGTGAAAAGTGCCTTTACATCTGGCGCGGATTTCTTGGGTATTGGTATCAAGCACAAACGTTGGGTTTCAGAATGATTGAGAGACTTAGCAGATGTACTCGCGCCAAGGTAATATGACTCAGCTTGTTACGCTATCACTATTACAAGACTTCCAGCCTCGAAGGTAAAGGCAGAAGCTTGAGACAGCTATACATCTTGTCATCGTACACCAGAGAAGAAGCAGACATCAAGCGAGTCACCTCTGTATTTCCAGCATAGCTCATTTCCAACCGATCGATAGAAGCCCTGGGGACTGTGATTAAGATGGCATTAAAGAATGGATAAAAACATGACGGCTGCTTTTGGTCGTGCGTGGTGCACAATCGAAACAGCTCTATCGAGTCTCCCACATGTTCAGATGATTCTTATCATATATCGAATTCAAGACCTCCTTTCTCCTGCTGCTGAAGCCTTGGTCCAAAGAAACGAAAAGCAGCTGATGGCTGCCGGTAGTCTCGTTTGCACCAATAAATACCCGTTCAGTACCTTACCTATCTTCTCAAGGGCGAACATCATATCTTCGTCCGCGGGGAGATTCGTGAACAAGAGTATAGTAAGAGACGGTAACAAGATGAAACGTCTGCTTTTCCAGCAAGAAGGGTATTATTTATTCACGCCGCGCAGGCTGTAGCACATCCATCACAGGACCACGTGCTAGCCGGTTGTGCGTGGTTTGGTCGTGGACATTATTGCCAGAAACATAATCACAAGTGTGATAAGCACGAGAGTGTATGGCCGAAGAAACACAGCTCAGAATATCCAGAACGCCGCAAAGACTGCATAGCTGAAGAAAAAGCAGAGAAGGTGAGGAATGCAATAGCCAAAAAGGCAAAAAGGAATGAGGAGGAAGTTAAAGCAGCTATTCAGTCCCGCCGCAAAGAGAATCGCTTCCTCTCAGAGACTCAAAAAGGATTAATGTGTTCAATCATCTAAACGCTTGGTCCACATATGTCGTGTCGACAATTGTTGAATCACAATCTTCTATCTGAAAGACGAATACCAACTCGTGTATATGGCTAGCCGTCAGCACTCGTTGGAGAAGCAGACTCAGGACCCCGTTGGAGAGCTGGATATTGCGGTTGCGCCATGCCTTCTCCGTTTGGGGGATCAAAGTGGAGCTCAGAAACTATGAGAAAGTTGGCTTGTCACAAGGAACCTGGCCTACAAAACTCAAGGCCTGCCGAGAGTCAGCACAGTAGTAGAGCTCTGCTATGACTGAAGATTACTCGGAAGCCCTGCCATGTGGTAAGGATGTTCCCCTTTGTAGGGCTGATAGAGCAGTTCACGTACCCAGAAAGACACTTTGTCCAACGCGACGGCAGCATTATGAGGATATGGACTCCTATTTTTGGAATTTACTCGTCTCGGACAAGGTTGGATAGTTTCGAGAGAGAAAAGCAAACAAGGACGTCCTGAACAAGCCTGGATTGGCACATCCTAAAACTTCGGATTCAGTCAAAACAAATTTCAGATCTACAACTTTATTTTCGCTTCTTTTTTGCTCTCTACATATCGAGAGGAGTCAATAAGGGTGAATGTCTATTTTTACCAGCTCGATAAAAGGTCTCCGTATTTGAGATGGCACATAAGTTCCATTGAATGCTCCTCTGACGGCTGATGTTTTGATACTTGAAAGCCCATTCCCAAAAACGCAGAAAGCTTCGGCATGCTGCGTATGTGCCGATCAGAAAACGTACTAGAAATTCTGAATGATCATGCGACTCCAATCTTGAAACATCGAGGCACACGTCATGTCTTAGCCATATACAGGCTAAATGCGTATGAGTATCCGGAATTTCCAGACGACATCGCTCAACGACATACTTAGGAGAATACAGAGCTGTTTATTTGTATTCCAGAAACTCTAAAAATCCTGCTTCTTGGGCTCTTTACAGATCCCTAGTCATTGAAGCAATCCTTGCAAGCAAGAGAACGCTTTGCACGGACCTTGAAGTTTGCCAAAAGCGGTAATATCAGCTTAGTCTGATAGTCTATGATCTCGTTATTGCGTGACGGATTGTCTTTGCAGGTTTGGCAATTGTCACACCAGATTTGGGCATCTCTAATCTCTTGAAGAAAGACTGGACTACTAAGAGCAAGCTTTTAATTCTTTTTAAGGTCTCAAACGTACCCATGAAGATAGCGACAAGTCAGTTATACACCTATTAGCCCTTTCAATGGGGGCTTGACCGGGACAGCCGTGCCAAAAATCCCAAAGTACGATTTCATCACAACACCGATCATGGGAGACTCTCCTGGCAAACTGATCAAATTGAACCTAGCGATCCAGCATTTGTCTCTGTTGCCCAAGGTATCGACATCAGTATCGAAGTCTGAGTGATTTTAGTACAACAATGAATTATTAGCAAAGCTGCTTTCATTTCCGTGAAGCACTAGAAAGCTGTGAGTATGCGTACGACGATGCATACAAGGCTCGCACTACTCGATACACAGAGCACTAGACTACGACACCTGACAGACTGGAACAAATAACTAAAATCTGTTGCATTGCTGTGGATGATGACTTTCTACACTATGTCTGTCACTTAGACAGTGGTCGTAGCCGATCATATGGGCTTAGGAAAGGTCAGGTTTGAGACGTTCCAGCTTGTATTGCTATTGCTAATTAGGAACTATTATAGACTATTATGGGCCTATGTATCTTCTTCTTAGAAACCCATCTGCATCTAGCGTTCGCAGAAGCCGACGGCGATCGTACACTCCCAGCGGGTGCGCCGAAAAAGACCGCAACCTAGACAGCACCGGATAGTATTAATGTAAGAAGAGGATACGCAGGAAAGACGGCCAAGGATTTGTGAAATGTTCCAACAACATATGGATGAACCTCTTAAAATGCCTATACGACCCAAACTCGGAGACGGCAAAGCTGGAGCCAAAGGAAGGACCAATAGTCCTGCTTTGCACGTTAAAATTAATAGAGCAGTGGCAAATGAAATTTGAGGTTACGTATGAGCTACAAGTGGAAAATTCAGAGCTGCATCTTGTTGTGGGGCATGGCGACTACTGCAATAAAATCGAGGACCACGCAGACGACATCAGAGCAGAATTCGCGCAAGACCTCGAGCTAGAGAAATTTGAGGACAAGAGAATGGCGCCGATCAACGTCGCGGCATGCTGGAACGATTTTATCCAGCCAGGCACGGGTCAACATCGATATTTGATTATCACTACCGACGGGCAGAGGTGACAAAGTTGTGGTAAGCACGGAAAGACCACCCTTTCAAGCTACACCAAGATTCTCGCGAGAGCTCAGTCATTTCATTGGCAAGCTAAAACTTCAGGGAGGAAGCAAGTGAACAACAAGCAGATCCGACAACAACAAACTGGTCCCTATGGTTGCCGCTGTGATCCCGGATAGGACATTGAGGATTTCATAGATGTTGCTCGTAGCAACCCTCGGGATGAGATCAAATGACTAGTCTTAGAGGTCTACTGTAACTTGCTGTGCCATGAAGCTAGGACCACCAGAGGAGCACAACGAGGTTGCTTCACCTACCTTACAGTGTTCCGATATCGACGGCCTCCCAAGAATTCACAGTTCGAAATCATCTTCTGTCTATCTGGGCCTGAGAAGAAACGATAAAGCATTTTGGCAAGGTCATACTGACGAGCCAAAAACCAAAAGCTTCGCCTATTGCTTTGTTGATAATGTTTGTGACATAGACCATCCAATGATAGCAGAGTTACCATGCTCTGAATGCGATGAAGTCATCTCAAACACGAGATCGAAGTCGCATGAAACCTCCAATTCTGGGACTTTACTGAAGAACCCAACATTTTTCGATGTCATTAGAGAGAGAGAGCAGTTCTGTCTTCTTTGATGCTTGTCTAGCTACCCGATTGTTCGACTTTTCTGTTCATGAATTCGTTCTGCAGAACGTACTGATTGCTAACAAAAATTCGCACATCCCTTTTGCGTGCTTTCCCGAAGAGTCATTGCGAGAAAGTCGAACAAGATGTCTGCTGGACCTTTCTGAATCTAACATCTGGCCTCATAGACTTGATCCTGTCATTCAATTTTGTTGAGATGTCTGTTTTGCTCAGCTTGTACAAAGTACAAAAAACCAAAACGTGCGTTGTGTCGAAGGATTAGCGTCAATGTCATACGACAAATTGCCCCCAATCGATGACGATGCAAGTACACTGCTCGATGACTTTACGCTATCCCTGGGACTGGATATGACCAAGCCTAGAACGGCCTATACTGTATTCAACGTCGTCAGTCAGGCATATAACTACGTCCTAAAGTTCGATCCCCTACTATAGTCTTCTTGGCCATTGTGCAACGTAGTCTTCAGTTCACCTGTACCGCGCAAACAAATCGGATCAGGCTACCTCCAGACTCGAGTTGTTGTCAGTGTCTCAAGAGATAGCGTCTTTACGGAGGGTACCAAAAAGTATCACAACCGGAAAAGGGGCACCCTCTGATCGCAATCCCAATACAGTAAATGATTCAGGCACAGGCGGCATAATCTGTATGATCAACACACTCGACGAGTGCGAAGAGTCGGCAGGTATGAGCTAATCGAAACGCTCAATCGATGTTATACTTCAAGTCCGCATTGTGGGAGCGATATGTCCAACTCGGTCGTAAGACAAGCAGCAAATAAGATCATGGCATTCATGTTTGTTGGCATGATGCATTCGAGGTCAATTACTGATGCGTTACGGGCTCGCCGATCATTTGGACTGTAATAATCACTGTCTTCCCAAGATTTTACGCCATAGCTGGGCGACTGACATCGTCTGTGCTCTGTTACGCTGGAATCTTCACAACCTTGTGGAAGCGTTCCTTGGGGGGCATACTTTGGCTTTCAGAGACGAAGCCCATGAAGTATATTCTATCTGCGAAATGGACAGTCGGTCATTGCATGGATTCGATGCTCTTAAGGCGATGAAGAAGAGATATAGCAACGCCAGCATGGTTATGGAGAGTATTGGGTAAAGCCCGATAGCCGCCAAACTTGTGTTTTGCAGGGACGCGAGATGAAGAGTGGTGCTGAACATACTAGGCGGTACGTCCTAAGGTCTTATGATCGGCTTGTGTTGTGGGAGCCACAACCACGCGATGTTTGACGCTGCGTACAATACCTGGAAAACCAAGTCAAAAGCCTCACAACCAATGGAACCAGAAAAATCGTTAGAGCAGTGATGTGAATGCCGCAACTGGTCAACACCACCCCCGTAGAGTCAGCTACTAAGACCGCAAACCTGCTACAGTCAAGACTATTCGCTGATATAAATCATGAACACCGTGATGGACCCCCTATATCACCCCCTTTCTTTTTTAAGCAACGCATCAACGACCTCGCCGACGTCTTCAAGTCTGTCCAATGTCGGGAAGCAGCCGTAGCGATTCCCCTACATTTCTCTGCGTTTCATTCATCAGCATCATGGCTTCATGCCTTATCGCCTTCATCTTGCATACATCATAGGAATCAGCCATGCCGGAAGACTTGGCTTGAGAGCTGCAGAAAGATGACCGAAAGGACCTAAATACGGCGGCTCCTTGAAGGTTTAAACGGAGGCTTCAGATTCAATCTACTCATAATATTACAGCGCTAATGATCTATCTAGCTGCTTTTCGCAGTACTTCTTCCTTAAAATCATGAAACATCGATTACAAGGATTTCTGATCATGAGGACAAAAATTTGCCTACTCTCCCTACGCATGAAATTGACCACCAGGATCTCCCAAGTGACATTCACCTGTCAAAGCAAGAGCAAGGCTTGGCAGTCAAGGATTGGAAAGGTCATGGCGATGGGTAAATGAGCTTACATGATTTGAACGTACTTCTGGGGATGGATGTTGGAGTCGGCATTTCTCTAAACACCTTTGCGAGAATTATAGATTGTCTTTACCCCTTTTCCGAGGCTTCATCACACTAGGGAGGGAGCATAATCGCTGGAGATTCATGTAGGGTCTGCCTCAAGGAGCAGAAGGTAAAGTCTGATAGTGCCACAAATGCTACGACTGACCCAGGAAACAAACACGGGGTGTAACACTAGTATTGGTAGGTTCTTGCAATACCCTTCATTTGTTACCAAACATAGGTCGTAGCCAAATGGCGAGGTAGCTACACAACCATAGACACGTACATACAAATTATGCACAGCACTTTTCCCTTTCCGAGTCTTTCTCTTTATGATGCAGTGCCGTTCATGGCCTCAATGGCATTAGATCCCTTAACACCATTCCCATTGGCGAGCATTTCCGTCTGCTCCTCTACCACTTGATCTAGCTTCTGGGCCTCCGGCTCTGCGTGTAGCTCCGCCTCCTTTTGCGCAAGCTTGTTCTTTTCTGCGTTGGTCAGATCATCCAAGAGCGGCTTCTCCCTGCCTTCTTCCTTATATAAATTCTCATAGAACGCATTTATAATCGTATCCGTATCTGAAAAGATCTTGTAGTCAGCCTATTGTCCTAAATCACATTTTGGCGCAGATAATGTTGAATCGGTGAGAAGTCCTGGGAACAAACTTGCCTTCCATGGTCAAATGCCTTACGTCGGCCATTGCCTTAATCTTTGTTGTGCACTGTTTGATTTGGCTATCTGTCATGCTTAGGCCGAGCTGCTCAACTCGAGATTTGATGGCGTTCCATCCCTGAGGTCGGAGTAAGCAAATATTACACAAGAAGTTTTTGCCAAAATACTAACAGTCAGTCGAGAAGTGTAGTTGACGTCTGATCAGATCAGCTGAAGATTTCAACACAAGGCCAAGTAGTGACGAACAGCGACTCATTCCAAAGTCATGAGGGTCAATAACCTAGTATTTGTAGGCAGTGTTACTATTTTGAAACGGATTTAGCATTTAGACTGACAAACCTCGTAGGTACTCGGAGACGCGAGGATAGCTAATGCACATTCAGAGGTCAGCATTGATGGGACAACCAATCACAGGGGTAGAGGGACAGAACTCGCGACTACAATCTCAACGCCGAGAGATTTGTAACTAAAAATGTCTCCGAATCAAGAAGAGTAGATCGGGAATGAAAATACCTTTGGCGTGTATGCCTGCCTTATGCGTAAATGCGCAGAATCCTGGAAAATGTGAGTGAAGAGAGCCTGCACGGTCCGGGAAAGTTTCTACCGGTGACCTGATTGTTGAAGCTAAGTAAGCAATGGGTCAGCAAAGCCGTCCATAGGTTGTTACGCAGTGGTGGACTAACGGGATGTTGACTTCAACTGCAGCCGCGACCATGTCTTCCAATGCCTTCAACTTGGTAAGATCATACTTGCTTTTGACGTAATCGCGGTCGAGGGTGAGCATTCGAGCGACGAAGCCACCAAGAGGGGTGATCCTGCCAGCCATGAGTTAAAGCACAATCTATATGATTTTATTTTTTTGATAGTACCCGTTCCTTTCCCCAATACCAAGCACCGAAGTATCCACATGCGTTGCGCCAGCTTCCAGCGCCTGCATGACATAGAAGTTAGCATGACAAAGCTTGAACATGTGGAATCTATTTAGGGATTGCTTTGTTCCTTCAACAGGTCTTGGGGACTCATTTCCATTCCGAATCAGGAGATAGTGACCTGAATCACTTACACATAGACTGTTAGCGATGGCGCAACCGGTATCGTTGTGCATGTGGGTCTCCTGCAAGTTGAGATGATCAGCCTAAATACCTCAGTCGGATATTGATTTGAGTTTTGCTTACTATATCCGCTCTCACGCAGCCCCGTAATGTGCTCACGAGGTTGTAGACCTTTGAAGGGTAAGTCAGGCAAGTCATGAAGTTGGATGCTGGTGCTTACTTGTCTTGGGTTTGCTACACCTATGGTGTCCGCTAGACCAAGGATTCAGTATTAGTATTGCTCTTCGACATTTTTGGGTATGATGCCAAGACCGCGCTAGACTGCTCAAGCTTTCAAAACGACTTGCAGCTAGGAAGCCACTAGGGAAGAGGCGGTGGCAAGTCAGAAGAACATACCTATGCCTACTCTGTTGACTCCAATCCTATCGACTGCGTGTTGCCTCGGTCAGCATTACCGTGCCGAACTTGCATTGATGACTATTGCTGCGAAGCAAGCAACAACACACGGGCATCCACTAACCAGCCGTGTATATATTCAACAAATCAACCATGTCACTTCTAAAAGAATCTTCAGAGCTAAATCGGACTTCGAGGTTCTTGCTCTTGACAAATTCTGCCGAGCCAAGGTCAGCGGTAAGGAATTTGCAGGTTGAGGATAGTGACCGTACCAATGACCTCAAGAGCGGTTTTCTGATGAACTTAGCGGATAGAAAGTTTTCCTTGGCTGCGTCATACCTTGATGTAGTCCATGGACTTGCCATGCGAATGCTATAAGCTCACAAGGATCAGTGTGCATTCCATCAAAGACGTAGCATCGGGGCAAGATCATGTTGTGGCTTGCAATGCTAGTGATGCGATGAATATCAGTTGGCTGACCTCCATAAGCTGTGGACTCGTGCCGATGACTATGTCCAAACCATCGACTGAGGCTGTTAGCGGCCGATGCTGGACATCACTGTAGTCCCTTACCGCCTGTCTCGACACTATCAGGGCATTGAGTTTAGCACAAGCCTCTAGGAGAGAATGCAGCATGACCGCACTCACGCTAGCTTGGCATCTTCCATATTGCAACGGACGTGCGTAAGAATTTTGGCCTGCAATTTCGCCCGCCGTCAGCATCTGAGCCTGTCAGATCAATCTCGTCTTTTCACACACCTTCAGTCCTAGCTTGCATATTGCTACGCAATCCTGATACCCTTGTTCCGAGCTTGCAGGGGATGTAAGCTCGACTGCTTCCTGTCAGATGTCCGCCTGCTCCGGGGTGAAGCCCAGGTTCATACTGTATTCAACACCAAAGGCATCGAGAGCCTTCGCTATCCGTATCTTGGTCTCGGTGTCGAAGAATGCGTTGGCAAACTGCTCCCCCTCTCGCAGTGTACTCTCAATGATCTATTGCGCCATGAGTCGTGCATTCTCTTTGCCCTTGCTCTTGTGCTGGCCCACCTTAAAATTCGAGACATTGGAGAGGTAGTCCTGAACCGGATCGAAGGGCTGACGTCGTGTTCTCTGAGGAGACTGCCGTTGAGTGTGATTGGCGCCATTGACCGCACCATTGACTTGGGGAGGGGAGGAACCATTGGTGGTAGGAGGGTGCTGAGAGGCATTGGTGCCGTTCGGGAGGTCCCCATTGCAAGAGGGACACATTTTCGATCTCGTATGATGTTCTCGTTTGGAAAGAATCAGTGTCCACGCAGGCTTTTAAGGCAATGGAGGGCTTCTGAGGCACAGACGTTGTTCATTGTGCGGCCGGTTTCGCCGCGGCGGAAACCTGGGGAAGGCGGAACAAGACCGCTCCCGCAAGGCTTGGCAGGGATGACATCTTGCAAGCCACATTTGGTCTGGCCACAATCTCAGACCAACCTCAGTAGCCATCGAGACAGCCTCAGTGTACGTGTCCAATATGATGGCCTGTCAAGTTTCAGTATGCTGTTCTGCGACGTCGAGCGGCCATTCTCATACATCAGTGTCTCAATGACAGGAGTTTGAGGAGTGGAGCTGACAACTAAGCTGCACCTTTAGGGTAGGTGGTCTTCGAAAGACGACAGTCTCACTTAGACTTCACATTCGTCTTGCCTGAAGACTTCACGAAGTCTTAGAAGTACCTTTAGGACATCATACCGCTTCAGACGGTGGAAGCCAAGGCTCGCGCTTGAATTAGAAGTCATCTTCAAAAGCTTTTCCTGGGCAACTCAGTGTCCACCAACTGCCATGAATTATCCACTTTGTGAAGACTTTGGGGTAATCAGGACATAATCGGGCGCTTTTCTTTATCGGACGATGCAGACTTGGTGTAATGGAACAATCGATCAATCTACCATGCCAGTCTTGCTCTCCATCAGTGCCTCTTGAAGCACCCAGTCATTCGCCAAGAGCTTCATTGCTGCAGGATGAGGTGATAAACGGCAAAGCCTCAGATAATATTAACAATTCAGTTGCGCTGTCAGCATTAGCGCAACGGCCTACGACACCTCCCACAGGACCTGCCTCTGACTACGTGGCCCCCCAACCTTGACCCGACGCCTTTACCTCTCGCACTTCCTCTCTACATGGAACACCCGCTCCTTTGAGTTTGGTGCCGTACTCTTTCTCGCCTCTATCTTTCCACATACTCTGCTACCTCTCTCGATCTACGCCTTGATACGTTCAGGCTCAGCAATTGTTCTAGGCCCAGTGATCGGACGAACTATCGATCACAAGCGTAGACTCGTTGTTGTGAGATTTTCAATAGGTGAGCAGAGCCGAGCCGAAAATTTCCTTAGCCAGGATAGGTCGCTCTTGGCACTCAGATACAAAATAGAGCTTTAGACACCGGCTAGGTGCCTCAGTCAGAGACGAGTGGGGTGCTGACAGGGCTCTTTCTTGTTCAGTTGCTGGCAGACTTGCAGTAGTGCTGTCATGCATCGGCTTCTGGGTATTAGAAGCGCATGGCCGACTGATTTTCGCTGCTAAGTGGGGCATCTTCGGTGTCGTCTCGTTGCTAGCTTGTGTGGAGTACCCGTGTTCCGTTCTAAATTTGTTGGCCGTGGAGAGGGACTGGGTGAGTAAAAGACGTGAACTACCTGTAAGAAAGGTCTAACGCTAACGGCTGACCTTCTAGGTAGTCGTCATCGCGGGAGACAACGAGGCAAACCTAAGAAGCGAGTTTTACCCTACTTTATGCAAAATCATTCCTTCCCCAAGCAGGCGAACTTACAAAATGCACAGCGCTGAACGCACGGATGCGCCGCATTGACCTGTTTTGCAAACTTGTGGGACCACTTTTCATAGCATTGATTGACGGGGCATCAACGTGGGTCGCGATCCTCGTGACTCTAGCGTTGAATGCAGTATCAGGACCAATGGAGTATCTAGCGATCCTACAGGCAAGTCGCTTTCAGCAGAATGTTGCCTCTTTCGCTCATCTATTCAGGTGTACAATGCGGAGGCTGGCCTTCGTGCACCTAAGGAGCAATCTCCTATTTCAACGCCTGCCGGCTTGAGGTCTCATCGCTCACCCCTCATTCACCATCTTGCCAGCACTTCCACAATTATCTTCAACATCCTCAGATTCTACTACAAACACCCGGTCTTCCTGCCGTCCTTTGCTCTCGCCCTGCTTTACCTCACGGTCCTTAGCTTCAGCGGACAAATGGTCACCTACCTAATTTCTGCCGGATTCAACTCTTTTCATATTGGGCTCGTGCGTACGCTGTCCACTATCTTCGAGTTGTCAGCCACTTGGATCGCTCCCAGGGTCATGAAACGCATCGGTCCTGCAAGAGCAGGCATGTGGTTTCTTAGCTGGCAGATGCTATGGTTAGGGGCTACGGTCGCCTTCTTCTGGACAGACGGTGCTGTAGATAAGGATGCTGGAGTGTGGACTGCTTCCGGACTTGCGGTTGGGACGATAGTGAGTAGGGTCGGGCTTTGGGGCTACGATTTATGCGCGCAGCTGATCATTCAAGAGGTAAGTGTAGTGACACATGCCTAGCAGTCTTGCGACTCGCAGTATCTTTAGCGCGCTAGCAGTGGCTAACCGTTCAACAGGAAGTACAGGGCACCCAGCGCGGTTCGCTCTCCTCAACCGAAGCTTCTTTGCAAAACGTATTCGAAATGCTCTCTTACATTTCGACCATTGTGTGGTCCAGACCACAACAATTTCGATATCCGGTACTAATAAGTGCCGTCGCTGTTTACGCAGCTGGTTTCCTCTACGGAAGGTTCTTGAGAGACAGAAGAGGCCATCTTTTGCATCGCCCTCAATGTGTATGCCGAAAACGGCATATAGATGATAGGCAACCTACTTGATGATTCCGCGAGGATAATCAGGAGGCCCAATCTTGACTGTCAAGATAATGATGATAGCCACCACGTGCTCTATCACAGCATGCATTTTGAATACCAATCTAAAGATGGTAAAATAGAGGTGTGGTTATCACAGCGCCCATCTTAAAAGCCAACAAACAATTTCTAAGATACACAATGTCTTCACAGACGCCAAATATATGGGCAAAGGGGAATCCTGTAAGGCCGTTGTGGCCGTGAGATGTGTCTCAAGCCTTCACTGCATCGACAACAGAGTAAATGGACGCTCTGAGCTAGCAATTTCAGGAAATGATGAAAAACTGTTAAATCATGGTTCATTAGCCCATGCGACCTTTGATATCATTTCTAATTTTACTCATCACCAGGCCTGGCAGAGCAACACGTGTATGCACCAACTGTATTCCTTTGGTATCTGATTGCCCGGACCTTAGGCATTCAAGTCTTCAGCAGAGATTTGTAGAGAGTCCAAAATACAAATAATGTCAAACAGCTGACCAAAATTTGAAGGTCTACAGCTATCGCTTTTCACAATGGGACTGCGTCACATGTTGTCACAGTTACTGGATCTCTCGATTATCAATAGCTCATGGACCGCTTCCAGACCGATTCCGCCGGCGACAGACTGAGGTTCCCATGGCGCGAATGCCGCATCTATGAATCTCGAAATATTAAGCTTAATATATATCAAAGTATTTTGGCTTTTCTCTCCAATGTTCTACCAAGCTGGTCCTTGTCAAACCAAAACCAGATCAGTCGAAGCCAACCGGGAAATCACAGGAGATCGACGA
Organism: Bacidia rubella; assembly: GCA_032158265.1. NCBI lineage: Eukaryota > Fungi > Ascomycota > Lecanoromycetes > Lecanorales > Ramalinaceae > Bacidia > Bacidia rubella. Next base: position 195,204 of record JAVTIF010000005.1, on the reverse strand, counting down.
CTCTGAACTTGCTACAATCTGCGAGAACATCTAGGCTCTACTAACCCGATCTGGAGACGCTAAACTCGCAGCTTCACCTGCAGTGACACTAGCCGTGCCCTCGTGGCTCACAGATAACCAAGCATGCAAGTTCGTTAACGCAACGCACCTCGCCCGTAAATTTGTGCAAAGCCTGGAGCACTACCCAGCCACAGCCTTCACGGCATACGACTACCCGCTTTGTCGTATTAACAGCGATTGGGCCTTTTGTCCTTACAGAACTAATCTCATGACGCTTGAATACAATGATGAAGCACTCACAGCATCTCTTATGAAGCGACCCCTCATGTGGTGGGCGCAGAATAAAGTGGTCTATAACACTAGCAAATCATTTGGAGCTCATCAGCTCCGACGGATCCCTCAAGAGCGCATAGAAGATGCTGCCTCAGCTATTGTCTAATGGATCGACGGGTTCGCTACCCAGCACAAGCCTGATAAAGCAATCCTTCTCGGTCCTTACACGGAACATCCTCTTTTCAGTGAAGCACTTGCTATGTCCGACATCTCTAGCTTAGTGATGGCCAACCCGCACAGCATTAACCCCAAAATGGTAGTTGTGCTCGGAGCTGCAAAAGTCGCCAAATTTTGGCGCGAAAGCCAACTTGAGGATTGTCTTGAGTTCGAAGAATGCGAACGTGTCAGACGTGAGGCGGACAGGGTCGCTGGATCTGCGTTCGGGGAGGTCGATGGAGTCGAACTTGAGGGGGTCTTTGGTTTGGATAGTTCGGGTAGTGGGAATCAGAAGATTGATGATGACAAGGACGGAAGCTTTTGCCGGGGAATACGATCTGGCTATCTCTACTCCTCCCTTTCCCAAGATCTCAAGCAAATTACTGCGCCATCGATGAGTCTTCCATTGGATGCTCCTTTCAAACACTAAGCAGTCTGAAATCGAACAACCTGCTATCGTTCCGTATGAAGGCTTCTTCACAAGTGGCTTATATCCAATCCTCCCCTCCCCTCCATTTCCCTCACAGCCTCCCCACCTGCCCCCACCTTGTCAAAATAAACTTCAAGAATAGAATAAGTAATAGTCCCATCACCTCCATCAACCACACTAATAGCTTAGATAGTGTAACGGCAACACGCCAGGACCCCACAGGCAGCCTTCGGGCGTTGCAGACCCTCACAGTCGCTGTCGCCCCCGAGGGCCCAGTCGGGTCTACGGGACAGATCCTGGAGTTCGGGGTGCGATTCCCCGTCTAAGCAGCATTCTTTTTGCAGTGAAGTCTTTCCCCTTGACCGCCTTTTCCTGCCGCGGGGTTTCTACAGGGCCAGTCCAACTACTGTTCTAGACAGAAGCTGGAAGGCTGTGGTAGTGACCTACATGAATATACAGATGCTTTATGGCTAGGTGAGTGAAGAGTAGCTTAGATGGTGTAATGGCAACACGTCAGGGATATGCAGGCAGCCTTCGGGTGTTGCAGACTTTGGGTCGCTGAGCCACTCGCGGGCGCAGAGTCGTCCATGGCGCGCTTTCTGGAGATTCGAGGTTCGAGTCCTCGTCTAGGCGATACTGTTTTTGTCCCCATTTTTGCGTTTGCTATTGCAGGTTCATGTCTGTCTCTTCGAAAGTAATTGGAGCAGCTGGGAGTAATCTTCTGTAGCAAGAGTGAGGGGTAAATTTTCTGCAGGGTATGGCATTCACTGACACTTAGGTTAGCCAGACGCGAAGTATGTAAGCACAATCTGTCATAGATCTCATTGTAAGCTCAGGTAGTTTCCTGGAGATTCGAGGTGCGAGTCCTCGCCTGAGCAAGCCTCTTCTTTTCTTTTTATGGGCGAACGTTGCAACGGCCCCGCGGATTCCAGTGTCCTAGAGCTAAGTTGTTTTCCTATCAGATCTTGCTGTTTATTGAAGCCCTCAAACTTTGATTCCATGTAGTAGCGCAGCAAGTTTTGTTCATTTAGACGGATTAGCACATTCATGCTACTAATCCAAACTTTAGCTTAGGTAGTGTAATGGTAGCACGTCAGGGCTCAACAGGCAACAGTGACAAGCAGCCTTCGGGTGTTGCAGACTCCATGGTCACTGTCCACAATGTCATGAAGACCTCCTCGCAAGCTAAGGGGGTACGGTCGTCTTGTAGTTCAAGTCGAGTCCTTGTCTAATCAATTGCATACAAATTTTTCTTATTTGCTCTGATTTGATTGTAGGTAGATATTGCTTTTTCCACTTTGCTCCCCGGCAGTCTTGACTTCGGAAAGTTGTTTGGGCGCTTGTCTCGCGAGAAGTGGTTGTACCGCGGCCGAGGTCAGCCACTTAAGATTTGAATCAGTTGACACATAAGTGGCAAGTCGGCAGCACCTCGCCGTGGGTGTAAGATCCCTTTCCATGTGGGACCAACAGAAATCTCTGGTTTTTCAATGTCTGCAAATCTATTCATATACGGTAATTGATGTTTGGGAACTGGTTCAAGTAGTGTAATGGCAACACAACAGGGTGCAGAACACAGGCGGCCTTCGGGTGTTGCAGATCATACGATCACTGTGCGGACAATGTTTTGTCGAATGAGACGGCGGCGTTCAATTCACCTGGAGATTCGGGGTTCGAGTCCCCGCTTGAGCGACTTTTGACTTTCGTTCCTTTCTTATCTATCTTTTTCCTTGATATCATGTGCGAGGGGGGATTCGGTGTGTCGGTCACAGTGAATTGCGTTTATTCTGCCTCTTTCTCCCGCATAGGTGAACGAGAAGGGGAAAAAGAGTCAGTCTTGGGGGTAGAAACTCTAAGACGAAGTGTGATCATAAGACCTTGAAAGTGACAAGAGCTTCTAGATAACGAGTAGCACTTACAAAGTATAATATGTCTGGTTGTTGAGAAAGTAGTCTATGAGATTTGCTTCTTGAGCTCAGTGTCTCAGTCTGGCCTCAAAAGCAACTGGGCCTCCATTGCGAAGATCGATGTCTGAGTCCGCGCCTGAGCAATATGAGCGCTGTCTTTCTGTAGCCAGATTTTCTTTGGTTGTGGTGGCCTTCGAGCAAATATTTGTCTTGCACATGAACGTTGAACAATATAAAGCTATTTGAGGTTGCGACCTTACGTATCTCTGTTCTTCGACTTGTGTATTCTGACCATGAAATGACTAGGTTGCAGCGGCTGCGCTTTCACAGACATCGCACGACATCAGACATAGGCAGGCTTTTGTCTCCATTACATGTCTTCTTTCATTCGCAACGCTCGAGGTTTTGGAAAACAAATCTCTAAGATCTGGCCCTGTAGCAATATCAAGAGCATAGCTATCGTTTCACACTTCTTTGAGGAGTTGCAAAGCCATGTCTGAACCTCAAACTAGCCTTCAATTTCATGAGTAAGTGGAAATGGCCTTACTACAAAGGAATATCCTCTCATAGTCTTAGGTTCATTGACATGGCCTGACGTGCGGGAACGCCGCAAGTGAGCCTTCCGCTGGTCGAATACATCCACCCGCTAAAATGGCATCCACTAAGACTGCTAATCCACCTGCTGGCTTGTGCGCCGATGGTAAAGCTGACGTCTCATATTGGAAGCAAACAAGTCTGAAAGTCAAGCACGTCAAACGCATCCAATGAATCGTCCTCACTTCCTAATTCAGGTGTTCGCTTTCCGATCCCACATCATCGCTTTTCGATTCCTCACCCTCGATTTCCAAATCAAAGGAGTAATCCTTGAGTTTGATCTCTGGCCTATACTTTTTGAATACCTCTCGTGTTGCAGAATCGAGCTTTACGAAATCAGATTCGTCAATTGATGCCCTCCAGGATATAATTAACGACAATAGCATCTCACCCTCCTCCTGGGTTGGGTATACATCTTTGTTCTCTCCTATATTTGACTCTCTCAAAGAGATGCATGTAACATAGCGCCACCGTTTCTTTCCCAAGGGATCAACAGCCGCTAACAATGATTGAAATTCAGCAAAGCCAGAGAAGCAACGCTTCAGGACGAATGCGGCATCAAGAGCGATAGCTATATCCATTCCAGATCCACCAAAACGAATAAATCCAGACCATCTTGTTTTATGATCGAGTTGCGCTCCTCTATTCAGTAAAAGCTTGGTCATGTTATATGTCTTCGAAACATACCCTCGGGTCTTCACGGGTGACTTGCTGGGCAGCTTCTCGAGAGCTGGAGTATGGGTCACTGAACTGATTCCTCAAAAACCAGATCCACTTGGTCCAGAAGCAAACTTGTTGAAAAAAAAATGGTAGACGCAGTTCTAGACAAGGCTGTACCGGGATCATTGGATTGGCGCCTGCATCCAAAAGCTTGCTCACCAAGGAAAGACGCTCTAATAAGTTGCGACCAAGAGATAGCTTGACACCAACAAGCAAATAACTCTCGAGCAAACCATCATCCCTATTTGTCATGTACGCCTCGTGTGAAAGTCTTACGTGTGCTTCCTGTCGCAGAAACTGCTGTGCATCTTGGCGATAATTAGAATAATTGATACTGATACCCACAGGGGCGTCTGCCACGATAGCTGGCACAAATTCTTCGTCGCTATGATATTGTTCAAGATGTTTAGTGAGCTGTACATGACGTTGTAGGCGCCCAGCTTTGGGAAGATCAAGAACCTCACAAACGTAATAAGTCATGCCATTACCTGCAGCTGCGGCCACCATATCTACTTCCGTACCAAGACATCCCTGAAGCATGTAGGGAGAAGTATACCAAGCCTCTTCATAATTTGTTGCCATAGTAACAGTCTTTGGAACAAGCGCATAACCATCCAGTGATCGCATCAACCTCGACTGAGCTTCCCCAAGCAAATTCTCGACTCTCACAATTTGACCCATCGCCGAATCCATCAGATCGTAATGTGGTAGTGTACCCTCTTCTAAGACATATTTCTCCGTTCTTTGTGATAGATGCTCTAATTGACAGAGTGTGCCTCTTGCGATTGACAGTCGGAGATGGCATTCCTCACCTGCAACTTTCAACAGGGGTTTTGCTGAAGTATTTTGCAAAAAGAAGTCTTTGACGGTTCTGTGGAAGATGCGAACTTTTTTCAACAAAGTTGGAGTATTGAAATCCTTTTCACCGTACATCTCGTCAATCTCTTCAGCCACTGCTATGTCTAGAAGTCCCCGTGTATGGGTCCGTATTTGAGTCTCTAAACGATGGCAAGCAGTGATCAACTTCTTTGGTTCGACCTCAACAGTCTCCAACGCTAGGTCGCCAGTCACGTGCTGCTCTGTGATGAAGTGTAACCGATAGAGGTCCAGAGTAAAATCATATGCAAATTCTTCCTCGTACATAACAAGTGACAGTAACCTCATAGAATTTCTTTGGTACGCAGGCTTGATTTGCGTCAGAATGTGATTATAAAGCTTCTCCAGATCTTCCGGCAGACTCTCTAGATCCCGCTCAAGCTCTTCTAAATCAACAAGATCATTCAGACCAGACTCAAGATTCCGAACAGCAATGACGGCCCAGAGGAAGACCCCTTCTGCACGTTCGACAATTGTATCAACCATATTCACTGCTTTCTGATGATGGTACGTGTTCTGTGGAATTTGCTCCTCGAGATGTGGAGAAAGTCGACATGTAGCGTAACTGCGTATGCTCTCGAATGTCAAGTCCTGTAACTTCAGGCCTGGTCTCCCCGAAAAAGCCGTTTCGAAGTCATTCAGTGGTCTGCTTGAAACACAGATCTTAACATTTGCTCGATCAGTAAGGCGGACTATCGTCTCTAGTATCGGTCTGTAATTGCCTCCAAACTCGTCTAGACCGTTGATGAAAAGACAGATTGATGTTGGTATTCTGGTCTGCGCCAACAGACTTTCAAGCGCGATCAGAAGGCGTTTGTCCGTCCATGTGTACAGGGGCTCGTTCTACTAAAAGATCAGCAAGATATCAACATCGCACATCACTCGATGGAGTAATCGATTGTAAAGTACATGACAGGCGGTATCAAAGAGCCCATGCGGCTTTACCTCCCTGGACAAGAGGGACCAGGATTTCCAAGCACCGAGAAGGATGCGATGATTGCGAGCCAAAGATGTACCCGGGCTTATTATATGCTAAGGCTTCGTTGAAAGAAGTAACGGAGCTCACCTTGAAGCAAAAGACAAGCTCTGGACACTCATTCAGCGCTTGGAAATCAGTGATCGTAGTAATCCGTCAAAAGATCTCTGCAACTCAGTGCCAGAGTTCCAGAAGAAGAAGGTTGGGGTCAAAAGCTGATTGGACCCCTTCCACTGCTTAAGGTATTCTTTTGTGGCATAATTGTCACTAATGAAGCTCATCAGCGTTGATTTGCCGGAGCCGGCTTTGCCATTGATCCAGTAGACTCCGTCACCATACTTAAGCCAGTCCACGAAGCTGCTCCAACGAGCTCTATGTCGATGTAACCTTTTTAACTCATCTATTTCTAGCTTTGAAGGGTCGTCGAATATCCAGTGATAGCTATCCTCAATGCCATCAAATTGTCTTTCAATTTGCTCGCGTCGAGTATGAATATCTGGATAAAACAAGCTATCTTTTACTTCCTGATAACGACGATCGGCTATGTGTAATTGCTTCAAGTCGTCAAGACCTGACGTAACATGTTGACGGGTTTGGTCATGCTCCGAACTCATGAGTGCAGCTAAAGAAGTGTGGCCATTTGCAAGAGTTTGAACAACCTGCTGAACGTCTGAACTCAGCTGGAAAAATCGTTCCTGAGATTGCAAGCTCTCAGCGTCAAAGCGCTTGCTAAAAGAAAGATATACGTTAGCTACAGTGTTTCTGCGATGGCACCTGGATTGGCAGGAGAGCTTGAGACAGCGCATACTTTCAATGTCCTGCTCAGCTCAGTCATAACAAGGAATGTTCCTGATTCTCTTGAATCAGGTTCGTTGATAAAGAAAGTGAGGCCTTACCAAAGACGGTGAAGTAGCGAAGACTCCAGCAAAGCCCGATAACCCTCTAATTCATCTTGTATCTTCACAACCTTGCTATGTTTCAAATATGAGCGAAAAGTCTTCTTGATAGCCTCACGAGTTGATCTTTGTGTCCGTGGACGTAGCTTTGAAAGCTCCCCGTGCAGCTTATTTGAGCAATCCTGACATTTTTGTGCCATATCCTTGAGATCTTGCTCTTCCTTAGATAATCTTTGTCTTCGCTCTCCATCGGCAAGGTCGAGGCTGTCTTTCAGCGAGGTGGTAAGTGCAGCTAGGTGGGTAGCAGCGGAGTCCGCACTCTCATACTCGCTGGATGAACCTCGCTCGTACAGCTCTATGCACGTTTTCGTCGCGCGGATACCGCAGTCTACCAGCTGAACAACTGCTGCAGCTAGGCTCAGACCTGTTATTGGATCCATTCCAGATGGTAAGTATTTAAAGAAGACTCGATACTTTCCAGAGGGGATGAGATGAAGTCCACAAGGCTGAACCTCGACCCCGCCATGACATCAGCCTTATGAATAGCTCCCTTAGCTGCATAAGACTAAGCTACATTCGAATGGTGATGTTCAGATGTTCAAAGACGTTTGTGTTGTAGGGAAGAGACTTAATTGTGATGATGGAAACCTTTCATTCTTTTCATTCCCTTTGATTACCTGAGGGTTCAGACGTAGAATCAACGATAGGTACTTTCAGTCAATTGCAAAAGCAGTTCATATGAACGGCGCAGTATGTAGCCGATCTCTCCCAACCGATGAATCTGTGAATCACCATAGCCTTCTCCTTAATCTTCCTCTTGAGGAAAGCTCTCGTAATTACTACACTTCCCAAGTCCAAATCAAATTCTGCCCACTACAGTATGCACACCTGGGGCCTATGATATCGGTTAGCAAAATGCTTACTTCCGCTCAAAAAGCTCGAACGAGGTACTGGTGGCACACCAAGATCGCAACAGGGCAGCTTTCGGGTATTGCAGACACCCAACTGATCTGTATGAACACCGACTCCTCTCAAGGTCGGCAGTCTTCCTTGAAATTTCTAATTCCACATGCTTGCTTGAGAGACTTCGATAGTTTTCTTCATCGTTTGTCATTGCACATGAATGAGATCCACACACGGTAGTAGCAATTCATTGCAGGGTAGTCTTCAGGTATAGTAGCCCCGAAGCTGAAACCCATCCCTAGATCCAATTCCGACAGCGAACTGCTTCCACCCTTGGGATCGGACTCCTCGCCAACGTGATCTTCACTCCCCATTGACCTGCGAGCCTACTCTGCCTTCGCCCACCATCTCCGTGCAAATATCAAGAACGTCCCCTCACCCTTTCCCACCCATGTTTCTGCCCTAGCCTTCCACCTAATCACTACAATGGACACTCAAAGCAGACACAACAAAGCCATAAGCATGCATTACTACTTCTCATCCTCAGTTGCTCAGGTAGTGTAGCGGTCAACACATCAGAAACAAGAGGCAGCCTTCGGGTGTTGCAGACCATATGGTCACTTCATTGCGCAGGATTCGGAGTCGGTGAAGGGCTCAAAACCCTTCAGGATATTCGTTATGGGCGCTGAAATTGAATCTGAAGATCCGCGCTTCGAATCCTCGCCTGAGCAATGTTTCAATTTTTGGTTTTTGTTTTTGGCTTAGCTTAGTTGGTGTAATGCTTGACGGTAGCCCGTAAAGATCAATGCGTGCCCAAGAACATTCCAGCAGCTTCATGCTCCATATCTCGCGATCGCGAGTCTATTTTTGCTTCACCGCCTCCCCAATAGAACATTCTCATTTAAGTCCGTAAGCTCTTCAATGCTGATCAAGCTCAGGTAGTGTAATGGTCAACATATCAGGAGACCTGCAGTCTCCGGGTGCTGCAGATCGTATAATCATCTGCAAGTAGCAAATACTCTAGACCTAGCAAGGACTGGAGTGGCATGCTTCCTGAGGATCTAAGGTTCGATTCCTTGGCTGAGCGAGGCAGGCTTTTCTTTTGCGTCCTGTTTTCCTAGCCTTTTTTGACGATTCCACGCTGCATTTCTGCTGCCGGCTGTAGAAATGTCTGTCCACCTCTGGATCGAAGTACTTGACCGTATGGCTCTTTCAACCGTAATATAACCACAAAGTCTGGAAGACAAGTTTAGATGGGTAAATTGAGCAGTTACTTCCCATCGAAGTCCAGGTAGTGTAGCGGTGACACGCCGGAAAACAAGACGCAAGCAGCCTTCGGGTGTTGCAGACCTCTGGTCACTGCCATTGCTGATGAGATCCTAGTCATAGAAACCGGGACGTCGCTTTCCTGGAGATCAGGTGCGAGTCCTTGTCTGGGCAACAACGTCTTTTTGCGTTTTGTATTCATGGTGTCATTGATTCCCATGAATTTTCGTACCTTGCCTTTGTGCTTTTCATGGATTTTTCTAAATATGCGATTTTGTCACACTGATTCCTTTTTAGGACGCCTTGTTAATCAGCTTCTATGCAAAGATTGAGCCGCTGCTCCTCATCGAAGCTCGGGTAGTATCAAAGTACCCCATCAGAACAACAGCAGGCAGCTCTGGGGCTTTGCAGACCGCACGGTCAACTGCAAGAGCTTAGCCAGCGGCGAAGAAATTCAACGGCATGTACGCTCGAACGCTTCTGAAGATCCAGGGTCCGACTCCCCGCTTGAGCGATCTTCTGTTTGCTCACAAAGAGTAGCACCCCTAATTCCCCCATCCGCTCCCCATACTACCCCCGTCCCCGACCTTCGATCATATCCCACATTGCCGACCCTTGCTTCTGATGTTCTTTTGCTCCGTACGATCAAAACTGCAAGCTAGTTCACGACCTCACCCCACCCCAACCATATCATTCACAACACCACCCCAATTCTCACAACAGAAGCTCAGGTAGTGTAATGGTCAACACGTCAGGAAACCAGACGGCTACACTTCGCCCGGCAGGGCTAGAAGACAAGCTGTTAGCGGCAGGTCGAACGCCCGACGGGGCCGACGACCGCTGCATCCCGGAGCTTCGAGCTTCAAGTCCTCGTCTGAGCAATCACATACATTTTTAGCTCTCTTCATAGATCTCATCTTCAGACCCCGGCCATTCTTAGTCCCTTTTGCTCGCTCTTTCACCCAGTCTTGTGGAGTCAATTTTGAGATGAGCAGCCTCTTTTATGTTCACCGCTCCTTCACCACTCTACCTTCATAGATCTTGATAGTGCCTTTGACGGTCATTGAAGCTCAAGTAGTGTAACGGCCAACACACCAGGACAAAGAGAACAGACTTTCCTTAGAAAGTCTCTTGCATGCCCGAACGTTGCCGGAGTGCACCTGGCAAACGTGGGCAACTGCAGTCTGGAGATTCGGGGTTCGAGTCCTCGCTTGAGCAACTCTCTTTTCTTCTTTTTTCTGATGACTAGACACGGCCACCAGATCCCTAGAAAACCGCCAGAAGATATTTTGCCATTTTAGCGTCTTGAGCTTTCGCTGTTGCTTCTTTTGCAGATAGTAGAGAGATGACATGGGTGGAGAAGCGTCCACTAAGAACCCTCGCATCACGTGCAAGGGAAGAAAGAACGACGAGGAACCAGCAGGGTAGAGAGAGAGAAAATGTGTATGTACTCACTTTTCTCTACCGATGAGTCTGGCAAGCGTAGATCGCCGGATGCCATTCAATCACCCTCCCTCCTCACCGTCCATCCCACCCCGTATCTCCGCCCTAACCTCCCCTTTAACCCTCCCCACCGCCCCAACGCCCCTATACGTCAGGGTCGTATACATCATCGCGACACTCGCGCCCGCTTCCAGGACCTGAAGGACCTTGTGCCCATCATCGATGCCGCCGGACGCAAAAATAACCTTCCTTCCTGCTCCGTTGCCGATTCTCCGTCCAGTGTTTACCACAGCCTCATCCAACGCCCTCCTATACATCCCCACCAACTCCACGGTTTTCGTAAACATCGCAGGGCCGGAGTATCCCCCTTCTTCATCCAGCGCTCTCCTATCACCTGACCCCCATGTCCTTGCCGCCGTTACTCTATTCAAGGCTTGAGGTAATGAAGAAGGGCGGGATTTAGTCGTATTCCCAACGACCACGCCGTCAACGCCGGCGGAAACGATGGCGGTGCAGATATCGTGGATTTCGGGCGGGGAGGCTTCGTCGGGGGAGATTTTGACCATGATTTTGGGAGCTTCACCTATGCTCCCACTACCCTCGCTCTCACCACCCTCGCTCCTACCACTCTGGCTCCCACCGCTCGCCCTGCCACCCACCCGCCCTGCACCCACCCTCCCAGCAGCTCTCGTCACAGCCTCCAAAATCCTAGTAAGTGGTTCGCTCGCCTGAAGCCCCCTCAACCCCCTCGTGTTAGGACTACTGACATTAACAACCAGAACATCAGCCAACGCCCCGATCTTCTCCACACAAGTGACATAATCCCCAATCACAGCCTCCGTATCCTCATTATCCGTGGCCGCGTTCTTCGCGATGTTAACCGCCAGTAACTTCCCCTTCATCAAACTGCCGGGATTCACATCCCCCACCTCCCCCTCTCCCGCTTCCCCCGCGAAACCACGAGATATACGTCTGGCCCTCAACCGTCTGGCCATATCGTCCACGCCGTCACTATTCAACCCATACCGATTCACCAGCGCTTCCTCCCCTCCAACCCGCCAGACCCTCGGCTTCTCATTCCCAGGCTGCGGGCGGGGCGTCACGCCTCCGATCTCCACGATGCTGGCGCCGAGCGCGAAGAGCGCATCTACTAGCTCCCCTTTCTTGTCCAAGCCTGCTGAAATGGCTATAGGGTTGTCTAATAGCTTGTCCCAGACAGCGACGCCGAGATCGCTGGGCGGGTGGGTGGAAGGGTGGGCGGAGGGATCTGTATGGGTGTTGGTGGAGGGATCTGAATAGCGGTAGGCTCCGCGCTCCCTGGGATGTAAACCAAGCCGGTATAGTAGCCTGAGCACCCCGTTTCCGATCTCATGGCTCCTCTCAGCGTCTGGGACGAGGGTATGTAGGATCCGCGGTGCGAGACGTTGGATCCCGGAGCGGGTGTCTGTTATGTAGTACCAACCCAGCGCTGCTGTGAGGGATATCGAGAGTGTGAGGAGGACGAGACGGAGGCGGGAGAGGAGCGAGGACTTGATGCGTGTGAAAGCCTGAGGGCGAGAGTGAGGTGGGGAGGTGGACGGAGATTGAGAGTCGGGATTGGGGGTTGAGGAGGAGAAGGGACGGCGCTGCAAGAGTTTGTGTTGCTGTGTTTGCGGTTGTGTGCGTGGGCGTGAGGGGAGGAGCGGAGGGTGGTGAGGGTGGTGAAGGCGGCATTGTGGGCGGTGGGATTGGCGACTGAGGTGTATTCGTATGGGCGAACGAAAGGCTAGGGAGGGGTGAGTGAGCATTGTGAAGCTAAGGGGTAGCGAGGTGGTGTGGTGAATGGCGGGGTTGCATAGCTTGAAGGTGGTGTGGGGCTGGAAGTTGTTTGGTGGAGCAAGGCGGATCCGGCAAGGGGCATGGGACGAGATGGCGCTAAACTTGTTCCTGTTGAGGCGAGTTTCACATGGTATAAATAATAGGATTGTGATAGCACGCGAGCATAAAGAGTTTGATTGATGGTTGGTGCTACGCTGCTTCGCTTCGTCTATCTATGGAGCCATCATTGAAGATGTGAAGCTCCTTTCTATCCCTACCAAAACACTTCTGCTCCTGCTCTCCCTTCTCCCATCCCCTCTACTCCTTCTTGCTCGCCTCTCCTCCCCTCTACTCCTTTCCAAGTATAGCAACAACGAAAAAGACAAATGCTATGACCGATCGCGCCTATACCAACTGAAAAGCGAGAAATTGCCTCCTGAATCAATGTCGTTTTGCGGGCTTTGTACCTCTCTATTTTTGGCTTGTGAAATTCCCGGATCTATGGAAAGCACCGCTGTCTATTTAAACCTCCAAGAAGTCGTTTTCATGCACGTCGTTAGTGAAGAGCAAATACACCACCTAAATGCTAATGTTTCTGCCGTTAGGGAGAGTCGGGAGCGTCGTTGGAAATCTAAGGTCTATGTGGCAGTGACGATGGCCACTCAAAGTGCGAAATGTCGGTCTCGGGCTTGTAATTGTGTTGGGGCGTATTTGTACCAGAGTGATAAGAACTGTTGAAGTCATCGTTGAATAATGGAGTTTGAAAGTGGGACCAGTCGGAATCATTGGCTCGTCCATTCGACTGCCCCACAATTTGAGGCAATTGGCCGTTGGGATATCCAGAACTTGACAGTCTGGACCCACCCATCCCAAGGTTTAGGTGATTGAAATTGGCTTCAGCAGGGGAAGGTAGGCTGGATCGTTCATGCGGGTATGTGTAGGGCGTTGCTGCACCACTGGTAGTGACAGAATCTGGGGTGACATGGCCGGTTGAAAACGCTGGGTTGTCAAAAGCACCCATCGAGGACGTACTACCTCGATTGGATGTGGGGCCATACCCACTAGCTTTCCTGAATTCATTCGATCGCGTGACTTGATTAGCCAAAGGTTCTTGCCTGTCAAAGCCGTGACCCAGATCCATGGCGGCAAGCCCAATCGGACTGTCTAGACTTGTCGTATATGTAGGCATAAAAGATTGATCTGTTGTCATTGCATGAGCATTGGCCACCATAGCTGCTGCTTCTTCTTCCTGAGCTTGTCTGTTTTTCTTGTTGGCGCGTGAGTAAGCCAGGTGATTTTCTCCGGTTGGGTTTCCCCTGCGCGCAGAACATTTCGTAAAGTGGCGCTTAAGAATGTCGCTTCTACTGAAAGTGTCATGGCAAAGGGCACATTCGTATGGCCGGACGCCGGTATCTGATAGTTTTACGTATTAGCATGAGATAATCGGAGATTAAATCAAGGATTAATTAAAACTCACGCCTAAGCATGTGTCGCTTCAGATGCTTTGCATGCAGATAAGGCTTGCTGCAGTGAGGGCACGGATATTTGCCATCTGCATCCTTCGCAGGGGGGCTCTTCCCATTGTTCATGTTTTGGTTGCTTGGGGCTGGTGGCCGGCCCGAAGCACTCGGCAAAATGCCTCTTCTTCCTTGCGACCCAACAACGTGTTTTGGTGTTGTTTCTGGTTCAGGAACAGGCGGAGCAGGATTCAGGGGCTGTAAGGGTTCTGGTTTGATCGACCTGTGATCGCCATTGGCCATCGGCGCTGGTTGTATTTTCGGCAGCTGAAGATTGGGTGGCGCGCCTGCGGTATAGGAGGGTCTTGGACCAGCCTGGAAAGTCTGAGAAGGGGCAAATGTTGCGTGCTGTGAAGATCCAGGGAGGCCATGTTGCATGTATGAGTTTGCTGTGGGCGCGTAGACTGGAAAATGTTGTGCATTCGATACAGCTGAGGTCTGAAGATGTGGTATTCGAGGGAACATAGAGTCGTTCATGGGCGTATCCGGGGCCGAAAGTGGTGGTAGAGGTTGTGTGGGGAACGAAGTGGGTAGATGACCCATATCGTTGGAGAAGGGTGCTCGTTGTGGGTTGGGCAGCTGATTTGACGCGTAGCCATGGCCATTGTTAGGATAACGTTGGCTCATTATCTGAGAGCCAAGATCTTCAATAGTGGATCTGCCTGGTGTGGTCCGTCATAAGTGGATCCTCCTCTTTGCCAATTCAATTCAATTCAATTCAATTCAGGACTTTCATGATGGTGATGTATATGTTGAACGAGTGACAGAAGGTTGAAGGTGGGAAATTAAATAAAATTTCGTGACTCGGGGATTTATGAGGGAGAGGACGGTGACAGCGAATGTGAGCCTGCTATCGATGTCTAATTAGCATGGTGTCATTACTGCAAGCTCAGCCATCCTCGCTGTCTTGCTACGCACAAGCATTCGTGTCGGGGAGCGGCTGTCGAGATTGTCAGGTGTGGTGCTGAGGCCTGTGGCCCTGTCTCAAACTCGGCATGATAGGTGCATGGCAACGCGGGAATGCGAGTGATCGAGAAGCACTAGCTCTGGCGGAGATCGAATATAGTAACGTACCTTTTGCGGGATGAGATTCAATGTGAAGTGGGTCCGATGTGGTGCTGGCATGAAGATAGATCTAATAAGTGTGCAGGTTTGAGCGGGGGATAAAAAGTAAGGTAAGGTACGCGCTTGGCGATAAACTTGGCCCTGGGAGGCCTAAGCTGAATCGGCCAAAAGAAGCCTAAGAAGGAGGGCGCCTGCGGGCTTTAGTTCCAGGGGCCGACGGGCGATGACTTGCGTATCTCCAGCCTAAGGGATTTACGGATAGCGCACCTAGGCGACGGACCGGTAGATGCAACCTTGGATCATGTAGTTCATTTACTCGACTAGTGAAGTGGAGTGTGGGCCGTTGTAGATGGAAAAGGGACGAAAGCTACAAATCGAGTAGTGACAGTGGTTTTGCTGACTCGGTCAGAGTACGTTTCGCCTCCTGACGACGATTTTCATCATCAGGGATTTCACAGCTCAACCACCGCTTTTCGGAGCGCATCGGCTCGAATATTACGCAATTCCTGAGGCTTGCCTAATCAGTGAGGCATTTCGAACCGGTGCACCCTTTAAGCGCGCTAGCTTTCGTTTCCTCTGAACTTACAGAGCTTTGATCTCTTTACTCGTATACTGCCCACGCCCTCCCAGGCAGAAGAGAGCAGAAGAGCTCTAGAAAATTCCATATTCAGCATGGCTTCGTCGTGGTACCAGTGGTTCATTTACTCTGCCATTGGGGTTGCCTGTCTAGCCGTGGTTTTCCCTTCTTTTGTGCATCTAAGCATACCGACAAGGAATGAGATGACAGACATGGTGAACGAGCTCCGCGAAGAGGCTGGATCTGCCTTCAACGACGACGATCTACAGGGCTTGGTACAAGAGTTGAGGAATGCCCTTGGCTTAGTCTTGGCCAAAGCAGCACATGATCTGAGGACCATACCACAGAGGCTCTTTGGCTGAAGCTCAAGTCTTGATTTGGATGGTGGCTTCGGGACAGGAAATGCTTTGCTCCGCGGCTCGCCCTATCAGGTTCGTTGAATGATTGATACGGCAACGAAGCACTTGAGTAATGAGGCTCGGACAGCTGAAACAAGAAAATAGCATTTTATACAACATATGATAGACATAATCTATCAATATTTAAGCTCAAGGAATCTTCGCTCATATCAACACCGTTCGCCTGCCGTCCAAACAACATTGCTCAATCACCCTTCCCATTAGCCAGCGTCCTCTCCTTCTCATCAATGCCCAGGAAACCGCTGCCTAGGCCACCGGGCAGCCCTCCTCCCAGGCTGATCCCTCTCCTCCGGCCTCTGCTCTTGCTTCCGTACTGCGTCCACCCTACGACACCCGCTGCCGTAAGAAAGATGATGCTCAGATACGGATGTCCGGTCAGAAGACCCGAGATGCCGAAGAAAAACCTCTGTATCATGCCCGTAGTAGACTTGCTTGAGATCTTGGGTGGGGAGGAGATGACCTTAGGTAGCGTCTCCAAGATTGAGGTACGGGAGGGCGTGATTGGGGCGCCGGAGATGGTCATATCCCAATAGCGTCGGTTCTGCGACAGCAGTCGTTAGTATAGAGCGTCAAAACCTGGTATAGAGACCTGTTACAAGACTTACATCTTCATCATTGATTATGACCCTCTCTCCCTCTTTGACATTGATTCCGTACGTTGACCGGATCCACCGTTCCCAAAACACGCCATCCACCCAAGCAAAGTTGACTTGCTTACTGTCGTCCTCCCGAATGTCAATATGTATTGCCTTAGCCTTCCTCTTCGCATGTTCATCATTGCGATCTTCCGCCTCCTCAAGCCTGAGCTGCTTGGCGTCCCTCAACTCTTGCCTTTCCAGCTCGAACTTTTGCGCCTGCTTCTCCATCCATTCCAGGGCTGCGTTCTTCATCTCTCTTCTATCGAGCTCGAACTCGTCCGCTCTCTCTCGCGACAGTATACCCAGAACCACATATTTGCCTCTCATGATCTCTCGGGAGTTGCTAGCTGTAAGCTCGGGGACGATTGGTAGCCACACCTTTTGCATCCAGCCAAGTACCTGTCGAAAGTCTCGCATGTCCCTTGGTGCAAGCGCCTCATATGTTTTGGCCCGTCCATCTCTTGATACAATGAGTCTAGGCCAAGTGGAGATCTTGAATCGGTCAGCCAAGGCAGGGTCGTTTGTCTTGACCAGTTTCGCGTGGCCGACAAGGCTGAGCGTAAGTCTGTCCAGAGCTTCAAAGTCTTCGGTCGTGGTAGCGTGATCGTAGAAGTAGACGAATATGACTTCCTCCGTCTCTTCCATCTTCTTGAACGCCGCTTCATCCACGTTCTGGACTCCGCTCCCAACATCCAACGCTTTCTTGGCGTAGTTGACTAGGTCCCCTAGCCCTCTAAGCCCGTCATACTCTACTCTTTCACCACCCCGGAAGAAGTGTATTGTAGGGTATGCCTTGACGCGTACGTCTTTACATAGGCGAACCTCTTGATCACAATTCACCTCACCAACATTTAGCTTGCCCTGCAACTCTTTTGACATCTGCAACCACGAAGGTGCGAGTGCTTGGCAGTGATGGCACCATGGTGCGTAAAACTTGACGAACCAAGGATCCTGTGTGTTTGTGACCAACTTCTGAAAGCTCTCTTGCGTAAGGGCCACAGATGTACCCACAGGGTTTGGAGGGCCTGATGGCTTCTTTTTCTTCGGCGAACCTTTGACTTTTGACGGCACCTTCTGTTTGTCGGTCGGGGAAGCAGCCTCTGCGGTATCCGTCTCCTTGACCTTCTCCTTCTCTGTGGCCTTCTCTTTTCCCGAGGGTTTCTCTGGCTCTTGTGCCTCGCTTGACGATGCGCCAGGCTCAGGGACCTTGACACCGCCTTTCGGCCTTGATCCTGGCCTAATTGTCTCTAGTATCCCTTCAACGAAGGTACTAAGCTTTTCCATATCCTTTAGCCCCTCGAACTTCTTCAAAAGAGCTCCGTCTTTGTAGACTGAGAATGTAGGGAACGCTGTGACATCATGCGCAGCGCAGGCGTCGCCGTATGCTATGCAGTCAAGGGAAGCAAAATGAAAGTCGTAATATCGTGTAAATGAGTTCATGGAGTCCTTATCGCTCTTCTTACCTGGGACAGGCTTCGACGTGTAGTAAAATTCATAGAGAGTCTGCCATGTGGGCGCTATCTCTTTACAATGTCCACAGTACGGGGAGTAATGTTTTATGAACCAGTAGCCGTTCTTGATGTCCGACTCCAAAGACTCGCCCGTCAGCTCCTTCATGGGCGGCACCTCCATGCCATTGAACTTTGAACTTGTGCTGGAGACAGCTTCGCTATTCGTCGCGCCAGCTTGTGGTCCATCTTTTTTTGGTGTCTCCACTTTTGGCTCCGCTAGAGCATCTTCGACGGTATTCAGTTGATGTTGCTTATTGTCCACCACGGCAGCTGAGAATGCGGAGGTGAGGAGGGAGAGGAAGATCGCGATTGAGGACAGGTGCCGCATATTTCGTGATGAGCGACTGCGAGGCCCAGTCGTGATGTTGTTGTGATCCGTGCAGGACTATGTGCTGTCTTTCGCCCTCCGTATATCTGTTCGCAACGAGGGGCGAGTGAGATGGCCCGTTCTGTCCTCAAAGGCTATCTCGAACGCATAATTAGGATGAAGATGTGTGTATATGGTCACCAAGCCTATAACAGCTGTCGGAATACTATGTGCTCCTCATAACGTCAACAGCGTGGAAGGGAATATCTTCTCGACCCCTGTCATGTACTTTGCAATCCCATCCAAGTCCGCTGTCTTGGCACCGAAGTTTAGCCGCGGTGATGGTAAGCTTGGCTAAACAATTCTTCCGCTTCGATGTCAAGGATGTACAGTTTGCTTTCTACAGCTTCACATCCAGAAGGCTATCCTTGATCGTCGCGTCACCACGTGACTCATCATCTAGGAGAGCCTTAATGCCCGTTGGATATTGGCAGTTCGCCACTATATTCGTGCCATTTTGTATGTTAGTGTGAATTTGGTTAGACATATACTATTCACTTTTGCCTCTTGCAGGAGAAAGGCTGATATGTTCTGAATTCGCTCCACGGTAACTGTAGCATAGATAGAACTGGAGATCATCTAGTCTCAAGCTGATGTTGTCAAAGGATGCAACCCCAGAATCACAGTGGACAAAAATAGAAAAGATAATTGCCCAGACAAGGACTTGAACCTCGAGTCTTCAGATATATGCCCCGGTCGATTTTCCGTCCGGGTCCTATCAGTGGTCGAAAGGACCTGCAACACCCGAAGGCCGCCTGATTGAGTTCCTGACATGTTTCCCTTCCACCACCTGAGCTGTTTCTTTCATGCTAATCCTTTTCCTTATCTAGTATTTTTTGGTCCCTTTGGTAGAGCAATGAGTCCCAATCACTTCGGAACAAGCTAAAATCATACAGCTTCTTCTGATGTTCACAGATCTCGTGTTCTCCTAGAAGGCTCGACCACCTTCAAATCTTTACGATAGCATATCTTCGAATATCTACGCAGGTAGTGTTTCTCCTTGCCCATTGCTCTCTTCCTATCTCTATATAAGCTCATCGATTCCTAGCTATAAGTCCTGACGGGCTAATTGTAATACTCCGAAACCAAAAGCGTGCAGTTCATCAGCACACAAGAGCTGCAGATCAATGGACCTTGACTTTTCGAACGGGTACCGGGGGTCAGTCGGCCCGTCTTGCATATGGTAACAATGCGACCTGTAATACGTAGTGACTGCCCAAACTTTGTCCTAATGCGTTGACTTTTACACTGCCCAAGCATCAGTGAAATGCTGCTATGAGGTTTACAGAACGGCAAAAAAATCTGACGATTTGTTCAGGCAGGGACTCGAACCCAGATCTTCAAGTATTTCACCCCAGTTCCAATAGGATCCGGGGGCTCACAGTGACCAGATAGTCTGCAACACCCGAAGGCTGCCTGTATGTTCTTGATGTGTTACCATTACACTAGCTGAGCGTCGACTGTCAATGTGTTCGTTGCTTGTATATATCTCGTTATCCAGAAGGTCTGGCATGCTTTGCGTTCTCTGCTGTCTTGCGTAATCTTCAAAACACGATGTGGTGAAACACTAGTACGCAGGGAGATGCGACTTGGTTCCAGTGCGTCGTGTTTGGAGTTGAGAAGTGCAGTGTTTCTTGGACTGTGCTGTGTGCGCCGGCCTGCGAGGCGGAAAGAGATTTACTAAATTGATCAAGATACATGATTAGAGGAGGCATGTCGAGGTAGCGGCTGCATGATTCTATTTTCTAATTATGACAGGCGAGTAAGACCTTGAAGAAAGTTGGTTTCCTCTTCGTCTACCTATCTTACACTTTCATGATAGTACAAAGCATGTGCGTTCCATTCTATCGACTCTGCTCTCTTTTTCTTTCAGAACCAAGGACCTTTATTCCAGGACTTTCCAATCTGTCATTCCATGCATTTCTCCTCTCGTCCTATGTCCAATATTTTCCAATCTAATCCCCAAACCCCCCTCCTCCTCCACGCCTTCGCTCCGCCTCAAGCATACCCTCCCACGTCAACAGCCACAACCTTCGTCCCCCCCTCTTCCCCCTCAATCGGCGTAAGAAACCCCCCAACCGTAACAACAAACAAGATCCCCTCGTCGCCATTCCTCCCAAACGCACACGCGCACGGCTGCTCCACATCCCTCCTCCCCTCCCCACCAGCCACAACCTCCTTCCCCCCCGTCTCAAGATCAACCCTCACAACCGCACCATCCTCATAACTAGCCACATAGGCAAACTCCCCCTTCGCATCAACCGCGAAATCATCAGGCGTCGCAAACTTCGCCAACACTTCGATCTCGCTCACGTTTTTGCCGGTCTCGATGTCGATGGCGACACGAGCGAAGAAGCCGGCGGCTTCGTTTGTGAGGTAGACTGTTTTTGTGGCGTGGGAGATCTTGATGCCGTCGATGCCGAGGCCTGTGTTGTTGGGTGGCAGGAGGATGGGGTCGGAGATTGCGATTGAGGATGTGCCCGTGGTTATGTCGACGGCCCAGACTGTGCCGGCTTTGGAGTCGACGGCGAGGAGGGTGTGGGCGTTTAGTGTGGCGAGACCGTTTGCGAAGATTATGCCGGGGACGGAGGCGGTGAGTGTTACTGTTGCGACGTCGGAGCTGGGAGGGTGTTAGTAGTCACATTGATGAGAGAGAGAGGGGATTGGGGGAGTTCGGTACTTTGCTGAGCTGAAGACTACGCTGTAGATCTCGGTGCTATTGGGTGCGCAGCTTGGGTCGCCGGGGATGACGATGTCGCGGACCGTGTTTACTTGGAATGTGTCGGGGGAAGTCTCGGTGATTCCTAATGGGAATTGGTTTGAGGCGAATGTATGGATGGTTGTGGATTCATTGGTGGTGGGATCGAGGGAGAAGAGCTCGGCTGTTACGATGGATGTGGCGACGATGTGGCCGTTGGAGCGGACGGCGAGGTTCTCAAGCCAGATGCCTGGGGCGTACTGATGAACCAGAGAGGTTGGGTAGAGGGATGCTGTGGGCATGGTGTGGGAGAGAAGGAGGGCTGTGATTGTTGCGGTGTAATACATGATGCGGCAGGTTGCTGGTAACGAGCGTTTGGAATGATTGCTGGATGTGCAATGATATTATGATTGTTTGAGTGCAATCAAGTGTGATAGAGGAACGGAAGAAGAGAAGAGAACGAAGACAATGTGGAAGTATTTATGTCCTGATGTCTGCTGTGCTACATCATGCAGAGAACGTGCTGGACCCACTTTTCCTTGCATGGCTCCACGTGGTAAATGAGACCATGGAGTTGATGCATGGTTCTCTTCCCTAGATGCAATCTGCCAGCCAGGAGGTAATCTGAACTTTGAAAGTGAGTTTTCACTAGTGCTCATCTCTTAGTGATGTGTCGGCAACTCCATTCATGGCTAGGCGGAGGTTTCCGTCATGATAAGTAGCGACTATTGTGTAGGGTGACTTGTGTATACCAAGCATCTGATACGAGGATCATTAATCCGTCCGTCCCTTAATGTTCCCACGATCAACAAGGGTCCGGTTACCCGATGTTGTGTATATCGATATCTTGAGACAAGATCTCATGATATCCCTGTTAATAGCAAAGTCTGTCATGACGGATTCACTCTTGAAACGATTGATCGGTACTTCTGGGAGCGATGTACCTCCGGGTAATCTTTTTCGTGCTTGACTGTAGTTAGACTCCCCCTGACTTTGGATATTTAGCCGGCCAATATCGGCATTCTCAGGATGACCGAAGTTGCTGAACTTCTGCAATGCTGGGAAAAGCTGTGACTCTGCACGCATGTGGATGTGAACCCCACCATTGTTGCCGCGAGTGAGCGCGCTCAAAAATCAACGATATCATTATATATCCTGAACATGTACTATTTGGGTCTGCTTTGCTGAAGTGTCATTTCTATCTCTAGCCCCTCACCCTCAGCAACATCCCCGTCGGCAAGATCGTCTGGAAGCATTGATACGGTCGACTTGTAGGTCGTCAAATGAACTAAGTTCTTGTGCTATCGAGTCAGATGGCGTGAATGTCAATCACGCGGAAGGAGCCAAGCACAGAGCATTCGTTCGCCTTTCCAAGACATGTCTCCGATACAATCTTTGTTCCATTGCCCCATGTTCAAAGTGACAGATTTGACTAGACAGAAAAGAGAGGATGTAATCTCGTATATCTTGTCACAGGGCGTATTACTCATCCTTATATAGGGACTAGGGTAAGGCTGATGTTCGGGTGACGGCACGGCGAACCCTACAGTTGACAATGACAGGGACCCGAGCAGTCCGTAATGGTCATTACTTCGTGCGGTATAGAACACTGACTTCAATTGGGTCCGATGATCTGAAATGCACGAAGACCTCACGTATGATTTTCGTCAACTGTGTTGAGTTTCGCGAAGACGCTTGTGACGCCATCCAGATCTGCGAAACCCGGCAGCTCCGAGTGTGGGCGGCAAATATTCTCTGCCGTTGCGCATGGCAGTCCGACCGTCAATACCAGTTTGATGTTTGCAGATATATTTGATTCTGACAGGGACTATCCTATAGTAGCCAGTGGATCTAGGTTTTATGGCGTGGCCATGACTTCCAGATGCGAATCACCCGTATACACACACAAATTTTTCGAAACAGCGTCTCGTAAGCAGGGTCAGTTCTCGAATCTGTTAGCTTGCTCCAGCATAAGATCCAGGAAGGCGCACTCCGTACTTATCACATAAGTTCATGAAAGTGATTCCTAGTTCACCCAGGGATGCTTTTAGGCATGAGGCGTCTAGAACAGCCTAAAGCTGGGCGCTAACCCTAGCCTTCTGCGGCCTATATCCGTAAAGCTTCCAAGGGCCGGCTTTACCGCTAGGTGACGCTAGATCCTTCGTCTCTAGGCTAGGGGCAACCTTCCCACCGCAGCTGAGGCTGAGGTGGTGCTAAAGAGGCGCGATGGATGCCAGGATGAAACAATCCGCCTCGATCGGTAGGCCCTTAGCATTAATAACGGAGAGTGGCCCCACCAAATCGGAGCCATCTCTTTGTCAGTCGCTCATGGAGGTTTGGCAGCATTGATTTGTTTGATGGAGACGAGCTTCGAAGGCCGCGTGCTTCGAAGTGATCAATATGAGATGCAGGGAGGACCGACTTCAACCAAGCCGACTCAGAATCAAGGTTCCATTACTCTAATAGACCATGCCAATCCTGAGAAGAGTCGCACGCGTCCCGTACAAAGCCAGCTGGAAGAAAACACTATTGTTGAGACCAGCAACGAATCTCTCCTCGAAGACGAGCCACTGGCTGGGACTGGCCGAACAGGTTGGCTTCCTAGCCTAAAGCAGAAGATTAAAAACCTGGAACGACGTTTTCAAGGATGGCGAATGGGGGCTATCGTGTGCGCTTCCGCCTCACTTACAGTCTTGCTCATCAATATGTTTTGGATCATCGTGGTTGCCGCGAAGTACGGCCGTCGAGGTGGCCTCGTGACCATTCAAGAAGGTAGCTGCTCACAGACAAAGTCGCTCAACTTATGGTTGCATCTTCTTATCAATATCCTGGGTACTATCCTCCTGTCTGCGAGTAATTATTGCATGCAGTGTCTTAGCTCTCCAACAAGGGAAGACATCGACAAAGCTCATGCACGGAATACCTGGCTCGATATTGGAATCCCAAGTACGCGCAACCTCAATAAGATTTCTTCCCTTCGGTTATGTCTTTGGTTGATACTGGGGCTCTCGAGTGTGCCCTTGCACCTCTTCTATAACAGCGCTATAATTCAAACAAGGTCTGCACAGGAATATGCCGCTTTTGTCGCTTACCCCGATATGTGGACCGATAGCAAGGTCAACTGGTCGGCGCCCGTCGACAAATTTCAATCCTTCTCAGGTGAATTGCAAGACCCATACTATGGATTTGTTCATGATGGGATACCAATCCTGGAGGACTTTCGAGATTCACCATCCTGGGAACACTTGGATAAAGGGGCATGTCTCCAAGCCTACGGAAAACCTTATCAAGAAGAGCGGGTAGACATAATAGCTATATCGTCCACCTTGAATGCCACAACTCCGATGCAAGTTGTCTCGAAACAAAACTCTTTCACCACCACAGGCAACCCACCAGGCTGGGTCTGTAGCGCCTTCACGAACTCTGACTGTACACTTGATCAACTCAAGGCCGATCCTGCAAATTGGACCATTGTTGATGTTTTGACCGACGAGGGTGTAGTCCCGGGGAGAGGGAACGGAGCCTCAAGCGAGGATTACAAGCACAAAGCATATCCTGTTCAATACTGTCTCAGCAAACGAGTCAAACAGCAATGTACCATTCAAATGAGCGTTGTCATAATGACTATCGTGATTTGCTGCAATGCGGCAAAGGCTATCTGCATGATCGCACTATTGTGGTATCAAAAATCCGATCCTCTCGTCACTCTCGGCGATGCGATCCAAAGCTTCTTGAACGAAGAAGACTTGACAACTAGATCTATGTGTCTAGTAGATAAGAGCTGCTTCACAGGAAAGAACAAACACCGCCCATGGTACCTGCTTTGGCCCCCTCGCCCTTACGAGCCACGTGGCGAACGCTGGTTCAGGAGTGCCAGTATCAGACGTTGGCTCACATGCTACATCACAAGCATCTTGACAATAATCACTGCCATCATACTGATCAGACTTGGTGTCCACGTAATCGGGGACGAACAGCACGACTACCACGGCCCGTCATTCTGGCAAACCGGCTTCGGCGTCCTCAATACATCGATGATGGGCAGTTGGTCTACTGGTCTCCTCAGCGCAGTCTTACTTTCCAACCTGCCCCAGCTACTCTTATCAGGCCTCTACCTAGCCTACAATTCCCTCTACACATGTATGCTTCTTGTCGCGGAGTGGTCGTCATACGCACACAACCGCAAGCCCCTACGAGTCACCGATCCACAACGAAGCCAACGGTCGACCTACCGCCTCCAGCTACCATACAAATACGGCATTCCTCTTCTCATCGTCTCCGCCTTACTCCACTGGCTGGTCTCACAAAGCATATTCGTCGCTCGCGTCAACATGATATACAGAACCGGGGGTGTAGATGCAGCAAACTCCATCCAGACCGTCGGGTATAGCGTCATTCCCATGGTTGTTGTAAGCATCTACGGGTTCTGCATAATTGTTGCAGGTCTTCTTGTGGGGTTGAAGAAACATGCAACGGGTATGCCGCTCACGGGAAGCTGCAGTGCTGCGATTAGTGCGGCTTGCCATCTACCTTTGGGATCCGATGGGAGAGAAGCGGCTAAGAAGCCTGTGATGTGGGGCGCCATTGATTGGAAATCACCGGATGGGGAGTTTGGACATTGTACATTTACTAGTGATGAGGTGTCGCTGCCTGTAGAGGGACAGAAGTATGCTTGAGATATTATATCAACGTTGTTGAAAGCTGGCACTTGAATGCATCTCTTTGCAAGTAGGTAGATAGCATGAAGGGAATCGATCAACGCCATTGGCGAACGGCTGCTTACTCACCATATCTCTTGGCACCTCTAGCGTCACATCCCGGATGATCTCAACATCGGCGGATCTTCAATTTCCCAATTGAACGGCCTGCACCAACCCAGCCATGCGCCCCACCCTCCGACTCCTTGCCGCCGTCAAAGCTGGCACAGGCAAATACCTCGAGGCCGGCAATCCCACCGGGCTCACCGGCCTCTTCACACATCCCTCCCCACGCTCCTCTCTCCTCTACATCTACAACCGCACGCTCGACAAGCTACAATCCTTCCCCGAGCACTCCGTCTACCGCCAATCCTGCGAAGCGCTCACAAAACACCGTAAGTCCATAATAGAAAGCATCAAGCCTGCGGGCTACGAGGAATGGGCGAAACGCGCAACAGAGAAGGTCGAGAAATACCCGGAATTGTTCAAGCCAGGCGCGAGCCAGCAGGTTTACGGTGAAGCCGGCGGGAGAGCGTTCGTGGAGACCCAGAGGGATGAGGGAGTTGATACGCTCGGGGAGGGATTGGAGTGGGATGGTGAGAAGGGCGTGCCTACCATGGAGGGCACGAGGGATACTGAGGAGGGTAAATATAATGCGAAACAGTTGATGAGGATGAGGGTGGATCGTGATACGATAAAATGGGAGCCGGAGCCGAATCTGGATGCTGCGCAGTGAGTATTCTCGGTTTGGTGGCGTAGGGGGAGTTGGGGAAGCTGATTGGCAAGCAGAATTGATGAGGCGGAGCAGAAGATTGGTGCTGGCTTGATTGAGGAGGTCATACAAGTGGCTGAAGGCGAGTTGAAACTGGTCGATACGCTGTTGGAACATAAAGTGTAGGTCAAGCAGCACGACCCCTCTCCGTTTTTGTGGCATGGGCTTTGTTTGGCTGACTATAGCATAGGTGGGAAGAGCTGGAAGAGAAGCCACAGCCTGGTCAGTGGGCTTACTTTTCACGAGATCAACATACTTCAGGGACACAAGACCCACCCAAGTAATTTCCAAATACAACAAGTGTGTAAGTGCCACCGCTATCCCACTTGAAGTGAATACTTTTGCCACTTGCACCCTGGATCGTCCCAAGCTCTACCAGTCCCAATCATTTCGTGTCTATATGAAAAGGTAAGTCTTTTCACTATCTGGACTCATGTAGTGCACTGCGCGGTGGTATCGGGTGTTGTGTGTTTGTTTGCTCTTTGTTCTTAGCTTGCTCGCCGCTTCCAGCTAGACCAGAATCCTGGGTTATCCACAAACAAAAAGCAATCTGGCAGAGAGGAGTATTCCTTCCATTTATCCCACTATATAACGCTAAAGGCCAGTTGGATGGCTCTACTGGCCGAAAAGCTGAAAGCTGGTCTCGAAAGCATTACTGCCCAATTCTCTTTCCACGGCATCCTCATCCGCTGTGACGGGGAGATAGGATGGCGCAAGCCTAGATTCGAAGTAACCTCATGGGACCCAAGATGACGATCTCAAGAAACCGTTGCGTTCGTGTTGAGCTCAATATCTGAGATCTTTGAAATGCCAGTCGAAGTCTGGCGAACAACGTATTTTGGCAATACCAACGCAGGGCAACGGGAGCGCGACCGTTACAGAAATGATGCTGCCGCTAATCTGGGTGTCAACACTGACGATGGTAGTGCTCATTTTGGTCAACGAAGAGCTGGCTTTGGGCGAGATGGCAATGATAACACGGGGACTGTAGTCCTAGTAAGTCTCCACTCTCAGCTTCATATGCGCTAGCTAATCATCTGAAGATTGCTCGTGACAACAAGCGACTGACCATCGACGAAATCCGAATGCTTTGCGACTTCGCAACCACATTCCATGATGTCGCGCGTTCTGGGCGCATCTACAGACAGAATAAGGGCTTGCCACCTGATACAGAGTTGCAGGAGGAAGATCGTGCTCATATGCGCTACTATCTGGACAGAAACAGGTATATGCGGGATTTTGAGTCGCACAAGAAGCTCAGGAAGGATATCTACGAGAGGATTGCGCGCGGTGATGCCGATGAAGATGTACGAAATGTTGCGCGTCAGAGATGGCAGGAACGGCTAGGTGATCGGGTCAAGGAGCCTCGAGGGGATATAATGGATATTTGTGGGGAGACGCCGCCTCCGTATGAACGGGAGAAATCAGAGAAGAACCCCTCTTTTGGACTGGATTAGGGCTGGGATCCATTTTCTACAGCGTCCTAGGCGTTGACGTCGGGTTCCACAGCGAAAGTCGATTTAACGCAGACGTGATGGCTGGGACATGCTTCGCCAAGATGTCGAGAAGTGAGGAAGGCTGCGATTTGATTTCGAAGGCGAGGACCCGGATAAAGTTCACGATGGTAGGATTGTGGCCAGGATCTGAAACAGCTTGAAAAAGAAAGAGTCATTGCACCAGCTGGTCATTTATAATGTTTCATGAGCGACACATGTTTCGTTCTGCTACTGCTTTAACCGGATGTTTCGACCTCCAAACACTGCAGTGTTTCCGATTTTGTTTTAGATTGGGCTTGGTTGACGATTCATTGTCACGAGGTCCTGCACTCAGAGGTGGCTGGTTTCGCTCTCTTCTAATAATTTTCCTCTTGCCTTCTCAACTTCTTTCTCTTCATCATCTTTCATTGCACACACCCAGAATTACATATTTCGGTGCACACAGCCCATTTCACAACTATTCACCTTCATCATGTCTTCAACATCAAACACAAAAGCGAATCATCAGCACAGCAGCATCAATTGGCTGCGCCAACAGGTTCATGGTAGCATGGAAGGCGTTCTGATCCGTTGTGACGGCGAAGTAAAGGGCGGAAAACCATTATTCGAGGCAATCTCATATGATCCGGTCAAGAAAAACAAAAAACCCATCGAAGATGACAAGTTTCCCATTCTCGATGGCGTCCAAAGTGAAATTTGTAGGAAAGTAAATCTGCCCATGAAGATCTTTCGCACAGATTATTTCGGAAACAAGAAGGTGACAGAATTCGCGGGCCCTCAGAGGGAATCGAAGGACAAGGAGGAGGCTGCCTACTACAGGAACGATACCGCTGCTATCCTTGTCATGATACTTGAAGGTGAATACTTTAGAGGATTCATAAACGGCGACTTCGGTGAACAATTTGGTCGATTTCGAAAGGGCTTCGGGCGCAAAAGCTATGACCATACCGGGACTGTATTTGTGGTAAGTAGAATATCTCTGACCTCTCGAATGCCCCAGGACACTAAGTCGGAATAGGTCGGAGAAAATGGAAGGAAATTGATCGCAGAGCATGTGCAAATTCTGTGCGCCTTTGCCGGCCATTGCAGAACATCGATACTCGTTCATGAAATGGATGAAATCTGCAAGCTCTCCTCGATTGGCGGTATGGGAGTTGATGATGCCACGTTCAAGATGGTTTTGCATGGACGAGTGTGTCGGACCGTGAATCGCAAGGCATTCGAGAAATTCTGGCAGGAGGAGAAGACTCGTCAAATTGGGTCATTTAAGAGTGAAAAATGGCGAAATCTAGAGTTGAAGCTTTGATAAGATCACCTTTCCCAAAATCGGCTTCTTTTGCATTGCTATAACTAGGAGGAATTGCAACTCTACAGAAGCTAGCAACCAACATTCGCTATTAGCACCCTGCGTCACCATGTCTGAACCATGCCAAGGAGTCCTCATCAACTGCCGAGAAGAAACAGAGAACGGCCTGCCCAAACTTGAGCCGATATATGGCAATCCTCTTAGATTCGTTCCACGCGGCCTCCCTGCTTTCGACACCTAGCCTTACCAGACAAATTTCCCTAGCCCAATAGGCGGTGGGACTACCCATGAAAATCTACCGCACGAACTACTTCTGCCCTCTATTCCCGACAGACCACGAGCGATGGGCATTCCAGAATGACGCTGCTGCCAAGCTAGCGATAGTATGCAATCCTCAAGACCCAGAGTTCGGACAATTGGAGTCGCTATTTGGATATGATGAGACTAACCCTGGGACTGTTGTTGTTGTAAGCCTCCTTGATCCTTGAGCTCCATCTATTTCTTTCATTCTAATAACTGCTTTTAGGTCCCTGAACACGGATGGCAGATGGAACCTTTCCACATCGAAGCGTTGTGCGAGTTTGCCGGCCGTTTCATGACAGCTTTCGCTAATTTCTATGGGCGATGTCCTATGATCGCCGATAAACGAGATGCCGTGGAGGATCTACTTTCACCAGAGCATTTTAGGGATCATTGGCTGGCTTTTCGTGCGCGGAAGGCGGAAGCTACACGGGGCGAAGAAAGCGAAAGGATATTGGGCTAGAGGTTGCCGAGGAGCTTACCAATTGGTAGGCAGACATAGACAAGGAAGCTGTTGGACAGCGGAGAAACGAGATTTGAGGTTGGGCGGATTGGCTCGCCTTTGTACAATCTCATGCTCATCTCGTACGCCTGAAATGGCAGTTTTCAAGTCTGGAGTGCTTACTGGTCACGTTTCAGCAGAAATTGATGTTCATACCAGCTGTTGATATAGCTTAACGACACAAATATCTTCCGTGTCACAGTCCACTACTTAACATGACATTTATTCACTGTCTCGAACTCGCTGTTACAACGTTTCGCAGCTTTGTGTCAGCGTTTGTGATACACGAAACTGGACTACGTCTCATTGGTCATCCCTGGCCGCGAAGAAACAACTCGCACATTTTTGTGACACTTCTCGCGACACAGGAGTCTTCTACTAGATATAAAGGGCCCTCAACGTCCTGCGTTTTTCATCTCGCACATTATTTCCAACCATCATTCGATCTTGCTACTTACTCAAAAGCTGATATTCAAACTACTCAAACAGGGATCAACTCTATTTGAATCATGGCTGATGTTTCAGGCGTTCTGATATACTGTGATGAAGATGCTGAGAGACTTAATGTCAATTACAAGGCGGTAGATGATGCCCGGAAATACATGGCGTCCACTATTCAAGGTGAAATCAAATCAGCTGTGTCTATGGGAGCCGTCAGCAAGATCGCTTATCGAGTTGGACTCCCAATGAAAATGAACCGTAAACTTGGCGACTCAAGGTACTTCGGAGAGGGTCGTAATGACAACGCAGCAAACCTTGCTGCGGAGTGCGAAATATCGGACAGCGATTTTGGCATTCCCCCACGACACTTCGGACGATGTGATGATTCATACACTGGAACAGTGATTGCGGTATGTCAAAGCGCTCCTAACACTTGCAGAACCTGACAAAATACTCAGATGCCTGATTGCGGATGGAATATGAAGTTGGAGCATGTGGAAGCTCTCTGCGAATTTGCCAACGAATTTGTCCTTAACAACGACGAGTGCCTACCCCTTGAACCAGATCCAAGAGACGAGAGAATGAAGGAGCTGTTGTATAAGGCCAAAGATATGCAGCAGGAAGAATATACCAAAGCTGTGTTGACACCTCAGGCATTCAAGGCTTTTTGGGAGACCTTCCGTGGTAGGAGCGCACGTCAAGCTAATCGACCGAAAGAGTTGCTGGAGATTTACAATTGGGAATTGCCAATAGGGTTCCCAATAATCCGTTGAATAGGAGACTGGCTTAAGTGGGTATCAAAGAGCACCACGGATATTGTGGAAGAGATTTGCGTGGTTTTCCAAACTGCAAGCTGGAATTTCAAATAGCAGATATTCAAGACAGCCACAGATTCAGTTCTTTGTTTCATTCCCTTATAACACTAGAGACTGTCCGCAAACCTAGATTGAACCCCCCTTGGAACAAAGAAGTAGTAAGAGCTGGGTTTCATCATACTGGGAACATGCCTAAATGACCCCAATGTTTCTCCAACACACTATCATAGCCCACGCTGCATTTGCAAACGACCAACTTCCGCTGATATCTAGTTCCAGAATTCAACGCTTTGTTGTAAGATCAGGAGAGCTGGATAACCCCGAAATGAGATATCGAACCCAACGACGGACTAGACACGGTGCTAAATGAATGGACAAGGCTAGATGATTGAAACAAATCGAAACACATTCTTAAGTTGCACAATCTCTGTCACT
This sequence comes from Bacidia rubella, assembly GCA_032158265.1. Lineage (NCBI taxonomy): Eukaryota > Fungi > Ascomycota > Lecanoromycetes > Lecanorales > Ramalinaceae > Bacidia > Bacidia rubella. The sequence continues at coordinate 163,354 of JAVTIF010000005.1, read as the reverse complement.
AGCTAAGTCTGTGTTTCATATATCTCTCAAACGTCCACAAAACGCCCGAAACCTCATTTTGCTATTTCTTTGTGCTACCTAATGAGAATAAAGATCGAAAAGCAGCATCTTTTCTTCTTCTTCGTCCATAAGCATCAATTATTTTTTACAAATTCTGCCCCATCCACAACTTTGCAACTCCTACCATATGAATTTCTCTCCCTCTCAAGCGCACAAGCTAAGTCGTCTCTTCCTGATCCGTTCCGATGGAGACATGAAATCGTCGGATAAATATCGACTTGAAGCCATTGCAGACCACCCTAAGTTAGCTGAGCTGAAGAGACGACGGCACGAGGATGAGGGTTTTGTCTGGCGCTCGTACTCAAACGAATTCCTAGAGCATCTTGGATTTCGTATCGATATGTTCCGTGTCAATTATTTTGGCCAAAGAGTCCCAAGCACCCCAACGATCGAAGCCACTAGAAACGATTTTACGGCCGAGCTCTCCTTCCACCCATTCGAGGGGAGTTGCGGAGAGATAGAAGGTAAATGGGGTGGTGACCCTATCTCATACACTGACACAGTAATTTTAGTAATTTTTTCGAGACTCACTAAGAGAACGGGTTGCTGATGTAGCACAGGAGTCGCGGGTCGACATTGATGTTGGGCACCTGGAGGCGCTTCACGACTACGTCGTCGATTTCAGAAATAGAAAGGAGAAGGGAGAAATGAATGGTAAGCAAGCTATGCAAATGGAGCGGGTCTGGCGTGATAAAGGAGAATTCAAGAAGTGGTGGGAGAAATGGCACTGGGCCAAGATTATGAAAAAGGAATGGAGCATATATTCTACTTCACCAGTAGAAATGTTGGAAAAATAATGGCTGTTTTTTCTAGATAGCACACTCTGGGAACGACTAGATAGATTGTCAGGTCGGCAGCAAGCGCCTCTGACTTAAACCCAACTACGTACCAAGATCAGGGATTCCCTCGAACTACTGCTTCAACCTGTGTATAGTACGAATGTTCCCAAGGATGGCCACTTTCAGCACAGAATCGGAGCTTTCTTATCTTATTGGGTGCAGCAAACACGTCTTGTACCCCTTCTTTTGATGTTTTGACCCCCTCTCCGTCTCCCCAAAGCGAGCCCCCAGAGCAAAATCGCCTCCTGACTGCTCAGCAAGTTTGAGTGTCTTTGCCAGCACTGGAAGCTTCATAGACGAAAAGGATCTGACATACCTAGTGCCTTCTGTGAAGAACATTGTCGCTTCACGAAACGTCCCCAGCACTTGGCGCCGAAGTTCCCTAAGGAAAGGCAGGAAACAACAAGGACTCGCATGGTGCAAGATATGCATATAGAGAAACCCTTTTAGTACTAAGTAAAAGTGGTATAAAGGCCTAGGGGAGAGACTTAGCGACAAGACATCATTTTGTGAGGCTGGTTTGCTTAGGTATTATGGCACCATGTCTTACTAGCACGAAGAGCGAGGCACTCGTGCCCAATCGACCTCTGTAAGACACGAAAAGCTTTTCGCTGGCCCTCCAAGGCTCTAGTACCTTCCTCATCGTTCTGGCAATCTCTGTACTCCTTTGCCGACTGACCAGCAAGCCCATATATAATTACCCCCCTTCGTTGTAATCACCTCTTTCAACATCACTTTACTGAACACAGCCTCGACTCTCGAGACCAAGAATCAAAAACACATCAACAAATCGCACTCGTCACCATAGCACCTCATATCTGTCCAACAACAGCTCATGCACCATGCCTCTCCACCCTCACACACAAGGCGTCCTCATCCGCAGCGACGGAGACATGGCGCGCACCAATTCACCACGCTTCGAGGCCGCGACCCTCAAACACAATGACTTTTCTCACCTCAGTCTTCCAGACTCAGCTTCAAAACTTGAGGTTGACATGTTCGAACAATCAGCTCCTAGCGATATCTCATGGAAAATCGGTCTTCCTTTGGTCATCGACCGTTTGAAGGTCTACTATGATGGTGACGACGATGATGATGATGTTGATACTTATGCCGAGGAACGTAAGACCATTGAAAGCAGTGACATCAACATCAACGAAGCAGTGAAGAAGGCGTTGTACGACACGAACCCTCCAGCCTCTGACCTCTGCGCTGTTGCCACCTTCAAAGATCACGGAAATGCAGTGGAAGCAATCAATCTGGGGGACGCAAAGAAAGATTGGAGCTGTGGGGCGTTCGACGAGCCGGGAACCGTGTTTGTGGTACGTCCTAGCTTTATCCTTTGGTTTTTGCAGTCCGCTGATAGTCATCAGTCACCCTTCCAATACCAATTCGGCGTCACAGCCGAGCATGTAGAGGCTCTATGCGCTTTCAGCACCCGGTACCGTACTTGGATCAAGAGATATTATCATGAAGCCTCAGAAACGATGGTGTTGGATAAAGATGCTCTTGAGGGGCACATGCAACGTGCGATGAATTTTTTGCTTTCGAGAGAGGCGGTCGGGGTGTTCCTAGATAAATATCGAGTGGACAAGATGAGGGAGATGGCTGAATTACGCATGACGCCGGAGGCTGTCAGGTGGATCAATACCAAGAATCCCTGTGTTGAGCCGTCGAAGGCGGCGATGAGTGATGAGGAGACAGCGGGCGAGGCCGGTGAGCACGACGAGACCCAAGTAGAAGATACTGAAGTCAAGAAGAGGAAGAAGATCCCGTCACCCAAATTTAGGGTGGGTGGTGCCGCGCTTTTGCGTGAGTAAGGGGAGCAACATGGATGCTCGCGTGGACAAAGATCATATTTAGTCCTTCCTCACGGCATTAGTTACATATGACTTTGACTGATTATGCCATCATGGTCCTTCGTTTCGACTTCTCAAGACGCTTCTCCTCATGTTTATTGTCTCGTTGCTTGCCTAAGCCATTCGTCCCTGGTAGGGATAACCACGTTGATTAGCGAATCAAAGCCTGTTCAATCGAGGGGACAAAATGCCGCGCTGTTTCCACCCCACTTATCAGAATTGTCTTTTTGGATAGATCAGGGATGTCCATCGCTGGGTTGAAATCCATGATCTCGTGGGCTTGGCTTCCTAAGCGAGATCTTCTAGGTCCTTCTGCTGATGGTGAGAGTGGCCTGTGGTTTCTGTAGTAGTCGTAGTGAAGATGCAACGGGGAGTAATAAGTTAAATAAGGTTGATAAGAGAAAAAGAAACAGAGTGACATGCCCTCCGAAGAGAAGCTTGTCTGTGTGGCACGTGGTTTGGAAGGGAAGATTGTTAAGCATTTGTTTTTTGATCACCAAGCAAGCGATAGACTGAGGTGTTGTTCCCTTGACCAGTTGGACTGTGAGCTATTCAGTCATTTTGCTAGCTATGTTTAATTAGGATAGGCTTGATAGTCAAATAATTAGTATATATTTCTTAGATACCTGAAGTTGACCCTGTGCTATGTCAGCGAGAACGGGCACTCCTCCAAATATTATAAAGTTAGCACGCTTGCGTTTTGGCTGGCTGTTTAGGAGTAGCCTCAATGTCAAACAGCTTGAAGACTCGGTTCGTCCATCCTGCAAGGCATTCTTCACCCGCCTCGATCAGCACAGTGTGTAGCGCTGAAGGAGGAGTCGAAACGTCAAGCTGTCACCCGCTATCCCTCCCGCTATATGGACGGTCGATCTCGTGTAGGTCCGCAAGACCTGGAAATAAACCAAGCGGTACGGTACTATCACTTCTTACAAAACGTGGGAATGATTGGACTGTTTTAATTCAAGAAGTATCACCAAGTGCATCAAGTGATAGAGCCGTGGAAAATGACAATGCACGATGTATTCTGCCGATGGCTGGGCTGAGGACAGAGTAGTCAGGTCTGCCAAAGAAACTGTTCATGTGACCAGTGGTCTCAACAAAGTATTGAACAAAATGACATTCTATGTGCTAACACGTACAATAGCGCCGACAAAAACTCAATACACATACACTGTCTATCGTCCGATCTTGCCGGCATCACCATTGACAAGCAAAGGCCGTGTGGATCAGTCATACACCACAGCCCATCTGCCCCTGCGCAAGTTCCCCACTCCGTTCCTTGCCGTTACTAGCCCCACCGCTTTGACGCCACGCCATCAGTATCTTATCCCCAGTTAGCCGGATTAGCACCCTCGCAAGCACCAGGTCCAGCGTTGGCTTTGCAGGACTCGTAGACTTCATTTGCGTTCCTGTACCCTGGCGCAGCATCTGGGCTACTCCAGCCTTTGGCGTACTTCAAGTAGTCTTGTCGTTTGACGAGGTTGTCGATACTCTCTGCGATATTGCCTTGTGCGTTGGTCGGAGCAGCTAGTGCGATGCCGGCAGTGAGGCTGAGGATGAGGGAAGTAAGGTGGAGGAGTTGCATTGTGGGTATGTGTGGGGATGTCTTGCTGAATAGGTATAACAGAAAGCTATGGGTTTTGGATGAGGTACTCTGTCGCTTGAGATTCGAAAAAGATGCTGATGTTTTTGTTGTACGTATGCGAAAGATTGAAGATTGTGTGTCTGATGAAAATCTGCGGGTGAAGGATGATTTTGATGATGGGCACTTGTACACATTATATATTCGAGCGCACGGGGTCACGACGCAACTCAGGGAGCGCTTTCTACTGTTTTTGTGTGCCTTACGTCTGCCTTGCAAACATGAAGCACGCTTGAAACGTTGCGTATAGAATATGAGAGATTCAAGGGGTATGTGGTAGCCACGCCAAGCACACGGCTCGTACACCCCGTCAATCAACGGCTTGACTACATCACCATTGCAAGGTAAGCCAATGATGATGTGCAGCCTAGATCTGTCGAGGTCCCCAGCAGGTGGGGAAGCAGCTTGTTTCATCTCTACGCGCAGGCTTTTTTCGCGGTCGAGATGACCTACACCGAACGATCACCTGGCAGGAGTAGAGGGAGCGAGGCTACCCATGGGCGGAACTCGAGCTGAACGTGCAGCATGCAAGACCATCTTCCCGTCTTACACTCCCTCAATTTGATCGAGTATGACGTGACGAACGGAGTACAGATGGCTGACAATCACCCAAGAAGTAACGGCTCTCAAGGCGTCTCGCTTTGTGGCCAATTTAACGAACATCTGGTGTGGCACACATGCGAGCCCAGTCTTGGTCTGGCGAAGTGGAGGAGAAATTGAACCGGCATATGATCGAGGTGCTCGGCAATGAAGATATGATCCGACCAATGGACAGCGACAGTTGTGAAGCGGGAGAGGTTATTAATTTCCATGTCTCCGTTGCAGTGGATGAGCACACCTGTGACGCTCGACATGGGGAGAGAGCGTTTGCTGGATGGTCAAAATCACAGTAATGGAGCAGTGAGATTGGTAGGAAAGCTGGTAGGATTGAAAAGGACGCGGCTTGAAGATTTGGGGAGTTGTAGGAAGAGAGACATGGACGGAGCGATGAAGTCTTTTCAGAAGACATTTAGGCCGCGGATACGATCCTGATGCGATGAAACATGAACAAAGAAAGACCCACATTAGGCAAATGCAGCATCCGGCCCAGGACTCTTAGTTAGTAGCCACATACGAGCTGTGATAAGTTGGAGAGGAATAGCGTCATCCAGGCCTTGTCTAGTATCGTCCGCCATTGCTTGCCAGCACCCAAGGCTATCACATTGCCAAGGTGTCGGTTGATCGAACGAGGAGTAGCAGAAGAGTATGAGTTAGTCTGCAATTATTAGGCTTAGGCAGCACGCAACTACTCGCGGACGTACTTGTTGTGTGCACAAAACAACCTCAAGGCGCTATTTATCGAGCGTCAGCAGCCATCGCAACGTTTCTGCCACAGACTGTTTTGAACACTTCGGCGTAAAGAATAAGGACAGTGTCCACGAGAGATTCATTTCAGCTCAAATTGAGTTATGAAATGCCAGGAAATCTGGTACACCTCCCTTGCTGCTGCATATGTAGAAGTATTCTCACCGGCCCTTTTTCATATGCTCGCCATTCCCCCAGATCTCGAGTCACTTTTCTAGCCATCATCAATGGTCCTTTCCCAGTGTAGCCGCTTTGTACCTATCTTCTCGATACCCTCAAGCCAGTGTATCTAAAGGTGATTTTACATCGCGCCACTCCGCGTTGTCGACAGCCTTCTTGCTGCGGTAATCTTCCCAGTATTTGGGAAAGCCGTTGATCACATCATCGAGGTCCTTCTTGCGCTGTTTGCCTCCATCGTACATCGCGTTGTCTAGTGCCTCAACGCAGCCGATATGAGAGATCCCAAATTGACAAAGATGCTCTAGGGCCTCAACATGTTGTGGCAGAAGGGTTTTGCGGTCCGTTCGCACCTGTAACGTAATGACTTAGTAATCCCACCCACTTGGCCCAGATAAATCAGAATTCTTACTACTAGAACGGTCCCGGGCGTAGTGGAGACGCCCCAGTACTCTGAGGTAAGGCCGAAATTGTCTTTCAGGTCACCACCAACGTTGATGAAAACTCCAGGTTTGTTATTGTTGTAGCTCACCTCCCTCCCACAGTCCTCAATCTTTTTCACCTTGATGATTTCGCCAGCTGCGTCATAGGCGTATTGGCGGATCAGAATTGGAACACCAACAAGTCTGGGTATTTCGGGTGCACCGAGAACGATTTGGTATATTTTGGGCATTTCATGGAGCATCTCAGCGTTGAAGACTTTATCGTCACAGGAGACGTCGATTGGAGTGTACCGGGAGATGTTTTTCTTGTGCATGTCGCCGTCGCAACTAATGAGGACGCCTTTGATTGCTGCCATTGCGAATTGTGATTTACTTGTACGCTACCTTAGTGTGGAAAAAGATTGCTTAGATGTGATAGCATAAAGCTCGGAAGCAGATGCAAATGACAAAGGATTAAGAACTAGAATTGCCTTCACAAACAGCAAGAAGGAAAGTGGAGGATTGCAGTGCCGGGAAATTAAACCTCTGATGGCAAATAGCGGTGTAAGTGAAGGAAAGCGCTTCTCTGATGCCGTGATATTGACACAGTGAAGATAAGAGGCGGTGTATGTAAAGCAGAAGCACAATAGCATCGATACAATCCTCGAGAAAGTGAATCATCACTCCGCAGGGCGGGTCCACGGAACTTCACCGTTGCCTTGAGATTCGTGTGTAAAGTCATGCGAAGGTAGCATTGGACTTTACTTAGCCAAGAATGAGGAATGGATGGTATAGGGGAAGCCTTAGAGGCATTTGCGAGATAGGACGAGGACCTTGGAATCTAAGACACGGCGGCCTTAATTGTAGATTCGGCTAATACATAGAAGGGAGGTGTTCAAAATGGCTATGAAGACTTGTTAGATATGGCAGGCAATAAAACGGTACGATCATTACTCACATTGTCTTCAGGCGGTACGGAGTGGTCAAAGTAGTCGCCTATTATTGGCAGTTTCTGGGTTCACACCAAGCGTCAGCGCACCTCTTTCACGGTCATTTCGAACACAAATTCCCCGTGTAGATTGACAATTCCACCTCTTTTTTCTGGATCACAGAATGCAAGGACAAATTCCATGCCTATGCCTTGCTCACGCCACCACCTCTTTGGTGTTTTCACGATACCGTCCAAAGGGAGGGGGATCTTACCCCTGTGATATCCTTTCTTACTTTCGGCACATCTGAGAAGAATTGTATGGCGAACACGCCTGCCACCACACCAAACGATGCTGCTGTGATTCCGCTATCCGCAAATCAGCTCTGCTCTTGCCGAAACGCCCATACACTGCGCTTGCACCACGAAGAAGGATTGATGAGAGGGGCGGTGTGGTTCGTACAACTTAAGTGCTCTTCCAGGCCCAATGCCTCTCATATTCCATTGCGTTCGGTAGCTAGACGAAGCGTCAGTCTTCTACTCTCTTTTGCCCCAGCTCGGGCAGCGACGTACCTTGGTCCATAAGGTGATTTGTAAGTCTCGTAGTTGGGCTTCGCGGTTGCGAAGCCGATGCCGTGATGACCTGATACCATCTTTGCGATTGCTGGCGGACTGTATCTCAACGGCAATGCGTGTAGAAGCTGTCGATAACAACGTTCGAGGTCCAAGATTCCAACCCGCATTAGCCGCACTTGCAAAACACCAAGTCAAAAGTCTTGGCTGCAAAACCGGGAGCTTTCTCCTACATTTCCCGGAGATCCAAAAGCCGGCAAACTGATCAAACCTACCAAAAATTCGGTCCTTTTACTCCGCACTATCTCACTGTCCTTTCCGCTTGTCCTAGATAATGTCTATTCTACTTCATACCTTCCAACAACAGTCGTCACGGATATCGGTGGTTGTAGTACAACAGCCAACCCACTCACCTTAAGACAAGAAGCGGCGAATTACCCTCCAATGCTTCAAATGCCTCAACCATAAACCACCAACCTAGCTCGAACCTTCATATCCTCACCACCCCTCGACCAGCTCTCTCGAGACCCTCCACGAGTTCAAAACAACTTCCCACACCCATCCTCGACCACAATCACCTCTCTCCACGGCTTCCGCAATAATCCGCCATACGTCACGCACCACACCAAAGACCACAACAATGCCAACCAAACCCTCCTTCCTCTCGCAACTCCTCTCCACATTCCGCGCCTCGCGCCCCTCTCCCACCACCACCGTCTCAAAAACCACCACCCCTACCACAACAACCACACACTCCCAATCCACAACCTCCCAACAAACCTACTCATCCCTCTCCCCCACCTCACGAACCCCTCCGCGAACGATACCAAAATCTACAACCGCAGCCCTAAACCACCAACGCACACTCTCCACATCTCCGCATTCGCCCGGCCGCAGCGCGTCTCCGCAAAAGGCTCCTCCAATGGTGAGGAGAAGGGGCAGTGATAGTAGTAATGAGGGGTTTCGAGAGGTGAGGAAGGAGGGGTGGTATATTGGCGGGAGGACGGCGACGGGGGAGGAGAGGTTTCTGAGGTTGGGAATGGTGAGACGGAGTTTGGATGCGGGGAGTGAGGATCGGTTGAGTTTGTGACTTGTTGAGGTTGGAGGCAAGAGCGGTGTCATGGAGGAGAGGGGAAGGAGACGAAATACAGTTATTTGAGTGCTACGGGCTAGCAAAAGAACGGAAAAGTGGAGGAATGAAGGTTGTTAAAAGGCGCTGAGCAAGCGCGTATGGACTACCGAAAACGAGGGGTAAGATGTATATATTAAACAGCTCAATGGCTTCAACCTTGCCTGCAAGGCTTCCAGCGATCATATTCAGCATTCGAATAGCCCAAATTCATCTGTCTGAATGTTTGTCAGTCAATAGCTACACCCTCCGCCTCCCCACCACCATCACCCCTAACATCCGTCTCAACCCTAAACAACCCCACATCCACCTTCCTCCTCCCATTCGTATATATCACCCCCCAAAGATCCGCCCAAACCCCTCCCTCTCCCCCTCCACCACCACCACCACCACTTCCACCTCTCCCCTCAAAAAACCCCAAAATCCCCTCCATCAAGCTCCCCAAATTCTCATACGTAAAAACCGGCCACCCACCTTCCCCCGCATGCGGCGTAAACTGTACATGCACAACGACATTCCTTCTGACAGCCGCTTGGATCGCGCCAGGCGCGACGGTCGCGGGGTTGGGACTACTCCTCGAGACTTGCAGATCGTCGTCGCGTTTCAGGGCGTTGATGGCGTCGCGGACGGCGGGGGCTGGGAGGGGGCGTTGAGGGTAGAATTGCGCTTCTACAGCCAGGGTGCCGTCGACGGATGTGAAGTCTGCGTCTTCGCCCCGGGCTTCTTCGATGGATAACATGATCTTGGGGTCATTGCCAACGGAGATGGTGGCGTGCAAAGCCAACTTGTTGACGTCCGGGTGGCTCTGCATATATTCGGCGAGCTTTAGGATGGCGTTGGCGCATTGGCCGTAGGTTAGGGGTGGACCGCCTTGCATGACGAAGTGGAATGCGATCTTGATTTGGCCGACGTCGCCGGTGTATTCGTTTAGATTGCTGGAGGGGGGGACGCGGACGTTTTTTTTGCGGTTCAGCCAGGAGTTGAGGATTGCGGAGCGGAGGATGAAGGAGGTTTCGAAGGGGAGGCGCAAGTTGGAGTCGATGTCGACGGTGTAGGTGTAGCCGTTGAGGTGGAAGGGGACGATGGGCGTGAAGGCACTGGATGGGTTAGGTATAGACTTGGGAAGACTTGGGAGGATAGTTGGTGGGACCGAGGGAGTGAGAGCCTTACTCGATTGCAGTACTGTTCGTCGATGAAACCGATGTTGCTGCCTCATTTGATAAGCCAACGAGCAATGTGATGTTGATGAGCGTCCAAATCCAGGCTTTGAGTGCCATGGCTGCTTAATGATTGTCCATGAACGTCTCGTTTGCATGTCGAAAATTCGAATTTTACACGTGGTAGCAGGGCCAAATCGTAATTCTTGGGTATCGTATTTTATGAACCTCCGCCGCTGTCTTTGCGTTGAGATCTGCATCTGCCGTCAGATCGTGCACGTCTAGTCGTCTATCGTTGGACTCGCGGAAGTATGCAAGTCTTTTCACGGAAGCCCGCAGAGACAGACATACCCAATATTATTTCATCCGACGCTTCCTGGTAGATGCGCTTGCCATGTCCATGACTCATGACCGCAGTCGTGGAGATTTCGGACAGCTCTGCTGGGGGCTCTTTGCATATCCAGAAATATGAACATCTATGAAACTTCCACTACACATGCAGGGCAACCTTCGATCAAGTTCGGCATTGGGACTGTGACAATCTGAACAAGCGCCAATGCTCTCGAAGACCCATCACGAATAACGATCTGCATCGCGAAGCTGTTATTCTGGTTTAAAAACGTCACAGTCACCCATCCAAAAAGTATCTTCAAACATGGAACCAACTCAATGTACTTGAAAAATCGACCGTCATGGCGGAGGACCTCTCTGTCTCTTGCAAGTAAGGCAATAGACCCTCGCGTTGTATTGTCTTTGGTTGCCATGACATGGGGATGGTGGTAATCTGGAAGCTGTGCTCCCTCTTTCGTCTGTGCTATCGCTTTGAGTGATTGCGTGATGAGATTAAGCATGTCGCCGGAGCCAATGGGTATGTTGACTAGCATTGGTTGCATAGTAAGAGGGTTTATGACCTCCTTGTTGTAAGATGATATGTCCAGATCAAGGTCAGTATCGGGTACTTTTAAATGGGTAATCCGTGTAGTATTCAAGTTTTGGTATTGGTCATCCGAAATGCTGTGGTATCTTGTCAATAATGTGTTCGCATATGGGGTTTCACCGCTACGGGCGTATGAACAGCGTGTTGCTGGCGAAGGTCCTCGAAATGGTAGAAAATCCCTACCTCGCGTAATGCTCTGAAGTCTGTGGTAGTGAGATTACTCTCGAGAGAAGTAGTAGCTGGCAGAGCACCCTCTGCAACAGGTAAGATGGCTGCATTATGTAAAATTTGGAAAAACGTTAATTCATAGAAGCTTGCATAGAATGCAGCAGAGAGAGGCAACAGCTGTCAAAAACAAAGCATGCAGGAACCTGGGAGGTTTTGCGCATTGTCTTGCCTGCTTGTCTTGGTTCGCATGAACATGACACATGGTGTGGGAGGGATCACTCATCCACCACTGATTACGATCATTAACATGCCGAGATCTCTGTTTACAATGCCAGTCGCAGGATAGGCTGAATGGTAGAGACGCTGGGAAGAATGCTCGCCACGACGCCAAGTGGGCACGCTTCACCTTCAGTAGAAAGAACCTAAGGCAAGCACAATTGCGGAGCATCATTACTCCTACACCTGAACGAGTCTTGTAACTGATCAGCCTGTGAGACTCAAGCAGCGGCTGGTCTCAGTCGAGGCCGTCTGTGCATCTAGAAGATGCGGGAGTTAACACAGACTGGAGGATGAGATTAAGACCTGACGTCACTGGCCACATTGATGCCAAGACTTGTGCAAGCGTTGCATAAGAGACTGTGTTTTGTGTGCATACATTGTACATACCTTGACAGGCTTGTAGACGATGACCGCGTAAGTCTGCCACTTCTTGATGCGACGTTGGTTACTCGGGAGAGGCTCTGGATAGGGCTGATATAGATCCTCGCTCTCTATGACGCATCTGCTGGTATCTGCGAGTGAAACTTGGTCACGGTCGTTTGACGCGGCTTCGTTGACATTCAACTTTGCTGCTTTTGAAAGAGCGGTATCTTTGATCCCGGGCATTTCGAATCAATGGCTGCCTAAATTGATGTCGCGGACTGGGGACGCTAAGTAGGATCATGAGTCCTTCGTGTTCCTGTTTGACCTCTGACATGGATGTTCGCCGTGGTACTCAATGGCTCAAAAGATCAAATGATCACAGAAGATGAGGTCAAAGTGCACACCAGTGCTGGTGTGACACCTGATGGTCTTTGACACGGTAAGCGCGATTACCCGATCTGGCAAATACCCGCTGGTGCGAAGCACATGACTCCGGACTACTCCTAATGGAGGATCATATCCGTGACATTAAGCTTGAATGTGACCTTTGACCTCAGTAACAAATCACGTCATGGCGAACGCGTCGGTCATAGCTCATCCGAGCTTCTCAGCGTGGCATCTCAAGCTAGTAATTTCTTTGCTGTCTGTCATTCAGCGTCTTGAAGAGCCATGCCCTCAAACGTTCACAAGCAGTTGCTCCAATTCTTTTTCGGTGAGCCCATTGTAGTCTTGAGGAATTGCTGGACATTGCGGCCGGTCCTATTTTATTACTTTGACAAAGTACCCAGCAAATGGTTGACGGTGACGCTTGCAATCTTGGCATTGTGCTTTCTAGTCGTCTTGTGGAAAGTCTGTGCTCGATAAATGACTGCGAACTACCTAAATGACTATCTCTAGATCATTTACAGCTGCTTTTGTTCACCGTTACGAAACATCCCAGGCCCATTGCTTCCCAAAATCACCACAAAATGGCTCAGCATCCACGAGGTCCTTGGGAAACGTAGTCTTGTAATTCAAGAAGCGCATAAGAAACATGGCCCCGTCGTTCGCCTAGGGCCTGACCAGCTCTCTTTCGCCAGCAGATCATACATCGATGAAATATGCCTTAGAACGGACAAGTTTCTAAATTCATCGCCAGCCCGAGATTTCGCCCTCCCAACACCAGCCTCATTTAATTTAATGAACCCTTATGAGCCTAGAACCTGGAGAAACATCATTCGCCATGACTTGTCTCATTCCAATCTGGAAAGAGTAGCGCTCCTTGTGGCGCAACGAATCTGGAAGGCTCTACATGGGGTGATGCGTAATGAGGGTTCAATGCCGGATGTCAAGCTGTGGATGCGGAGGGTCACGCTAGATACTACAGGTGTCCTTCTCCTCGGCCACCACTTTGAAACTTTATACAGCGAAGAGCCCTCTGCATTCCTTGATGATATCGATCGTGTCTCTACCATCAATGCAATCCACCGAATAGCACCTTGGGTTCTGACTTTCCTACATATGCTGCCCATAGCGTTTGTGCAGCACTTTCTTGGAGCTCAAGACCGACTCCTCTCTAGTATACAAACAGCACTCAGAAATTCCACTCAGCAAAGCTCCAACCATCCCATTTTGGGCTCGAACGATGAGCAGCTCCTGACCGCCGAGAAAATCAACAAAGAACTCTGCAGCTGGCTTATCCACGCCACTGACACGACTGCCATTGTAGCAACACACATGCTATGGGAATTGGCTCAACGACCACAGTGGCAGCAGAAGCTGCGCGCCGAGATTCTAGACAGCCACAGCACATTCGAGAATGGCAATCCCGCATACAAAACCATTCAGTCACTTCCAAACCTCAACGCCTTCATTCTAGAATGCTTTCGCCTACACCCACCCCAGTCGATCCATCGATCCTGCATTGCAGTCACAGACACAGCAAGCATTGGCGGTATCCTAATCCCTAAAGGGGTAAGCAGTCATCCACTCTCCCCCTCTCCCCTCATTTCACCAAAACTTCCACTGACTGCTGATTAACAGACGTACATCTCAATATCTCCTCACCTCATCCACACAGATCCCGAAGTCTTCCCCTCACCACACTCCTTTCTGCCAGAGCGCTGGATCAATGCCTCCCCGGCCCAGCTAAAAATTATGCATGATTCTCTGCTTATGTTCGGCAAAGGCGCAGGTAGTTGTGTGGGGGAAGACTTTGCTGTTATGCAGCTCAAGCTTATCATCGCTTCGACGGTGAGTCGGTGGGATATGGAATTGGATGCGGAGATGAAGGGGAAGGAGCGTATGGCGCAGAGGCGTTGGTTCTGGCCCTTTCGTGGGCGGGTAGAGGGGCTTGTGGTGTTCAGACCTGTGCAACAGCACTTTGAGAAGGATGGGAAATAAGCAAGAGGGTCGTGGATCAATGAGACTTAGTGCAGGTCAAAGCAGAGATGGTGATATGTTGAGTAAGGACCTGGCGAATTAATTTGCGCAACGCGTAAGGAGCGGTAGCTTTAACAAGTTCATCAATAGCTTCATGTATACGCTAGCTTCCAAAAGAAATCAACCAGTACTCCACCGAGCTTTCAATTATCTCACCTCCCGTCACGATCCTCCCAAAGTATAAGTCGTTTGAACGAGAGCCTACAGAAGGCCCTTCAAGATTCCCAGCGCTCCAAAGATGCCGTGCTTTTCAATGGGCTTCTGGCGCGTTGGATGTCAAAGCTTTAGAGGCCTTCGATGTACCTTTCCTTGTAAAGACTTGAAACTTGTGGGCGGTTCATCGGTGAGAGGACGTGCGATGTATGCATGTAGGAAATAAGTTCTTGATCTTGCCTCCCTTCTGGTCGATGGGTAGGGTGAGAAGTTGTCTCTTTTGTATGTTTCTGATTCTGTAGGAGGCTTGATGCAGGGCTGCATTTGACACTTTCCTCATCACCTAGTTTCCTGACAGCAGCATTTGCGCGGAAGTATTTCCCAACAGTTCTTCGGGTTATTCTTGCATCGGAAAGGTATCTGTCATTGCCCTTGCTGGGATGCTGGACAATTATCTTGAATCTTGTTGATTTTTTGCAACGGTGCTTAGTGTCTTCAGATGGTTTGCAGCAGGCCCTTCGGCTAGGATGTGCTTTCATGGTAACTCTTTGTTTAAGTGGTAGGTAGTTGATAGGGCGTTGTCCGGTCAAGGTTTAAGACGCTTGATATGGGTCCATATTGGCTTGCTCATCATTGAGTTGCCCCCCACACGACGGCTCATCTTCGCGCTGATTACCCTCAGATGCGTGATCATAGACCCAAGATGAGCTGCATTATGATGGCTTCCCAACGGGGCATGCCCCACTCGCTCACTTGCTTCTGCGGCCTTTGCTTTCGTTTCGAAGTCCGCTGCATCAGCCGTATTGCCAAGTCGTTGACATACAACAGCAAATGCTCTCAGGATTCGTGTATCTTGCGCATACTTTTCGTCTGAAACATTCCCAAAGCGTTGATAGACTTGATCGCACATGTCCTGTGTTTTGAGGGTTTTTCCTTGGTTGTCGTACACTTGACACAAGTCTAGCATCGCTCTGCAGACATCCTGTTCGTGATTTCCAATCTCTTGAAATCCCTCGAGCGCCTTGCGATACAGCTCCTCTGCCTCGGTAAAGCGCTTCTGACTACAATAAACTCGTCCTAAACCTGCAACTGCACCAAGCCACGTAGAGTCACCAGGGGTTTCAGTCTCTTGGTAACCGCCCAGCACCATTTGATAGCACTCCTCTGCCTTCGACCACTTACACTGAAACCTACGGACATCACCCAGTAGTTTCTTACCTGCAAGCGTTAATGGGTTATAGGGACCCACAAGGCTCTCGACAAAATCTGCTGTATCTTTCCAATACTTCTCAGATTCAGCGTATTTGGCTTGACTAAAGCATATTAATGTAAGCGCTGCGAGTATCACATTAACTTTGCCAACACTCCCATCATCTGCTTCTTTCAACAGCCGCCGACATAAGACTTCTGCATCATGTAGCTTGTCTTGCTTGATATATACCATGGTGAGAAGATATTCAATGTTGAATCGTGCGCTGTGGTCTTCCGGGTCACAGTTTGTTTCGATGTCACTCAGGGCTCTGTGAAGATGATGGTCTGCTTCATCAATCCTTCCCTGATGCACATACAAGTTCCCAAGATCATGGTATGTCTTCAATAATATCTTTTTGGATATCTGTCCAGAGGCATCAGCCGCCTTAGAAGTGTTCATAATCCGTCCATACATCGATTCCGCCTCGGCAATCTTGTTTTGAGCCTTGTATAGAGTCCCGAGCAGACTGCACAACTCCAGTAGAGCGAATTTTGATTGTAGGTGCTCTCTATACTCGATATGGGACAGCAGCGTGGCCTCTAATTCCGCTAATTTGCTGCTTTCTCCTTGCGTTTCATACCGATTAGCTAGTCTGCACATCATCTCTATCTGTATTGAAGGATCCACGCCCACTACGAGCTTTGACTTCTTCAACATCCATTGGTGAATCTTCTCTGCTTCATGCCCTATGCCATGCCCTATGCCATGCATGAACATAAGAGATTCCATAGTCATAACAAAGTCCATAAGATCATAAACTATTGTTAGGTCGGACCCCAGAGGGTCAAGATGCGCTACGAGCCTTGCTACATGAGGCAGTAATCGAGAAACCCCAACAAATGAAGGTTGACTATCGAGAGATCGGTTGACAGACTCAGTGATTGACATAGCTAAAATCAGGAAGTGTTTAGTATGGGCCCCAATCACTTGAGCACTCCAATCATGAACCACGGGATGTAACGCATAGCTTCCGTCAACTCTTGAAGATTCGACGAGTGAGTATCTAAGCAAAGGCTCCAAGATACTATTGAAGCTGAGCTGACTCTCTGCCAACTTTGCAACCAACGTGGACCCATCATGTGTTTCCTTTGCAGGAGAAAATAGATCATACCAGATGTCTCGATAGTCCAGGAGTACCCAAAGTTGTAGAAGTTCTGCTGACAAAGGAGAGATTTGTTTGATACGCTCGTAGGATATGTTCCAGGTGGTCATGATACTACCATTCTTGTAATCTGATAGCCGGGGCGTTTGCTGTAGTAACTGGAGCCATGAGCTTTCGTAAAGCTCCAAGTAGTCTACGCAATTAATTTGCAGTCTTCGTATGTAAGTACCAGCCTGAACCAAGGCGAGAGGAAGGTATTTCAATCTTCTTGCAAGATCACTCATGCCTGCGTTCATGACGTCAGCCACCTGGCACTCAGATCATGTGTAACATTACCTTCCGTTGAGGTCGACAAATTTGAGCGATCGCTGAGAAGCTCCATGGCTTGCTCAAGGCCCAGGCCTTCAATCTTTGTTGAATTTCTGGATTCGTCTAGAGAGGAAAGTCGAGTCGTAATCAAAATGGAGCCGTGAGTTACTGGTGGAAAGAAGGCTGTTACATCGTAGGCCTGCGGGTCATGGCCATCCTTGGGGTATTCTCGATCCACATTGTCAAATATCATCAGCCAACTGTCGTTTCCGTCGTTTGCAAGCCATTCTATCACATCCTGTGCTTGTCCTTCCACATCCTGTGGATCCAGCGAAGTGTCCGACGCCAATCCTGGGACACGCAGAACATTGGCGCGTTCTCCAAAATCGGCCAAGCTTTGCAGCAAAGACTGCCTACTTTCACCGTCAAGCCAAAGGATAGCGCTAAAGGATTTTTGTTGGGCTTTAGCAAATGCGACGGCTAGCTGCGTTTTACCGCCTCCGCCAAGACCATGCAGAACGTGCAGCTTTCGCCCTTCGTGAGCACTAGTAGGTAGCAAGCTCTGCTCCATAGCTTTCATTTCAAGGGGCCGTTCCACGAAGCATGACGAACTTGGTATCCGATCAAGACGAAATTGAGCGCGGAAATCTTTGCTGCCTATGAATCGAATGATTAGTCTCTTTAGAACGAAGCCTAATGAACACTGAAAGAAGCAAGCAATCTATAGCGCCTCCAGACGTACTACTCCTTGAGTGAGAATGACAATGGATGCAATATTAGATTTTCGGAGGTCTCAATCGGTACTCTTCTTGCAACGCTTCAGAAACTTCGATGACAGCACGTAGCAGTAGTGAATCAAAGTATCCCACCTTGAGTATTACTCATGTTCTGTTGTAGAGGTAGCACACTAGCTTTAAGTACTCCAACAATCTGTCGGTAGTTGGTGTCTTGTTCTGAAAATCTACAAATGTCCTTGTGGTCGCAGCCGGGCATAGGAAAGCGTCGCTCATTGAAGGCTCCGATGTAGCCGCTCCTTTCGTCAACGACCTAGGATAAATTAGTAAGCGTAGATCTAGCCAACAAGCTCTCAAGCCCACCCTTTCTTTGAGCCCAGGTAGAACCTTCTGCTCTATAAAGGAAGCTATATGAAGAGACTCAGTATAAACTTGAAAGTCTTCGGCAAGGTGCAGAAGCTCCTCAGAGTCTGTTCTAAGACTTTGTAGTAGATCTGTCCGCATTCTACCTGTGATTCTAGACGCTTGACTGCCGAGAAGAAGCAGGTTCGTAATCTTAGAGAGCACACTGCCATAGTCCGCAGTCGCCGACCCTTGCTGTGGCGTAGCGAGAAACAAGATACCAGACACGGATGCGCTAAGCCCTGGGTAGAGCTTTGCTTGGGTGCTTGCAAGTATGAGAGCCTAGACATGCGATCACATTATGACATGTCCTCCTAAATCTAGCTTGATGCGAGTTTTTGCTCACCTGTTTTACTACGATGCCGCCCATGCTGTGACACAGGAAAATTATGTTGCGTGATTGTTCCTATCTTGAGTTTGAGTAACTTATTTAAAGAGTACCAATGGTCCTGACTTACCTCAGCGGATACACGATTCGACCACAGCTCATTCAGCAGGGAACGAGCGAAGTCTCGTAATCTTCCCGTCGCACGCGAGAAAAGAAAGGCCGAATCATAATTAAAGGTGAATATACGAGCACCCGGCATATCACTTGGCAAGAAATCTCGCAACCACATCTTCCCATCATCATGCGTCCAAGTATGCTGCGCTGAGCCACCCAATCCATGCACGGCAACTATATCAACGTTGTAGCGAGACTCGGACGTCTTAAATTCTTCATTCAACAAATGTAGGCCACATTTGGAACTCACAGGAAGGCTATCCGCGTTGGCGTCGATGTCAGCGGCGTCGATCTAGTGTTCTTGTGATCAGTCGGGTCCGGACATAAGCACCATGCGTGCGAGAAGCTGCATACCTTGACATTGCGCCCAAGTTTGCCTTGTCCGAACCACTTCGGCATCTTTACAAGGATCCCGGTACTCCGGTATTCTAGCCACGATCTCTGGGAGCTCCGCTTAGAAGCCTCAGGCTACAAGCGTTGTCGATATGTTGCAAAATCTGCGAGACACCTTGCAAGCGTTCCTCAATATATTAAGTTAAAACAGCGAAAGGAGAATCAAGCGAGCTGAACATGTCGTTATCGCAATTCGTACGACAAGGAAGAACGTGGAGTATGCCGATGTGTAGAAAGGAAGGAAGGAGAGAGAGAAATGCGCAGGAAGCAGGGGACCATCATTCAGGCCGTGTCCGTGCAGAGCTCAGCCCCATGTCTCAGCCTGTCGCAGGTACGATCATTAGCGAACGTTACTAGCTCGATAGGCCGCATTTGCTGATGCCTAATGTAGATGCTCAGGCTGAGATCAGCTTAGCTCGCTTCAGCTTGCTGCAAGCTCCTGTGGAGATCCATAGCCAAGACTCGATAGGGCATACGCTGTCGAAGCCTTGATTCCGTCTAGACATCCAATCAGATCTTCTTTGTAAATCAACGTTGTAGAACAGCGTTTCAGTATCAGGGTGAGGCTCTGAGCTCGATCCTGGTGCAAAGGTCATCCATACATCACAAAAGGTTGAGTCCATTGTTGCCGCGTAGGTTGCGGGCTCTTGGCAGCGGATCCTCGCTTCCCCGGCACCGTCGCACGCCCCCAAAGTTTGACTCCTAAGCGGCACAATTTGCTATTTATACCCTTTATCAGCCGTAGCCGTTTGCGTTTCTGGACTTCTCTCATTGATATTTCAATACTGATCAACAAGCTCTAGCGGCCCATTGTATTCCAAATCAGTGATACTCCATATACATCATAGACACCATGCTAGCGAAGTGAACATCAAGTTAAAAGAAAAGATGCTTGGACATCGTATCATCGCCTGATATGAGGAGTTTCGAATTGACCTGGATGGCAAGCACACCTGAAACTTTGGTTACAAAGAAGACTCCTCCGCCTAGGGTATCTCAGCGCCCAACATGCGCCTCAACTTCCAACTCAACCCTCATACCGAAAGCCAGCCCTACGACTCCCAACCCCGTCAAGAGCGGCTGATGATCCACACAATACTTCTTCATAGTCCGTACATAACACTCAAGAATCTCGTCGTCCAGATCAACAATATATAATCTGACCTTGTACACCTGGCTCCAGCCTTCTCCACCCGCTTGCTTCAGCGCCAATTCCACGTTCGCGAACGCATTGTCGACTTGCTCAGATACCGAGTCAGGGATAGTAGGGGGCAATTGGGGTGATGGAGTTGGGGACCAGGCGCCTGTAATAGGTAACGTCAGTTCACGATTTGTGGGGTTATTCTGACGGAAACTGCTTTCTGAATAGAAAGTTGCTGGGCAAGAGAGGGGAAGAGAGATGACATGTCTACCTTGCCCAGAACACTCAATCCTGTCGCCGATACGGACAGCTTGACTGTAGTGCTCCCTTTCTTTGGCTGCATCACCATAGCCTGGGTAGTTGAAATATTGCAGGTGAGCCATCGTGACTGAAGATGTTCGAAAATCTATTGTGGCCTTTTGGTCGATCGTTGTGGATATGGCAGCGAAATGACTAAGTGACTTTTTCTTACTTCATATAGAAGGAACCAAAGCACACAGGGCGCTCTCCAGCATTTATATACAGTCAAGATTCCGGGCATCGACTTGATTTCTCAGAGCCAAGAAGGCCAAGATTGAATTGGTCAGCATCTGCATCATTGAGTTTGGCTGCCAACAGGGAATCTCACCGACACCAGACGAATCTGGTGATAAGTACCGCCTCCTTATTCCCATCGTAGCATCTTGCGTGCCCAACCTTAATAGCGCCTGTGACTGCCATCCAAATGCCAAGCTTGCCAAGTGGAGCGGCGTGCCCACCTACTTATCAATCGTCACATCGTGACCTGTAGAGCCATCTGCAATCTTCAAAGGATGACGTAAAAAGATATCACAGGAACAAGTACTGGACACATCACCTATCGCAAACAACTTTTCGTTCTGATAGCTCCGCTTCAAATGTCTTGTGTTGATCACTAAGCTGACAGAGTATCTCGTCTTGTAAAGTCAGAAGAAACCCGTCTTATCAATTTTGAGCGTTCAAACCATGTAGAACTAGTCTGAATCCATCAATTGCCCGCTTCATTGTCCTCTGCAGTCCATGAGGTTGGATAGCAGGCTTTTTCGTGTGCGTGGTGAGATCTATGAGCGAGGGAGGCGATGTGGTGGGACATGATCCAGCTGAAAGGTATTAAGACCCTATCTTCAGGCTTTGCGGCTCTCAACCCCCGAGATGATCATCGCCTGCTCTGGGTGTACGGTGTGTGTATCGACAGGGAAGATGTTGTGAAATGTGAAAGGCAGGCCAAACTCATCCCCTGTGTTTACACATTCGTCGATCTTGTCGCCATTGTTTGGTTGTTTGATAAAGTGATTGGTTTACTCATGGCAGCCTACTTGAGGGCACACGCTGCCTATTCAGACACGGGTGTGCGGTCTCACTACATTTACACTTGTACATGTAGTCTTCAGTTGGGGGCCCAGCTCCCCGTGTATCTTCTAGGCTTATCAAGCTCAGAGCAGAGCTACTGCTCTATGTGTTTAATTGTCACACTGATGAGTTGTGATCACTGTAGGGCTTCGATCGTGGAAAATTGCACTAGACTCCTTCCGGGTTCGACCCTGCAAGTTTGATTGGTACGAGTAGAAGATGGTGTGGTGGGGTCAACCAGCTACCGCCCTCAGCCACCCAAGTCAGCCTTAGATGCATGCCCACTTCTGCTTTCAACAGTCCAGGCGACTTTGCTCCAACATACGAGTGGGGTAAGCTTGGACATGGAGTGCTTGTGCTAAGGTATGAACGAAATGCTGAATGTAAGACTTCCAGAATATAGTTTTGCTTCTTGGGGAACACTGAGCTGAGCGTACAATTCGCGGATGGCGGAGCCTTTCTCGACTGTCGCGGCAGCCATTTCTCTCGCAGCGACTGTCTTGAAAGTTTCGAAGGCTACAAAACAGTTCATCGATGGCATACAAGGTGCTCCTCGTTCTGTTAAGGCACTCTCGGGATATGTTAGCAGTCTGCTCAACGTTTTAGAGACGTTAGAGACGTTTTTGCTCAATCTAGACAATCGACGATATCCTGAGCAAGCACGGATCGTTCATATCCTCTAATCGCCCCTTGCAAATTGCAAAGATGCGCTCAATGATATCGAGAAGGAGCTGATACCTTTTGTTAAGCCCGCTAAAGGGACCAACATGAGCAAATGGAAGAGAACATTGTGGAGCGCGTACCGCGAGAAAGATATACTAGTACTGCAACGGATCCTAGAAAGCTCTCAGCATTCTCTTGATTCGGCGGTGTTAGTCGTGAATTTGTAAGCGCGATTAAACTATGTCTGTCGCAGCAGCTGATTCTGTCAATCCTAGTGCAAGCTCTGCAAATGATCTCAAAGCACTTAAACGAGAAGTAGACGGACATAAGAATGACTCGACTGCCGACGCTTCGTTTCTTGGATCAGATGCCGCGGTATCTGATTGTGGCTGCGCTATGAAGAAGTTCCTCTTAGAGGCAGAGACCGTTTACGAAAGTGCTTCAAACCTAGGATTAGAGGCCGAGCCAAAGCAAGACCACTTGGAAGTGCGTTACGAAACAATTGATCGAGATCAACTACATGCTATATCACCTAGAAAAAGAGCAACTCACATAAGGCGATCGTCTAAGAAAGGAGTAATATCGAAACGGGACAACGAGATAGAGGCAACACCGCGACAAATGATCAATAGCGACCTCAAAGCTATTCGGGACATAGATGATAAGCCAGTCCCTGGATTACCTCCTATTAACGCCGACGAAACAATCTCACCACTTTACGGTGGCCGAAACTTGGACGTGTGGGCGAGACTGGTATCATGGTACTCTCTAGAAGAAGATCCAATGGAGGCTGGAAGCCGATTTAAGATACTGGCGAGGTTGATGGAGTTGATCTCCGACAGGGTGGAGGATTTTCCTGATACGGCTGGCGTACGAAAGGGGGAGATACCATTTATGCAGGAGAAATTAATGGAAGAGAATGAGTTGGTGAAGACTGTCGAAAATGAGCTTCGTTTAGGCCAAGTAAGACAGGCGATAGAGTCACATTACCTGAGTTACGCCAACAAGGAGCCTTTGGAAGAAGCCAGATCTACAGGAACACCAGGCACGCCGTTGCACTCATATCAAATGGCAGTTGCAAAGGCAGATCCTCTAAGTCTGAACAGCGTGGAGCTACCCCCACTGAATACTATTCCCAAAGCTGGTTCACCATCCGCTGAGCCGAATCCTGTTGCTCGTCCTCTAGATATTGGAGCTGTACAGCTCAATATACTAGAAGCTGGGTTGATGAACGCCGAGATTAATGCTACTGAGGCCGAAGGTCATGTCAGCCATCCAATTCATAAAGACGAAGCCTGGTTGGACAATAACAGCTTCCGCGATGCAAACCCAACGTACGCTCTTAGACCTTCTCTCAAAGCAATGAGTGATGCTTCAAAGACGTGTGGACAGACTCCTTATGAGCGCAAGTCCGAGCGTTCTCACTCCCAAGATCAGATCTCTGATGGGGCGCCCTTGTTAGATTCCGTAGCAAGACCTATGGGGCAGAAGCATGCCGAGAGTGCTACGGGTGGTGACCTTGCCACAGACCTTTCGCAATTTACTACTAGAAAGTCCTGGAGTATCCCCGACGACGGCAGGGACATTACAATACCTGTGAGAAGAAAGAAAGATACATCAGAAGCTCAGGCACGGGAGAGCTTGCTTATCGAATACTTCGAGGGTTCAAATAAAAGCTCCAGACCTCATGTTAGAGTAAAGCTTAGTGGATCTGCTGCACGCAAGATCGAGGATACGGATAGAAGTCATAAGCCTACCTTCACACGCCATATCCCATTAGGACCATGTACGCCTCGCAAAGAACCAGCCACAGAAAGCAAAGTTGAGACAATAACATCAAAGTCCAGAGCCAACATTTATGAAGATGGTACAAAAGGTCGGAAATCAAAAGATGATGAGAATCCTGGACAATATTCAGACAAGCCCAACGGTGAATACTCTCTTGATCACTACGACGGTCCTACAACAATGGACCTAGTGCCGAAAGCCAGGTTGAGAAGCTCAAGGAAACGAAGGTTCAAGCGCTCAGAGGACCACCAATTTCGAGCTCATAATGCAGACGTCAATTAATTGAACAATGTGATCAACGCTCGGTCTACTACCACTAACGGATCTGGCGAAATCCGAAGTTCATCCACACACCCACCCTCTATCATTGGTGACCCTTGTCTAGCTGGGAACCGCAGCTGAACATTCATGTCGTTTTCGCATAAATGCTGCCTTCATGGTGATCTGCCTGAATGCTAACTTCGTGCAACCTTCGTGTTGCAAATTGCGCGAAATGTCGACTTTGTGATGAAATGGCACGAATGCGACTTCGTGATGAGACGGCAGGAATACGGGCTTCGTGATGAATTCTAAGCAGCGTTTCTTGTTGGTATCTTGGAACCCTGTGGCCGGTTATCAGGCTACGAAGAATGGTTACCAAATCCGCTAATCCAACCCAGATTAGACCGGTGTCGAGTAAGTCCTTTTGCCGCCGCCCGCATGACCTATGATGCGCAAATAGCCCAGCGCCTGGCCTCACAACCCTTTCTCATGTTCGGCGGCAAGCCTGTAGCCCCTGTAATCTCTTCGTCTTGCCGGCGTCCTGGACCTTCTATTGCGCCTCACTCTGCCCGAGGACTGCGTAAGGACACGACTGCTTGAATCACGGAGAAAGTCTACCGGATCAGCGTTGAGCCCCTATCTTCGTCATGGCACGGCGCGCAACTCCTCCCCATAGCATCAGCACAATACTCTCAGGGCTTGTAGCCCTATCTTTTCAGGGGCTTTAGGGGCCTCTGCCCTATAAGCCTGGAACTATGATGGTGGTTCAACCGTGACGGGAGATAGGATAGCGACCACCCACCCGCTGGTAGCTTTCTCCAAGCAGCTGAAATATATCAGTCATGAATACCGTTAGGACGATGAAGGCCCATCCCACGGAGGGCAAACGGACAATTGACTTCAAGAAACACCGCATCTTTACACCGCGGCAATGTCGATATTGAGACTCGACCAAGATAGCCCTGGCTCGCAACGCAGAAGCGTGCTCTGGCCAACATGAGACCATTGAGCTATCTGTCACCCATTGAACCTCAATCACAGAATCGGCCAATTGAATGAAAGTTGCTGAAGCTTCTTTTTTGACTTTGGTGTGACCGTACCACGAAGTTCCGTGGATTTGTCTACCCGGCTTATAACCTTGGTGACGGTTAGTTTCCTTGCTGGTAGATTTAAGAAATAAATATGCTTTAGTGAAAGCATGGCGTTTTCTGCTACAGGTGTAGCGAGACCTTAATCGGATTTAGTCACAGCCATAGGCCTGACAGCCACAAGCCTGGCTTACTGATGGCATAAGTAAGATACACAGTAGATACAACATCGATCATACAAGGTTAAATTGCACTAGCCAACATCGGCAGTAGCTTTGATCAGATGTACTGTCTGGGGTGCCGACCTTGTATAAAATCTCGCACGACAACAGCCACACAGCTGACAATGACTTTTTATCATTGTGATAAGGCTCTACAGCTCAGATATAATCTTGGTACGTGAATGAGAAGTGACGAAGGCACTGGTGCAGTAAAGAAAGGAGATCGTTTCACCATAACAAAGGCCTTTAGCACATGGGGCGAGGAGGCAACGATGCGAACGAAATTGACGAATCAGGCAGGTTTTAGATGTTCCAAGGTAGCAACAGCACAGGATATATACCTCGTTATAGTAAAGCTCGACGTGTGCGCAGAGTCAAAGCGCAAGGCTGGCCAAACAAGCTCTAGAATCGGAAGATGTGCACACCATTGGCGTTGAGTGGGCTTGCGTAGGACTGACATAAAGATAGGCTGATAGGCTGAAATTGTTTCTCTCCCCTCCTTACAGCGAGGGTGGCGGGCATGCAACCACACAGAAACGCAGCAGGCTGCAAAAGGGGGAAAGAAGATGATGCAGGTCGGTAAAAGATCCCCTCGTCCTAGAGCCAGTCGACTAATTTTGCGGTACTGTAGCCGCCAGAAGCACGGACGAATAGTGGGGTGTGTCGGTCAATGCTCTGCAAGATGCCGTCAGCCACACGAGAAGAGACAAGGCTGACCTTTCACAACGCTGAGATGAAGGGCCAGCACGTTGTTGCCTGCATTAGTCTCTGAGTCGTGATGGTGGTTCAGCTGAGGTATTCCTGTGCGCAGCTGGCATGTACATGCAGGTACACTTGAGTTGGGATACGGTGACCCATGACTGGTACCTGCAACATCTAGTAGCAGCCTAGAGTACGAACATGCATGCAGAAGGTAACCATCCACCACACGGATCATGGTATACTAATAATATATAATATATTCTACAACACCAAGGAGGTGGCTGGAGGTGGCTGGTACCCGTAAATTTAGGGACAGTAAGCCGGCGCGAGGCCCCGAGCCCCCGAGCCCGGGTGGCGTTCAAGGACGGTGTATGTACCAAAATCCTGCATAGGCCTTGGTGGGACCTTGTTCCTGCTGACTGAAGACTTTGTTAAACAATCGATCTCCTCTCTTGCATCGTTCCTTAGAAAATTTGTTCCTTCCCTTGAGAACCACCGTCTGGCTGCTAAATGATTCACGACTACATAGAGATGTCTCCTTTCAACCCCGAGGCTCCGGGGCGCCTTTCGCGCACACAGCGGGCTAGTTCCGAAGAACCCCCGCTTAGGAGCGGCCCCCAGAAGAGCCAACTCACCTTTCTCAAATCACTTGTGCCTTGGACATTCACTATATTACTCTTAATAGTGACTATCATTATCGTCAAGGTCTATGAGGCTAAAGGCGTAATCACGCCCTCGCAGAAAAACGAGTATCAATTCTTGACAACTGCAATAATCTTATTCCTGGCACTGAGTTTCTTGGAGAGCTTCAAAGATCTTGCCAAGTCGCTACGTAGTCATCTCAAGCATCGCTTCAATCCATCCGCTCGTACTGAAAGGTTAATCGATGGTTTCGACAGTCTACTGAGCAACTTACAACTAGCTTACTCTCCCTCCCAATGGAGCCTCCGATTGATCGCCGTTGCCTCGATCGTACTCATGCTAACCGCTCAGATGGTAGCAGCGATCATCTCGCTGACGTGGGATATTCAAGATGGCAAAGATTACACTAGCATCTATATTCGTGAGAACGAAATCGTTAGAACTTCAAATCTGACGTGCTATTTCAAAGGTAGGAATGATACGGGCTGCCCGTCACAGGTAACCACCGACACACGTGCTCGTGCGTATGGTGAGATGGCCCAAGCCCAAGAAAATGGAGACTTCACCGATATTGAGAGTGTGATCGATTCAAAGTATAACCATTTTTTTTATCGTCGTTACAACACGACTGTCCAAGAATTTGCCTACCGCTTCAATGAATATAACGTACGCGATACTCGAGGCATATATCCTTACTTCACCAATCGTGTCATCACCGCGTCGTCAGAAGAATGCCGGCAATATCCCGAGGTCGATAGTAGTGATGCTACCTTCAAGGATAATCTCAGCGCTAAAAATTTCACATACGAAAACGATGGTACCAATGGCACAATTTTGATTCCGAACTCAGCCCTGGGCAGGGAGGGAACAACATACATCTATCGTGGCTTCCACAGACCATCTAAAGCGGACCAGATCGCGTGCGGTGACCGCTGCGTAACCATGTGGGCATACCGCAACCCAAGCGGAAACTCTCAAACCGGGACTTTCTTCGAGTGCAATGTCTCGGTTAGCGATGTTACCAATTCAGAGAGACCAGAGCACGACATTCCTGACGGTGTCGTTCGTGAGGCTATAGCGGCTATTGCGCTCCAGGGACAATATTCGGGACCAGTCGGCGATGTCGAGGATCAGAATTGGACGCAGTGTCAATTCTATGCAGACCAGTGAGTTCGATCCCCACAGTTCAAGGTTCCCTTTAGATTTTATTCACAGCATTGACTGACCCTTTGAATCGTTAGAGCCTCATGGGATGTCCCCGAGAATGACGTTAACCTAGTCGGTGCTTACATCGCGGAATTCGCAATGGGTTCGCTGGCGGAGATGGTTGATCGCAATCCACATATTAATATCACTGGCTCAAATCCTTACCTTGGCAGCATGATTTCCGTCCGATGGGGGTACTTGGAGGCGCTGCTAGCGAGTATTTTCGCTGCGCATTCTCTTGTCGTTCTCTTGAACTTCTGGGCATTGAAGACTACGCCAGACAAGCATGATTCTATACCGCTTACACAACAAGGGGACTAGGGGATGGCGACTTGTGACGCAATAGGACTTGCCTGTGGACTCTGATGACCCGACGATGACGATGACGCGCAGCGACCTCACTGCCAAAACTTACGGCGAAGAAGTACAGGATGCCTGAATTGTGTCGACTAAGGCTAGTACCAGACATAAACCAACATACTCTTTCCAAAGCTTCTTAATACGGAGGAAACCCTTTTCGATATTCTCTTTGTAAAGCTTTAGCTCATAAGCTTTCTTCTTCGACTGCCCACATTGGCCTCGTATATTAGCAGCCCCTCCCTATAGTTCCGAGAGCCTTTCATGAGAACCTAAGGGGAACTCCCTGAAGTTTAGGGAAAAGGAGGTCCTTAACGGGAGATGGATTATTTGGTGCAACCCAGGCCATTAAGTGTGAAGAGTGTCATCTTCGTAGTTCAACCTTTCATACGCTGACACACTCCAGAACGGTCATCACAATATCCCATGCCTCTTCCACTTTCAATCAAATCACGGAACTTTGGAAGTGATTGTTATTGCCGGATCTTTGCATGAACATGACGTCGCATCGCCTGCTCTAGTGAGTAAACAAACTTCGTCAGTCACGAGTTGGATCTCTCTACCTTCTGACCAAATAATAACACTTCTAGAACCCTCAGAATCAGAATCAGACTCCTCATTGCAAAAATCTCTACTATCTCCAACCATAACTGACAGCAATGGAGAATCTTCCAACAGAAACCCAAATCCAGATCGTCCAATATCTGACGAGCGGCTTGCAGGACGGTACAGATGATCTCTTTGCTCTTTCGCTTACAAGCCAATATTACCACGCTCTGACGACTCCGGTTCTCACCCGGACCCTCGACCGCATTATTCTCAAGAATTGGGTGCCACCTCCATGGTCGACGCGATTCCGATCAGCTCCGCGCAAGATACAACGCGGTTCTCTATCAGGGCTTCAAATTCAAGACTACATGGATGGCATCACCTACGATATCCCAGCGAAGTTCCAAGCATGGTCGTTTCGCCAGACCTTACCCACCGAACCCTTTGACATAATTCTTGCCCAAGACAAACGCCCGCAGTATGCTACACCTCAGTACGATCCATGGCTCATGTAAATGCAGAGATGTTCCAATGGAAACCATCGCTGGTCTTTCACGGAACAAACTTCTGGAGCATGGCTCCCTTCACGTATCAATATTTAGGTCTTGTATTCAGCTGAAACGGCGTTCGGAGCATATCACGCTACGGTACGATAACAAGGAAGGCTTGAAAAGGGTCATCATTTCGACGGCAGAACTTGACAAGAAAGCTGCGAGCGAGATCTCCATGGTAGGATAGAGGAAGACGCACTGTTGAAGTGGGAGCTGGATACGTGAACAAGGTCATAACCAGTCGTTTGAAGAGACTGATGTAGACAGGGAGTAAGTGTGCAGCAGGTGAACTGCTGATACAGGATCTTTCATCGAGGTGATCATCAACATAACTATCAGCATATCAACCCAGAATCTCACAACTCAAGGCCATGCAACTCCGAGCCCTGCCTCTCCTGCTACATTTCACGTTAAACTCTGTCAGCACTTGCAAGCATGAAGCCACATTCCAGCAGAGCTCGGATATCAGACCACATCGAAGCCTCAACTTCTCATCACGATGACGCCTGCAATCTCTATCATTCACAACTTCTTAATATCCAGAGAAAAGAGGCACATAGCCCTCACTCCGATTTGACCATCGCGACGAGGTCGACACTTTACCTTCCAGTGAACCAGTAATTTGCGTCCTGCAGCACATCATCTGCCTCCCTATTCCTATCAACTCACACAACATCTGCGCTCATTGTCCTCATTTGACTCCCCTCAATTGACATTCACACCCACAAGCCATTACAACATCCCTCCCTCCCACCTCCCACCTCACGCACCAACCTCCCAATCATTCAACCCTACATCACTCCATATCTCGCCTTCCCTGCCCGAAGTCGAGCTACCTACCAATGACCGTCTCTACTCTTCCCGTTGACCCTCCGCCTCAGCCCTAGAAAGCTTTATCTCTATCTCCTCCCTCTTCACCTTGACCGTTAATTTTCCTATTCCGATACCCCACATCAACACGGCCTCTCGCTGTCCAGCCTAAGCTTCACTAACCGACGCATGACCGCCTCCCTTTACGAACACCTCGTACCATCCGCTATCTTCAACTCCAAAGCTTTGAGGCAGATTTGCTTACTTGGGAAGCGACATCACTTCTCTCACCCTCCATCCACATAGTCACGAGTCTGGTCTCTTGCGCTCCGGTGTGTGTTTTCGTGCACTCTATACATCACCCTCATTTTGCCTCCAGCCCTGGCCGCCATGATTTACATATCCACACCTCCTGAAGAAGAGAGACTACCAGCCAAGTTCTTCGTTCAGTGACAAAAGACTTACGGCCAGGATGAGGTGCAACACTTCTGCAACGCCGATAGCTGCGAAGAGATGGTCGTTGTATCGAGTCTACCCTGCATGTGTGCCGGAGGCGGGCGTTTTTGATCCGATAAACCATTGGCAAATTTGTTCCACATTGATAACGCATGTCTCGCATTGCATGCGAGTATGTCTCACAGAAAGCACAGCTATCGGAGAAGCGACGATAGCGACAGGATAGTCAGAGACCTTTGCTACAAGCTCTTGTATTCCCTGTTAGAGCTCATCGAGGGGATCAACTAGACTAGGAGGCAGTAGTGATTAGGGATTCTTACATGACTGGATTAGTCATTTGAGTTGTGATTCTTCGGAGACCAAGAGTCTGTATGTTTGTTGAGGTACTTGCTTAACTCTCTTTCTGTAGGACTATGAGGAAGAGAAAGGAGTTTCATGTAGTGCTGGAGATTCAATGCAGGTATCATGCTGGGATTTGAGAAGTGGACTGGAGTTCACCATACGCCCTACTTGGAGGGCTTTTAATTTTCAAATGCGGGAAATGAAAAGGGTGCGTAGAGGTTGTAGAAGGGTGGATAGAGATTCGTCATGATGTTGAATGTTCTCACCAATCTCATGGACGATGAATTTATTATGCGAGAGCAAAAACTCTTTGTAGTATGTACAAGAACAGTTTCCAGCGCCAGCGCCATCGCCACCCACCTCCCCACCATTATCTTCACCTCCCACTCCCCCAACCCACAACCCATCCAAAAATCCTCAGAGCCCAGCCCCCAAAAGCGGAGCAACCACCCCCTTCCCCCCCCTCCCCACAGGTACATATTCAACTACGATCTCAAAATGACAACTCCCCAGATAACTCCGCAGAACCAACCAGGGTAGAGAAGGCCAGAACCCGGTAGTCGGGTCTGCAACCCCTCAACGCTTTGGCATGTCCTCATCGCGATGCGGGGAGGGAGGGAGGGAGGGAGGGAGAGGGAGGGGGGAGGGGGGCATGCATATATATGTACCCTTTCCCCCTCCCCACCATCCCCCCTTCCCCCCGTCTCCCGATGCGCACTCGGTAGCTAGGACAAACGAACGCCCCGTCCTTACCTGCATTGCATCCACGGGGGTAGCCTTCACCGACCATCCGTCCCCGGATGTATGTATACGCGTGTGTAACCACCAGGAGAGCAACTAACTTGCCAGCTTGCTTGAAGCGACAAAGTAGAGGTAGAATAGCTCGTGGGCATCCGGATTTTGCGATTGGCTGTATTAAGGGAGGATTAGTCAGTTAGTTATTCAGTTCGTGATAATACGTAAGCGGTAGCGGTAGCGGTTTGTCTGGCGTAAAGGAGGGTGGGCTGAGACAACCCCCCCACCCCCCTTCCCTTTCCCCCAACCATGATTAGCTCCCCTGAAGGATGGATGTTGACAAAGATAGCGCGGGAGGAAAGGTCGAGGCTCGTGCGCTTGTGTCCCACCCGCCCAGAGAACGTCGCGTGTAGTTTTTTTGCGGGGAATTGTTTCAGCCTCTGCGCATGCATTCTTGCGCGATCGGAGATCTGAGTGGAGTAAG
This sequence comes from Bacidia rubella, assembly GCA_032158265.1. Classification (NCBI taxonomy): domain Eukaryota; kingdom Fungi; phylum Ascomycota; class Lecanoromycetes; order Lecanorales; family Ramalinaceae; genus Bacidia; species Bacidia rubella. Next base: position 130,845 of record JAVTIF010000005.1, on the reverse strand, counting down.
GCCGCGGAGATTGTGAGTTAGGAGTGGGGGTTTGAGACAGGTAATGGGATATTCTTTGGAGAGGGGAGATGTTGGGAGAAAGCAAATGGAGGGGTGAGTAAACAGGCGAAGTAGCAGTAGGATTGTGGGGACCTTGTTTAAGAATAATGATAATGATGAAGTAGCATTAGGGTATTCTTAAAAGTCAAACGGTCTATCAGGGAATCCTCCATATCAAAGTACCATAATCGCTGCACAATTTCAGATCTTTGGTCGCTTGCTGTTTCCTCCCAAGTCGAATCAAAAACAAAAGGGAACCGCATCCTGCTCTAGGTGTGTTTCATAGTCCCTTGCCTTCTATAACTGCTGCCAAAAGAAAAGGATATCAAGTGTGGAGTATGTTGGTGGACTGAGCCCTGCTCATTTATGCTAATGGTGACAATGTAATGTTGTTGTTGGTGATTTGATTGAAGTTGATGTGGTGTAGTGATGAGTGGTGATATTGAGTTGAGTGTGAGACATGATCGTATCTGGTATGCGGCGCAGTCGGGTCAAGTTCTGTAGTGTAAGCTACCTTCCCCGCTCTATCCCCTACTTGAGAACATCGGAAACGATGCACCAGGAGGAGCCGGATTCATCAAGTCTTGGACCGCAATTTTCGGGGCCTGCGGTACAGGCAATTTTCTCGTCGTCCCATCTGGCCTGTTGAGGATGTCCTGCAGTCCAGGCCCCTTGCTAAATCCAGTCTGACTCTGAAAGCCACCTTGCTGGAACCCATTCTGGTTGCTCAAACTTCCGAAAGGCGAAGTGTCAGTGCTGAGTTGTTGCGGCTCCATCGGTGCTAATGCAGGTGTATGAGCTAGACTTAGGTGGCGCAGAGTGGGTAGGTGCACGCCGCTACCGCCATCACCGAAAGGCTTCAGGCGTGGAGAGTGTGATGGAGTAGCAAGCGGTGTATGATCCGGTGTCGGAGAGAATGAATCATGCGAGAATGTTGGCGACGAGGGTGCTGTACTGGAATTTGGGGAGTTTGGTCGTGAGCGCTTGTATGGGCGATCGTGGCCGTTCGCTATGGCTTCCTCCTGAGAGTGCGATCTCGACATGTTTTGCGAAAAGGCATATTGTGAGAGAGATGGAAGACGAGTGGCACTGTTGTGGCTGCTACCCAAATGCTGCGGGTATCGAGGTGCTGAGGACGATAGTATACGCTGGTCATGTCGCTCGACCTGTGAGGCAGCGTTGGCGAGAAGATTGATGTCGAGAGGACTTGAATGCGACTGTGGGCTGTTGCGATTGTTCGCTGGATTGAGCGAAGACGGTGTGGTACTTGAGTAAGGTGAGTACTGGTGTGGAGGAGATACGTTTGGTGAGCCCGCTTTCGATGCTGGAGCAGATTGCGTGATCATGGATCTTGGCGGGGGCATCAGTGAGTTCGACGACTGTTCTTGTGCGTATTGATGGACTGCTGCTGCGTTGTGTGCCTTGTTGTTCCTTCTCGAATTTGGATTCTGATGTATTCGTGAGTGTCGAGTCAACTCATCAGATCGGCTGAAGCGTTTTGAGCATCCTGGATACCCGCACGCATGTGGCTTCTCCCCGGTATGTGTTCTTATATGCCTTGTCTGATGTTCCAGGCGGTGAAAAGCCTTATCGCACATGGGGCACTTGTACGGTCTCGGCAGGTCTTGCTGGTGATCTTGAGAGTTCTGGTGTATTGAGCCCGCCATGGATCCCATGTTCCCTGACATAGCCGCAGCCATGGCTCTTGAGTTCTGTGTTATGCCTCCTGCAGGATATTGTGATGTGTGGTGTTGAGGAGCTGAAGAGGGTTCTGGGTTCAGCAGGTTGGAGAACTCCACCGCCGAGCTTGATCGTTGCATCGGATGCAGAGGGGGAGGGGGTTTGCAAACAACGAGTGTGTGATGAGAGTCTGGGCGACGAGAGAGTGTTTGAGGCTCCGACGTGACTTTGTCAGAGTATCTTTGTCCCCGGGACGATGGTAGTTTGAAAGACGTGTCAAATGGATGGTGAAAGAGTGACTTGGATGACGAAGAGCCTACACCGATGAGAGATGGGGGTGACCGTGGGGGAAAAGGGAAAATAGCTTTTGCGGAAAATTTTCAGCTTGAGTTGGAATCCAGATGCAATGCACGTCACAGCTGCTGCGGTGCTGCGGCAGTAGTTAGCGACAGCGCTTCACAAAAACGGGTGCCTAGGCCGATAGATACCCTGTAAGCTAGGTTGTAAGTTACCCTGTAGGCTCTAGGGTATCTCAGGCCGGTCCCCCACAAAATCTGTGCGATAGGGACGCTCAATGGGGGGGATTTGGGGGCTTGGTGGGGGTTGCTGCTACCGTCCCGATGGTTCCGGAAAGGCGCACGAGTCCTGAACCTTGACAAAGTCTTAGAACTCTGTCTCTTTGTCTCTTTGTCTCTTTGTTGGCTCTTGTTCTTTTTTAGACTTTATTGCTGCCCCAGAAATGCGAGATTTCCCCGGGGAGTCTGCGCCGTCGGTAAGCAAGGCTGATCCTCAAAGGGCGGGTCGATCACCGGGCATGGAGTCGGTACCTTTTGATCTAGTCCAACCTTTTTTCTTTTTTCTTTTGCGGCTGCAAGATTGCTGATGGTGTGATGATGGAATAAAGTGTCAATCATGCGTTGCGTCGGATCCTGTAGAGAGAGGATCCAAATAGAATGCCTGAAGCTGTTGATACTCCGACTACTCTGACTGTGTTTGAGACTGTCGTTGGAAGTGGGTCGCTGTGAGACAGGATACCTTCTCACGATGCTTTGCGCCAAACACTCTTGCGGTAATACGAGATAGTGATGATGTTAGCGATTTGGTTGGTCGGAGCCAAATCTCCTCATCTCAACCAACGATGTCGCGATTCTGTCGCACGAGTAGGAGCTTTTTCGTGCCTGCAGCAAAATCCCCTTGGCGCAATCCTCGCTTGATGCTATTTCTTGCCTGTGTTTTGCACCCCAAGAGGAATATGGGATGTTGCTGATAATAAGATGTTTTTGTTGCTTTACGGGGCACAGAAGCCCGACTGAGTCCGATTGGCGACCTTCGTGAATCCAGATCAAGGAGATGCACGCGTCAGAATAGCAAAAGTCACCTCAAGGGGGGGCGCTCTCTGCTTTTAATCACCGAAAGGCAGCAAGGTGGTGTGGTGCGGTCAAGTGTGGAGATGCACGTTGCACGGAGGTACAGCAGGAATGCTGACAAGGGGCACGGAAAGGGGGTATGTATTTGCTCAGTGTGACTATGCATGCCTGAATCCATCTAGAACCTCCTTTTGTGGGGTCTTATCTGACCGGCTGAACTACTCAGCCCGGCGTTTGGCAGGATCTTTTGGCAACGTGCTGTCGCTGTCAAATGGTTGGTCCCTTCCGCGGGCGTGCTGATGCACCGCGTGGGGAGATAAGCAACGTCTCATGCGTCAGCAGCCCTAGTAGTGTTCGGGCACTTCAATCAGAACCTCTCATCTCAGTCCAAACCATTTCTCTGGTTACCAAGAGGCAGGCTTGGCCCAGAGTACCTGCGTACAGGTCTGATACTTTTACTACTGCTTTAGACATTTGAGTCGAAAAGGCGGTGAGGCCCAAGGGTACTCGCGACTACCATGCAAGGCTATCAATAATGCTACCATTTGTAGGTTACCAAGCCCACGTGTCGAGCGTCATGGGTGGGAGCTTTTCTAAAGGAAAGGGATTGTAGGGGATTCGCACTCTGTGCAGATGGGACACCAAAAGGCGATCAAACGGTGCAGACACAATGGATTTGTCGCACGTCATCTTGCTTGGGCCTGCACCATCCTGCCTCGTCCTGCACAGTCATCCCCCAGCTCAGACATGCAGCCAAGAATGACACTTTATCAGGCACCTCAGCAACGTTGAGGCGGTGTTGTTCCCAGCTGGGTGGGTGTTGGTGGAAAATCGCCTAGCATGGTTTGGAGAGGTGGGGGTTCCTGCGGGTGCCATTCGTCAACCGATTCGGTACAGTGTGGTTCACTTGGCAGCTGTCCAGGGCAGTGGGGGTTCGGGGAGGCCTTCCCCGGAATTCGTTTGGCACTGGCGTGATCGACGTTGTGGGGATTTGGTCGCTTGCGGGGGCGTCCACATGCGCTGGCTGATAGGCTGCCAGACCCTGCAGCTCTGCATGGCCATGCGATCGGAGAGTTTCAGACGCGTTGCAAGGGCATTCGTCGAGTCACCACTGCTGAAAGCAGAGCATGTGGCTCAGCCAACTATTGTTTTCTTGATTTTGAAAAGGGCTTCATCCTGTTACTCGTATGTTATTTGTCTTTGCTGTGGTACGGGGGCGACCTTGCATCCATTACATGCCACGGCGATGATCATCTATTTCCGAACCACCGGATAGTTCGATGGTGTGGGGAAGCGACACAGAGCTTATCTTTGTACATTACCACCAGACTGGGACGCCATGATATTAATCGTGTGGGGCCGATATCGTGGGGAATCCGTCTGGGGCTGCGACGTGTCTTGTCCCCCAAGCACCCCTTATCACTGCTCAATCGCGTAATTTCGGAGAATTTGCGCATGGTTCTCGATACGCATGGAGAACACCTTCCCCGGACTCGGCCGGTTATGTGCAATCACGATCGTATGCGCATTCCATTCTGGTCATTTCGCTTCTGTCGTCATACGATTGGAGGGATTTCATTGTTTTCAGGCATGTCGTCTGCTTGTAGCATGCCGTCTTCTGCTTGCCAGCCGAATTCGTCTTCAGAACCTAGGTCTTCAGCGCCACTTTGACTGTCGGTAGTCTCGTTGCGTTTGCGCTTTAGAGACGCAGGGGCCAGGTCTGGGGAAAAGGATTGCATTTTGGCCTCGTCAAGTTTGATCTCTCGCAGACCATACTGCTCATGTGAGTACGTGTGGTTTTCGCGATGGAAGACTTTACCTTTTCAATGACAAACGCCACAACTCTCCCAACGCCTTCATATGTGGCCCCCTTGGCTTTTGCTACCCCTGCGAAACGAATGCCAGTGCGAACCTTTTCTTGGCTAGACGTATCGTTTTGGTAAAGCCAGTCTCGAAACAGAACAACTCGGCTCGCAATGGCGCCTTCCCATGCAGTGCCCGTGATGGCTGAATGAAGGAATGCCCCCGTGTTCGAGCGAACCCTAGTTGTTACTTGATTGAGAACAAGAATAGTGATGTTCCGAGTCACTGCGAGTCGGCTAAGCCTCAAAGCAAGATCACTGACAGTAGTAAATCTCCTTCCCGAAGCCCATTGTGTAGCGTCGCGATTCTTTGGCTGCTTTTGGTCCCGGATGTCGTCGGCTGTTCTAGGGAAGGCTAGTGCAAAGAGCTCAGAAAGGCAGTCGATGACGATCAAATTCGGGTTTACCAGGGGCAATGAGTCTGATGAGGCTAAGAGGGCGGTCAGGTGTGATAGAGTAGGTGTGGTGAAATGTTGAAAACCAGGGGTAACTCGGTCATCGGTTGCGTTTTCACGTATGTCTTTCAATCTGGCCATTGCGAATGTTGATGATGTGTCTGAAATCCTAGGATGTGCTTAATGAAATAGTACTTGGCAGACTCGGTCCGTGGCAAAGCCCTTACCTATCCAGACCACGTTCTGTCGAGACTTGAGTACGTTCGCTGCAACTTGCACTCTGTTGCAATTAGATCGTGTCTTTTTCATTCCTAATGTGTTGCATACGCAAAAGTCGTCTTCCCGCTCCCTGGTGGCCCGAAGATCTATATGAGTTAGCCATCAAAATCACCATTGTCATGGTTCCTGTTCACCTCCGACACAACGCCTCGACTCAGACCTCCAACGGTGTTCTCCTCGCTGGATTTAGGGTCACGACCCTGCAAGTGGATGTCGAGTCCATAAAGACCAGTTTGTATGGGTTTCTGTTGGGCAGATGAGAGATCGTTAAGGGCGTCGGAAGCGGAGGTCGTAGGAAGCCGGTCTTTGATTTGTCAATGAAGTGTTTTGCCATTCTGACAGTTACTGACGAGGGGAAGACGAGGAGAAGTTATTCTCATCTGATTCTGTCATTGTCATGTCTACGGTATCTTAGAAGCCATGCTCGGGGTTATCTCAAAGAACACAGCATCGTGCATCTTCAGCAACATCGGTGAGTCGTGCTGCGTTTGACAAGGCATCATCCCAAACAAACGACATTTTACATGCCATAATTATTGCATAAGAACACAAAAGTCGCGATCGCCTGATTGAGCTTCGCGCTAGGGCTGGTGCACCAACGCTATCTTATCAACTCTTGATCGCCGTTCACATTTTGCTGACAATATTGAGCCGTGGTGTCATTCTCTTCGTTGCTGGCCACAATGGCATCCTTCTATGTAACACCACCAGCTGTTCCTCAAGATAAGTCGCTTCGAGGTTTCACCTGTTCAGGAATAGTCCACCATCAGCTCAAAGGCTCTAGTACTCTCCTAAGCCATGACCTCCGACCCATTTGCCAATCTCTTCTCCCTTAATCCGTACCAGCTCGGCATCCTCGTCGCTGTCGTCTGCATATGTACCACATGCTTGTACATTTGGTCAAGCCCGAAAACCGCAGCCAATGCCAGAGGACCACCTCTAGATGAGCATGCCCATCCGGCAGCCTGCCGGAAGATCGGCGCTGAAGCCTCGAACCTTGAGGACGAACATGATCCTCAGTATAACGGTGCGGCACAGAAAGAGCTAGGGAATGCCTGGCGTGTCAAGAGCGCCTTGATCTACCCTGTAAAAAGCTGCAAAGGCATTGAGCTAGACACATGCAAGGTGACAGGTCTGGGCATGGAGTATGACCGTCAATTCGCATTTGCTCAATACAGGAAGCGTCAAAGGACAGACGATGTCGGATGGAAGTTTATAACACAGCGGCAGATACATGCTATGGCGAATGTAGAGATCGAGGTCTGGGTACCCGATCCTCCGTCCCCGCAGTATGCCTTGGACCACCCGAACGTTCAGAGTCAGGGCGTCATTGGTATTCGATGGCCATCTCACGACAGCGGGAAAGAGAGCCATGTTCCTACACCGATGTCAAAGACCGTCTATTTTCCCTTCAACCCCACCACAAGTCAGCAGAAACGACTCGGCTACAGCACGGTAGACATGGAGATCTGGAAAGACACCCCACCAGCGCTTATGATCGCCTCTACCACCTCTTCCGCTCCAGCCGCTGCATGGACCCATGATCTCCTACACTACCTCTCTACCACGCACAAGGTGCAGAACCCAAGCTCTCGGTTTGATCTCACGCGCCCCTTCGCCCTCCTCCGAACGGCACCCTCTTCCCCCCGTCACGTCTTCCGCAATGCCCCCAAGAAAGAAACACTGGGCTACCAACCCATCGTCGGCTTTCAAGACGCCTACCCCGTGCAGATCCTCGGTCTCGCAAGCGTACGCGACATCGGCAGCAAGCTAAAGCAAAGTGTTCCGCCTCTAAGTGCGAAGAACTTCCGTCCCAACATTGTAGTGGTCGGCGGCGACGCATACGAGGAAGATCGCTGGAAATACATCCGCATCGTCGGAGAGAGTAGAAGTGTTAAAGAGAAGGTGGGGAATAAGCGGGGAACAGATTTCCATGTGGCATGCCGCACAGGCCGTTGTCTGATGCCGAACGTCGACCAATCGACAGGGATAAAGCACGCGAAGGAGCCAAATGACACGCTCAAGGCAACCAGGAAAATCGAGCCGCATTGTAAGGACGACGTGTTCCTAGGCATGCACATGGTGCCTGCTGTGCAAGAGGAGCAGACAATAAGCGTCGGCGATACGGTCGAGGTTTTGGAGGAGGGCGAGCATTACTACATCAAGGGTAAATGAGTCGTAAGGTTATAGAGGGAAACGACCACATCACCCCTTGGAGCCAGCTCAGCAGAACCAGAAATGGTCGTTCACAGGAATAGGTCGTATGAAAAGAAATACAGAGAGCAAATCTACCATCCCCACCAACCATTCCCAGCCCCATATCCTTCTTGCATTGCTCAACTCCTTCTCCGCACACATTAAACTCGTGCCCTCACTACACAGGAAACAAACCCCCCTTTCATTTCAATCCTTCATTTCCCTGCTGCCCTCTCCCCCCCAATCTTCCGCCCCCCTCTCAGCGTCCGCCGTAACCCTTCCTCTCCTTTATCCAGCACATTCACGGAAACCCAACCCACTACACAACAGATACCACAACTCCCTACAACTCAATAGATCAGATCATGGCAGCAGAGCAGAGGAGAGAAGAGAGAATCCCACCCCCTCCATCCCTCCTCTCTGCCATCCTCAACTCTACTCTACCCACCACATTCGCAAGGTTATATGACCAATCAATGCAGATATATATATACCCCCAGATAATCCAACCGTTTCCTCTTCTCCGTTTCCTTTTAGGCTTTCCCTCTATCTCCCACCCTCTTCCTCCTTCCTTTTTTTCATACATTCAAGGGTTTCCTTCACACACGGGAGGGGAGGGGAGATCAGAGATGAAGTCTACGCATGTCTCACGTATTCTTGTTTCGCGGCTAAGAAGGGGCAACGTATAAGATAAGATACTTCTTCCTCTGGACTGACTAGGAGGGGGAGGGGAAGGGAGGATAAGGACGAGGAGGAGAGGAGGGTGGAGAGGGAAAAAGGAGAAGGAGGGGAAGATTTACAATAAAGAAAGGATGCGATTGAGCGAAGAGATTCGGAAAATCGCAGCTAATCTGAGTGAAGAGAAGATGAGATGAGAAGGACGACGACAACAACAGGCATGCAATGTTTAAGAGAGAGGATGAAAAGGTATCCAGAGCCGATTGATACGGAGTACCCCTTCCCACTTCCCATTGCGGTAAAATGCCGTACAGCTCACCGCCTTCTCCACTTGGAGTATTGCAGCTCTTTCATGGATATCATCCATCTGTCACCTATTCCTGACTCTTATCTCAAAGCGTCCCTTTTTCCTCTCAACTCTTACACCTCAAGCTCAGCTCTTTGAATGTTTCGCCTCATAATCACTGATGGCCTGTACTTTCTCCGCGCTGGCGCTCTTCTCATCGAAGCGGTACTCGAGCCACTCTTTTGCCAATTTTCTCGCTAGTTCTAATCCCCTATACCTCACAATCAGTCCTGCTTCACCCCACCCAAGAAAAGGAGAGAACTCACACAACTCTCTCCCCCATACAAAGCACCTGCGCATTATTACTCAGCACCGCCCTTTCCACACTATACCCATCATGCGCCGTAACGGCCCTGACACCCGGAACCTTATTTGCAGAAATCGCAACACCCAAGCCAGTCCCACAGATACAGAGTGCTCTATCCACTTCGCCAGCAGCGACCTTCTCCGCCGCGGCGATTGCAGGGACGGGGTAGGCTGTCTTGTCGCTCGCGGAGGCAACGCCGACGTCGAGGACGGAGGAGACGAGGGGGGAGGATTCGAGGTCTTTTTGGATGGCGGTTTTGTAGCTGTGGCCGGCTTCGTCGGAGGCGATTGCGATTCGTAGGGGTGAGGGTGCCATGATGTGTGTAGGTTTGATGAGGAGGTAGAGATAGTCAACTGATGGGTGTGGGAATCCGCGGTATTATGGTCTGAAGAGAGGATGGGATATTGTTTGTTGCATGAAACTTTGGAGACTGCGGGGTAGACGTCATGGCTGGGGTGCCGTTGCGGTTTGCCGAAGATCCGGGCTCCGGGCTAAGATCTGGTACCTTGCAGGCAGGAAGGAAGGACGAGTATGCTGTTCGCATGAGGTCCAGCAGTGTAAGTCTGTGGCTGCTATGCAGGTTGTACTATGAGTCAGGGCTATTGCCTGCGCTTCATTCGACCTGCGAGTGTAATGGAACAGATTGCTCGGATGATTCAATTTGTTCGTTTCAACAGAAGGCTGGCTTGACGACCGCTGTCATAGAATCGAGAGGAGCCTCCATCCACGGAGTATTGTAGAATATGGCGGCGGCCAGCGCTCAGTTAATACCTGTCAATCATCTCATAACATGGGATCATTGTCATATCGTTTGCCTAGTCCCTGGGAAGGGTGTGACTGGCGAGTGAGGACTCGTCGGCGGCGGAGTAATCCTGCGCATATCTCTCGAATCTCGCATGAAAGTCGTGAGATACTCCTTGACCCATTCGCGCTGACTCTGCGGTATGCACTCCGGCCTTGACACAAACGCCAGCGGCTGCATCATCAACCAGCCACCTACAGCGCCAGATGCTGCAAAATTCTCAGGCCATCTCGCTTGACCTGGCGGATGCGGGTATTTGGTGAAGATGTTTTCGTTGTTGCTGACTTTGGGTTCATGATGGCCGAGATGAAAGGGAACGCTGGCACAGATGTCGTTGGCAAGGCCTTGGATTGCTGCGATTGCGTTCTTGGATTCATAGGCGGGAGCCAGGTCGGAGATGGGCGGATTGATTATGTTTGCGCACGATATGATGATCTGAAGAACGCGAATGCGGGTGGTGCGCCAGGTGTTCCAAGTGCTGGCCATGGTGTGGTCGTAGTAGATGTCCATGCTCGAAGGATACAGGTCTGCGGATTGCGGTCCGGGCAACGTAGGTAGCTTGAAGGAGGTGAACTGATATTCTCGAGGTATTATCGATGCCCAGAGGTCTAGGAGTGCGTCCGTGTCTTGAGCGTCTGCAAGTAATCCTTCGGCTTGGGTGCGCTTTGCTATTATGTCGGTCTCTTCGATTAATTGCTTTTCTCTTTGACGGAGGTGCGGAATATCCTTGGAGAGCATGACCAGTCTGTCTGCGCAGGAGGGAACAAAATCGTCGGGAACAGTGCCTTCTGTCGCTGTCATGAAATCTTCGTACGGTGCTGGGTCGCACTTTTCGATGCATTGACTAAGCTAGCGAGAATGAGTATAGGGGTCATTGACATGGACCGATGAAAGCCTACCAGCTGTGCTTTGACTGCGAGAAAAAGCCTCAAGGACGCGCGATTGCGGAATGAGCCTGGCTTTCTCGCTTTGATGAGAGCGATTGCGCCTCTGGTATGCGATTCTTTATCAGATTTCTGCATGGTCAATGTTTTGATGTTCTACTAATGTCAGTACTTTTGCACTTCACAATACGAAGTCTGAGGGGCTCACTTCGTAGAACCCAAGCATGAGCACAGCCATAAGCAAATTATCTGACTTCGCCTGCTTAGGATCCTTCAAAGCCTCGTTGATCCGCTTTAACGAAGTCACGTATCTCGAAAGGGACTCGCGCCGATAGTCACTGCATCCGGGAGACCAGGCAATGGCAGCCATGGAAGTCGTCGTTGCTGCCGCAGCAAGCGGAGACTTCGGACTAGCCTTCTCCAAAAACGCAGGTAAGGCTTGAAGACAGCCACCCCAGATCTCCTCAGACTGCTCAGCTTTGAGAGCGAAATTGCTCATGAAGAACGCGACAGATTGTTGCTCTGGGTCTTGGGGCAGGCCGAGTGGTATAAAGTCATTAGCGATGACCAAGGGGGAGGTGTCAGGCTTGGTAGCCATCATGTCGAAGGTATGGTCATGGCTTGGTGGAATTGAAAATTGGTCAGTTGTAGAAGAATTTGTCTGCTTTCGAGCAGATTTCGGTTTGGTATTGGCTTTTTGAAATCCCTCCTCGAAGATGCTGGAGGACGAGGAGCCGTAAGTGGATGATGCGGGCGAATTCCGGCCTTTAGATTCTGGTGATGATTGACTTTGCTGGACCACGGTGGTTGTCTCGTCACGGAAGGCTATTGTGCCGTTGCCTCTATCGTAGCCGGGACATTCCCGTTTTGACTTCTCGCAGTTTCGGCAGAACGGTCGTCTTTCGTCGCACTGGTGGAGGCTTGAGTGAGATAGGGTTCGTTAGGAAACGGTAGCAGCGTACCTTAATCTTTCGCTGCCTGCAGCGTTTGCAACCCTTACTGGGACCGTAGCACACCATGATGAGGTTTCAGCCAACTAATTCTGTGAGGAGCTGATGTGATATGCGGAATGTCTTGGCGAGATCATCAATAATGATGAGGATGTCTTGAGAATTGTAGACTTGAGATGTCGATACGAATGATATTATATATGTTTGGTGATGAGGTGACGACGAAATGTGGGATCATGATGGTTCGAGTATAGTCGTGTTGAAACATAAAGCACCACCTCGTTCCTGCATGAAAGGGAAAGAAGCTGACTCAAATAATCTCTCTCTGAGACGTATGTTTCTACAAACCGAATAAACAATATGCAGGCATCGCAAAAGGGAGGCTGTAGAACACACGTAGAATTATGAGAACGATGTATTAGGGAATGTATGCGAAGATGGTGGGAATGTTGAATGTTGAAGGATTGATGAATATGCAGGACATGATATTGCTAGAGAGGAAAGAGTCTAGCCCATCCATCATCGGCCTCGGCTTAAGCTTAGCGTCCGCATCGCCACGCGACAAGCGCGCCAAGTAAGCCACCAACCTAAGATAATAGAAGCACTGACCAATGTCATCGTCAGCCTATTTATGCATCCTTCGTCTAACCATCAGACTGCATAACATATGCATATAAGAGGCAACGGTGCATGTTTCGGGCCGTATCAGGAGGGGTGAGCATTAAATTGAGACATGTCGCATCAACAAATTGGCAGAGCAACTATACGCGTCTCTGCAGTAGTGGATGCTGACGTTGATGGGTGGAAAGGAGGCGGCGTAAAGGGGGGCTCAAAACATGTTGGACACTCACGACTGTTGATGACGATTCTCATGCAGTTGTCGCAAAGGCGTTTCATATTTTGCGATTGTTTGGCCCTCTGCACGACCTGCCACGTGGAATATGTAGGATTCGCAATCAAGTCTTTCACCCTGCAACAGCTTGGTCATGATGCTGACGTATACCTCAATGCCATTCCGTGCCGCATGTCGCAACCACTACTGCACGTAGGGTTTCGAGTACATTTTGGCGAGCGCGTACCTGCATAAAGGATTCTTCTACCACGTGCTGCCATGTGCGTAAAGGTCTCAGCTCCGTCCTTCTTGCTCCTGCATATGCGCCTCTCGCAAGCCCCTGCTGCATCAGACTATGACTTCCAAACCTGTTTGAAGAAAGTGATCATATCGTCACTCAACTCCTTTGGCTTCTCATACGCAGCAAAGTGTCCGCCGCTCTCGTGTTCTTTGTAATATTGCAAATTGACTGCTTTCTCAGCCCACGAGCGCGGGACGGGGCTCAGCTCCTTTGGAAATGTGCTGAGACCAGAGGGCACCTTGACGGTGTTCTTCGCCACAAGTCCATCGTAAGCGTTCTCTTGCGGGGGGCTGTTGTGATACAATGCGATCGCTGTAGCGGGGCCGGGAAAGTAGTGTAGCAGAGTCCAAGTGATCATCTCTGTGGGTGTCCAGGGGTAGTTGTCTGTCCAAAGGAACAACTTGTCCGCCATCCAGGCCAGCATTCCGACCGGTGAGTCGTGCAGACTAAAGCTTAGATTGCGCGGTTTCGCTGTCTGGATCTTGTTGTAGTCCGAGTTGGTGTCGACAAACCAGTGGAAGCGGCCGATGAGGTTTTTCTCGTAGGGCGTGTATTGGGGCTCGCCGTCTTCGAACAAGGGAGGATTCATGTACAGCTGAAAGATTCAGGTATCAGAAAATCATTTTAGGGGTAAGATCACGGAGGTAAGCTTACCATATTCAGGTGCATAGCTTTCACATTGTCCGGGTATACAATCGCCATATGGCGAGCGATCCAGTGCCCCCAGTCTCCTCCCTGCACCACATAATCTTTGTGCCCGAGCTTCTGCATCAGCTTGTGCATAGTCTCTGCCATCTGATCCAATTTGAAGTCTCGCTTGTCCGTGTAGGAAGAGAAGCCATAGCCAGGCAATGACGGAGCAATCACATCAAAGCTAGCCTCATTGAGATCCGGTAGCATCTTTTCCACCTCGGCAAAGGACCCTGGCCAGCCGTGGAGGAACAAGAGGGGAATCTTGTCTGACTTGGGTGTTTTGGAATGCACAAAATGAATGGTGAGAGTGCCAAAGCCGTCGACCTCGATCGGTGTAGTGAACTGTGGCAGCTTGTTGAGCCTCGCCTCTTCTTCTCGCCAACTGTATTTTGTGCGCCAGAAGTCAACAGTCTCGCTTATGAGCTTCACGCCGACGCCGTTCTCTTCGCCCCATCGGGCATTTGTAATGTTCGTGGGAAGACGGGCGAGCTCGAGCTTGCGATTGAGGAGGTCAAGCTCAGAGTCAGGTATATGGATCTGTATGACACCATGAACGACGTGTCTGAAGATTCTTTGAGGTAAATACGTACCTCATAAGGTGTGACAGACATGTTGTCTCAATTGCGGAGTGGGTTGGTGCGAACAGATTGCAAGCTTTAGCGGTGGATTATCAATGTCAGGTTGGCCACTTCGAAAATGAGTGACGGCTGGTGCCTATATACTCATTATTGAGGAAGCAGGTGAACATTATTAATGCTTAACCACGAATCCAGCAATTTCGGGTTGTGTTATGACTTCACTTCTAGAAATGAGTCGCATTGAGTTGACGCCAAGGGACGTCATTTGAAGGTGGTCCGAGCGTAAGAGGGAACTTCCCTTATTTGGCGGCAGATGCGTGGGATCGCTATCTGTAGGAGGCCTAGAATCCACAGATGACCGTGGCTCTTACAACGATCAACACCTGTATCAAGGAACAATGCACGTCAAGTCATGGGTTGCACCCGTCACGCAGCAATTAAGAGAATTCCGCAGAAGAACGCATCATCACCAACTCGTGATGCTACTTCCATAGCCAATTACATAACTACACAAGCCAAAACAAAGGCTTGATTCTCCCCAGGCTCCTTACTGTCAATCTGCCAATCCCGCAGAAAGCCAGACCATTCCCACATCCATTTATGCGTTCGCAGTGCCCGAAAAGGCCTAGTGGTATCATAGTAGATGAGGAACGAGACGGGTAAGCTGCCAAACATAGTGACGACGGCTATGGGAGCTATCCCTACAGTGAAAATTCTCGAACCCACCTCCTTGGCCTTCACTAAAGAGCATGCCCCAGCAGCAAGCAAGAAAAACAAGCACCACACAAGACCTAGAATAAGTCCGATGAGCAATGCTACGATCGTAGCTGGAATGAGGACGATCTTTGCGAGTAGCGTCAGACCAGTCAAGATGCAGAAGAGAAGCCCGTCCAGAATGTAGATTGACAGCAATTTCAACTTTTTCTGATATGGCGAAAACAGAAAAATGTAAAACCAGGCTAGGATGATTGTGCCGACGAACGCTGAGATGGCAGTCACTCCAAAAGACCACATAGCAGGGTTAGCAGCCTCGCCACTGATTTCTGTGACGTTCATGCCGTAGATGGTGGCGACAGTGGAGATTGGAATGAAAATGAAGGCCAAAATGCTGATGTTTTTCGTACGTATGGCTTGAAAGCCAGCTCGAGTACTTTCGGAGATAGAGAGCATGCCCAGTAATGAAGATGACACACGGTCCAACTCTTCGGTCCATTCTTTCAATTTGACCTCGCAAGCTCTCAGTCTTTCCACGATGTCCGTGCCAGCTTCGGTGCTGCAGGTGCTTACGGCCCAGACATACAGCATTGATACTTGGCGTCGAAGATACCCGAAAATATGCTTCCGCTGGATTACGCTTTCTATGAGTGTTATGTCTCCAGATAGCGGTGTGTCTGTTTCTGAGATGCCTTCCTCAACTGCCAGCAGCATATGTTCCCATTTGGCGCAAATATAGGCGGATATGATGGTACCTAACCTTTGTCGCTTGGCATCAGTAGTGGAAGGCATGCTAGATTGGTCATCGTCTTTCGAAAGATCGAGGACGGCGGATCTCAAGACGTCGAGGAAGGATGTAGGTACCGACTCTTTCAGACCCCGCTCAGCAACGTACTGCTGAAAAGATGGGTAATGGTATGTCTGGTACTTGAAGTACGGCGTGATTGACTCCTCGCTAGGCCTTGAGTCACACATTACGAGATGAAGCTCTACCGCAGGGGAGTCAATGAACCGTAAAGCGAAGCGTAAAGGATAATTGTGTTAGCGATGACAGGTGCTTCTTACCTGATAGATTTCGAGCAATACTTGGTGTAGCCCACACTATGCGTTGGAAGTGCCCCACCAAGCCTTTCCATAACCGCTTGACTGTCCCTCCTCTTCTGCCCCATCGTTTGATCAAGATTTCGCTTGACCATGCCAGTGCAAGAGTCTCTTGTCCTGCAGGATGATAAAGGTATAACTCTGGATAGTCGAATGCGGTGGATTGCTCGTGGTGGCTTGGGAAAGATCTATCGCGTTGAAGATACTGCAAGAAGATATGCGGATCCAGTGACAATAGGGCTCCTAAATACTACGCGAATTGCAAAAGCAGTCAGCCTTCGACTCGTAGCTCTTGAGTAGCGAAGCGATGAGGGCATGCTTCACCTTCATTCCAAGTGGGAGTAGATCTTCCACAATCATCACTTTGCATGTACCAGGTCCGCACTTCGCGGTCAACTCATCCTCGATTTGAGTCTTGGACAGCAAAGCAGGCTTGTGTAGGTGTTGCAATGGAAGCTCCAAGAACTTGTCCGAAACACTGGGACTCTTTCGAACATCCCACGTGATGATGGTCATCTTGAAGTACTCGCATTGTATACAATCCATCTCTCCCTTAGGGTTGGGATTGTTCATGTAATCAAGGACAGCCCGCAGGCTGGGGTGCTGTTTGACCAATTCTTCCACATACTTTGTGTATTTATTCTCGCGATCTTCTCGGTTAGTATCGACTGGGACGACCAAGCTTTGCAGATCCACCTCCTCAACATGCTTGGGTTCATCAGAGTCTTCTGGGCCCTTGCTGGAGGTACTGGGCACGTCATTGAGGGTGGTATCTGAGGAGGCAGATGGTAGCGAATGGCTCTGCTTTTCCGGGGAAGACTCTCTCGTGCTTGGAAGAGGCAGATGGTCTGTAGAATGAGACATCATGGACTTGAGCTATGCCCTTCAAGTTTCAACAGAGAACGTACTCATTGCTGGTGTTGAGTCGATCAGTCCCCAGCAACTGCATTGATGGGTCCATCTCTTGGACTGTGGCAATCTCTACTGCCACAAGTACAGAGATGGTGCCAGGAGAGCCTTGGGATAGGAATTGTGCACGATGTTGAGACGCTCCAAGCGACGAGGCTTAAGGAAAGTAGGCTGTTTATATTCGCGATCCAAATTGAGCTTGGTGTTAGGGCACAGTATTCCAGTACACCGCCTTGCCTGCTGTGCTATGCATCTGAATATCTCGTTGTTGTAAGATCTATACAAGCAAATATTCTAACCGTTTGGTTAGAACCATGACCATAATGATGCAATCGATCATTGCAAGAGCTAGATTTGATGTTATATACAACGACTATGGGGAAAATTACGAGACACCAACACCACGCAATTGAAAATGCCTCTTTCCCTTCCGTCCTCCGAACCCTACGCTCCATCTCCCTCTCCTCCTCCGCTTTCCTCACTCTCATATCCCATCCTTCGCTCTAATCCACAGCAATGTCCCCCTCCGCCCTCGCCCCATCCCACCTCCCTATCCACCTCATCGGCTTCTCAACAAAGACCTACCTGACCCTCCCCCAAACAACCTCCTACATCTCGACCCTCCTCTCCTCCCTCCCCCTATCCCCCAGAATCCAGTCCTCCCCGCTCATAAAATCCCAAAACCTAACCCTCTTCATCCTACCCTCCTTCCCGTTTCTGTATCCCGCCCAAACCCTCCTTGCCGACCTGTCGAATCCGCGGATATGGCTCGGCGCGCAAAACACCCATACACACCACGGTTCACCGCCTTTGACAGGCGAAGTCTCCCCGCTGATGCTCAAGGAGGTGGGGTGTAGGATTGTTTGTTTGGGGCATGCGGAGAGGCGAAGGGCAGGTGGGTCGGGCCAGGGTGGGGCTGGTGGACAAGACGGGCAGGAAGGGCAGGAAGGAAAGGGCTACGACACCCTCAAATCAATCCACGAAACCACGCCCCTAATCGCCCTGAAAGCCCAGGGCGTGGTCGACGCGGGAATGACGCCCCTTGTCTGTATCGGCGAAACTACACCACCTTCCCCATCCCCTGAGGGTGAAACCGTAGAACGGGCAGCAAGGGAGTGTTTCGCACAAGTCTCGCCAGCCCTAGCGGCTGTGTGGAGAGATACTGCAGGTCGGGGAGGTAGTAGTGGAGGGGAACAAGAACAAGCTTCCTTGCCAGGTATAATCTTCGCCTACGAACCCGTCTGGGCGATTGGCGCGACGGAGCCAGCGAGTGCGGAACATGTCTGTGGGGTTGTTGGTAAGTTGAGGGGATGGGTCAGGGAACGGTATGGCGAGGGGGGTGGGGCTGGCGAGACGAGGTGGTTGTATGGAGGGAGTGCGGGGCCGGGGGTTTGGGAGAAGTTGAGGAGTGCGAAGGGGAGGGTGGAGGGGGAGGGTAGGGCGCAAGGAACGGAGGATGGGAACGGTGGAGTAGAGGGTGGGAGTGGTGGAGTGGACGGGCTGTTCTTGGGCAGGTTCGCGCATGATGTTGGGAATTTCGTGAGGGTTGTTGAGGAAGTGGTACAATGCGAGAAGGGCATGGTGAGGGAGTGAAAGGTTAAGGGATAGCATGAGCGAGGGTACAAGGGGAGTAATGACAAGTAGCATGAGCGACACGATAGCGTGAATGTTGTGGACGAGCTATGAATATGGCTTGCTAAGCTGGCGCCCGAGAATCACCCCCCATAGACAATATTAGCCATGATCACCCTTCTACAAGCATTAGCAAGATTCCTGACATGGTGTCTTGCAACGTGCTTTCTTGACTCAATCCCATCGATTCTTTCACTTCCTCTCTATCCGCGCAGGCATGCCGTCAACGGGCTTAGCAGTAGCAATCAGTACCTGGTAAGCCCTCTCGCCCTCTGGTGTTACCTTTGGCTGTCCACTCCTCTTCTCCTCAGCACTACTCCTTTCATTTCGCTTCACCCTCGAAGGCATACCTTCGGCAGGCTCAGCAGTGGAAAGGCGAACTTGGTACGCTCCCTCGCCCTCCGGTGTATTTGTCGGCTTCACACCACCCTTTTGTCCCTCATGAGGAGTTTCGTCATAAGCCAACTCAATAGTGTATTCCCTAAGCATCAGCACCATCACGATCCTCGCCTCAATCATAGCCAGCTCCTGACCGATGCAATTGCGTGGGCCGTACTCAAAAGCGCGCCATGCACCTCTGACTGGGAAGAGCGGGTCGCCTTCTTTCGCAAGGAAGCGCTCGGGGATAAAAGTCTCGGCTTCGGGCCAGAATTTTGGTGAGTGGTGTATAGCATGAGCGACAGGCCACGTCATGAAGCCATCGGTGGGATATTGTTGGCCGTCGTGGTGGATGATGAAGCCTGGCTCGCCGGCCCGGACGCTACTTGCTGGCGGCCAGAGACGAAGAGTTTCTTTGATAATGGCTACCGTATAGGATAGACGGTTGATGATGCGAGGGTCGTCTTTGATTTTCTGCGCTGTCTCTTTTGGGTCAGGACCGAATACTTCGTCGCATTCGGCGCGGAACTTTTGAAGGATTTCAGGATGCTTGGAAAGAGCATAGGCAGTGTAGCATAGAGTTGAGCTTGTAGTATCGTGTCCAGCGAACATGAAAACCTTGATGTGTGTCAGAGCTGCTTGAGAGAAGACTGCTTCTGTTCTTTTAGAGGCTCCTTTGCCCTCTTCCTCCAAATATACGTCAAGGGCCAAGTCTATGATTGGTTTCGCGCGCTTCTTTCTCTCTTGAGGTCCATCCTCATTGCGACTTTGCAGGCGAGCTTTGATGACTGCCAAGAGATAGCGATCCATCTTGTATGCATCGTATCTGAGCACCAGTGGGCGAATAGGGTTGAAGATCTTGAATGGGTTGATTTCTCCAGACTTTGGAAGCCATGTCAGAAGGTTTCGAAACGCTGACACGAATTCATTCGCGGATGTCTGCGCGTGCATTTGGGCGTCGCTTTTTGAGATCAGCAAATTTGACTCAAGCAGGCTAATTGGGTACATACAGTACGACCCTTCCAATCACATCAACTGTCACCCCCGTAGCTGCTTCCTCTAGGCTGAAAGTATCTTGCTCCTCAACATGCTTTTGCAGAACACTGACAAATGTCACGCAGTCATCCACGATCCCAGGTACGAGCGTCATCAGGTGAGAACTCGAAAATCCAGGATTGAAGACAGACCGCCATTTCTTATGCTCCTTTCCTTCAAGAGCGACGAGCGATTTTGGTCCAGTGATAGGTGTGATAGCTCTTTCTAGCGCGTCATGCTTTGGTAAAGAATGCTGGATCGTGACGTGGTGGGCTACTTCTGGGTCAACAATGGCACAGATTTGGTCACCAATTGGCCATGTGTCAAGGTAGAAGATGTCGGGGAGGTCGTATGTTCTTTTGAGGTAATGGACAAGCGTGTGAGGATGTATCTTGGACGGGAGACTCATGGACAGCCTGGCCATGGTAGGCAAATGGCCGAGGAGCCAGTGATACGGAGGCTTGGGCTGGGTTTGTCAGTGAGAGCTCAAGAAGTACATGGAACTAACATACTAGGCCATTAAGTCTTCTGCGGTGCTCGTAGAGTGCAAAAGCAAATCTGAACAGCAGACCTACAAGCAGCACGCCCACAGCTCGCAGCAGCTGTTGCAGATACATGGTGTCTTTAGAAAGAGGGATACAATCTCCGGCAATCTCATGGAGGATGTGAGAGCTCTTTCTGCCAAAGCAGAAGTGACTGGCCACGTTGGACGCTTGACCTGATAGACGGGATCATCTTGCGAGTGTTGACAGTCAGCAGGATCTAGCTGTTCTCTAGCGCCAACGCGAATGTCATGGGTAAATGGTGATGGCAGGAGGGGGCCAGGCTAGCATGAGTCGGGATTTTACGTCCCGTTCCGCAGACTTGTGTTTAATACACTAGCGCCGTTTGAGGTCCAATCATGGTAAGACGGAGGAAATGCACCAATGCGAATGGCGATACATATTCAGATCCCTTCATGTCCTGCTGGCGAAGCCCGAGTCATTCCAGATCAAGCCATTTACGCACTCAGTGCGAGTGGCGCTCGGACTCCAACAGCGATGTCTGATGACTCTGATTGCCGCTTGTTGTGCCAGTCATTCGAGGCCGACTTGCAGGTGGTTCGGCGTCCAGCACGTTTTGCCTGATTGTTTATTGTCAAGTCCAGCGTCGAAATTCCAGCATTATTCCTGGGCTACTTGAAACAAGTGCTAGTCATGGCGAGATACTAACGATCGAGGCATTTCCCCGTTGCGTATACTTCCATTACCCACTTTCGGTGAAAAGCCTGATGAAGTCTAGTGTTCCATTCTCATATCCTGCATTCCTGGAAAAAGCAACCCTCTTCGACGTTGAAGGCTGGTAAATTAATCAATGTGGCATAGTGCCCTATGATGTTTGGAATGCCGGTGCTTATGCAAATGAAGGAGATTCTTAGACCAATCTATTTCAAATTTCAATGTGCGGTTGGGGATGCTGTTTGGCAAGGAACATTGAAACGAGTTGGTGAGGCATGGTAGAGTCAGTCCCTAAATGCCGCTGTATGTACTTCCCACTTCCAGGATTGTTGACACCCGTGTCTTTCATTGCAGTAGAAAAAGATTCATAAAGACTAGCTCACTCTTGTTCCTTTCTTGCGAGACGTGTGGTTCTACGGATGTGCGAGCCCTATGACAAATCTAACTCATCTGCCATTTGGCATCGTTGCTGTTTCCAAGCCTGAAAGATTCCCTCGATATCAACACAAGGGATGCTAACGCGATCTCTCTGCTCACAAATCTAGCCACATTGCTGGCGACTAATTCGGGCTGCACAACATGCAACCCTCAAGCAACAAGCCAGACACGAGAGGGAACACTGCTAACAATGGCGGCCGAAGTCCTCAAGATCCCGAAGTAACAAGGTCAAAAGTTGTATGTTGACGTAGAATTAGACTTCGATCTGCTCAGGTAAAGCCACATCACCTGGAAGCACCTGCTCTAGCTCACTGGCCATGATGATCCACTGGACGAAACTCCACACGCCTCGTGAATCTATCCTGATTGTAACCCATCTCTGCGATCTGGCCTGGACCCAAAGAAACCCTCAACTGTCTAACGAACCGCTCAAAGGTGTCCTCGGAGGCATAGCCGAGGTAGCCAAAAGCTGACAATGGTTTCGGAAAAATTCTATTTGCTTGACTGATGATATCGACCCTGACTGTACGAAAGCTAGTCAAACGGCCAACGCACGGAAGCAAGCTTGTATTGGATGCCGAGAAGTCGAAATGGTTCGTATGGAACTCAAGCGTAAAGCTCGCACGCGCCTCCTTCGACTCGGCCAATTGCGCAAGGGTGACGATAAAAATTCTGTGGTAGGTTCCACCGTCGTCATTCCATGGCGGAGTGGCGATAATCCTCACGTTGCGCATGTTGATTTTCAACGACGAGGGAAACGGCCGGAATACCTTGAGATTGGCGGGCAATTGGAGGCGAAAGTTTTTACCGTGTAATACTTGTGCGGCCTCTTCATTGATCTTGTTTGAAGTCCATAGGATATTGATGTCTGTCTTTTTCACGTTCAGCGCTTGACATTGCTTGTGGAAGCGATCTTTGGAACAGGTCTGCTGGGTGATAATGACCTCGTCAGGAAAATACTCGCAGTATATCTGTTCTCTGATCTCTCGGGGTAGACTGAAGAAGGTGGTTGACATGGTGGACATTGGAGGTTGAGTCGATAGGAAAGGGTGTTAAAACATTGCTGTTAGAGCACCCCACCTAAGCCACCATTGTTACCACGCTAAATGATTGCACGGAAAGTTACAATTCCTTAGTATCCCCTCCAAAGTCGTCTTTCTACCCTGTCCCGCCCTTGGCCCTCATCGGCAACACGACCGCACTCTCCTCTTCTTCACGTCTGTTCTTATTTTCCACTCCCTCTTCCTCCTCTCCCACTCTATACCTAAGAAGTAATTCCACAATCTCTCCATGTCCGCTCCGCCTCGCAGCCTCCACAGCACTCTTCCCTCTTTCCCCATCCCCCACCACCGCCCCCCTCTCAAGCAACATCCTCACAACAGCTTCGTGCCCATTCCCACTCGCAACAACAAGCGGCCTTACCCCGCCAAGGTTCATCGTCTCAATATCCGCGCCCCTATCCAACAGCAACCGCACTATCTCTTCATACCCATGGTAGGCGGCGAATAGCAGCGGAGCCTTCCCCTCGTCATCTTTGGCGTTGACATCAGCCCCGTACTCTAAAAGTAAGGCCATATTGTCGGCGCGTTGATTGTCCAATGCCCAGTGCACTCCCGTTTCTCCCGCGGGACCTCTGACACCGATGTCCACGCCACCAGTCTCATTCTTCTTGTGCTCAAGCAGCAATTTCAAATTTTCAGAAGTGCAAGAGCCCGCCGCGTAGAGGAGCACGGGGACATCACTGCCTGTCCTCGCAGTGATTGAAGCGCCGCGAGACAGTAAGAAAGCGATTTCCCGCCCCTGCTTTTCGGGATCGGAAGTCTGGAATGAGGAGATTATGGGTGTGCGGTCTGCGCTGTCTTTCATCTCGAGTTCAGCACCTTGGGAAACGAGGTAGTCGAACATTTGGGTGCTGCGGGGATCGGGAAGAGTGGCAGCTTGAGCAAGGAGTGATATTGGGTACTCGGACTGGGCATTGATATCGTAGGTGCTAGAGCCGGAGCTGGCGGCAGCGGTGGAAAGCATTGCTTTAACACTCTCAAATGATTTTGGATTCCAGATCGCGACGTGCAAGGGTGAGAGAGGTATAGAGTTTGGGGTACTGAGGTTGGCACCAGCTCGAAGGAGGGCGGTTATGGCGGGGATGTGGCCATCATAAGCGGCTATGTGTAGCGCTGTCTCTCCACTAGTTGTTTTTAGGTCAAGTTTTGGGTGTTGGGAAAGGATGAGGTCGAGTATACGGAGGCGTTTCGAGCGTTCTGCTTCGATTGCTTCGGCGGTGATAGAGCCTTCTTGCTCCGTAGGTGTGGGCTCAGAACGCTCCACAGGATCAGCGATACTACTCCCATGATCTGGCAAAGCTTTGCTTCTCTGTTCGTTTGAATCTTGTGGTTCTGGGTTTTCTGCTACACGTGTCAAGGCTTCCTTTATGCTGTCGTCCGACTGTGTGACGGAGCCGACGGCGTAGTGCAGTGCCGAATTGCCACTCTCACTCTGCAGGTCAACATCAGCCCCCTGATCCAATAGTAGGCTCACAACAATTTGATGAGCTTCTGTGGTCGCCCTATGCAATGGTGTGAGGCCCAGGGCATTCCTACTGTCTATTAGCGAACCCCTTTCTAAGAGCATGTGGCAGAGATCTTCGGCCCCTTCCCTGCACGCATCGTGCAAGCATGTATCACCTGACTCATCCTTTGCGTTGACGTCAGCACCTGCATCAATGATGATTTGAAGAATTTCCTTTCTCTTCGTACGAACAGCATAATGCAAAGGCCGAAACCCTGCGCTATTGACTGCTTCCAGATCGCTCCCAGCTTCTATCAGTATCTTGATTATCCCCGAAGAGCCCGAAAACGCAGCCGCATGTAGACATGTGTTTTCCTCAGCATCTCTTGTGAGTGGATCCGCACCACGGTCTCGCAATATCTTGAACATTTGCGTCGCAATCTCTGTCGGCTTTGTCTCTGTCGGCTTTGACGCGGCGCACATCAGCGCAGTCTCACCGTTAGACGCTCTGGCCTCAAGATCAGCTCCGTTGGAGAGCAACAAGTCCAATAATCCCAGATTGCCCTGAAGAATTGCCATATGAAGAGGTGCTACGCTTCGGGGACCAGCAGTAGCATTGATGTCAAAGCGACCACTCTCAAGAAGCTCACGAGCAATATCAACATGATCATTGCCGCAAGCTGCATGAAGTGCTGTCCAACCTGCTAACTCATTCCGCGTCTCAATGCCGTTCAGCAGCAGGAAATGCACCGTCTCTAAATACCCATTCTGTGAAGCAAAGAATAAGCCCGTCCAGCCTTTAGCGATTCCAAAACTTGCATGAGCGTTGATATTAGCACCATTGTCAAGAAGTGTACGGACGGCTTCGGTAAAGCCATTCTCACACGCCATGACAAGGGGCGTAAATCCACCCTCATCCACAACCTCGAGTTCAGCACCGGCTCCAATGAGTAGGGTCACGACTTCAGGATGTCCTTGCCCTGCGGCCATATGAAGGACGGTCGTGCCGTTCAACCTCGAAGCGTGAATATTTGCTCCTTTCTGTATTAACAACCTGGTCACCTCCTCGAGACCATTAGATGCAGCAAGATGCAAGGCTGTGGCTCCATTGTTGTCTGTAGTATCAAGTGAGGCTCCGTTGTCGAAAAGACACCGTACACTTTCTAGGTTCCCAGCAATGACAGCTGTGTCTAGTGCTGTCAAGCCGGCATGGTTCTGCGCATTGATTGCGCTTCCACCCTCAATCAGTAATTGGGTAGCCGCAGCACTCTCACGAACGGCGAGATGCAAAGCTATTGAGCCTGCCTGGTCTATGATTGACGGGGACGCTCCTTCTCGTAACATTGCGTTAACCATGGTCGCTTTGCCATACATTGCGGCAGTATGCAGGGGAGTTTGACCCTCAAAGTCATTGGCAGCTATATTTGCGCCATGCTGGAGCAGTAGCCTCATCACCATGTCATCATCGGCATCTGATCGGGCGCATAGATGTAAGGCGGTCTCGCCTCGCAGGTTTTGTGCTGTGACGTCCGCTCCGTGCTCTAGGAGGAGTCGAGCGACGCCTTCACTGCCGTTGACTAATTGGAGTGGCGTATTCCCATAGTCATTTTTCGCTTCTATTATTGCCCCTCGTTTAAGCAAGAGCTGGCAGACTGACTCATGTCCTCCGCCCGCTGCTACGTGCAACACTGTATCTGCTTCTTCGTACTGGCCCAGGATATCAGCACCGGCATCTAGCAGAGCTTCGACAGCCTCAATGTGTCCGTCCTTGGCGGCAAAAACCAACGCTGAGTCGTTTTTCCGGGTCCTGCCTGTCACGATGGCACCACGCTTGATAAGTAGCCGAACACAGTCGGCGCTATTTTCAGAGGCCGATGATGCAACCATCACTGGAGTGCCAAAGTACCCATTTTGCGCCTCAATATCCGCACCTTTGTCGAGGAGTAAAGTAACGATTGAAAGCAGGCCACGACGGGCGGCGATATGTAAGGGCGTGTCACCAAACTGGTCATGCACCTTGATATGCGCTCCATGATCCAATAGAGATCGTACCATGCGATCTCTGCCTACCCCTATTGCAAGATGCAAGGGAGTGGATCCGGTGCCTTCAATCCGTGGATTGATTTCACACCCATTGTGCAGAAGGTGCAACACTGCTTCATCTATACCAGAAGACGCGGCAAGATGCAGAGCTCTCCATCCTTGTTCATTAGATATCTCTTGATCAGCTTTATGAGCTAACAAAGCTTTAAGGGTCTCACTACGGCCGGTTCTGGCAGTCATATGAAGCGCAGTATCACCATTTCGGGGGATTCGAATGTTGAGATTGCCACCATGGTCGACGACATAGTCAGTCATCCAAGAGCCACAGGAGTCTCCAATAACATTCTCCGCAACCCAATGAATCGGGGTCCATCCAATGACGCGACCTTCTGTGATTGCGGCGTTAACTTCGAAGCCGCGTCCGATGGCTTGCCTGAACAGCGTCGGTATACCAAAGTAAGCAGCAAAATGCACTGGCGTCATGTTTCTTGCATATTCTTGACTGAGACCTTCTGACGGCGGATCGGAACCGATAAGTAAACCTTGAGCTGCTCTATGTAGATGCTTGGGGCTGAATACCAGTCTGGACACCATCTCTGCGACACTAGGAGGCATGCCATGATGGCCTAGACGATGAATGTGGATGCCCCATTTCGAGGAGGCATACCAGTAGAATGGGTAAAGTCTCATAAAATCTTGGTACGATTCATCATCTTGGGGTGGAGTCGAAGCAAAGGCGTCATACATTAAATAGGTGAGGCATACTTCCGCTATCATACGCTCGCTTGAGCTGTACCATGCCTGGTTATGAGCATCAAAATACTCATGCAGCGTATAATGGACTAGGCGAACCTGCGAGGTGTCTTTTTGTATTGCGATTAATCCCTGACAGAAATCTACGATGCTCGATCTTAGTAAACTCAGAGGAGTCAGCTTCGAATGATCTAGGCATGCATCTCCGGGGTCTACACTGAGAGCATGTTGTAGATCCGACACATCGAGAGTACCAAAAGTACGACCAACCCACATGAGAGTCTTCATCGCGATGTCCCGTCGATCCTTCGGCTGATTGCGAACACGTTGGACTGTCGCTTCGAACTGATCCTCCAGTGCTTCCGGTAATGCAGTAAGAGCTTCACGGATCTTGGCAGCTGATATCTGGTCCAGCACAACCCGGATCTGTAGGTCTGGTAAGAGGAACCTAGACAGGCATGTCAGTTGTGTATATGTGAGGGGCGGCCAGCAGTGTTTGCAGACATTCCATGTGCTCTCGCTACTAGCGATGAGATTATCTCTTCTTTAAAGTCGTGTGTAAGCAGATCTTCGAGCTCCTCCTCTTCCTCCATTCTTTCTTGGATACGCTGGTGGAGGAACCCTCTAATGTCTGATTCCGATGCCTCTATCTGTATGCTAGGTCGAGTCTTGAGATGCCTGACGATGTCTTTTTGGCCTGGACGAGTTGTATAGAACATTTTGGCTCTTGTGTTTTCGAGATTCGAGATCACCTTCAGGAATTGACGTCGGTCACCTGTGTGTCCAGACTCGTCCAGAGCATCAATGACTATGTACGTGGCGTGATCGTTACAGAAGGTGAGAAGGATCTCTTCAAGACGCGAAACTCGTACGTTCTCCGCCAGCTTGCCACTTTGGTCGAACACATCAAGAAGGGTGGTCGGTAAATGTTCTTCTAAAGCCATGAATTGTCTCAAGATACTACCAATCATGTTCAACAAAGCTTCTTTTCGATCTTTCTCATATGATCGGTAATCGCAGTAAATGTAAGCAACTTTTGCTTGTTTGTCATCTGCGATATTGAATAAATAGTCTATTACCATGGATGCAATAAAAGTTTTGCCCGAGCCAGGAATACCACTGCACCACAAGACATTGTTTGTATCAATACCTTCAAACCAATCGAGAAACGCCTTGGTTTTCTTAACCCACTCTCCTGTACCCGGTGTTCTTCTTGAGCTGATATCGTGGTGGTCTTTCGTTGGCTGCATTGTAGAAAGCCATTTTAGCACACGAGACTCCGCTTCGCTCCGAGAGCGTTCAAGTATCTCTTGGATACTCGTTCTCGCCTGTTTCAAGTCGGATGTCATAACCCGGTGGATCAGTTTATTATCATGCACGTCGGCTTTGATTGCTCGACTCAGGGTCATAGAGTCAAGAGAGATAGCGAGAGTGAATAGCCTCTGCTGCCGCTCAATTGTCGCCAAGATACTAGCTACCTCTCCCGTCTGGAAAGGCCACGACAGTGTGGAGCTTACCGTCTTGAGCATATTTCGCTTCTTCGTATCGTCTTGCGGACCCAGCTTATCCAGTAAGCGCTGTAGAGCAGCTTTGTAGGTCTCCAATGGCCCGCCAGGCCTATCAAGCTCCTGCACTGCACGAACCCAAGGGTCATTCGGATTTGACATCTCGATGTGGGATTGCAGTGAGTGCAAAGAACCCTGAATGTTGACGATGTCCTTGAGAAGCTGGGCACGCTCGCTTGAGCCATCTTTGACGGCTTTCGCGTACCTGACGACCTTGGCAGAGAGGTCAAGCACGGCAACGATGCTTGCCGCTATCGAGAGTCCGTCCGCCATCAGAAATCGACTCTAGAGCCAGACGCTAAAGCCACCAGGTCTTAACAATAGAAGTATATATTACTCCCTCAATTACGAGGTAACACTCTTCACCAGATTCAAATGCAGTGCCCATTTAGTCGCACTCCTCTGGCGTGCCATGATGGACGTAGCGATAAATTCAGCTTTAGATGAGACAGAAAAATCGAGGTTTTCAGGCCCTCCATGGCGGCCCCCAAAACGCGCTACGGTGGTCTAGCGTCCTGGATGGAGCCTGCTGAGTCAGCTCGCTTGCAAAGTCTGGCCCTCCAAGGAGACCGGTGGCCCATACTGATAGGAGTTGATAATGCTGGCGCCTTCATGGAGTTGTCGACTTGGGTGGACTTCTTTCCAAAATGGAAGCATTGGGAAGTACTTCCGATGGTTCGGGGAGGAGTGACTGCCAAGTCTTGGTTCAAGTTCGGTGCCGGAAAATCTTGGCCCCCGTGCCCACTCTCGAGTCGAGTCGCATTGAGCCTCGGATTCATCACCGCCTCGAATCTGAAAAGCATACAAAAGCCATGCAGAGTTTTCTATGAGCTAGTGGCTCTTGTCAGGCAGGCTGGGTGTCAGCTAAGGCATATGCTTAATTGACATCATACTGCTTTGATCCCCGCAGACACAGCAACCAACCCCGAGCTACTCGGGATCCAAGCATACCAAGGGCGCCCTAATCCTCACCCAGTAAGGCGAAGCCTGGGGTAAGCACTATCATTCGTCGACTGTGCAGCTACGCCGCCTGCAGAACCATCAAGTCAGCCTCCTTTACAGCCTGCTCGACCAACAAAAGTCCGCGTACTGCTGCGACTCGATCAGCGAGAATGCGTCAGCCAATGCTGCCAATGCTTCAATATCTCTTCACCATCTCGCAACCCTTCCTTCTCCCCACAAGCTCGTCGGCGACCACCCTTTATGATTCCCGGGTACTACATCCGACTTCCTCCGCCCCATAGCCTCTCCTTCATCTACCTACGCGACTCCTGATGATCCGAACCTCTGTGATCCTACAACATACACAATGACGAGCGATGAGGGCAACTGGGGCCCGGGTATCATTGGTTTGGCAGCAACATGTGAAGGCCTGGTGCTTATAGTGATATTCCTGCGTATTTACACTAGAGTATGGCTGGCGAAAGCGTTCTGGTGGGACGACGCCACCATGATATTCGCTGTGGTACGCAAACGTCTTTCGCTGTTTACGCGTGGCTCCGTATCATGTTGCTATGGTCTTGCTAACGTCTAAACTTCCTCCAGCTCGGCACGACCATCGGCTGCTCCCTCTGCTTCGTTGAAGTACACTATGGCTTCGGCAAGCACTGGCAATTCCTCAACCCCCGTGAACAACACCTCTTCAGAAAATACACTTTTGGGGAATGGATCCAGACGTTTGCTACCCTCATGTGGACCAAGATCTCTATATGCCTCTTCCTCGTTCGTTTCACCAGCAACCAGAGGCTTCGGACAGTAATGTACTGGACAGTCGGCTTTCTCCTCATATCCAACACCGTCATGACAGTCATGTGGATCCTGCAATGTCAGCCTGTGAACAACGCTTGGGTGCTCAACGGGAGAGGCACCTGCATGAGCAGATATGAGAAAGAGGCGATCATACTGACACAAGCCATCATATCCATTGTCTCCGACTTCGTCTTCGCCACTTTTCCGATCTTCTACTTCTGGCGGCTTCAGGTCGACTTCAATACTAAGATCGGCTTATGGCTGCTAGTGTGCCTTGGTTTCATCACCGGCGCATTTGCCATTGTTCGTACCGTGCTCAATGGCGAGTCATTGCCTGACGATGAGACGTACAACGGCATTGTGAATTGGACATGGCGACTGTTCGAAGTGCAGATGGGAATTATCGCTGCGTGTATACCAACTCTGCGCCCTTTGTACAGCCTGGTGATGAGGAAGATCAGAGGCGAGAAGGATGTGTTCGCAGATTCAAATGTCAAGATGCTGGGCACAGAGAAAGAGCAATGGGTCGAAGATACAAAAAATAATACAAGTGACGACAACTCCTCTCCTCCGTCCGGACAGGCATCTCAGAACCGACATCCTTCGGTGAAGCCCATGAAAGCGCATCATGGTGAAGACATGACGCACGATCTCATCAATGATGGGATTTTGAAGAGCAATACTCAGCATCGAAAAGCAGAAACAGGAGGTCATCGTGGGGAATCAGATGCAGGACTAGAAGGGGACATGGATCGCTTCGGTATCAACGAGGGGACGCATCGTTCAAAGTCGAAGATCAGCCCCAAGCTAGGCTTTCCACCTGATGAGATTTCAGATCTAGAGCGTGGCGATAGCGTGTCAGAAGAGCAGGCTGAGGCTGGCCTTGAGGATGATATGAGAGAATACGGGCTTGCAGAGGCCTTACGAGATACAGCTCATGCGAGCCGCCAAGATGACCACCGCCATTAGCCGGGCTCAGATTTTTCCATCGCGACAAGGAGAGAATCGCAAGTGCGAAAATTAAGCTGTATATATCCATACTGAGCAACGATCATACCCATGGCGTCAAGAGGCAAAATTTGGCATTCAGCGAAGGCGCTCGGGAAAGGAATGTGACTTCAAGATCATGAATGAATATTTGGATTTCTCAGATGATGTTTATCCCAGAAACATCATTCTTACATCCTCAAGGCATCACAATGAAGCCATTACATCCTAAGAAAGTGGTATGCTTCGTCATGCACTCGTCTTCCACGACCGAGGGTTTTACCTAACAAGAGTCACTGACAAGACTTGAACCTTCTTGCCAACGCTGCAGCTTGTACTTCCCCTAATCATTCTCCAAAGTCATCCAACACCGGACGTCGTTCCCCAGGTGTTCGGAGAATGGAAAGGGCATACAGACTGCATCTGATATGATATACCGCCTTCTCATCCATATCTTGTCTTGTCTTTCTCCTACAACTCTTCGCGATCGTTACGGTAATACCAGAGTCGTCCCTTGACTTCCTCCCACACCTTCCTCTTCCACCCCCTTCCATCACCCTCCTATTCTCCCCCCTTCACGACCTCAACGGCTCCACTCCCCAACCCAGACACTTACCCGGCCCTCTTCACCCATGCCAGCATTCACGGCGTGCACTTCACCTCCCACCTTACTGCAAGGGCAAAGTTACTTTCGGCCGTTCTTTACCCTTGCATAGCACTTGAGCCTGTGAAGATGGGAGCTTCACAGAGACTTAGGGGCTCGGCGTGGGTATTTAAGGATGCTGATTTCCTGCTCTTGCTCTTCTTTTTTTTCTTACAGTATCATGCCTAGTCATTCTTTCAAGCATCAAGCATCAAGCTTTTCGTGTTTGACTTGCTTCAGTCGGGCTGTTTCTTCTTGGCCTTTTGTCTTCTTAGTACCTGTGATGATTTATAAATATATATCAACCTTTTACTTCTCCCATGGGCATGCTTTCTATGCTGCTGTGGTGTACATACCCGCATTAAAATACAATAACACAACCTAACGAAGAGGAGACTTTTACCCTCCACACCTGCTGGATATTCATCAATTGCTGGGTTCTTATCGCCTGCAGACCGGCAACGTTACCAGGAGAGCATGTTTCTCGTTACGGACTACAAGTATGCACAAACGCTTATGTGGCTCCTTACCTTCATCAGCACAACTGACTCAACCTTCACCAGCGTATCTTCACCCAAAAAGCACCCACTAAGCCATGCTCCGTTCGGAGTACGTCCTGACAGGGTTGCTGCAACAATCCCGACATGGAGAACAACAGAGCAGAGGCTTCACAGTGTCTGATGCGCAGTTTTGTGCGATAGGTGCCCGTCATAAGTACTCAAGCGTTGTGAGAAATTGACGAACAGGCATTGCATTTCTCTTGTGTAAGTCGATGTCATACCAAGTGAGATGAAACTCCTGAGTATAGCAAATGGTTCATTCCCTGCTGGATTTGCAAGGCCCGTGGAATAAAATCGAGGAAATACACGAAGACTTGAAGATCACACTGGCGTTACAATGTCAACTGCAAAGCTTGGCGTCTCACATATTACGATGGGAAGCATAATGACACACCTGCCGGTCGCAATCAAGCAAGACGTTGGTGTCGACAAGCCGAAAACCATGTCTGGGAGAAGTTCAAGTCAGCGGGAAGGGTTGTCCCAATCAAGCCCCTTCGTTTTGTTCTCTTCCCTTTCTATCTTCTATGCTCTATATGAGTGCCGAAGGGATCCAAAGGTCTTCAAGACTACCAACCTCTTGGCTCCTTCTCAAGTTTATAGTTCGAAGGTCACTGCGGGCTTCGTCTAAGAATCCTCGTATCCCCAGTCAAATTCGACGTGACAGGTCCGGCAACTTCTTGCAAATGGTATCGCCGCCAGCGAGCAAACTGGTGCAACAGGCGCCTGTACATTCTAGCGCTTCCAAGGATGCGATTGACTCTGCAATCAGCTTAACGAGGAGCTCTAGAAGCCATCAGCATATGATTGGACAAGGAGTTCTGGGCATATCTCCTGCTTTTTAGTGGCTCAAGACCACCAACATGGGACATTGACTATTGTTCCTTGTCAGGATCCAAGATGACATAGTAAAACAGTGAGAGTCTCCGTTCGCAGCTTTGGCACTTGGAGCAATGACCGCCAGACGAACTTCTGAGTGTCTGGAGACCTTGAAGCGTTTCAATACAAGGAAAGTTCCTCTCAAAACTACTTATCAGTGACAACAAGACCTTTCGTGGGAAAAATCCGACCGTTGACCTATGAGGTTGTGCACCGTTCCAGTCACAGATGGGTCGTTGAGAGCGCGGGACTAGGCTGGAAAAGCTCCTGTATATTCCCTTGGGCAATCAGCGAATCGCACACTTGAATATCACCATCGGCATCTCAGAGGAGCGATGCAGAATACACAAAGATGTCCTTACAGGATGGCTCGACGTACCAGGCGAGGCCTGTGTCCACAGCTTTAGCGTCGTAACCAAAATGACGCTGGATGGACAAGGGACTCGGCGTTGCTCCTCGCGG
This sequence comes from Bacidia rubella, assembly GCA_032158265.1. Classification (NCBI taxonomy): domain Eukaryota; kingdom Fungi; phylum Ascomycota; class Lecanoromycetes; order Lecanorales; family Ramalinaceae; genus Bacidia; species Bacidia rubella. The sequence continues at coordinate 97,089 of JAVTIF010000005.1, read as the reverse complement.
AAAATACAAAACGCCAACGATTATCTCATCAGCGCTCTGATGAAACCGAAAAAGACTAGATATGGGACTCGTTGTTGGTATTTGTGTGAAGTTTGACATCCCGATCATCATTGAAGCGAGTCAGCCCGATCAGAGAGCCTGCGGTCGTTGCCACAGTCAGAGTCTTGCCGTTACCTTGGGTCGAAAAAGTCTAGAACAGGATTAAACTTAAGAGATGGAGCTGTGCTGAATGTCAGGATCTGCTTCTTCCTTCCCTGCTGCCGTATATAGAGGTGGAACTAGATGGAAGTGACGCTGGAACTCACAGAGTCACAGGCTCTGGAAATTGTCGTTCTCGCCGCTGCTTTGAAAGAAATGGGCTGTTGCAGCGTCCACACTCTGAGCCAGATGGATACTGACACAGACCCCAATCACAAAGACATTTTCCGGATCCAAATGACGGGATCAAGTCTATGTCGCCTCGATTCATGGTCTTTCCATAGGTTGTTTCTTTGAGGAACGATGAGGAATGGAGAAAATACCGCACCTGTCCTATTGCTAGAGCGAATTTCCAATGCTCGGAGATGTCTCCTGCATACCATTTCCGGCAGGACCTCTTGTGGGCGGAGTGTCATCAATCTGCTAGGCATAACCTGTGTTTGTTTCTTTAGCACAGTCGGCCCCCACTTCAACCTCTGCCAGATGGTGCTCTCTCGCTACTTTTCCAGCTACTATGGTGTAAAGTCAATGGCGATTGTCAACGCCCTCAACTGCCTCGGCTGGTCCTCCGTCAACGTAATCGTTGGCGTTCAGCTCCTGAACGCTGTCAATAACTATGTTTAGACAAGTCAGAGGTCAGAGACAATTCGCTTGTCTGTGATTGTCGAAAAGACTTGTTACGGCCCTTGTGTTCCACGTCCCAGGAACGGAACTAATGGATGTCCTGTGACCGAGACAAGAAGCTTGAGGTGTAATGGTCAAGCGACATCATACTGGTGCTGAAGAGTGATCACCCAGACCTTTCTGACCCAGCGTGGCAGACCATGCTCGCGAAGCGTTTCAATACATCCGTTGGAATAGTTCCGATGGTGGATGACCAATTCAAACAGGCGTCTCCAAGCATAGGATGAATGCGCTCAAGCCAATTCTGCGCTTGGTTCGAAGCCACAATGATACCGAGACGCGGAGGCCGATTCATCATACATTCTACATACCAACATTCCACGTCACGAAGACTTTGTTCTCTGCACGAACTAGAGGAGACTTATATTGAAGTCTTTGTACGAAGAACAACATGGAGATGGGGAGGCGCGCTATACTCTAAGCGACCTTCGAACACTGGGCTGTCTAGCTTTCTTTTTCACAGTTTAAAACGGAGAGTGCAGGATTCTTGGTTCGCTTCGTGGCGCTTCTTCAACACCGAGAGAGTGAGGAAAAAGTGAGACAGGATTGTCTTCGCTGCGTCTGCGTTAGGCGTTGTTGTAAGTCTAATCTCTTCGTCTCGTCTTCGTCAATTCACATTACATATTTCGAGAGAGATATCCGATGAGCAATCCAGCCTTTGGAGACCGTTTTGACCGGCGACCCGTTCAAACAACACGATTGGGCACAACTGAACTCAATGGAGTTCTGCCGCCCACGGAATGATAAAGGGATGGCAACCAGGAGCCTTATTCACGTTAATCCAACTCAGCTTAGCCAGTCGCCCCGAAATCAAGCAGTCGCGACTTTCCCTCGATCTCTAAGCAGGACCCTTGATAGTTCCTACGAAGTATTCATTCGAGACCCTTAGAACTTCTTCAAGAAGAAAGGTCAATCCAACGACACCCAGAAGGGCTGGAGGTACCTCCCCGTTCAAGAAGATCCAAAACAAGTACGACAACAAGCACAGACGACAATGATAACGTCGAGATTACTGACGAGTGGCGGCAAGTGCTAAGGAAGTATCAGATCAACAAGGGTCTATTCTGGAGAACAATAACGAGTTGGCCAATTTGCGTCATATGTCTGTCTTCTTGAACCAGAGTAGATTGATGAAGGCATTGCATTTTATTCGCAATGGTTTGCTTGGCTCGATTAATATATTAGAAATTCCCGAGATATGTCTCTCCCTTGATAACGGAAATACCGCAGAGATAGTGCAAGCCTTGCAACATGTTCATAGAGCAAATCATGACTATATCGGCCATCCAGAGCGAAACAGCTAAACGAACTTCGCTAACATGTCATAATCCCTCAACGAACAATACAGCTTCAAGCCAAGCGTGACATCTTCTCCCTTCTGGCATGGTTTACACATCGACGATTTAAAGTTCTCTCCGGATATCTTCTGATTTCTCTGCTACTTTGTGAGAGGGATTACCTCTACCTACGCCCGGTAAAAAGGTGGAACAAGCAGATAGATAGCAAGAAATGGGAGCATCTACACGACTATGAGTGTAATGATGACTGGCAACCTTCTTCAAGCTTGATCGATCAAGCAAGCACAAGCCTAGGACTATTAGTATCTAGAGCTCCCAGTCCTCGATACTAAGCATTATCGTCTAAGCCAATACCAACTCCATAGTGTGTTCTTTAATCTGCAGAGCGCCAAAGATGAGCGCAATGGCACGTTCTTTGCTGATGCTCATGGCCTCGGAAAGGTGGGTCCTTGACATTGTTCTTGCATCGACAAGTCTACCTGCCCTCTGCATGTGTTCGGAATGTTTACTACCTTGTGAAAGGGATTACCTCTACATACGCCCGGTAAAGCCACTGCAAATACATCGGGAGGACTTGAGCGTCTAAGTGTAGATGGCTGGGAGAGTAACGAGATGCACTGAACTGATTTCTACGTTCGCACAAGTGATGATCTATATTTGACCAAAATGAGCTATCAATCTTATAAACATTCATCTCAAAATACGAACATCTGTACCATAGCTGAAGTGAAGCGCTTGGTCGAGACACTTAAAGAATCAAGTGCTATGGAATCACAAGCGCTTGACGTCCTATGAATCAGGATGAACGGCTCTTAGGATCGACATAGGAGACCTAGACCGCGAACACATTACGTTGTGTTATTCCGACGCGATATATACTCCTGAGTGACCCCATACAGCGTCTCATCGGGCTGCTTTAATCCGTCTACATTACCTCTTTTTCTTTTTCCTTTTGCTCTTCGATTCCAGAACAATTACTCCAAAACAAGGGAAAGAGACTTGGTTGAAGTCATATCTAAATGTCGTGTCGAAGTACTTTGGCACTTGGATCTTTGGCATCATAAAGGTTCCCGCTATCGCAAGTCTAAATCTAAAACACACATTTCAGCAGCTGTCTCATGGTATCATCAAAAATTCGGATCGATAACTTCGCACGTCAAAATGTGTCATCGGGTGAGACCGCATCAGCGATACGCAGGACAAGACTGTGTCGAGGTTCATCCAAGACAGCGAAAGGAGCTGTGCGTACAATTCAGTATTCTTTACCGCGGCCGGTTTCAAAAGCGCAGCGCTGTTCATCATTCGAAGCTTCGGATTTTTCGAGTTGTTGAAAATACTATTCGTTCTTTGTGTACATGAAGTCTTACGCTGAAGTTGCGAAAAACAATCGCAAGTCAGCATATCTGGATGTGTCACTTTGATTTTCTAATTACACTGCTCAGGGTGGTAGATCTTGGTAGGACGATGTTCATGAAAGCTATGTCCCCTTCTTGCGGCTTTCTTCCAGAATGAAACCCTGGGCATGGCTACCGGCAGGATCTACGTCACTTGTGTCAACGGTAGTGAGTCGGTTGAGCTGGCGTCTACTGGTTAAGCAGCAACAATGAGTGCTATGACCGAGCGAGCCAATCAAGGACCGGAGAGCGCGGAGTCATGAAGGCTGCTCTAAGCGTCGTGGTATTTTCCTATGAACACTCGGAGAAGCAAAGCCAAGTCTTCCCAAGGTTGGCGTTTATAAGTCGCATCACATCACAGTACGAAACAAAGGCTTACGAACTCGCAGCAGTCATATACACAATGCCCTGAAAACGACGATCTCCATACTCAAAGCCAATACCACCAGATTCTATCGCGGGCTACCGACCATATACGAAAGCGGAGCAATTACCACTCGATGCCTGTGCTATTTATTACGTTTCGCCCCAATGAATGCCCATTCTCCTACCCGGAGTGTCCATTTGTGAGCAGGTTCTAAAAGACCCTTTGGAGTGCCGCATCTGTAAATAGGATTTCCTCGATTCTGTTCTGTGGGACTCATTGCGGCTGCCAAAGCACCGAAGGTGCTCGGTGACATTCTTCCTTAGATGGCGACACCCCGTGTCTTTATACAGGTCCATCTCAAGTACTGTACTTAGGAACTGAGATGGGTGATGTGGTGTTCGCTCCGCATCTCCCTGGAAATCCTTTAGTCAATGCAGAGAAAAACTGCTGTTGCTCGAGGAAAGCCATGTCTGCAGCGAAAGAGCGAGCAATCCTCAGTGGCGAATGGAGGCAGTGATGATACTACGCCCGCAGCAATCAGCTTGCACAGCGAGATCCGAATGGAGTAAATTCTGCACACGATATTGACAACATTCTTGATTGGGGGGTAGACAAACGGAAGCGGAAACTGCATGAGCAGGCGTCGCTCCCAAGACAAGTCCATATATTCCAATTACAGACTACTGCAGCTTAGCTTATGATTCGAAAGTTAGCCTACAGAGCTGTCAATGTCGGACATCCTTATGAGAGCATGTTGCAAGAACCATTAGACAGTAAGGCTTCTCAAGATGTTTCAGACTTCTACGAAATCCCGAGAAGCAAAGATATCACTTGGGCGAGTTAGACAGGACTCGAAACCATCCTAGTTCCAGCCCCTTTCTCAACCAATTCCGATTTGGCTTCTTTATCGAATCTTACTTTCAAAGCTTCTAGTCAAGTGTGCATAGCTTAATTGTCCTGTTCAAAAAAAGCCCAAGAAAACTAAAACCGAGTTGGACATAGGTTTCAATATCATCAGAGGTGTGAATAAGACTGACATTCGTAGGCATGTCCCCAGAAATTCTGATGAAAGAAAAATTTCCTGTCCTCGCCGCTCACAACGAAGGTAATTGTTCGGCGTTCAGTCGGAGAAGATGTCTAGGAGAAGCAAAAGGAGAACCTCTAATGTTCGCAACCAAAACGCGTGGCGCTGAGGAGAGCACGCTTTCAGTCAACTCACTCTACAAACATTTACCATCAGGAAGTTTGCTTAATATCATTAAAACAATGAGTCAAACACCATCAAAGCATTAGATAAGCACAAGATCTGTTATCTGACATGCAGAAAGATCGCGGATCTACACAACCTTTGCAGATTACGCTGAACCATCGGTGGTTTGTTTTGAGACGTGGCTTCGATTGTTCAGCCTTCTAGTGCAAGTACATGGCAATGCTACCGAAGGTATAAGCCTGCTTTCTACTCAGTGATTCGTACTAGAACAGCCTTAGCTGTGCTTCGTCTTTATTTCATCTGTAAGTAAATCTATCTGTCACCTGTTTGGATGGATCATCAGGAGGGAAGATAAAAGCTAACATGGGATCGTAGCAAATATGAGATAGAGCGTAAGAGCTTTCGAAGGGAATTTAGAGAGGAAAGTATTAGGGATGGATGCTGACTCTACTAGATGCCACGCCAGTGTAGCCAGATCGTCTACCACCCACAGGTCGTGGAAATAACCCGAAGGCCCAGGTTTCGAGCCCGCCTAAGCGCTTACTGCACAGGACTCAGATCGAAAACACTATTGGAGCTAGGACCATGCTCTATTGTGTCCGCCTTTTGTTCTTTTAATTGCTTACGGGAGAACCAGAAAGCAATCCAGAAATGATTGGAGGATATTCTCCTGCTCGTGTTGATGCTTATGTTGATATCTTCAAGCCTTTGGCCCCTAACAATCATTACCTCCATACCTGAATGGCCGACATATCCTGACTCGGCATACACAGACCATTTCAGCCAAGACCTGCAAGCAATCTACGATCATGCACCATACCCATCTATAATAAAAAGATCCGCCCTTCCACATTCTAGACCAACACCTGGTTATCATCTTCAATATCTTTCTTCAGGATATCACTCATCCCACACGCCACAGCTGAGCTCATCCTATCTACCGTAACTGAGCTTTAGGTCACACCACACATTGTCAGCAAAACGATTCATGAGAAATGCCAACCATGATCAGACCATTGTTTAGCAAAGTCCATCATGGCAAGCGTCAACGAAAGCTTGGGACCTCAGACAAGCTTTACAGCTTTATTGGAAGCGCCGTTGGTTGTCTACCTTCCTCTCCACTAGAACATGTTACGTTAATGTAATGATATGTTAATTCAAGTAGCGTTCAAGTGGTTGAATACTTACACCAACATAGTGCACCATGGCATGCAAGCAAAGATGGTCATCCCCATGTCACTATGTCGCGGAGCACCAACAGCCATACTTAGAACGGCCTGCCATCCACCGAGATTAGCAACGACTACAGCCTCACTTTCCATCGATCTATGCCCCAAGTACGGGATCCGAACCACAGAGGGACAGGATCTCCAATAGCCGACATATTTCATCCAAACGCCAACGCGGAATGGCTTTTCTCAATTAAGAGCAGAGGAAAGGAGAGAGGGTACTAACTTGAAGGAAATGGACGTGACTGTTGAGACATTATGCTTTCCAAATATCATGAATGGTCAGAAGACATCGTCGAAGAGTCATGATTCTGGACTTTCATTGATGAGAAATGCGGATTGGGTAGATGGTACCTACACCGATATGGTCTTGATATACTATATCATCAAGAATATCCGTTCTCAGCATTGAAGAAGGCCACTCTATTCTTGGATTGAAAGTTTGGCATCAAATTGAGCACTTTCACAAGAACGTCAAGTTCTTTTGAGGCAAACTCGGTTATGAGATGTAGTGACAGTCCAGTTCGGAAGTGAGCTCTGGGATTCAGGCACAAGTCTCTCCACGAGCTTTGCTATCGCAGTGGCCACCATAAGCTTAGTACAGGGAGAGGGAGACAAGATCTCAATACAGTCGTCATTATTCGCTCCGCCTTTGACTGTTCAAGCTTTAGACGACGCATGACAAAGTGCTCCCAAACAGCTTTCTAGTACATGCTGGAGTTTTCAGCTGTACTTCTTCACACCAGCCAAGGTACTTCCCGCCGGATAGAGTCTTATGCTTTAATCGTACGAGAACGACATACTTGATAGAAATTGACGGGTACTTTATTACTAAAGACGCTGAAATCTCAACAAACAACTGAGTCTGGGAAATACTATGACCGCAAATGAGTATGTCGGATTGTCTCACGCTATTTTTATCTCCTTACGCTTGGTATCTTAACAAACGCACGAGTTTTATGGGCTGCTAAGTCGCACCGAAAAGGTTATATAGCCTAGGACATCGTATGAACAGTCACTATAGCACCTTTTACAATTACTGTATATACCGAAAGTACAAGATCGGCCACCAGACCGTTCGGCGCAGACTCGGACGCTCATGGGTGCGCCTATGATATCACCTCTAATTGCGCGATTATAGGGGCGTAAGCGCTAGTCCTGAGGCCATTCTGGGCTTGGGTTATCATTTGTCTGTCGCAACATATGTCGTAGGAAGCATACTAGAACTAAGAAAAGGCAGAGTACAATGCTGCCTTTGCCAGCAGCCCCGGAGGAGGTCAAAAGGCTGGAGCCATGGCTCGGCAAGCATCCTAAGGTATGCACCAACATGCTCGTCAGATACGCGACGCAATGAGGTACGAATTGCTGCACAAACGGTCTAGCACATCCATATAACGCGCATTCAGAAGTAGCTCCGCTACTAGTCAACTCCGGGTATCACTTCTGATGAAGCTAGCTGCGGAAAATAGGGGCTTCTTCTTTGGGTGGAGTATACGTACTAGCAGACGTGATTTTGAGGAAGTCCTCTTGGGAAGGCTACGCTTATTTCTATTCCAACAGCCTAAACCTACTTGATATGGTATCAATCCCATTCGTCGTAGCCCCCCAGGATCCACCCACAATCCTCAATCTGGAATATTTAAGTTGTCTCTGAATAGCCATTCAGATTGCACATAATGCTCTAGGTAGCGTTTTCAATGTCTCGGTATTTCCATCAACAAGGAGCACTAGCTCCATGGCGGCTCTGATCCTCCTCGCTATCCGTAGCTCGTTCGCCTTTATTCGCCCCCTCTTATCCCTCTCGGCTGCCATACCGAAACTTGTGGTTAAGAATGGTAAATGCGTTTGAGATTGGACGGGGACGGGCTTTTACCAGCCAGTCCAACCTGGCATGTGTCCATGCCTTGTACGGGATTATGCATGCGGCTGGAAAGGCATTGGACCTACTGAATGCCCTTACAATCACAATATCTGCTTTAATTTCCAAAAATATTGGCCTCCTTGGCGTACTTATTTAGCTGATCTATGCCCAACCCTGCAAAAACGGACTACGGTCGATAAGCAAGGGGCGTTCATGAACGCCCGCATGCTTAGAGTATGCAGCTCACTTTCTTATCTTGCAGTTACCGGTCCACATAACTAAGAAGGTTATACCAACAAGGATATCGCTACCAAATGCATGAACGCTAGTACTGGCCAAATGTTGAACGATTCGCATCTCGGCGTCGATTACTCCATCATTACTATGACCAGTCCGAAAATCCGATACCTAGATAAGATTATCGAGAAGCATTCGGGTGAAAAGCTTGTGATAATGCCTGCTTTTACTGAGGTCTTGTTGGTGGTAGAACGGGTATGTCTGATCCTTTTTTATCACCACCGTGATTCAAGCTTGCAAAGCCTATTGTACAGTCATATTCTTCAAATGCTCCCCCACTGGTATAGAGCTCTCTTCGCAACGAATATTGCCAATGTTCTCTTCTGTAAGTACCTTCGAGAGAAGCATGGATTGCGCGTCCCGGAACCTCCGAATCAGATGTTCAGAGCCTTCAGCGGTTGGACCCCCTGATGAGGCTTAGAAACCGCGATCTTCCAGCGACTCCACCCACGAACCAAGCTTCTTTGTAGCATTTTTCGTGGGCTCCTCAAAGACAAGAGCAGAGGTTCACTGTCTATAGACGAGTCCGATCATGGCCAGCCCAGCAACCGATCCTTCTCCCGCCCCAGCACCGCATATTATTCAATATGACGACGGAAATCACTTGCTGATATGTCTGCTCTGCACTTTTGCTGACCACGGCCTACAGACAGACCGCCCATTACTAGAATCCCCTCCCAATGGGGTACATCACTTGATGTCCACGGGCAGTTGTGACATGGCTTGACAACGACTAGAAGTGTTATCAGCATATTAGCTTCCAGCAGCCACCCAAATTCAAACGGTCTCCCGATTGCCAATCCTCAGGATATTGCACACTTAGGAATCGATCCATGCTTGTAGCGAATGATCCAGCTACACTATATCCAGACCTCAATTGGCCGGCCGAAACTCATATAATCTTGATGATAGCAGGTCAATCCCGCGCCGAAACCCTGAGGACCTGAACGTACAGGATAAAGTCACTCACTGCAACGAGTTATGAGTGACCTACGCGAGATATGCGATTAGGTATCTGCTAGTTGCTGACGCACTAAGCGCTTACATTATAAAAAGTTTCGTGTGCCTTCTAGATCATTTCTTCCTATTCCAAGCTAGTATCTATGGTTAAAGCAACAGTCGTACTAAGCCTCTGTGAGACTGATTTTACATGTGGCACAAAACCACTGTTCGAACGGAAGACATCTACCAAGGCACAATTTACGGATGACACTGCGGGTCTGCTGCCACCCTCCAAGAGCATATGGCGCGTGCCGCCAACAACAGCTCTAATCGTCCATGGAACCCAAGAGCCTTGTGAGCTTTTATACCGGGTGCTATTCGACCACCCATACAGTGCTCCGTGTGCAATCATGCCTTGAAAACTCCAAGTGACCTCCGTATCTGCACGCGTGACGGGTCTGAGCCTGCAGGTGATAGAATCAGATATTCAAACTTCCATAGAAGCTTACTGTAATACCGCCTGTTACATATGCCTGCAACACTGCTTGGAAACAAACAGGAACAGGAGATGTTCATGCCCACCACTTCCAGCTAGGTGCCCAGAGTGCAGAGCAAATGTTAACACCGGGCATCTCGAATGACGCGTACACCTCGTCAAAGATATACTCGAGCCCACCACTTAGGATTGCTAATGCTGACACCGTGCTTCTTGAAATTCGAGGTCGCCCAAATGTTCATCCCCCGCATCTCAGATATGGCAACTTTTGCTCAATTCCTACGAGATGCAGTGTGCGCACAAGCTCGCAGGCGACCTTTCAGCTTACAACACTAAGCGTGTCACAACCACTACCGGCTACGAAGTGGCAGCCTCTTCCAACGGTCCGATACGATATCTCATACCAATATGATACAGATTGGGGCCTATGCACCTATGTGGCACTATTTTTATCAATCGACTGGATTCCCCCTTTTGTAGTTATGATGAGCACGCGAGTTCTCACGCGGTCGTGAGAAGTGAGAGGGAGGACTGTGATAGCAGGGCAGACGCTACCAGCGGCTGGATGCATGTATACTAGACTCTCGTAGATCCTAGTATCTTCCTCAAGGATAAGTACTGTTATCGAATTAATAGTGCCCTAGACCCTTTGCAGTACTGACGTTCACAGGGTAACCGCAAGCTGTTTTTTTCGCAGCACCCAAGGCGTAAAAAACGTCGATGACATGTGCTAAGGTACTGGTCATGGTAGCGAATGCCACTTCTACGTTCGTTTGACTATTCATCCGTGGCACCATACGGTGGAGTCCCATATGTACCCATAATTTACTAAAGTTTGGGAGAGCCAAAGAAAGGAGAGGCCATCCCGAAGGAAGGAAAGAGAACGTCGTCGACGATGAGCCTTTCTCTGGGCAATTTTTAGGGATAAGGAAAATTTAAGTCAGCTTAGGACTACGCCTGACGGCTTGCCATGGTAGCCAAATCATTAATTCTACAAGTCCGAAATTTACTGTAACGCTGGCTAGCAGAATGTTGAGTTGATGATGTTTAGATGCTGATGTGTAGCTTCAAGGAGAAGGAAAGTGGGAGAAGTCCGTAAGGGCGGAGCCAAGAAAAACATTTAACCAAGTGAGTAGGGCAGACTTATTGGACAACCGATACACCTCCCCTAACTCCATTCCAAGTTCTGGGGATTTGCCATGGTCGTTATCTTGACCTATTCAAACAAATGACCACAATCGCTCGCACCCAAAAAATCCAAGCCCCGCTGGCTTTCCAATCGCATATCCTACTGACCTAAACCATGCCTCGCCACTGCACATAAACTCTTTCCTAGCATCCCACATCCGTCTCTGTGCCTCAGAACTATAATGCATCAACCACTTCCTTGCCCCCACAACACCTCATGCAAGCCCCAACAGCAGCCAACATCTCACCCACATCCTCTCCTTGCTCAAAAACCACATAGATACGCCTCACCTCATACTCCGCGTCCTTCCCATCCACCTCATCGCGTTTCAAACCTTCCGCATCGGAGCGCCGGAACTCAATATCAAGTCTGTCTTGCGAAGCATGGCGACTAACACTTGTCACATCTCGCAGATTAATAACACCCTTAATCTTCAAACCCACATCACAATCCTCACGCATCCTCAACTCACCATCAGGCGTAGGGCGGCGATACTCGGGTTTCTGCTTCACGAAGAAACTGGCGTCGCGAAACAAGAAGATCTCGTGGGGGCGGTGGATCACGTAGTCGTTGCCTGATATCACGCCGCCGTTGTGTTCAGCGATACCATGCTTGACGGCGTCAATATGACCGAGCGTCTTGCCTTTCGTGTGGAAGAGTAAGGGGCCGAGGGAGGAGATTGGGGTGGGTGGGACGATGGAGTTGTAGCGTGCTGAGAGGAAGCGAGTCAGTTGGTGGGAGAGCTGGAGTTTACGGGCTTCTGGGTCGGAGCCGTAGTCAATGGCCGGGAACAAAACGGAGCTGTCTGTGGCAGTGAGGTTGTCGGCTGACCCAGGGGTGGGCTGCTTTTCGTTTGAATTTGTGGGAAATGGGGCCTTTTCGTCGACGAGAGCTGTTGTGGATGAGTATTGTGAAGGCTTCTTGTCGAAGTAGTTATATGTGGTCTTTGCGTGTCCATTGCACAGCAAATGAAGGACACGCTGCATGATGGATTGATGTACAACAGATGTGATGACAGGTCTTGTCAGTTGAGTCTAATCGCGCGTGGATGCTCTGGAGATGTCAACCGATAATAATGGGGGCAATGATAAATGCATGAGAAGGTTGAGGTTTTCGCGCAGATGAGGAGAAGACCTCAGCCTTATTCGTGCCTTGGGTGAGGGGCCGAGGTTGTACAGAGGTGAAACATCCGTCGTACTATGGACGCCCCAAGTGCTATCCTTAGACGTGATTTGCGAATGACCGCTCTATGTTGTACGTTGAGCTACGTCAGTTGCGGTTCCATGTCATGCCCATGCAATCTGGCTCTTGGTAATTGCTCGTCGCACACCAAGGCATACCATCCGCTGAGTACGGCACGAGTGGTAGGTCATATGGCATACGCCAGCCTACGTAGATCTTTTTACCTTTTGATATTCTTTCACAGGTAGTCGACGGTGCCGCTTTTGATTCTGCCATCTTAATTTCCTCCGCCGTCGGCTTGTTGCTATCGAAGCATGGCACCATCACGACATCATCGTCGTCCTCTTCCTTCCACAGATCAGGCCAGACCAGGACTCCTATCTCATAGCTACAAATTCTGACCTCGCCGCCGGCATTGGGGGTAGCACCCCACGCTTGTGTTGACAGGTTGGCCGAGGTCATCATTGCCCAATCCACACTTGTGAATGCCTCGGATGAGAAGCGCGTGTACGTCTTGATGTGCGGTGCAGCATGTGCACGTCGCGCTTTGCGCGGCCTAGCATCCGACAAAGAAGAGAAATCGTTGACTGGGGCGGAAGGTTTCGATGTCAGCCATTTGGCCATGCCAGACACTTGTGCTTGAGAAGGTGCCTTTTCTGAGGGTGCCTTCGCCTTTGTATTTGAAGTCTTTCGGTTGACGAGTGGCTCAACTCTCGAAGACCAGTGACACAACATCGGCTTGAGAAAATCAACTTGTGAAATGTTCGCTTTCGACTGTATCTTCATGTGTATGGAGGCACCAGAGTTATAGCCTCCAATGGAATTGCGAACCTCCGACGCTGTTGGAAAGATAATCGACTGTTTGGGTGGCGAGGTTGCGTTGGCTGAATTCCGTACGGTCGATGAGCTAGTGTTGTTGATCGCTGGGAAGAATGTCTTTTGCAGCCACGCTTGTCCAACCGAGGCAACCGAGGATATTTGGGAGACTATGTGCGGATGCTTTTCAGTATCCTTGACGACAACGCTTTCAAGAGTACGCTTGACTGCTGGCCATCCCCAAGCTGTTGATCTAGTACATTCAAAGACATCTTCAAGTTCCTGTTTCCCAGGGACACTGGCAATAAGAGCACCTCGAACGCTCGTGAAGTCATACTCAATCAATTTGTGGTAGAGCGGCGAAAGCTTCAAGCCATACACAATGATGTATGCAAGCAGGTCAAACTTGAAGCGAGGCCCTGATCCAATAGGGGCGTCTGCGCCGCTGATCTTCAAAATAGCAGGCGATGCCAACGGTAGCAGAGGCGAGCACCAAAATGCCTGAGACATTCTCCAGTCTCTTTCGATGAAATTGCCTGTGGTGATTACGACTTGTGCCAGATCGTCATGGCGAAAGAGGATGATCATCTTTGAGTGGTGCGTGCCGAAGGCCTCTGGCATGTATGCCTTGATATTCTGGATATTTGGGTAGATGGAAGCAGCTTGCTCAATGCCAATGCCATTTCTGTCGTCGTTCTGCCAAGAACCATGTACGATCTTAATCTGTACTGCGGATCGCACGTCAGCATCGAATTGATCCAGTATGTAGTCTACGTCGAAGAGGTAGTTGAAGAGCCAGCATTCCTTGATTAATGGATTGCCGAGTATGCTTCTGAGAGTAGTAGTGTCTCTGTTGCCAGAGGCTGAGAGCTCTGCAACAGCGTTAAGTTGAATTGGCGAAGGTAGGACGCGAACAGCAGAAGTCGTCGAGCCATCATCCGTGCATTGAGCTGCATCAGATGTCAAATCGGCAGTCGGGGTCTCTGCAGAGATTATCCCAGCCCCGACAGACCCGTTTGCTGGTTCGATAGCCTCAGAAGATTCAGCTTTTGGGCCATATTGATCCAAGACCTCAGAGACAGGTGCTGGGGAATCGTCAATTAAGGCATTGCTGCTGGCTCGGAAAGGCTCAGGCTCGTAATCGTCTACAGTCAGATCGATGGGTGCAGCCTTGATAGGCGAGATCAATATTCCACTATCCTGAGATGTAAGATCAATGAGCTCTGGCTCTGATATACGTCTACGCTTTGCGGGCGGAGATATTGAGCCGTCTCTTTCCGTCATACTGACTTTGGTCTAGGGATTTTATACTATGACTCGTCTTTCACAAAATGGTCGTAGGGTCTGTATGAGAGTCATCATCTCCATCCAAGATGCTAATATTTTGGATGCAAGCTCTAAGGCGTGAGGAACTTGTCGGCGATGGGATACGCTCCTGTAATGATTGAACATATCAAACGCGTCCGAACACGGTCCAGGCAGGAGAATGCGGGGTACTCCGTAGATCTCATACCGGATGAGCCGGGCAGCATTTCCACCAGGATTGTCTCCTCTCTCTAATACCTTGACAAAGGTCAAGATCTCTAGCTGCTTGGGGATCATAAGCTCTGACAGGCCAAAAATGCTTGTCCGTCCATGAAATGATAGGTTTAAATGTTCCAAGCCCGATCCCAATCAAAATACGCGCATAACCGGTCCTACCGTCTACCGTAATCCATGTCTTGGCGCATGTGCCAGGGCAACCCACCAAAACGCCGTCATTGCCCCGCGGTGCGACATTTCCTCAACAAATACCTCTGCACTTTTTAAGTATCCAAGAATTTTCTTCTTACGCCTGACCTTATAACCTCCGTTCACTATCACTCGAACGCCCCAAACCACACACCGCTCCGCCTCTTCCCACAACATGGTCGCCGAATCCGCCGCCTTCAAGAAGGCCGTCGAAGACAGCCGCAAACTGAAGTCAAAGCCCACAGACGATGACTTGCTTGAGGTACAGTCTCCCTCCCTCTTTCATCCCGCAACATTATACATGCTACTCAACCCACCCACAGTGAACCTCTCCACAAGCAGACCATCACTTAGATGTCGTACAAGAGCACGACAGAGATTCCCACTACCTCACTGCTGTAAAATATCCACACAAGAGCTAACACATCCCACTCCAGATCTACGCCCTCTACAAAGTCGGCACAGGCACCGACCACGCCACGGCTGAGAAGCCCGGAATGTTTGACCTGAAAGTGGGTTCCTCCTCCCCGCCCCCTCCCCTTCCCTACCCTCCCTTTCCCCACCACCCCCACCACCCCCACCATCCCCCGAGCTCCCCTTGACCCACCCCTTCACCTCATATATGGGATGTAAAGGCTAATATCAGGACGGTGACAGGGCAAAGCCAAATACAACGCCTGGACGAAACTCGTCGATCAAGAGAAGCTGAGCCCCGGGCAGGCGCAGAGTAAATACGTTACTAAGGTTGAGGGGTTGAAGCAGGCGCATGGGTATGAGGCATAGTAGAGAATGAAGGCGGGCAGGAAGGGCGGAGGGGGAGGTACATTCTCAGAGTACATACTAGGGTCTTGGATATGGGAGGCTGACTGAGCGGTTGGGGGATGCAATCGCAGGGCTGTAGGGAACATTAATGGGACATTTTGCCTGCTTGAAATCGACGCGGTTGACTGCAGTCTTTGCAGCTGAAAGTGGGAAGATTGGTTTCGAAGAACCCTGTAGAGTGAAAGGTCCTAAGGGTATCTCGTCATATCTCATCATTCCTCACCACTTTCCCGATAATCGTGAACCCCACAACACCAGCGCTATGCAATGAAGGATCCCACCTCTCTCGTTTCCGTCCCTGCCTACCCACCCTCTCCTCTCCACCTACCCCCTCCCCTCCACCCGCCCCCCCCCAAGTCCCCATCACCAATCAACAGCCCACCCATTCTCCCTCAAGAACTCCTCACACGCCTCCTTCAACGCGCGATTCGTCCTCACATCCTCCCACCGCAACGGCTCCCCCGTCAACGGATCCCTCTCACTCCTCTTCAAATGCTCCACCAACGTACTCCGATCATAACTAACCCCCGTCTTCGTAACCACCGGATCGTGCATAATAGAGAAAGTAACACTATCGATCATCCAATCCGGCACCTCTCTCCTTGCCAAATGCGCCGGATCCGCGATCGCGAACACGGTCCTCAACTCCTCTATCTTCGCCTCGAAATTGCGGGAGATCTCCTCCCGTTCTTCTCTCGCCTCCACTGCTCCCATCTCCCCAACCTCGAGGCGCTCATCGAGGTGTTCGAGTTCAGCTTCCCTACGCGTTTCAAGCCCCTCTTCGAGTTCGCGGAGGAGAGCGCTCCGCGAACGTATACGTTCCCGCTCCCGCACTTCCCATTTCGCTTTCTTGCATTGTAGCACCAAGTTCGATACATTCTGGATGCTCTTATCCCGCGTCTGCAGACACTTGTCGTATGCGGTGAGGGCGGATGCGTAGGCTTCGTTGGGGTGCTTGAGGGCGAGTTGGGCTTGCGAGAGGTAGTAGTATGCTTTCATTGCTGTGGGGGCTGTGGGGGTGGTGGTTGTGAGGGTGATGGCGTTGAGACAGTCGTTTATTACGGAGTCGTAGTTTGTGAGTTTTAGGCGGGTCATGGCGCGGTTGGTGAAGAAGGCGGGGGTTGACGGGTCTTTTTGGATGCTGAGGGAGGTGCTTGTGAGCTAGGGAAATGGCTGAGGTGGAGAGGGGTGGATGGTTGGCGGAGATGGGAGGGAGAGCGTACGCTTGGGTGTAGCATGTTTCGGCTTCTTCGTAGTTGCCGTTTTGGAAGTAGCTGTGGCGATGTCAGTGAGGTTGAAGTGAGGATTCGGGGAAGGGCAACAAACACATTGCCTTCTTCCTTGAGCGCGAGAGCTTTGTGAGACATAGCTAACAGCTTGTTATGGGGACAAGTCTGGCAATGGATCGAGAAAGATGACTGCGTAGGACAAGAGAATCCATCACGATAAGTACATAGGAAAGGCTGAATAATGCAGACGTCTCAGCTCGGGCAGAGAAACAGATGCCCGGCGATATCGGATTTATCATTGCCCCATGCCAAGACGACGTCAAATCTTGCAATTCCATTGAGAATTGACGCTGCCAACTAGGAGGATTTGCCTTTGCGCCTGGAAGTCTCTTACCTTTCTACGAATGGCTACTTATTTATTTTTATAATGGCAAGAACAGTCAATTACCCACCTGACTGACCTTGCTTCCACAACCATGATAGCCCTACGCTCACGCTACGTTCTCCTTCCACTTCTCCTCTCCCTAGTTACTCTCGCTCTCCTATCCCTACGAATACGCGGACCCTTCTCTGCTCCACCACCACCTCCCCCGCCAGAAGAGAAGAAGGGACCTATATACAAACCAGAACCTGAAGCACCACCGCCTCCACTACCTGAATACTTTCCCCTCGCAGCAACCGCCTCCTCGCCAGCAGATATACCTCCAGTCCCATCATGGAACAAGCCCCCATCACCCCACGTGCCAGAGCACACCCGTTTGTACATCGGCTTCACGCGCTTTTGGCCTCTTCTTCAGCAAGTGGTGGTAGCCTACATAGCCGCTGGCTGGCCACCGGAAGATATCTATGTCGTTGAAAACACAGGCACCTTCGACGCTAATAAGAGGGGCCTGCTCACATCGCAGAACCCCTTTTACCTCGACTACAAGCGGCTGACGCAAATTTTCGGCGTCAACGTCATTACTATGCCTAGTCTGCAGACATTTGCGCAATTGCAGAACTTCTACCTCAGTGAAGCGATCAACAACAACCTAGGCTACTACTTCTGGGGCCACATGGACGTCATACCGCTGCCACACGAAGACGCGCCCGAATACAAGAGTCTGTATAAGCTAGCCGTGGAGAAGATAAGAGAATGCACAGCCGAAGACTACCAGAAAGATCCGGAAACGGGTGAAAAGAAGCCGTGGGCGGTACAATTCTTTGCATACGATTGGCTAGCGCTCGTCAATGCGGAGAGCTTCGCGAAGATTGGAGGCTGGGACTCTATGGTCGGGTATTACGGCACGGACTGCGACATGCATAGCAGGATTGGCATGAACGGGATGACGATGCCTGTCGCGGATGCTGGGGATGTGTTCGATGTGGATGCGCCGATGGAGGACCTCGAGCTACTGTTCAGGAGGAAGAAGAAGGGCGCAGCTGCGGTCAAGAGGGCAGAAGAGGATGATGATACAAAAGCCAAGAGCAATAGTACCACAGGCGCGGGCAGTGGCTCTAGTACAGGTTCTGTGAATGCAGCTGGCGCAGACCCTGGCGTCGCCTCTGACAAAGGCATCGACTCTACCAAAGGCTCAGGCAGCGGCACCGGCTCTGTAGACGCCCACAGAAACTCAACTGCGTCATCCCACTCCTCTGGCACTCCACCCTTCGAATCCGCCCTCACACACGGAGCCTCCGGTTCTTTCACTCCCTCCTCAAACGACATCAAGACCTATCTCTCCGAAACCGAAGAGGATGAGCGCGGCGGCCCTGGCTACATTGCCCTTAAAGAAAAGCTTCAAGGCATGCAAAAAGACAAGGAAAATTCACCATATAGGAATGGGTGGCAGTTGAAGCAGAGAGGTGGTCAAGGCGAACCGTTCTATTACGATGCTGACGGTTGGGAAAAGGCGCTGCAGATGACGATTGAGGCTGGTATGAAGATCAATGAGGAGAAATGGGGGCATAGAGGGTGCGATATTAGAGCTGCTGGACTGAAAGAGGGGGATCAGTGGAGGGTGGAACATGATTGGTGAGTAAATGATCAAACGTGACGCAGGTGCTAGGAGAGCATGCTGCTGACGGGGTTACAGGGATGAGGCGAGCTCTTTTTGAGGTCTTGGAAGCGGCGATTGGTGACGAATGTACATGTAATGTATACCGGTTCCATGGCGACTTTGCAAAAATGAAGTATTTGCTGAAAGCCGTCTGTAACATGCTCTTCTACCATACATGTTATTGCTGGTAGGAAATTTTGGCATGGTTCTGAAACAGACGGAATTGACTATCCACTACCCTTAGTCTTGACAGAGAGGGTTTCACGCAGGTATGGTGATAAGTCGATGAACATGGTCGTTCTCTTGGTGCATAGCTCACTGCCGCTGGCCGCTCGGAACGTCTCAC
Source organism: Bacidia rubella (assembly GCA_032158265.1). NCBI lineage: Eukaryota > Fungi > Ascomycota > Lecanoromycetes > Lecanorales > Ramalinaceae > Bacidia > Bacidia rubella. The sequence goes on along the minus strand of JAVTIF010000005.1, from coordinate 77,759 downwards.
TTACAACCGTGAAAAATATCGTGGTGTGCATTTCGGAGATTATCGGTATCAATATTTCGAAGAAGTGGGAGAAGATTTTGCTCCTGGATTCTCCTACACGAGTTCGCAAAATCTTTACCGCTAGGACAAGATTCTTCAATAGCAAAAAAAGAGCTGCCAATCGCAATGTCTAATGTGGTATATACCGTTGACGGCTCTCTGACAACCCTTACTTCAGTCAATATTGATTCCTTTCCCATCTATACCGGGGGGGTGGCCTGCCTCCGCTATTGGGACCCCCACAACGACACCGGATCCTGTAAGTTGCCACTCGCAAACATGACGAAGAGCAGCTGTTGATGAAAAATAAAGATGAATTCGTATGCGATTATGGTTCTGGCTGTCAAGTATTGGTAGAAAAGCAGCCGACTCGGATGCGAACATCTTTGACCTGCTTTGAGAGCTCAGCGAGCGCGAGTTCCCTGCAACAATACAGCAAAACAATTTTAGCTAGCGGACAATCGTCACCAATACCAATCTCTGATCTGAGCAAGGTCTCTATTGGCAATTCTAGTCAACCCGGTGGCTGTTGGTATGCTATATACTCTCTCAAAGCTTGCTCGATACTAATCTAAGGATTTGTAGTGGCACGATTGCAGAGAATACAGGTCCCGGGTACACTATCACGACTACAGACTTTTGCTTTCCAGATGCCACCGTATGCTCGGGTGCTACCTCATTCAGCCTTGGCTACGAGCGGGCTCTGATCGCAGAGTTCCCCAAAGAAAAAGAAAAACCTTCAACCTCGGCGCTACCATCATCTACATCATCTTCAGTCCCCCAAAATATAGCAATCAGCACACCGTCGGCGATACCGAACCCGCATCGTTCTTTGAGCAGTGCAACAAAAGCAGGCATATCCATAGGCGCCCTCTCTGGCCTGATCCTCCTCTTGACACCCCTATGCTGCTTCATTGCACGCCACCGAAGAAGGAGAAAGCGCCAAGAACAAGTCAATCAGGACAAAGCATGCCATGAGATGTCTGTCGAAGAAGTCACGGCTCATCAGGCTACGGCACCGCAGGAACTGCAAGCAAATGAAAGCCTGCGACCTGAGCTACCATCGCACGAAGCATTTGCACCTCTTGTAGAGCTCTTTACGGATACAATCGAAAGCAGAACGCCTCAAGGGAATGGTATACTACCGAGCACCAGCAGCGAAGAAGCAATCAGAGAGATTGAGTAAGAAGTCGAAGGTGGGTAAGGAAACATAATTTGAGGTTGCTGCGAAGAAGCAGCAAAGATCGTTCTTGACTCGTCCCAACCACACTCAGACGCTCACCAGACAATGACTCCTAATTCCAGCCAACGTATGGCGGTAAACACTCATGGAGAGATTCCGCAATGTGACTCGCAGTAATCACGCGATCCTGGAACCAGACGAATTCTGCCTTACCTGTGTCACTCAATGGCAGCGCGAAGCCGTACGTATCCCATGTCACTTCCCGTCCGAAAGAGCGCCCTGTCTGCACGTTTGATAGGCTGGGCGATAATTGCTACGTATGAGCAGAGCCGTGGATATCGTGCTGAGTCTCATGCCCCTGGGCCTCCGAAATATTCGGGGCATGAATGTAAGAAACCCATCGAAATAGAAATTCCTCGTGGCCAAATGTCCTAGTTCTACTTACATGGTTAGCATTCATCGATCGCACATTTATCCTCGCTGAACATCAAGACTTTATGTAGTAAATTGGTTATCCTGGTTAGGAAAACGACCACCATAGCGGCTATGTCAACGGGCGGTTGGACCGGTGTATTCACCTCAGGCTCAGCAAATCCAATCTCACAGCCGGTTTCTGTCTCGTCTGCTCCAAGGCTCAACCCCTTTAGCTCTGGTACCGCAGAATGGTCACTACCGTCGGGCGGGCGTCCTTCAAGTTCCAGCACAGGCTCCGTAAACGCAGCGTCGTCAAGCCCGCCGGTGGAAACATGTCTAGCCTACACAAACACGAACAACGGCGCAGTAGGTCAGTATACGGCAGATTTGTGTCTATTCGGATGCACTTACAATACATCAGCCGCGATGACTTGCACAAGTGGGTCTGTTTGCCAGCTCTTGGCTTCGACATCCTTAGACATCTATGAGCAATCCCTTAGCTGTGCCGACGTAACAAGCAGCCAGCCATATGGGCCACCATCATACGTAGATGCGATTGGAGAAATAAAGTCGCCTCTCCCGATCTACCAAGCTCAGACTACTCTCGACATCTACAATCGCTCTGCTTGCTGGTAAGAAATGCTTCTTATTGCATGGAGCTAACTGACGAAACTCATACAGTGCTACTTGGCTCAACCTAGAAACCACCACCTAGAAGACTAGGAAACAAACAGTCAAATATCACTTCCCACTCAGGTCGCACTGCACGGCAGCAGCTTCATTCAGCCTTCGCTATCAGCGAGCCATCTCATACGTTCCTGATGACCACCAACCCCAAAGAGAGCGCGGCCTGAACAAAGGCATCAAAGCTGGCATTGCCTTTGGCACCTTCTTCTTCTTAGCTATCCTCATCACAACGATATGGTTCATCTACCGCCACCGCAAGAAAAATCAAAGTCCCAAAACCTCGCAGCACGAAGCCCCACATGGATCCGAAGACTCAGAAGTCCCCCCTCCATACAAAGACCTGCCACCACAAATACCCCCACAAGAGATGCACGCAGATGAGATGCCACTGCCCGAGCTACCTCGCAACGAGATCGTGCAAGCCGAGACACCTGCGTCGGAACTTTGTGCCAACCCTATCGAAAAGAGGGAGACGCAGAAGGGTCAAGAGAAACCCCAGCGGATGTCTACAGGGGATTCAAAAGCCACTTAGGCACAAACGATGTTGATGCTGGCGCCGACAAGTTGAAAGAACGGAAATTGAGATATATGGTGATTGGCGGTATCATCGAAGAATGTTACTATCTTCTCTTCGTCTTACTAGCTGGTTCAGCACTAGGATGAGGATCTCCGAACCGAGACACTTTTAATGGATGGTTGGACATGGAAGAGCGTACGACGGAGTTGAGAACGTACGAAGTGTGGCTCAATGATGGGATCTAAAAGATTGGAATGGGAGTAGTGCGGACTTCAAGATAATGCATGTCATATTTGGTTGTATACACTGTACTTGATAGCACGATGCACGCAAATATATCACCCCAACTCTCAGGATTTACGCCAAATTCATGATAATGCATGTCATATTTAGTTGTATACAATTTACTTAAAAGCAGTATGGAAGCAATAGTACCGCTAACATATCATGCAACTCTCAAGATTCACGCCACCTCTTCAATCAGAAATTAACTTTCCAGAACCAACCCCTTCCCCAACATCTCTCCATCACCTATCTCAACTCCTCCAACGGCTTCACAGCACGCCTGCACACAAATCAACCACAAACGAACCCAGTATGCCTAGCTCGCGCTGGCTCCTAGAAGATTCGTCATGGTGAATTCATACTGTGTAGACGTGCCATTACCTCCTTCACCTCTGGGGTTCCTTCCACTCTTCCTCGGTCCCAACGTAGTGGAGGCGCTCACATGCCATCCCCACTCCGTAAGGAATGGGGATGGAGGACTGCCTTCGACACTACGCGGCGGGTGGGGTGGTTTGAGGTTTGAAGAGGCGGTATGTGGACGGGTGGTTGCTGGTTGGGATGTCAAGAATGCTGTGGGTTGTTGGGGATCGCGGCGCTTTTACGGCCTTTCGATGTTGGGGGAGGTTGGTGGAGCGGAGAGAGCGGTGAGAACCGAGCAGATTGCGCGCTTTCTGCTATTGAAAGGGGCGGGATTGTGGTTGAAATATCTCAGTAATGGTGGCACGATGGTGCCTTTTGTGCTTTGCTGACTATCTTGTAAGGCGGGGCTGTTTCTGAAACCTTGTGCAGCGAGCAACAGCATGCTTTCCACCGATCGAAGCGTTGTCAGCTTGCTAGATCGGCGTCTCTGTGAGAAGCTTTTGCCTGTTTCGGCTCAATTGGGGGTCTGTTAGCCTTGGGAAGTCCAGTATGACTCGGAAAATTTGTCCGGTCTCCTTGAAGACTTCCTCTTTGGCTTTGGTTACCCTTCTCAAAAGGCCTCTAGCGGCTCGAATCACCCCCATTCGCACGGTTGCGCGCCAGCTGCTCTGCGTCTCTCCTGCTTTGCTCCATGGCGTTGTTCATCATGATGCGTTCAGTCTCTGTGACGTCGTCGTTGTCTGAGTGTTCGACGCTGGTACTAGCACGTGGTGCAAGTTCTGTCCGCCGTGGCTCGTCACCAGCACTGGGGAAGGGGTTGGTGCCCCATCGCTCGAAGGACGTTGGGATGAAACCCATGTATTCATACATGTAACGCAGCAGCTCGTTCTTCTGATGATTCAGTACTTTGACGCGTACTTTGCTCGATTTCTCCTCCTCTGTGAGGGACGCTAAAGTCCGCACGGCACCGGCTCCCTCTATGATACGGCGTACTGTGCCGTTCAAATCGTTCACTTTGACAATTGCTCTACATTTGTAGAGAAGTTCCTCGACAAATTCAAGCTGCTTGGGCTCGCCTTTCCAGCTTTCAACAAGGACTCGTATCTTCTCATGAGCCATCTCAGCGTCACTCACAAAGATGTCTGGGAACTCTTCGCGCATTCTTGTCAGCGCATTGCTTTGTCTAGACCATTTCTTGTAGTCAACAATGACTCTTGAGACGAGACCTTCAGTCGTCAGAGCTTCAAAGTCACTATTGAATTTTCGCAGATCCGTCAACGCATTCTGAAGACTTGTCATGCCCGCTATTTGATCCTTCTGATCCTGATCTTTGGCATTCTTGACTCCTTCTGGGTGAAGTTGGGGCTCGGTCTCAGCACCGTATCGGTCTGCAGTCTCAATGACCTTGCCAATCCGGGCGCAGACAGACCAAAGGGGGCCAGAAAATATTTCCGGGTGCTGAGTCTGCAAATCGCGGAAGGCAGAGTGCTCGGGAGTCTCTAGAGTGGCCTTGTCTTCCAAGTCAGTGATGCTCTGCACTATTTCATCCTCGGCGCCATCAACCATCTGAGGTCTATTGTTCAACAAGAAAGTGAATTTCTTATGCTCCTCTAGGTCTCTGGACGCAGCAAACGACTTGTTTATGCTCTTCGCAGTAGCATCAACGTTGTCGAGATTCAGGTGGAGGGGACACTTTACTTTGAGCTGTTTCAGATAAATAGAATGTTTTGCCTCCATTTCGCGCTGACCGAAAGCTTGATGTACTCTATCGAGTTTTAACCGCCACTTGCTCGTGAAAAACTCTGGAAATTCCTCGTTCAAGTTCTTCATAGCATCCATGCTAGCCCGTACGCAATCAATGACTTGGTCGTCTGGGGCTCCTTTGAGAACTTCATAATTCAAAGCTCGAATGCAATCCAATCCCTCATTTGAGACGACGACGCGCGCCGTTGGCTTTACTGGCCTTCAAGGTTACGAATCCTTTCCTTCGCCTCCTTCAATTGATCTTGACGACCGCTGGATTCTTTGTAGAGTTCTCTCAATCGATGCTGAAGTGCTTTGATAAGACTCTGACTACTTTCCTGAGAGCTCTCCAAGCTAGCAATCTCTTCGCGTTGGTCGATCTCAGTCTTCATGAGCGAACGAATTTGCCTTCTCATGCGCGCTCCATCGTCGGTCAGAGTACGAACTCTCCGTCTCATTTGAGCCTCGTTTTGTGTGAGGACCTTGAGACGCGCAATGATCGTTTCTGATGACCCACGGAAAAGAATCGGGAATGTTGCCATGGCTACGGCAAGGAAGATTGGCATTGCCGGTCGTGGGTCATGGTAGCCTAGTGTGCCGCTCTTTTGTAGAGACGACAAAGTAGGTAGCCTTGGTCGTGGCTGAAGGATGGATGAAAGAGCGATTCGACGCATGCGGGCAACGTATGGTAACCCACGCCGTCGATGCCATCCCCAGAAGAGCATACCGGCAGAGAAGAAGGATAGAAGAGTGAGTGGTTAATATATATATTTACCGACAGAGTCGGCTCGAGCTTGTAAGTGCTCGTTAGCCTCTATCGACACGGTTCCTACGAGGAACGTGGTGAAGCCTGAAGATTTGCAGCTGCGAAGCGTTAGCATGACTCCTAGAGCTTTGCAGATCAACCTGGGAAGGTTACATTATGTCTTCATTGGTAAGCTATCACAAACCACTCCGCAGGATTGGAAGTAAGGAGTGTGTTGTCCATCGGTAAGCACGAGTTGCAATTCGGTGACTTCTCAGATTACCCCAAATTGAGCATAGGCGGCTTATGAAGTGAGCACAAAGTTGCATTCCTTCGTGGTTGATTCGGCGGCAGGAATGCCCTCCTGAGGAAGTCTAGTGTGACTCGAACAATATTCGGTCTCCTTGAACACTCCCGTTCTGGACCCAGCGAAGTTCAGTGTGACTCGAATGATATTCGGTCTCCTTGAACACTCCCTTTTTGAGTTCATCGCCCGAGCAACGCGCCTTTACTGATCATATCAGTGCTCTTGATATGCGTTCCCACAGTCGCAAGTATTCGAGCAGTAATGCCTCACTCCTGGATGTCTTTCGGCTACTTGGCCTCCTAGCTCGCGCATGCTTTGTGCACAGACTTCCCTCATCTGCCTCAACTCTTCGAGCTCGATGGCACTTTGTTGATACCCAGCAAATCCAGATTCTGCACCGGTTGTCGGTGCTTCATCAGAAGCTTCGGAACTCGCTGCTCGTACGCTGACAACTTTCTTCATGTGTTCTTCCTGGAGCATGGTTGAAGCAAGTGTCCAGCTTTCGTCTGTGATACCCTCTGGGTCCTTCTCCGTACCCGATATCTCACCGAGTTCTTTTTGGATAACGTTCTGCAGCTGTTGTACGAGAGAGCACATTGCTGCAAATTGTTGGCTCGTCTCTGCCTCGCTTTCTTTGGCTTTTTTTGCCTCTTTCTGCGCATTGATAGCATGGCTTCGAAGGTTGTGCATCCTGCCAGGCAAAAAATCGATCAGTTGTCCATACCCCTCCTCAAAGCATTCATCAAGAGACTCCCATTGATCTGCTTGGTCTTCCAGACCTTGTATTTGCTTTATGATGTCACCCAGGGTGCCAGTGAAATATCGCTGCAGCAATCGCCTTAATTCACACAAGATGTGATGCTCGGCGGTGATTTTTGGCTCGTCCAATTTGGTGGGTCGCTCGAGAAGTCCTTGAATCTGCTGTGTCATCTCGGTCAGAGACTCTGAGAAGACTGCCGGAAACATAGCCTGCAAGGCGCAGTACTTGTGATGCTGCTCTGTCTCGACTTGGCTGGGAGGTTGTGAAAGAGTCAATTGCTCTTCCAACTCTTTAATTCGGATTTCAATGGCTTCCGCCGTGCCAACAAACATTGAAGGGCGACTGCTTCTTAGTCGGCATAATATCTCGTGCTCGGGGGTATTAGCTCGCCGGACAGGTTGGGCTGGCGGGGCTGGCGGGGCTGACTGCTTCATCAACGCTCGAACATTCTCACCAATGTCATCCGACGATATTGAGAAGATGTCTGGAAACTCAAGCGCCAGATCACAGAATTTGTCGTGTTCTTCTGTCGTATGTCTCTGAGCATGCTGTAATCTAGCAATACGCCACCACATCTCCTGGTCTGTGCCATGGAAGATCTCAGGCGCAAAGGCGCTGCAAGACTAAAAACATATTGTGCTGACCAGTGCCATTGGCCCACACTTTCAATGCCGATGTAAGGTGTGAGATCTTCTCCTTGTCTGTAGTGACAGCGAACACATCGCACACTGTTCGGTACTGTTTCAACACTCCAACCATTTGGTCCAGCTGCAGCTGCAAACCATCCTTCGTGGCCGTCACTTTATCGAGCTGGATCTCAACTTGTTGTCGCTCCATCGCTCTGGTTACGAGCTTCTGTATCATACCTTCGAGAGTCTCAGTTGTTGCACCCCGAAGATCAGTATGAAGACTGCTCAGCCACTGTATGAACTCATTCATCATTGGATTCTGGGCATCGCTGCTTCGTAGTGTGTTGAGCTCAACCACAAGAGATTGAATGCGAGCGTCTTTCTGCCACAAGCGCTCAGCGACCGGATGAACCATTAATTCAAGTCGCTCATATCGCCGGAGTGAAGATGTTATAACCTGTAGCATTTCAAGTCGACGCATGGTACGAATGCCTGGAATGTGATTACGAAGCAGAGTCTCAAGTGACTCCATTCCGGGATGATGTAGTACCATGTCCATACTGGTGACTGCCGAGGTTGTTGTTGACTCAGAGGTAGGATTCAATGACTCTCTGAGACTCCATAACGCAAGTTTGCGGGAAACGACAACAATACTTTGTAGTCTGCTTTGGAGAAAGACCGTGAGGTTCTGTGGGCTTTCTGAGCCTTGCTCAAGCCCTAGTAGTTCTGCCGTCAATGCTCCTAATTTGCAGATACCTCTCAGCACGAGTATTGTGCTCGTGAGGATCGCGTAGTACAGTACCGCTCCTATTGCGGTAAAAGTCTCGATTCCGAACTCGATCACATTAATGCTTACGTCAAAACATTCAAAAGCCGCAGCTGAGATGGTGTAAAAAGCCAAGGGTATGCTTCGGAACAAGGAGTAGGTCAGTATAAGTACGAAAGCTTCCCAGAGTAGCGTGCAACAGATGTCGTCGAAGGTGGTATTGAGGTGGCTGGCAGCGAATGGTTGGTACACAAGTGTTAGCACTAGGTAGATCGGCTGTGCTACACCTGGCCACAAGCTATCCATTGGTGACAGATACGGTTTCGATGTCAAAGTCTCGGGTTCAGGGTGAAAAAAGCTTAAAGCCTTGACGATGCAGATGGTAACGTTGAGTATTGCGACCATATGGGGCAAGCAGAACCCTGGTAGAGTCGGATTGATGATGTCCCAGCATCCGGAAACGAGTCCGGTTAGGAGCGCAGAGAAGGTGTCGACTACCCAATGTTTCCAGAAGGCTTTTCTGAGAAGGTCACGAGGTGATGTATGTTTGTAATTCATGAAAGCCAGCATTCCGAGTGCCAACAACAGCAAGAAGAGTCCGGCCACAATCAAGGACATCATAGTTCCGAAGCCGTCAGATTGGCTGTTACCAATGTTAGTCGTCGTGAGGGAAGCAGGGAAGTCTTTGTCAGTTGCGTCTGGTGTCAGATGGAAGAATGCCATCGCTCCGGGGACGTCACAGCTGCGTGCATCGCTGTAGACTCTACAAAAGGATTTCTTGAGAGAAAGTGTGGCCAGGTCTGTTTTCGGCGAGAATGGTGCCTGTCGAAAATATGAAGCGTATTGGCTTAACGTCGCATGAGGGTGCAGAAACCCTCTGCCAAATAGGCCAGCCATAGCTTTGGACTAGGATGGTCTGACCGTGTGGAATTGAGAATCTTCTCTCGCACTGATTATAGGTTATGTGGAAAGAGGAGGTTGGGAGAATGCAAGCGCTGGTTTGTGGAGAGGAAAACTACCTTCAGAAGATGCAAGAAATCAGGGTGAAGATGTAGGGTGATGAAGAAGAAGAAGAAGGAAGGAAGGAAGAACGAGAACTTCTGTAATTTGTGTTTGGAAGTGTGTTGAAAGACGAGCGTGTCAACTTCTGCAATTTCACGAAAGTGGGGCTACGCGTTTGACTGCCAGGGATCGCCGACACAGTGGCAAAACAGTTTTGCGTGAGTTGCAGCAGAAAGAAATTGTCTGCGGGAGATGAGAGGGCTTGTGGCATGTGATGATACGTCAGTTTGCGATGTACTTTCGAACTCTGTGAAGTGTAAGCATATACCTCCACAAAGGACCCCTGGTAACAATCGGTTTTTGATTTCTTTGTCCACTGTCAAGGGACCTAGATGTTCTGGTCCGATACCTTACCGTGTTTGCCCCAAAGCATTGTATGCGATGAGCCTAGATCAACACCAATCTTTGGTGTCGCGAACAGGCGGTACTGCGCAGCAAATGTTGCCTTCTGGTTTCGGTCCGCTCACACTGGAGCTCCTCATCTCATGGCCTAAGACTCACTTTAGCGAGCCAGAAAAGACCTTGGGCCAAGGTATTTCCACAGTGGCACACCATCTAAGAGTAATCATCGAGCGCAGGGCGAAAGGGTCTCTGTAGTATCATTATGTCTAACCTCATAAGTCAGACAGTTCCATCAAGAATGGCGGATTCGCGTCGACAGACATTCCCACACGGCTGAGGGGCCACAATTGGCGCATTGTGGACACTTCACGACTGCCACGAGCGGCAATGACGACTTTAGCAGAGGCAACGGAGGTGCCTCACGGATTCCCATCTATGTCCGGATATTTCAGAAGCAAGAGATCCAGTATTGATACCTTTTCTTATTGATCCTGGGTTATCCGATGTCATTGCCCCTCCTCGACGACACCACGACGCAACACTTATCAAGTCGCGTCGTCACTGAGAACGATCTTGGTAATTTGATGACTAAGACAATGACGTCACCTTGGCTTGCACCTTTCCCCTTTCGACTTATTGTAAACTTCTCTGCTTCAGTCGCTTCTTTCGATACCCTTGCTTTGTTTGACTTGGGCGTATATCCGATTATGAACTTGCCAAGACAAGGATCATATAGCTGTGAAAGCAGCCCTAAGTTCTTTCAACGCCAGTCTTCGCCTTCCGCCGGTCTCCGCCCTGGTGCGGGCGGAATGCCCAGCAAATTGAGTCAGGTTGATCATCTCGGCCATCTGAAGATTGCCTAAATGTACACTTGAAGGAGTCCGTGCCCAAGGTCTGTTGTTCATGCTCTTGCGGTAGTGTTCGCAAAATATAAGTCCGCTAGTGCGAAGAGGTACTTTCGTCTACTCAGCTTTGAGAAAAGTCTGGTTGATGAGCTATTCACATGTTGAGCTTTCTCCGGCCAAGGAACAGAGGAAACGACGACCCCCTAAGATGCGACCTAAAATGACCCTGTTTCCCAGTCTCACGCATCTGTAAGGGTTGTTTGCATGACTCAACAGCACTTGACAGAAAGATGATAGTATTGGATCACACCGGCGACCTATAGATATTACCATGAAGATCACCGAGGGTACCGTCCTAGACGTTCATTTTCCGACTCCTCTGTGGTCCACAATTGAGGAGAACAGAGGTGCGCGATTAGCTGGCAAATAATTTCCGACAGAAGGCCACTCGAACCTAGGTTTTGCCAAGTATATGGAATTTTGTCATTAAATTATGCCAAGTCGTAGCCTTACGAAATGAATGAGTGGGAATTTCAGGTCGCTAGCTGAGGTGATCTATTCATAGGCAGTGGGAGCGTGCAGGTACTGCCACTTGCCACAGACATAATCTATCCAACCGTTTCAGCTTCTTCGGGGATATTTGCCATCAATGGTTGTCCACGGGGGAGCGATTAGATCCCTGCGAGACGTTGATGGAGGCTTGCTGTTCGCTGCCTTGATAATGTTTGTGGCATGGATTCCATTGAATGAAAGACTTGTAGGATGAAATATTACCTGACAAACGTCAGTGGTAGTGGAGCAAGCGCACGTAGCTGCTATCCTGCTGGAAGTAAAAATGCCAAGTGTTTCTGTCGTTCGGAGGATAGGGGTTATGTGGTTATGTGGATGAGCCTCCAGCCTGATGCGTGTCATCCGGCGCTTCGACGCGCAAGCCTCATTTCTAAGTTTAGATTATCGACGAGTATGGATCGGGCATCCCCTTGAGCGCGCAATGTTCTCCTTTTCGGAGATCCGCTGGGTTCGTTTCCAGATAGAGTTGAGTCTAGTCGCCCTTGCACAAGGTGTCACTTCATCCAATTCCTCAGATGAAGCCTTCATATAAGTACGCCCTACTGGAACGGGCAGTTGCTATGATCATGATCGACATAGCCGCTACAGTCTCAAAGCCACCAGTGACCTGGGTCTAAGCGAGATCAGGTCCTCCAATCGCAAAGGAGGCTGCTTGCAAGCGCGCTGGAATGCTCCGTCTTGGGTTCTATTCATGCACGCCAAGCGTTGATTCATATTCGTGCTACCAGAGACAGTAAGCAAGCTGCTTATAGTCAGCCAGCGTGAAGGACGAGGCTGGCTGAGGTGAAACATGCGACTACAGGATAATGATCACCTCACCGTTCTGTGCAGTCTGCCATCCGATTAAGAGGCCCAAGGGGTCCTCTCTGTTGGAATCTGCGATGTTTACGACCCCATAAAACAGTCATCCAAGCCCACCCTCTTCTCCTGGAATAACCGAACATTCCAGACAGTAAAACTTGAGGCACTCCAACACGAGCGCCATGCATCTCAATTCCTTCACAATTTTCGCTGTTTTTGTCGCCATATCTCTAGTTCCTCAAGCACTCACAATACCTGTCAACCTCACGGCTGACACTGACGTGATCATCCGATGCTACACTGTCGACCGACACACACACAAATATGCGATAAGCCACGACAGTTGTATAGCAGCTGTCGACAAGTTCAATGCAGAGAAGCCACTCTTTGCCTACACTTTGACACACTCACCCACCAGAGACCCAGCCATGATCACCTGCCCATACCAAACGGCGATCAGAGGATGTGGGATTAGGCTAGACTATTCTCGCATCGAATCACCGCCAATCCGTTTTGAGATCACGTGGCAAATGGAGAGCGCTGCGAGGCAGGTAATCGATCAGTGTCATGGCCATGCTGGTGGTAGTGCCATACTCCACGACGGCGTGTATCCACCTATCGGCAGGACGAAGATCGACGTTGTGGCGTATGGCCCGAATCTAAGCGGACCGCGACTGCTGAGAGGCGAGGAAGTGGATACTCTGAAGTTGACACAGATGAACGCGGCGCTTGATGATTTGGAAAGTTCGGACTTCACGACTCAGGGGCCACCTCTCGAGGAAGTTGATGGTGAGGCTGGCGATGAAATGAGTGTGGCTGTGGCAGCTTCCAAGTCAGTCTCACGAAGATGGAGATCCTGAAGCTTTGGCCAAACAAAGGCTGCGACATAATAATCAGGTCTCGCTTTCACGTCTTACGTGACAGCACCAAAAACAAGACTTCCAATCACCCATCACTGGTTTGACCGTCTGTTCTGAGATGAAGGAACAGATGAAGACAACTTCTTACAGCGTTCCTATCCTACGGTGTCTTTCAAAAGTCGCCAGACTTCGGGGTTTAATACATTCTTGACTGTGGTTGGGACAATGTTTGATGAAGTGCTTGGAACGCAAAAGCACTATTTGAAGATAGGAAAGTTGCAATAATGCCTATGTCTAAAAAGTTGATGTGGCAAAGCCAGTGGTCCAACGTCTGCATGTAATTGGCCTCAACTCTTGCATCTAAAACAGTCCAGCTCATCCAAAGAACTCGCCGACACGTCAACAAGACTATAATCCCACCGCCTAAGGCAGGCTTGATCCACTTGATAGCCGCATTATCTTGCGCTTGCGCTGTTCGAAGTGCCGCCGCTCACCGTGGCTGAGACACGAAGTTAGGCGATACCGAAGGATTTCAGACCGTTTTGTATGCTGCCAACACCAACTCTCTTTAGGACCATGGGAATTCATCACAGAGTCTTGAAAGCATTAGAATTGCATTAAGATTACTTAACGGTAACCTTATGTGTCACGATCTCTGCCTTATTTGCCGTGATATGCTTTTCGTCGTAGCCGTCATTCAGACAGCATATGGTATTCGCAAATGTGTATTCAAGCGCCAACTCCTACCCCAGAAACGCCATTTCCCAATGTCCAAGTATATCAATCTCACCTTGAGACTGCTGAAGAGTCGCTTTGATAGTCCAAGTACGTGCCACCTAGCATCGTACTGTTATAGACATCAACATACCACGCCTCACCCATGCAGGGCTGTGATTGATAAAGTAGATCCTTTCCCCCGTTGCTGCAACTTCCACCTAACGAAGCGGATATCCCTTCCACTTGGGAAAGAAGGAAGGCGCCGTTGGCGCCTTCGCTTTGGCAACCAATACTGATCACGCAAGAGGAATCGTCTGCAGACCAGCTGCGTACAGTTCCAGGCTGTGAACATTCCCACGTGTTTCGTTGCCCGCCGTAATCGTTGTCGTTCTTGAGCTTTTCTAACGCCCCGCTGCAGTCGCTATAAGACAGTTGGTGGTAGGCTGGATCTCCGTCGTAGCAGTGAGGCCACCGTTCGTTGCAACTTGAGGAAGCATCTGTGGTGGAGGTCTTTTCAAGTGAAGCTATGTTGCGCGATTGAGGCGCGGACGAAGCGTGCCATAAGAAAAGGAACAGTGGTAGGAAACACATTAGGTCTGCCATCGTGTGAAGAAGGCGTTGGTCGGTGAAGGCTTGAATACTGCAAAAGCCTTCCGTATATGCTGACTTGGATTATGCACCCGGAAAACCCTCAACTGAGCAAGACCTATATAGGCAATCGTAAATCTCAAAGCGCTTTGCCTTCAAGGATAAGCGAGGAGGCGTAGAGATGGAGAATCAAATTCGAGACATGAGCGCCTAGCGAGCCAGCAGCAGGCGCCGAATGGAGGATCAAGTTGCGCAAGTAGGAGAACTAGAAAATACGTCGGATAGACGTGCCCGTCATGGACCTAGAAATCCTCCTAGTCAGGGCAGGCCAAGGACCACCTGGAGCCTCCCCAATGCATTTAGAGGCCGCGGGCTCCTGGCACATAGATCAACAACGCCCAGCAATTTGCCTCTGAAACGCGGCGGTTTATCGACCTGCATGTGGGCCTGGACCAAATGATCTACATCATCAAAGGCTGAGGGCTGTAACGTCCGTAAGCAGTAGGCTTTATTTGTCTCCCAAAACGATGATTCGTTGTGAATTCAATAACGGATCTGCGTAATGCAGGTGGAGCTGGCCTACCGCAAAGACAGCGGCAGTGATAAGCCTCCCTAACATCTTCATAGACACCCGCTCGGTTCCGTGTGACGCGGTTGACTGGTTTGCTTGGTGATTGACGAGCGGCAACTTCGTCAGCCGGAGCTTGAGTATCGCATTGCTTGGAATTTTAGCTGCCTGACTCTCTCCCACACGAGCAGCAGTAGGGTGATCATTGTCACTGCATCACCGAAGCCCAAAAGCCTGACTCATGGAAGTCAAAGACCTAAGGGAGATTTAACGTTTGCGACGCACTTCAGCATCCATACTGCGTCCAGGGGAGATCCTTTGAGTTGGGTCATCGCATTGATGTCTCTTAGACAGGTGTCTTATAACGTACGACTTCTTCAGCGAATCAGGCCACTCGATTTTAGATCTTTTTGGACGGCTTTGTACGCCGCCAGGAAGCATGCTTTACGTAGCTCTTGAGGAGGATAGCACCGTAGTCTTTTAGCACCGTGATTGTCAGGACATATCTGCATTGTGACCATCATGATGTTTTCGTAAGAAAGGGATAACCTGTAATCAGCTCCTCACGCTATTGCATGTCACCTGCTCCGAACCTGCCACCAACAGAAGATTTATGCCAAGCCAACGATACGTGACGTGACGTCATCATGTTCTTCCATTTGCTCTCTTTACCTTTCAAGCCTTTGCAGTCTGACACAATAGGACCCACGGATACATCTCACCATCACCATGCAGACCGCGTCTCATATCATCGCTGGCATTCTCTCCTTTGAGCTCCTTCTCGGCGGCCAAGCACGCCTTCCGTGGTCGCCAACTCCGTCACTTCAAAAGAAAGCAATGTCGAAAGCTGAAGGCCTGAAGGATTCGATTCCATTCGTGCCACTTAATGCCATTACTTTGACTCGTGCAATAGGAGTACTTATGTGTACAGCGTCGGTCTTTGTTGCAATACCTGGTACTCGGCCCCTAGGAGCTCCACTCTCTGGCTCAATCTCACTGCTGGGCTGGTACAGCCAAGCACACATGGGCGTCCCGTATTGGTTGCCCATAGTCAACACTGGATTTGCTGCTGTTATTTGGTACATCTCTTGACGATCTTTACAAAGTCACACCCATAAGGCTGGCCTCCAGTAATGCAAACCTCATCGTGCAAACGTTCGTGACCACCAATTCGAGCAACCGATCAGTACAACCAAAGTGAAGGAATTCAAGATTACAGCGAACGACTTGTTGAGCCTCAAGAGCATCGACGGATAGGTAGAACATCGAATAAATACGATTGCAGCCTTGCATGCAGCCTTGTCTCCAGCCTTGGCCTCGGAGATTGGCATCAATAATATCCGCCACACTTCTGCCTTATCCTTGCCTGGTAAGGCGTCAAGCTAAGCGTGCGGGGTATGTTAGTGCAACGTGGTTACGCGTTCCAACCTGTTCCTAAGGTTCTTCACGTCTATGACCTTGACCGCTAAAACTCGACCCATCAGCAGAGGGCGTGTAGCTTGTGGCGCATGTCAGACTCGTCAAGGTGAGGCGTGATGTCGGTCGATTCCCCCAGACGCATCTACTCATGGTGACGGATCAGGCGCCATAACCTTCATGCAAAATCTTATACGCTCGCCCCTGACTAGAACACAAGAAACACAATAATCGACAGCGGGCGCCAAGAAAACGCGTTTGGTTTTCAGACTCACGAGGAAACGGGTGGAAGACGATGCTGATTTGGTGTCTACCGAAGGCCTTAGGATCCTATACTTGCAGAACCATAGGAATCTCTTTAGCCGCTCAGAAGGCTTGCCTGCTCTCATAAGCACTGATTGGATTCGAAAGGTAGCCGTGGATGTTACCTCGGTATTCCAGCACAAGAATTCTCACCAGTAAAAAATCCCCAAGACGGGACTCCCATCATCCTTGGGTGTTTGGTCGACAAGTGAAACCGTTTCGATCCTCGCTGTTGCAGCATAAGCCTTTGCTTCACCGACAGGCGTTGATTGAAAAGTCGGTACGATGATAACGCCCAACCTGAGGTTCTGCGGAGCCTGGCGTGGCAGCAATGCTTTACCACTTTCACAGCTGGCGCTGGGTCTGCCCTGCTCTCGAAGTATTCACCTTCGACCCTCCCAGATATGGAATCAGGAGCAGGCAAGCCCCAATACGAGTCGCCCCGTTGAAGCCATACCTTATTCTGAGCTCACCATTGGCGTACCTACGGAAGTTTTACCAGGAGAGCGTCGCGTGGCAATGACTCCGAAAAATGTGCAGCTATTACTCAAAAAGGGCTTCAAGCGTGTTCTAATCGAACATGGTGCAGGTTTCGGGTCGCAATTTCCAATTCACGAATATGAAGCTGCGGGCGCGGACATGGCCAATTCGCGCAATGTATGGACAGAGAGCGACATCGTCCTCAAAGTACGTCCACCACGACTTGCTGCAGGCAACCCGCCTTCCGCAAATGAGGCGCCAAGATTCACCAGTAATGTCAATCATTTCGTGGATGGCTTCAGACCAGGGAAAACAATTATCTCGTTCATGTACCCAATGGCGGATCATAGTAAACCCTTGGTCGATATGATGGCAGAGAAGGGTGTCACATCGTTTGCAATGGATATGATACCCCGCATCTCAAGAGCCCAAACATTCGATGCGTTGAGCTCGATGGCAAACATCGCGGGTTACAAGGCAGTGTTAGAAGCGTCGAATCACTTTGGCCGTTTCCTGACTGGGCAGACAACAGCTGCTGGCAAAATACCGCCTTGTAAAGTCTTGGTCATCGGCGCAGGTGTTGCTGGCCTTAGTGCAATCGCTACTGTAAGCAACTTGTTCCCGTAGGAAGCCCATGAAGACTAATGGCTCGAAATATAGGCTCGACGCATGGGTGCAATTGTGCGTGGCTTTGACACAAGGTCAGCAGCAAGGGAACAAGTACAGTCGCTCGGTGCAGAGTTCATCGAAGTCAACATGCAGGAAGAGGGTTCTGGAAGTGGCGGTTACGCCAAGGTCATGTCGAAGGAGTTCATCGAAGCGGAAATGAAGCTCTTCATGGAGCAGTGCAAGGATGTAGATATTGTTATCACCACTGCTCTTATCCCTGGCAAGCCGGCCCCGACTTTAATCACTGAAGAGGTACGTCTCGTCTCCGCTCACACTATTCGGATTGCATCCATTGAACTGATATTTTGCTAGATGGTCGCTGCAATGAAGCCTGGATCGGTAGTCGTTGATCTGGCGGCTGAGGCTGGCGGTAACTGTGAGGTTACTGTGCCAGGACAATTGGCCCTACAGAAGGGTGTTACTGTTATCGGTCAGTAGTAGGCAACTTCTGTTTGTCGGCGTGCTGATGTTTTGCCAGGCTACACCGATCTACCTTCTCGGCTGCCTACTCAATCATCTACGCTCTATTCTAACAATATCACGAAATTCCTCCTTTCAATGTCACCCAAAGAGAAGCACTTCGGGATCGATATGTCGGATGACGTTGTTCGTTACTCAATCGTAACGCACAACGGGGAGCTCGTGCCCAGACCGCCGCCTCTTGCTCCTCCACCCACGCCTGCGCCAAAAGCAGCTGAACAAAAAGATGAGGTCACAGCCCTGACTCCATGGCAAAGAGCCATTAGAGAAGTGACTGCTGTGACAGGCGGTATGACCACTGCACTTGCGCTCGGGAAAGCCACAAGTCCGATGTTTATGAGCAACCTCTTTACTTTCTCTCTTGCTGGAGCCATCGGTTACCGCGTCATTTGGGGCGTAACACCTGCTCTTCATTCTCCATTGATGAGCGTCACAAACGCCATCTCCGGGATGGTGGGTGTTGGTGGCTTCTTCATCATGGGCGGACATTACCTACCGGAGACTATACCGCAGGCATTGGGCGCAGCATCCGTACTTCTGGCCTTCGTGAATGTGGCAGGTGGCTTTGTCATCACCAAGCGCATGCTCGACATGTTTAAGCGACCTACGGATCCACCAGAGTATCCGTTCCTATATGCTGTGCCGGCTGTCATATTTGGAGGAGGCTACATCGCAGCAGCAAGCACAGGTATGGATGGACTGGTCCAGGCTGGATATCTCGCTAGTAGCATGTTATGCATTGGCTCGCTTTCTGGCCTGGCTTCGCAGACGACAGCACGCACTGGTAATTTACTTGGCATGTTGGGCGTAGGTACTGGTGTCCTCGCTTCGCTGTCCGCCTGTGGATTCACTCCTGAGCAGCTTATCCAAGTCCTCGGTGTTGTTGGTGTAGGCTCTGCTATTGGTTCCCTGGTTGGACGTCGTATCACACCTACTGAATTGCCCCAGATGGTTGCAGCATTGCACTCTGTCGTTGGTCTTGCAGCTGTGCTTACAAGCATTGGCTCTGTGATGGCGACGGTTGGTACAGAGCACATATCTGCCCTACACATGGTTACAGGATACCTCGGCGTACTGATTGGTGGTGTGACGTTTACCGGATCTATCGTAGCATTCATGAAATTAGCTGGCCGGATGTCGTCTCGACCCACGATCCTCCCAGGTAGGCATCTGATCAATGCAACCCTACTTGGTACGAATGTGGCTACTATGGGTGCATTTGTCACCATGGCTCCTGGTGCACCGATGCTGGCTGCTGGCTGTCTTGGAGCAAACACCCTTCTCTCGTTTGCCAAAGGCTACACCACAACCGCTGCAATTGGTGGTGCAGACATGCCGGTCGTCATCACAGTACTCAACGCTTATTCTGGCTTTGCGCTGGTAGCGGAAGGCTTGATGCTGGACAACCCGCTGTTGACAACAGTGGGCTCTCTCATTGGAGTCTCGGGCTCAATTCTAAGCTACATCATGTGCGTTGCCATGAACCGCAGCATCACCAATGTTCTCTTCGGCGGTATTGCAGCGCCTGCTACAACTGACTTTAAGGTCGAAGGTGAGATCACCAAGACAAGCGTCGATGAGACAGCGAGCGCCCTGCTCAATGCACAAAACGTGATCATCGTTGTCGGCTACGGCATGGCTGTCGCTAAGGCGCAATACCCAATAGCGGAGTTCACACGCATTCTCCGTGCTCAAGGTATCAACGTCCGCTTTGCCATTCATCCAGTCGCTGGCCGTATGCCAGGTCAATGCAATGTCTTGCTTGCAGAAGCGAGCGTGCCATATGATATCGTGCTGGAGATGGACGAGATCAACGATGACTTCGACAACACAGATTTGACGATTGTCATTGGAGCTAACGATACCGTTAACCCTATCGCGATGGAGAAGGGCAGTCCTATCGCAGGTATGCCTGTTCTGCATGCTTGGAAGAGTAAAGACACGATTGTGATGAAGCGTGGCATGGCAAGTGGCTATGCGGATGTGCCCAATCCAATGTTCTACAAGCCGAACAACAAGATGCTGTTCGGGGATGCGAAGGCTAGCTGTGATGCTATATTGGCTGCTGTTCAGGCCCAGACGAAGTAAGTCATCAAAGGGATATGTTTTTGCGGATCAGGGATTTGTATACAAGACTGTACTCTAGGAAAGATTGGCATATGAGCGGCATTTGTGCGTATATAGATAACTTCGCTATGTACTAACATTGCAACTACCCGTGAAACCACGGGTTGGGAGCCGATGGTCGACGGATCTTTCAAGTAATGTTGATTGAAGCAGATCCTAATCTTGATTATCATGTGCTTTTATTAAGACCTTCGTACCGAGCGGTGAGAGGTATGTTGAATCCTCCATTTCCTATGTATATAAGACATGCTGATGTAAAAGATTACAACCAAGGTCATCAAGCGCCAACGTAAAGACAACAACATGCATATACCAATCTGTACAATTCTCGCCAAAACGGGATCTTAGGCCGCGGAGAAGTGGTGAGATAGACGTTGCGTTCAAGAGAGGGGTCATGCTGCATGGTTGAGCATGCATGCATAACGCTCAGACTTACCCGCAAAGCCTCCACTCCCCGACATACTCCGCGAAACCCCACCCAGATCCAAGACACCACTCCAAAACCAATCCAGCTTCCCCTCTCCTAATCACACCTCTTCTCATCCGATACGACTGGCCCTGCATGACCCACCAGCCTCTCCCCATCTCGGCCTCCTCCACCGATCAATCCCCCCAATCAGACACCCGAGTCCTCCTGGAACTCATGAGGGTCAAACCAATTCGCATTATTCGACTCCCACTTCCTCCACGCCGCACACTGGCGATCCTTCTCCGCAATAAACTCCGGACTCAAATTGATCATATGCTCGTTCTCGCGGATCTGCAGAGCAAGTCCAGAGCTCGCGTGCCATGCAATATGGCAGTGCATGATCCAGATGCCCGGATTATCGGTCCGGAAAGCCACGGCCAAGTACCCATTGCGGTTCAGCAAGGCAACATCCCGTCGAGGTGGGTTATCGTATTTGAATGTGCCGTTCTTGACATCGTCCGGGTGGAATGGCCGGTCCTCTTGCGCGAGCACTATGTAGTCGTGTCCGTGCAAATGCATGGGATGAGCGACGGGCACGAAGATGCGCTTGCCGGCTTCCTGCTGGGCTTTTGTGCCGGCGACGGTCATGACCAGGTAGACCCAGGAGTCCTTTTCGTAGTCCTCGGTGATGATTGCGTATTCCGGGGGGTTGAAGCTCTTGTCGCCAATGTGGTCGATTGTCGGGTCGCTGAAGTTTAGCCACATGGGTGTGTCGAGAATGTCCCAGCGGGAGAAGTTGCCGTGCGGGACGGTGTAGTTTTCGGTGCCTTGCTCGACGCCGACTTCGAAGTTGTCGCCGTGGTCGGGATCGACTGTGATGTGTGAGTCCAGGATGGCAAGACTGGGGCGGGTGAATGAACTTACTGCTGTTGGCTGGATGGTCATATGCGTCTACTGTCATTTGCACTATGGGCACGAGACTGTTGTATGGCTCGTCACGGCAAGTCTTGTCGAACTCGAAACGTGTGGAAGTAGGCTCCTTGTGGCTCCCTTCGTTATATCGGATGATGCCCAGGGTGTCAAAGCCCTGCTGCGCTGGTTCGATATCGAAGCAGCCATCAGCGCCTGTGATGCGGATCCAGTAGTTTTGGTCCTCGTCTGGTATGAGATCGTTCGATGGGTTTGCTTCGACAATGACGTTGTAGCGTTGTCCTGCGCAAGTCAGTATATGTGGAACAATGAGACGACTTTCACCTACCAATGCCCACCAAGATGGAGTCCGCGTACTGTTGCATCGTCAGTCTCGAGCTCGTTCTTGTGTGGAACCATAGTGCCTTACATAGGGTTCGATAGGCACAAAGTCAGCGCTGATGATCTTGAGTATGTGCTTGTCGATGGAGAAGATAAACGTGGATGCTGTTGACGTGTTGATCAAGCGCATGAGGTATCTCCTTCCCTATGTTTGATTAGCCAGAACTACTACTTCATAGAAGGTCTCTGGCAGGATCCTTACACGCTCGAAGATCTGCTCGTAGATCTTAGGTGGATCGGTCTTCGCATCATTGTCGTAGCAATCAGCGTTCGTGTTGTTGGTGCAGTTGTAGAAACCTGGGCGCGGTGAGTGCTGTAAAGACTTTTCAAGACTCAGGGTTTAAATACCTCTGCCATTCAGGATGACATCCTTCATGAAAGCTGGCGGGTTGTGCAGCTCCGACGCAAAGTCTTCAAACGCACTGTTATGACTCCAGTCACCGAAGAGATACGGGTCCAATGCGACGTCGTAGTCACCAGCGCTGGGGCCATAGAATGTTATTGGACCCGCAAGACCGTCGGCATATTGCAGGGAGTAATGGCTGTGGTACCATGAGGTGCCGTATTGAGTAACGTTGAACTTGTAGGTAAAGCTTTCGCCTGGTGCAATGGGGCATTGAGTAATAGCGTTGACACCGTCGTACTCAAAGGAATTGATCAGGCGAACACCATGCCAGTGGATTGTCGTTCCGTTGTACTTAAGATGATTTTCGACCGTGATTTCCATCTGGTCACCCCAGCAAGCCTCAAGCAAGGGCCCTGGATATACGCCATTGAAGACCTTACCACCATCCGGACGATTGATGCCGTCTGTGTTGATGTTCTGGTCCGTGATATTAAGGTGGTACTGGCAGGTAGCACAAATCAGTACTCATGACTGCATACGAGGGAGCCACTGTAGAGTCATAGCATACGTAGCGTGTGATACCTATCGGTGCATATCGATCGAAGTCAGTGAAGATGTCGAAGACACCACCATCTGGGCTAGACTCTGAGATGGGCTTCTCAAGCCATTGGTTTCGCTTGCCGGGACCCGCAGTGTGTCTCCATCCCCTCATTGCTGAATAGTCGCAGATAAAGTCCATGCCAGAGTTGGGTGGGGCGAATACTGGGCCCGGTTGCAAGTCCTCAGGTGGAGGTGGGCCAACATTGAGCCTTGTCCGCTCGGTGATCTCTTGGGCAGTGAGCTTCTTTTCGAATTTCTTGTCGACCTTGTAGCCGTCCATGTGGGACGCAGTCCGGTGTGATGCATCCCGATGTGGTGCTGGTCGACCTCCTTGCACAACAGGGCCGAGTGGAGTGACTGGGCCAACGGCATGCTGGTTGTCCACATTGGAGCCCCAGGGTGAAAGGGCTGAAAGACCGAGGGCCCGTGTGAGAGTCTCGCAGATGCTCTGGAGGACCTTCATCTTTATCAATATCAAAGAAATGTCCCTTCCAATGGGGTGTAACGTTCTCAATCCTTCTCAGAAAGAACGTTGTCCGAGAGAAGAAATAATGCTCTCAAACTCGCTCAAGGCTTTGAGCTTTTAAGTGAGGGAACGTTCCCCTCACCAATCTATCTGCGGGTCGATCTCCACATAAGTGGCTAACCGCCAACCTTGCTGCATTTTGCGGGGTTCATCGGCCTGGAATATCCGATTGACAACGGACATACAGAGTTTTTGGGGCCTAAAATGCATAGTCTGATCGCGTTTCCCATTTCAATATGCGTCACGGCGCATGAAGATATGCATACATAGTCTGAACTCTGAGTGCCTAGGCATCTTCAACAGTGATATTACTGTGGCTGCCATTGCTAGACCTCCAAAGTAGAGCATGATCAGCCTCAAATTGAGCCAGCACGTACCTTTAAAGCCGAGAAGTAATCATTGAAAGGTGCCTTCTTGTGGTACTTACCAGCGTAGCAAGATCTCAACCGCCAGGAGACTATGAGCACGGAAGACAAAGTTTCACTATGGGCTACCAACGGCTCAATGGAGCGCTTTAGAAGACACCCTGCATCTACACCACATGAATCAATCATGTCAGTCACTGCAAATAGTAGTTGGTGAGGGGGTTGTGCATGAGGGGTTTTGCAAGGAGCGTCGGACGCACAACTGGAACAATAAATTTGCCCCCTGAGGAACTAGTTACGCATGCATGTTAGAATTCGGATGTACTGCAGCTCGATCTGTTGGAGATCTGAAACATATCTGAACTGAGAAATCGTTACCCCAGATAGGGCAAATGGAACATTTTAGCATATTGGTTAAGATACTGACTACTCTTCGAGGGTAGAGACAAGGTATGAACTTCAGACCTGGGCACTGGTCAATCGTCTAAAGACAGTCAGTCATTGGTTTGGAGAGTAGCTTTAGCGTTGAGTGTCTTTCGGGTTTATTCGGCTGACTAAGATCTGGCATACCACGATTATTGGCTGGTGTAAAGCTCCGAAAACGATAGAAATATCGGGTATCTTCGGTGCTGCAGTCTACCTGCAGTTATGAGTAGCTGTGAAGGAGGAGATTGACACAGAACGCCGGATACGGGGCGTTTGACTTGATTGATCTCAGATTGCGGTTGTAATTACCATGAAACTCTGATGGTATTGCTGAAGTCCTAGCTGATTCGCTGTACATGGCTCATGGGGAAATCGAGCCACATGAGAATGGCGTACAAGAGGCTGCTGGGAATATCGTTGGAGACGACTGTTGTGGAAGACTACGAGCGCAGCGTCATGAACCTGAGCTTTTAGTGCGGCCATCAAGCTTGTTGCGTTCAAAAGTATGCTTCGTACACCGTATGCTGTTCCTCTCTTGAGCTTTCGCTTGCTCTTACGGCAGGTAGTGGAAAAATAAGCAGATTCCGGGATGTAGGAGCATTCCAGGCTTTGTCGCTTCATGCTCAGTGACGTACAGGCTTTGCGCGGCTTTAGTTGACTGAAGGCATTTCAACCTAAAACCACATGAGCGCCGCAGCTTCTAGGATCTCGCGAAAAGGTTGGTGTAGAAAATTGTATTGTTGATTGATCGAGCCATGCGACCACATATTTCTCCGCCAGACTGAAGCGAGCCACACAGGTATCGGCATATTGACAGCTGAAAGGCTTAAGAGCGATTTCTAAAACATCGATGGGTGGAACAATGGCCACGACGTCTACCTTGCTACCAAATCCACACCACCTGACGCGTTGAAACATTTTCAAACTTCTTATGATTGGCTTCCACGCGTTCTTCTGCCTAGACTCACTTAAAGCTCAAGGAATCCTTGGGGAAATGGCCGGCTGAGAATCGCGGTAGACTACAGCTAGGCTTCTATATGACAGATTTCCAGCATGGTTTAGCGCAAAGATGGAATGAGGAAATTTGTTCTTAGAAATATCAAGTGTTGGCACTACCAGCTATTTTGGTGGATTGGTCCAGAATTTCTTTCCAGAGCTGTAGGCCTTATACATAGGAGCTCCACTTCTGATTCCTACTCAGTCGTAGTCAACTAGACTCTACAGAGTTCATATCTTAGCAACACGACCATGCAGTTGGTTTTACGTGGTGCAGAATTGGCAACTGTTGGCAAAGGAGGATGCTGATTAGTAGACTCCGATATGCCATATTACGCTGTGAATGTGTCTCCCTGGCGGAAATAAGGTCCATACTCTTTATAGACCCCACAAGCTCCATGCTCCAAGCTAACGGGTTCCGCTAGGATGATCCAAGGGTTTGATTGACAAATACTGTTCATGATTGCGGCTTTTAGATGAGGGGCTAGACACAGGTGTCCAACGATGTACTACGGCTCATGGTGGGTTACGGTATTCCCGAGTACTAGTACTCGGGTTTCTCAAGCCAAGCGTGTATCCAAATAGTTGGCAATGATGGTTGTTAACTAAATTTCATTAGGAACACGAAGAAAATCTCGACTGTGACGCTAATTTGCCAAGACCAGATCGGTAGGGTAGCTACAGGCGCAGACGTGTACTTACCATCACGCTGTTGCCATCCCCATCTGTCCCTCGTGTGGATCCTGCCATTGGATTCCCTCGCTCCGACCACGCACGAAACACGTGTCTGATGTTGTCTATACCATGGCAATAGAGAACCACTTGCATACAACACCAGCCATTTCCCTGCACTTCTACCATAGTAGCTGACCTTGAGTCAGCACCTGCATTTCGGCAAAAGACGTTCAAGCTGTTTCCTACCGTAAGATGATAAACATTCATCCGGAAGTCCCCACCACAAACTATACATTCGTCTCCCTTACACGGCATGTCACACTCCCCGGGGCTAGCGGCCAATTTGGCACCTGGAGCAATCTTTGAACCGCACCAACACTGTCCACTATTTTGAACACCGAAATAATTGTAGCCCTTGTACAGAAACTCGTTGTCTGTGCAGTATGTCATACAGCCGTACGGGGTGTTGTCGGCAAAGACCTGGGAATGCGTATCCCCGATATCGTCCACCAGGATTCGGTCGGGAGAATCGAAGTAGCAGCCTTCATAGTGGACATAGTCGTAAAACGGATGGATATATAAGGACGGCGTGCATGTGCTACTGCTGACGCTTATGCTGGAGCTGGGCGCACTGGGGATAGTGGTCGTGACGCTGTCACTGCTGCTAGGCGTGCTCTTGGTGATGCTATGCGAAGTACTGGGAGTCTGTGACTCTTTTGTCGAGCTGGAGCATGCAGAAGAATGCGTTCCGCAATCTGTGGAGATAATTGTCGAAGTAGGGTTCGCGAAAGCGTGTTTGTGCCCGATAGCAATCAATGCAGCGATGATGATTGACCGCATGATGAACAGCATGCGATGGGAGAAGGCGCGGAGGAAGAAGAACTAAAGCGTGGTAAAGATGACGGACTGAGGAAAAGGTAATGGGAAAAGTCCACCGTCACAATTTTACCCTCCCAGTACGTTGGGCTTATCTGTGGGCCAGTGATGCGCGTGGCTCAAGCCCACCATGATCTTAAGCTTTTCTGGCGCTTGAACCCACACTGCAGAAATCTTGGATTAGCACTGAGCAACGATTGACAGGACTGGATTATACACGGTCTTGTGGCTGTGCGCGGCTTTCAGGCTCCTTGCCCGTGACCTGCCGACATCCTTATGAGTTACTCAGATCGCGCTGACAAACTTGAAATCCCACGTCGCATTTCTTGCTTCAATCGACCGAATCTTGAAAGCCACTGCAACGTTCCTGGCTTTTAGGGATGGCAAATACTCAACGTCTCTTAAAGTCTCGCGAGCGACACTCCAAACCAACCGCTTTGTCTCGTATCTATGTCCCAAACGCTCGATTGCTTGCAAGTATAAGTGATTTATGTAACGCAACCAAGTAACTTGGATATGGGGAAAAAGACCTCGATCGAGGATCTCACAATGTACATCACGTATGAAATGGAGACGGCGGGAACTCGCTGGGCAAAGGTCGCATTCGCAGACCCATTCAGCGACCGCAGCACGCGCGCATGTCGAGACAAGAGCAGTAAAGCAGCACAAGCAGAGTATGAAGATATAAGATTCGTTACTGGGGCTGCAAAGAATGATATCAGGCTTCGGCCTGTTTGTGCTTGAGCTGAAAGGTAATATTAAGAACTGCCTAGTGCTTCTATCCATAACTGTGCTTGCACGTCAAAATTTCATCTAGTGGTTTGTCCTCCTCAGGCTGTGTGTGTCAAAGTCGACGATTAATACTAAGCTTCTCCTAATGCTCCTCTCCACAGTTTATTTGCACGTTAAGATCTTATGTGATGGTTCTCATCCTATCTACTTTCTGCGCTTGGCATCCCCCAGCAAATGTGACCATCCTCTGCCCACTCTGGAGTTCTACTATGATGAGCACCGATCAACAAACATTCTGTCAACGAGAACAGGTGAGGGGTGAGACTGCACTGACCAAAGCAGTGAAGGCTTCACGCCCCTTCAGTGCCACCAATGTCTGTTGACTTGATAGCGTCACGCTTGCTCAGCTGCTTCAAGAATCAACACGTATCCGAATGTCACGAAACCTCGGGGCAACATACCTGGGACTCCTCCATCGCTGCAGCATTCTCCGTAACGTCACGCGGTGGCAGCCCCCCAATAGACTTCACCTCAGGTGGCAAGGGATTATACTTCGGCCCCTCGGGTTTCTTGGGAAGAGGCAGCCATTCAACAGGGTCGCAAGGAATGCTGGGGTCAGCACATTCGCGCTTGTTGAGGTCCGCCTCGGCGATGGGAGCTTCAGTGTCTGAGATGGTGACGGCGTCAACATCGCGACGTTCTTGCTTAGGGGGTAGCCCGCCAATTGACTTCACTTCGGGTGGTAGAGGATTGTATTTAGGCCCTTCAGGCTTCTCTGGCAAGGGCAGCCATCCGACTGGGTCACAAGGGATGCTGGGATCAGCACATTCACGCTTGGCGAGGGCTTCTGCTGCGACTCCCTCTGAGCTAGGGAGTGCAGCGGTGTCAGCAGGGTTGGCTACTGGTTGTGCGACCGGAGCTGCAGCACCCGCGGCGGCAACACAGGCTAGGGTGAGGAGAGTCTTGGGTGATGGTTGCATGATGGAATTTGCAAAGATTGTTCTGTGGTGATTGATTGTTGAGCAGATGCCACTGTTGACTTTTGGTAGATGAGGGAAGAGAAGCGAGAAGGTTTGGAGGTGTTGTAGGTGGAAAAGAAAGGAAGAGAGAAGAACAGGGTGAGAAGCAGTATTTAATCACTTCAGTGAAATCTATGACTAATCTGTGTATTGGTCTGGAGCAAGTGAAGAGTGTGTGTTCACTCTCAATGTGGCAATTCGTGCTCACTCTGAAAGTGTCGGTCCATATTGACTTTCGCGGTGGCGGTCTTCATTCACTTCGAAATTGGGATGGCCCGAACTCACTGTGCTAGACGAAAGGACCATAAGTAACCCTCACATGTGATCGAAGTTGAAACAATTCCGTAGGGACGACGTTTCATGAGCACAAAGAAGTATGCTCGTTCCGGTGAGGGCCAGCCTCTGAGCCCTAATCTCAGGTCAAAAGTCGACTTGGGTCCTGTCAAACCCTGAGATTATAGCACTTAGCACACTAATTGTTTGCTTGTTTGTCCCTAGACCGAAAAGAGCCTCCAGATGAAAGGTGAAAGAAGAGTCGGCTGTTGCCATCGTAAGCCTTCAGGTGAACCAATTTCTACACAATGCCCTTCATGAACCATGAGGGGCACACGTAACTTTGATCCCTCTTCAGATGAAGAACCATTGATGAAGATATATGAATCCTCGATTGGGATGGGTCTTGGACTCTTAGCTCTCGCTGCCTGTATGTCACCCTAAGCCCGTCGAGCTTGATTGTAAACATGGCGCAATAGTTGCCGTGCTTCGTCGAGGATAGCGAAACTGCAGCGATTGCTTGTCAACACTATCGCGCATGCCCAAAACCAAAACCTGCGATCACCCGGTTTGCTCAGTGAAGCTCACAACACACGACGTTATTGTTTGTCCTGTCTATTGGTGTTCTCTCAGTGTCCTTTAGCTTCCTCTGTTGTATAAAAGCGCCCCAGTGTTCACTTCTGCCACTTCCTTGCCCTCACTTCAACCATCTGAAGTTTCTAGTGGGAGTACAAAGACTCAGATTTCTCGACCTCTTCATTTGAAAGTTTCACATCAGCATGTCTAATAAACATCACTTCTCAGAGACACGTACCGGACAAGATTCTGCAAGCGTCAATGAGCAGGTCCAAGAACTTAAATATTGCGACTCACAGCGCGAAGAAGCACATGAAACTGTACAGCAAAGGACTCACCAACCAGGAGCTGGAATTAGCAATAAGAATCCCGAAAATCAGACTTCAGGTCGCAAGGAGGGAGGAATGCAACAAGCAAGAGCACCTGCGGGTCTGTAATTCTTCTTCCTCTTGAACCGAGAAGACATTGACACAACCACTCTTACAGCATCTCCCACCACTGCAACTGCCTCCTCTGCCCCTTCTCGGAGCGACTTCCCTGGTGTCCAAACAAATGATACGGGCGTATCAAATCCATACCTGGACTCCGCGGTATCTAAAAACGCCTCCTCCAATCCTCAACCACAGTCCATCAATCCACCCCATGCGCCATTCACTTCTCGACCTGTCACATCTACTCATCAACCACACCGTATCTTCGGTGGTCCAAGAGACCGAAAGATCGACCCAAAGTGCAAAGAAGATCCTGCGCGATATCCGGATTTTCTTGAAGACAAGAAGGAAGATGAGAAGCTCAGTACTTACCGCTTCAAGGGGTCGTCTTCTTAGGTAGGGAGGTCTTGAGGGGTGATGTAAGATAGAGCTTTGGTAGAATCGGGAATGTAAATTAACTTATGAGGAATCAACAAAAAGTTAGCTTGACTGCTTTTCGGCATAAACATGTTGTTTCCCTTTGAAGGAGTGCATATGAGATCTTTGAAGTGGCTCGTAATCATGTGTCATTTGGGGCAAAACAACGTCAGAAGGTCAACGAACGGCTAAGTAGCGTAAATAGGTCTTGTGGCGAGATCAAGGTGCCCGAGATGCTCCTTTGAGGCTTGGTTTCTTGAAAAGATGGAGTACGATACATGGGAAGATTCGTGTAGACACATCGCCCTTCCCGGCAGTCCGCTCCAACGTTGTCTTGGCATGCTTGAGAATGGGTCATTCATCTTCATCGTCTGCCTTCCACATACTTGACCGATCAAGGTACATTATATCAACGCAAACACGCTGACTCTTTTCCTTAACGATTGCCCTTAGCACTTCGTTCAACCTCAATTGCTCCATGGCTTCTTCGTCACCGTCCACGTTCTTTATCTCGAGCGATTCTTCAACCTCGAGAGTTATCTGCTTGAGAGCCGGCAAACATGATATTGTTGTATCATCTTCAAGTAATCCAATTACTTCAGCAACAATGAGCATTTGGTATCCGGCCAATGCTGCAAAGATTTTCAAGTGCTCAATTGACTTGGGTAAACGCTTTGCAAGCGGCAGCGCAAGATGAGACGTCCGCTCGAATTGTTTCTTCGAGAAACAAATGATGGGCCAGTATGCCTGTAGATCTTGGTGGGAAAAAAGAGCGTAAAAGTCAACTTCGATAGTGCGCAACTTGGTGAAGGCGGATAGATCGCAAGCAACGTTGTACTTTTTGCCCGCAAAATCCTGTATACTCAGGGTCAATTCTTCCAATGTGTCTCTGCAGTGCTGCAATAGCAGAACATGAATCGGTGGCGACGTAAGACGCTGGCGTGGTTGGTACGACATCTTGAACCGCCGGAGACCTGACGTGGAACCCAGCAGCCGTGGTAGCCATAAGGAAAAATCTTGAGACTGATATTTTACGATTAGTTCTTCCAGGCTCGAATGTTCACCAAAGTCTTCGCCATCGCCCGAGTTCTGCATGTCTATAATGGCGTCTACTTTGATGGTCTTTATGCCAGGGAAATGCATCGCTTTCGCAACATAGGCAATGTCAGTCGGATTGTACCTCCCGTTCGTTCGGGGCGATCTCATCTCCAAATTCGAAAGCACATGCAAATCTTGAGTGTTTACTTGCTCTACGAGACTGCCGAACAGGTCGTAGAAGATGTTGCTCGGGTACTTGAAAGAATCCGTAGAATATGATAAATCTGTCAAATTTGGTAGCCGCAGTATCAACAGCATCGAAATTAGTGTCTCCGATGCGGTTGGAAAACATTGGACCAAGCTTTCGGCATCCTGGGAAATCTCGTCGGGGTCCACAAGATCGTCATCAAGGTATACCGTTGCTTCAAACAGCTGCAGGAAAGGCGAAATGGGGTGCTCTCTGGTGAGAAATGAAATGTCGCTGCGATGGAGCTCGACTGGCCACACCTCATCTTCTCGTTCTTTGAGCTTTAGCTTTCGCACATACCTGCCAAGAGCAGGCTGATCAATGGTTGCCTTCAACATGTCCAACAAGGACTTGTAGTCGTGTCTTGTGCCGTTTGAAGATCCACTCCATGTCTCATATAATTTGCGATGCTCTGTTAGGGCTGATCGTGACGCATGGTTCAATATCTTCTGTGAAACGGCGAAATTCACAAGATCACCTGGCCAGACAAGGCTCGAGATGAACCTCAGCAGCTCCAATGGGAGCTGGAGTAGACCAACCATCCTCGACAATTACCACATTCTATCCACAGTTGAACTTGAATGAGAGCTTCTAAAACACAGGGAGTAAGCTAGGGTGCAGCGGCTGCAGAGGTGCAGAAACATTAGAGATCCGACGGAAGCGGTCTGCAAATTGCGTAACCGTGATAGATCATACTGAAAGGCTCTCGTCGGCTTCTAAGTCGCCCATTTCTGCACCTACGTTGAGCGCCCAAGTCGGCCTTTTCAGGTCCATCACTGCTGACATGGGAGGCTATTTGCTCTGCGGGACGAGCAAATCCTTGGGCGGAATAGGACCTCCACATCGGGTTCCACGATTCTATGCGCTGACAAGCTGGGCCTCCCATCCCCTTCCCCCCGCCTCTTGTCTCCTCCCCAGCTTCCGCACGACAAAGCCTTACGAGAATACTCAGTTCTGACTCGGTCACCCAAGTTTCACGATCTCCAGAAGGATGATGCGATTACGGCAAGCTCAACGAGAACGAAATCTGCCACCTCGATCTTGCGACAGGCAGGCAGACTACCCAAAACACGGCAGCTTCGGGACATTCCAACTGACGTTTCTCGCAGAACCGTACAGTTACTTCTCGCTCATGAGGCTGCGGGAATGTGTGCGTAGCTTTTCAGCTGCAAGTGAATGCCCTTATGCACCACTCAGCGACCCAGTCTTGAGCCCGACCCCAACTCCGACCGTGGTACCCCATCCAACTCTGGCTCTCGATTGGCATCGAGCTCCCCCGGGGGCACCAGAGGGGCTGTCTGGAATTGCTCCTGTTGTTTTTCGCCTGCATATCCTTGTATTTGTGGTGAAGTTTGCCTTCTCCTGCGTCGTT
This sequence comes from Bacidia rubella, assembly GCA_032158265.1. Lineage (NCBI taxonomy): Eukaryota > Fungi > Ascomycota > Lecanoromycetes > Lecanorales > Ramalinaceae > Bacidia > Bacidia rubella. Next base: position 44,861 of record JAVTIF010000005.1, on the reverse strand, counting down.
TGAGGACCGAAAACGCCAAAATTGCAATGACGACTAGGGCGCCTACTGAGACCCCCACACCAATTCCGGCTTTGGCGCCTGAACCGAGACCTTGGGATGAGGGAGAGGGCGTAGCAGTCGCGGCAGACACTGCCACTGGGTTTGGAGAGGAGGAGTCTGTAGGAGGAGAGGATGTAGAGGAAGCAGCGGCTGAGGAGGTGCTGGAGGCGCTCCTTGTAGACGAATAAGGGGTGTAGTCTGGGGCCTTCGAAAGCGATTCTGGCGGGCGGGCGTAGAAAGTCTGGTCGGAGGGGTTGGTGCAATCGATTGCACTGATGTCAGTTTTCCAACAGCAGTTCCAGACCTTCCCCGTGTAGATGATATCATGCTGGTTGAAATTAACTGAAGAAACGAGTCAGCTGGAAGACGCCCCCCAATGAGAAATAATGCTTAGGAATTGCGTACTGCAGTTTTTGGAGCAGGCTGGGTCGTTGAAAGACTCGTCAGTGCAGCCGCCGATATAATATCCACTCGTTTTCGTGCCAGTATTATCGCGAAAGCGACAGATGCCGTCTTGTTGGCATTCGTGGTCGCTGATACAGCAGGACGTGACATTGGTGCTTGAGCCTCCGCACGGTGCCTGCACACTGTCGGCTTCAATCTTGGTGCTGCCGTCGCTATCATCCCCCCTGCTAGCATAACAGACAGGTTTCGACATGACCGCTTCAGGCCTTCTTCAATCTTCTGGCTCAGCAAGGAAGCGCGACGTCAATCGGATGGAGACAGCTCTCTGCAGAAGAGGCCGGAGGAGAAGTCGGAGGGGGGGATCTTTGAGTTTCTGTCAGCTCCTTCCAAGCCTTGCTCGGGAGGATTTGACATGAAACACGCCGTCTCGTGAGTGGGGGCCATTCTAGACTTTAGCCTGGAGATCAGCAAATAAGCACTTGCGAATCATTTGGAATACCAACTATCGTCCGCATATGGGAGAGCAACGTCAAGTGACAGATGTTGTCACCGAAACGGCGTCAACATCATCCTGGCAGTGACATACTGCAAGCAAGCTGCAAGCATCCAGGACTACATGAAGAAAAAGACTATCTAGAATACATGCTTCCAATTAGACTGAAACTAGAATAGAACACATCATGGCGGAGCTTATATCATGAGGTGCGGTGCTGTTGGCCCATGCCCGTGTAGTCAGAACTAGTCAGACCAAGATGCCGTCAGAGCATTATCTCACTTTTGGATAAGGTTGCTGCGCCGCTTGACGAGATAGTTGACATTTAAGGTAGTTCTAGAATAGGCATTTCTGGGCAATCTCGGCAAAGTTGCCGTGTTGGTATCCAAAGCCAGCAGAGACTTGTTGTCAGCTTCTCATTTGCCATCGTCGAGTCCATCGTGCTTCAATGTCAACGATTTAAAGGCATATCGATGTTGCGCTAGTTGCTCGCCAGGTATGTCTTGAATGCATGACAACCGTTGGGGGGCATGACGGCAGCGCTAGGAGCCAGGAAAATCATACAACCTCAAACGCTGTGAGAGTGCTTCTTCAAGACTTGTCATTGCCCTTCCTGATCCAATGCTGACTCTTTGGTCTAGTACCATTGGCCTTTATTGATCGACATCATCGAGACGAACCCAGGGAAAGGATCGCGCGCCTCGTCTTCTGCTGGTCTTTATTCCACCAACAATCCCACAAGCTTTTCTACCTCTCAGCTGAAGATGTAGTGACATAGCTGGCATCCGGCAAAGATGCATACAACATCAGCATAAGACAGAAAGCAATGACTTGCCGAAGAGAGTAAGAGGGGGTTTACATCTACAAGTCAAGCTCTACCAAGCTCAAGACTCGTAAAGAGCTGAATGCGTGCGGACGACGAGATTGTTAGAAGATGCCTTGGAACTGCCTACATCTCGATTCCACATGTTCATCTGCTCCAATAAGTTCAAAGACCGGCTGAAGACAGAGGAGTCAAAGAGCTGGGTCACAAAGGCGGGGCGATAAGGCTCTGCGATTGAGCTGCCAGCTCTGTGAATCGTTCTGCTGCAGAAGCAGCGCGAATTGATGGAAGAGCAGTGTGTTGATAATTAGTGTGGCTCGCTGGCAGGTAGCGACGTTTGCCTACAGAGCCTACCCATCAGCCCTGGCTCTAGCACCGACACTCTTGCACCTCAAAGGATTCTTTTGCTACAGAAGAAAGTCTTGGTGGCTGTGCTCGAGGCTGCATCGAACATGAGACCCGAAACGAAAGGCAAGGGAGCTGAGTAAACCTTCCTACCATCGCAAATCTTGAACGTCGCGGCGTCCTCTGGACCAGTAACGCTCATGTTCGGTCCTGCACTTTATACGCTCTGTGCTTATACCCCGCCACCGGCTCTCACGTAATCAGCTTCTCATTGGCGCTAGTGTGCACAGAGCATTCATCCATACTCTCGAGTTAGACGCTTCTGACTCATGCGTCAGCATAACCATTGCGTACTGGCTATGTCGGATTGTCTATGCAAAAGTCTCCGTATCATGCTTGTTTCTTGAACGCCCACCCACCCTCCCTCGTTTACCAGTCCGACCTTGGAGAACGGTAATTTGCAAGAGGTCCCAAACCTGGAAAGTTGGGACATAGTCGGCTTTTCCCGAAGTGACCGAACATAAGAAGTTTAAGGTACCTCCAACAGAAAAGTTTAGGGGGAAGTAGCTCCTTCGCATAAATTTGTGGAGTTACGTGTGCGCAAAATACAGCCTCATCATTCAAAATACGCTCTTTGAAGATACTTGTAGTCGAAGCTTCGACATTGTCTATCTCGGAATCGCGATTTTACACGCGGGAGTTGGAGCCAATTTGGGCCGTTGGTCTAATGCCTGCCGGTGGCCTTGATCGAGGCGGACTACTGAGTACGCTCAGGAGAAAAGTCTTGATGTCCCACAGACACTTCTATGAAAATGCTGGCTGGTAGAGCTTCAACATCAAGGTGCAATCCACTGTCGGTATGCGTGGTCACCCAGTGTGAGCGTGGCCAAAGGCACATGATAGACCTTATTATCAGATTAACGAACGAACACTCCACAGGATCCTACAGACAACGGGTAAGGTTATAACGCGAGAATAAGCACTTCCCAAACATGCATTAGCCCCTTGCAGGCGCGATGGTGATGAAGGAACTTGGAGCATTGTTCTAGCCCCTTGGTTCTTGAAAGGTGGCCACGTTCGACACCTCAGCCTTGTCACACCTAGACAAACCTTTCTCGTGCACTTAAAACTTGCAGTCAGAACCAGTTGGGAGGGGCTGCCTCCAAGTCTGAAATCCGGTGTTTTGTGTGCTTGCAATTGATCCTAATTTACGAATTGACGGGAAAACGATGACAATTCCTGGCGGCAGAATCTTCCTAGCGCCTTCCCAACCACCTAGAGCCCGACGACTCCTGCTACAATTGCCGATATGCTGGCCGAGGTGCCAAATTAGTGTGATTTTGGGGGCTAATCCAGCCTTGTTGTCAATACCAGCTGTCAATCATTGCAGATGCATGTGAGAAGATCCAAACTCCTAGCACACATTTACAAGAATGTTAAAAACGTGGCGCTCCAAGTGCATAACGATCTGCCCCTGGAAAGCAAAAGATTGCCGTTTATTAAAAAATAAGCCGAAGCTGACGGACAAGGCTGAGGATTCTGCGCACTTGAAGAAAGAGTAAACCCCCCGATAATTCAATCACTCACTTTTTGTGCATTTCATGCAGGAAATGTTGAATGTCGAACTTCTTTTGCCTGGTGTTCTTTGCTCCACGACATGGCAGGTCACAACCAACTGACTGCCTCCAATAACATTACGCAATTGGTTTCCCCAAGCAGACGGCGTGATTCCGAAGGGGTGCCTTCTTCACCTACCCGTCGTGACTCTCAAAGCCGCCCCCCTCTATTTACCCATGCCAGTACTGGTAATTCTCTTCAAGCTACGGCCAGCAGCGGAGACCTACTTTTAGGCTTGTCCAACAGCTCGCAAGGACAAAGAAGGCGGCAAGGGTCAGAGATATCATATGATTTTCTCGAAAAAGTCCTTCGGCGTTGCAAAGGTCTTCCCTCCACCAGACTGAACAAATTGAGAAACGACTATCATAGGTTCAAGACCAAGTTCTGTCAAGATTTCTTCTCTAATGCGGTCTTGATCTCCAAGTATTCCCCCCCCACTCATTCGAGAGACAGTTTATCCCCTTGATGAATCTGTGGCTTCCGGACTAGTGTTTTCCGCTTGCCTAGAAGACCTGAGTACGGCTTTGCGAGCGGACGCAGAGTTCTCCGGCGTTGTTACATGGTAGAAGTCCTCCCACTTGACCGGGGTTTTGATTCGCTGAAACAGTCGACAGTATTCTGTCACTCAGTACAAACACTAGACCACTATATTCATCTCGAGAGCGGTTTCTTGCAACCTCAAAGACACTAAGACGAAGACTTGAAGCACCTGGTCAAGCTATTCTGCTTGTCATTGACCAAGAGTGGGGTTTATGTAAACAAGTGTTGAAATCTTGGGCAGGAGTACTGCCAGCCCCCGAAGGATTTGCACGCATTCAAAGACCCTCAAAAAATATTCAACCCAATTCGATGAAGACGGGATCTAATGGATTCTAGGCCCGGAGCCCTTGAGCTTTGATTCCACGAATCTCATCTCAAGAAAACTTAGCTGGATGAGAGAGGCGCCAAAATACGAAGGCAGGTTTCACTCATACATTTGGCTACCGCACACCGAGCCAGTCCAGCCAGTCTTTGCTGAGATCATCATCGACGGAGCTACTCATACATCTAGGAATGTTCTGGTCTTGGTGAGCTTCACCAACGACCCCAAAAAGTGGCCTGAGGATTACCAGAATCGTCGCCTCGCTTGGCTCAAAGACATTGCAACAAACACCGTTAAGTGGAATATCTTAGCGTCAATATGTGCCATGTGCTCTTACGTGATCGAGCAAACGGAGATTTTCGCGCGAGAATTGGACGAGCGTATCTTTGAAGTGGTGAGACTGTTCCATCCGTGACCTTCAGAATGTTGCCAGCCTGACGACAGCGTAGGCATATTCGGGAAGACGACAACCTTCTCGCGGAAAGCTCCAGTATTTGGTCCGCTTAGAAAATTGTTGTCGCAGCTCTCTACAAGGCCTTCATGACGTTACTTCATTGCTGAACGAAATTCACAACATAACAGGGTCTATGTCATCAGTTGAAAATACCGAACTCGCTCTACACACCTGGTTGGAAACAATCACGACCGATATCAGATATCTGGAGGCCGAAGTCGAGGCAGCTAAGCAACGGATTCTAGAAGTACGATCAATGGTCAGTATAGAGGCTAATGAGACCTGTATCCGCGTCTTAAAGCTGACAAAAAGGTTTTAGCTCAAAGATGAGCGTGAACTTCATCATGTTCATCGAACCAACATACTTACATTTCTCGCCGCAGTATATGTTCCATTCTCCTTTACCTCGGTCAGTATATTGAAATATAATCTTAAGTCGAACAACATTCTTACAGCAGAGACAGTCTCTATTCGGCATGAACTTGAAAGACCCCTTGTGGTCACCTAATACGGGTACTAACGGCTCTATTAAATATGACCCGAACGATTCCTCGTATAGCAACGACACTCGTGCTATCATGGATGCTGTCGCACATTCTGGTGGTCATATGTGGCCTTACAAGCATTACTGGTATACGGTGGCCCCTCTGGTCGCTTTTACCATCCTGCTTCCACTGGTGGGTGGTTGGGCGTTCCGCAAGTCAGTCAAGACCTATGTTGATTACAAAGTACTCATCGTGCCCTCTGCTATGCTGCTATTAATAGCTGTCGGCATCGCGACTTCGTTGACCGGGATCTACGCAGCCTACATCTTTATCGTCCTGGTTCCTCTGGCGTTGTTCCTCGTATATAGGTTTATCGGTGCGTCGATTGTAGGGAAGCAGTAGATTTTGTGGTGCGGGTTTGCCTTGGCCTATGGTTTCAGTCTTTGGGTTGATGCATTTGTGCTTCGTGTGAGATCTATTGATCCACCTAAAAAGGTCTGGGTATCCGGTATATTGCCGCCAATGTACCTGTTCGTCACCCACATCGGGACCGGAAACAGCATCAAGCGCGCATTGAAACCACCTTTACTCAGAGTCAAAGATTTTTGGACCCACAAAGAAGGTGTGAGAAAGCGCGAAATCATTCGCATGGTTCTTATCCTCTCCTACTTCGGGATTGCACTGGGATATTGGTTCAAAGTCACGGACTCAGGTACTCTATGGACCATACCGTGGGGCATCCTTATTGCCAACAGACTTATCAATGCAACGCAAGATAGGACGCCTCACAGATTCTACATCTGGCTCAGCTTTCTAGTGCTCTGGTCGATTTGCATTGTCGCAGACAGAACAGTCTACAGATCCTCCCCTCTTATGAGTGGCTTCTTCGTTGCCGTCTTCCCTATGACGGCGCTCTTTGCCTACTGGTACCACTTGGATCATGCAGAATATATTAACAAGGCTATTTGAAAGTATGAACGGAGATCTCGGGAAAAGAGAAAGCGCAAGAAACAAAATGAGAAGGCCGAACAAGTCTAGACCATCATAGAAGGGGACCAGGGTGTTGGAAGCAATGTCCAAGGACGACTGTCTTTGTCTTTCTAAGGTGCACGTCACGCTCTATGGAGATCATGCATCTTCAGGTCATTCAATTCGCTCTATCGAAAGCTGGGCCTTGACTGAAGCTCGGGAATGGATATTTTAGAGAACCGAATAATGACGGCGCGAGTCGGTTTCACACTATTCGCCTGAGATCTCCTGATCTACAATGTGTTTGACTTCTGGTGACACTTGACTTCCCGCCTGACTTTAAAACTTCGTGGGGGGTAGAAGTATAATAACTGAAATGAGTATCAATAAGGTAAAGGAGATCCTTTGAGAATCGCTGATTACTGGTTGTCCAAGCAGTTAGGCACACTGTTGAGCTTAGTTTAGGAGTATACAGACTGAGCATGCACCTACTCACGCTTTCAAAAATGAAGACCCTCATCCAAACTCTGACATAGTGGGTAAACGTCAAGCTGAGTCCCTCTTCCAAATATCATTATGTGTTCACAAACTTCAGGCAAACAAGGCTATTCAACGGATGTTTGAGAACTCAAAAGCAATTTTTGCACCCATTCTCATGAGTTGGCCTCCTACAAAACTACCTTATTCGACGCCAACGACCTCACTCAAGAGTCATAGTCCTCAAGTGTTTTATTATCACTTCGGCAAGCTACCGCATGACCTCTCTCAATCTCGAGTTTCAACAAAGCAGCAATGCCTCTGCAGGCCCATAGCCTCTCATGATCAAGGTGGGTCAGGCGCAACGTACGGTTGGCATTCTATCGTCCTTTAAATCTCAGCAAAGAGGGTTGCAACAAGCTATTAATGACATTCTTGTAGCAGGCCAAGATGAGGTTTGGAGCTCATGGAGGCTGTTAGGTATACCAGGAAGACAACAGCATGTGCACGAAGGAATATCTGGGAAGCTTTCTGCCATTCCTTTCTTAAAGCCAACCGGACAGACTATGCGCCCGGATGATTGGACAGTCTCCTGGGGAAGCTTCGACTCTGGCTGTCCATACTCTGAAATGGCTGGTATAGCTCAGGATATCCGTTTCAATGATTTGTCCGCGCGGTCTAAGGTTTAGCCGGTGCTTACATATTGCGTCATGTCCGTGCACGTGAATACTTTCATCGAAGTACTGTCATTTCCGCATAACTATTACTCTATTAAAAGGAACTCGAAGTTATCTTCTGTAACGCAATTACTCGCTACCGCCTGCACTTTTAAAGGCATACCTGTCAGAGGGGTCAAATGGCGGGCGGCAAACAAACGGTCCTCATCACCGGCTGCTCAGACGGTGGCTTGGGTGCTGCCCTCGCAATCGCCTTCCATGAAGCCGGTCTCCACGTCTACGCAACAGCTCGAGACCCTGCGAAAATGAAGCAACTCACAAGCTTGGGTATTCATACACTGACCCTAGACGTCCAGTCTGAAGAATCCATCGCCGCCTGCGTCAAAGAGCTCTCAAGCCTCGACATACTAGTCAACAACGCTGGTGCTGCATATCCCATGCCTGTAGCTGACATCGAAATCAATGACGCCAAGAACCTTTTCGATCTCAACGTCTGGTCACAAGTGGCCGTCACGCAGGCTTTCCTCCCTTTAATACTAAAGTCCAAGGGGATGATCGTGAATCAAACCTCCGCAGCGGCTGCATTCACGATACCCTACAACGCCGTATATGCAGCATCTAAAGCCGCGCTGGTCATGCTGTCCGACACTTTACGGCTGGAGCTTGAGCCTTTCGGTATCAAAGTCGTCGATCTGAGGACGGGACTCGTCAAGACCAACTTGATACAAAATTTAGATAAGAAGAAACATTCAGCGCCAAAGGGATCTATCTATGAGCCAGCAAGAGAGATCTTCGAAAAGGGGTTGCGCCAGGAACAATTTGTGAATGGGGGTATGGATGCCAATGTTTGGGCAAAGGGAGTGGTGCAGAATCTATTGAGTCAAAGGCCATCTTCGGTGATCTGGAGTGGGGAAAGTTCTTGGTTGAATAGACTTGCTACGTTTTTGCCTTCTGGATGGCTGGATGGTCAGGTGAAGAAGTTGACTGGCTTTGATGTTGTTGCGGAGATACTTCGTCAGTATTGATGGCGCTATTTTTGCATTAAGGCTGCCTAGCACAAAAGACATGGCAAGAACTTCTGTTCTGAGAAGATCGTTCTGTGATGATAATCAATGTCTTTCTCCAAGCCACTACCCTTTTTTACTTCTCTCATGCCTAGGTATTCTTTCAAATTTTTATTGATATCTCACGAGACCAACGCACGGCAGACGGACTGTAATAAGGCAGACAGCTCTGGAAGCGCGACATGGGTCACTAGTGGGTATTGAAGTGTTCATGAGGGCTGGAAGCCAAATCTGGCATTTCATTCACAGGTTGGATATCGGTAAGTTCGGAACAATACCTTGCGATAGCCTGTGGTGTGATTTGTTCGGCTTGTCATGGTGCTATCAATAACCAGCATTTAGTGGTATAGCTGCTCTAGGCGAATACGACCATGAAGCTCATGATGCCTTGCCGTTGCACATAATCCCGTGCTGAGGCTCGTTGGGCCTTACTTTTACGCGTTACTAGATGCGTGTGTCTCACCCTAGTCACTCTTACAAGGATTCTAAGTCGGCGCTCTGGCGAAGCAGTGCCTTGGCTGTATGTTGAAAGCGTTTCAGTAATTCAGCTAAGGATATTTCCTATCTTTTGCTAGCCGAGAATCGTCCATCAGTAGTGTCGCTTGTTACATTATCTTTAGCTCTGACTTCTAGTGCTTAATGTCGTGCTGGATGGTCTCGCCAGAGCTGAACGGGGTAAAGCTCGGTGTATATGTTAATAAACAGGAACTTATCTGCCTGATGACATATGGGAAGGATGAGACCCATCATAGATCGCGACTCAGATCAATGTGATGTCAACGAAGTTAATTTTTCATGAGACATCTACATTGGGGATGTTTGGTGCGGGCTTCAGTTTGACAATAGCACCGTTCTCCGTGGAGTTTGCAACCACCGGACGGTAAACGGTCGTGACAAAAACATTCCTGTTAGCGCCAGGATACTCTTTCCCCGTCTGCAGCATGGGATAGCACTGGTAGATGATATCTGAGCCTGCGCGAGCGACATCCAGTATCTTGAATACATCTGTTCGCGACCAACGGTCCACTCTGTTGTCTATATGGATTTCGCACCTATTGGGCTGCGTCCAGGGGAGTATTGGATCTAGTCGGAATCCCATTGGAAGACGCATGTGATTACGATCGGTTTCCACTGTTCGACCCCAGACTCTGGTCCAGTCTCCCCCCTGTGAATACTGATAACGGAGAGAGTTGAGTACGGCCTCACAGTCCTCTTTTGGTGCAAGGGTTGGCGTTATTATGCATTCAGTCCGTTGCAGCATGGCAGGAGTACAGGAACTTAGTGCCACTAGCGACAAGATGGTGACAATTTGACGACGATGGGACAGCATCTTGGGATTTCGGCGGCTGAAGTTGAGGAATGGTGGAAATAACCAGAGAATATAGTACGGATTATATATTGAAAACAAATCAGCATTTTCAACGATAACATTAGACTGGCTAAGTCTCACACGCCTTAAGACAAGACTAACACATAAGGCTATGTCCGTCATATCATTAGCGTGGGTCTGTTGTCTATCGAGATTATACGTATACAATAAGCGACTCCGACCACAGTCCAAGGATGGACTATCTTGCATGAGACAAGCAAGCCGGAACCCTTCCTGCGCCCAAATCTCGCATACATTGAAGCGCGACTGATTCATAAGCTGAAAACCTCGGCTAAAGCAAAAGCTGAGTTGCGGCAGATCGCTTGCACCAATGTCCACCTGTGACTGGGAGAATCTGTCGTGGGTATTCGTTCTGCAGCTTGGGAGATAGGAAGAGGACGAGGACCAGTGATCGTGCACTGGCACAATTCGTGAGCAAGGCCTTGTCGAGGCGGTAGGCGAAGCGCTGATACAAGGCTGCCTACGGACGCTCTCACAGCCATTGGTCCAAGCTTATACCTCTCACTCAGACAGCACGGACATATCCAAATATACGATGGCGCGGCAAATTTTCGCAATCTTGAGCCTCAGGATGTAAGCGCAAGACATCTACCCGAGCCCGAGACTTCGACAACCAGAGCAATTATTTGTTTTCCTATCAGTGTATAGTTTTGAACCAGGCCGTTGGGTGGAGAGGCTGGCAACACGGAGGTGTTGGTGATGAGTTGGCGTTGAGGATGATCAGGGTGACAGGTCAAAGCGGAAGGTTGCTGGTCCTTTACAAGCCGTGATTGTCTCAAAGTCGTCTTGCACCATAGAGATGTTGGCTTACCATACTTCTGTCAAGTCGTCGGAGTCAGAGACATCATTGAAATACATAAAGATGAGGAAAATGCCTCGTCACCGCTGAGGTATTGAAAAATCAAAAGCCTCTGGAGTAGAATCAACGACTTATTACCTAAATCACGAACAATTTCCTCTGGCACCAACGCTTGGTCAACGATAGACGATGCAGCTACCTCTAGCTCCCCTTTTGTGCCTTGGAAACCTCGCTTCTAGCATCCCACTGGCACAGGAAACCACGTCAAACCCCGAATTACAGCTCATATTCGATCCAGCCGCCTGCATAGACATCAGCACAGGCACGGAATCCTTCGGCCATCTGACTGCTGATTCCGACATCCAAGGAAGTGCTCCAATATTTCAGTCACCGGTCCCTCCATCTTCGGACCTCGTTTCCCGCCAAGTCCCCGCCGACATATGTCGCAGAATAGCCCGCAACGACGCCGTAGACGCTCAGATCGGCCTCATCAGCTTCGGAAAGACAGGCGAGATCTCCCTTGAAGCAGGAGCAACCTACGTCTTCTCTTGGGACTTCGATGTCAACGTCGGTTCCATCGCCGTCTACTATCGTTCCAATACCCCAGGCTCGCTGCCTGCGATCCAGCACTATCAAAGTTTCCTGCCCCCGGTCAGCTCAGACTCTTACCAGTTCAAGCTAATCGCAGGAGAAAGTCCCCTTGTGTATCTCGAGATGAGATTCTCGCGACAACACACTGGATACATGTCATCGGAGATATTGCGCTTTATCAGCTTCCTAGTGATTCTTAATATGGCCTATGTAGTTCGCTGAGCGTTCGGCGAAGGTCAACTTAGGGATGAACCATGCACCTCGGCAGCAAGCGACGTGGCATGTAGAGATGATAGTGGATTGAAGATTGTGCAATGGGAAGTGCAACGGTCTTCAAATTTTGGGCGTACGTCAGCTCAGGTCTTCCAGTTGCTGACTTCCATCTGTCTCCTCCTAATCAACACCCAACCCAGCACGTTCTTCGACGTCGCAAACTTCTTCATCAAGCAAAATAGTCCCAACTCCCATGAGACACCTGCTCCGGTCTATCGAGCTCGCCCCACAAAAAAGAACCTCTGACGCGGAAAATCTGAGAGGAAGAATTGTGAATGCGGTTGCTGCTGCAGATTTAACCGTGAGAGGAGTAGCTCGCTGTCTAGCTATGGAACTGCGAGGTAGCTATTTGGGAGAGCGGATGCCGTAGTGTAGGAAATTCGGAGAGGACCTGGAGGAGGCGATGAGGAGCAGCGTTTCGGGAGCATGGAAAGAGTAGTCTGGGGTCGTGAATAGTGAGGGGGAGAGGAGCGACACGGAAGAGAAGGTAGAGGATCGGACGTGTAACGAGCCCGAGCTTGAGGTATGTGGAGGGGTTGTGAGGGAGAGGGACGTGGAGCCCATGACATTTCCATGGGCAAATCAGTGTTTCATGTATAGTGATGTTCGCATGCAGACGTTGAGCAACAAATATAAGTTTCGCGCGTACGTACATGTGGAGGACGTATCGTGAAAGGGTGGGGGGAGAATGCAAGTTGAGCAAGGAGCATTAGGCATGCATGATAGTCTTAAGCTGCTTGTAGATACCTCTGATTATCTGCAAAGAACCATATTTATTCGTCCCTCCTAGCATCATGGCATGTTGGTACCACCGGAGTGTGCGCAATCAGTCACGGCTATTCCATCCACGTCAGTCATCTGTAGGAAGGCTTCGTGAAGTTTTCAATGCAGGGTTCCTCCTCATCATCTCAGTGAGAAATTATTTCCGTCAGAATGTATGCTCAATTGAGTATATCATCAATACTGTTCGGTTGTTAGCGCACATACCCTGACGCGATTGCGATAGAGTTTCTTACTCTAATAGGCAGACGAGAAAAGCTGCTATCTTCGCTCGCTCGCTCGTTCGCCAGCATACATCGAGACCTTCCTTCTCAGCACCTTCAAGATGGTGCAGACACCTTCTGCCAGGCCTCGCGGCCTTCGCATTCCTCCAGCTTTTTCTTACGGTAAGTCGCAAAATGCTCTTGAAATGTTTTCTTCGTGATAAGTTCAAGCACTTGGCTCCTTGGACCAGCGATCTCCGAGTTCTCCTGAAACTTCACCGACAAATTGTGTTGACAGAAGTCACACAACGCCTCCACATGCTCTGGTCTTAACGGCTTCTGGTCTTGTCGCACGATGATCACACTTCCGACGCTGTTCTGCCACGGCGTTGGTGCAAAGCCGAAAGACTCACTTGTAGGGTCGCAGTCCATATGCAGATAAGTTGCAGCTTCATTGATCCAGGGCAGGTTATTACCCTCAAACCGATTTAGATCCGTTGCGTCTTTCGAAGCTGGGTCATGGCGAAGCTTGCTCGCCAAAATCGGCATGCCCAGCCGCTTTGAGATAGGTGTCGGCCCAGTCTTGCATATTGGATGATCCTTAGGTACGGTCACCTCTGAAAATTTCTTGTCGCCGTATACAGCTCGATCACCAAAGCAGCTTATCTTGACGCCCTGGATTGTGTAATCTCCACTTGGCGCATCGGATACTCTCTCTGAAGGTCCATACGTCGTAAATAGGTCTACTGCAGACCGGAGATCTGCTAAATTCACATCCATGGAGAAATCGTTTATCTCGGACACGCCGTTCCTTTTCGTAAAGTGTATTGGGCCCCTCCATTCATGCTGAGTTTTGTTCTTGGTGACATGAAGTACCGATTGACTTGGAAGTGACCCGTCGCTCAAGTAGTTATCGCGAAAATGCATGGTGAGAGCGTCTTCAGAAAGAAAATTGCGCAGAGAGTTATGCCGGATCGTGAGGCAGCCAATGCTCTTGTGGGGTCCTGAGCCACTTAGCAGCTCTTGAACCTCAGGCAACTTGTTCAACCCAACCCAAACAAGTTTCGGGCTGTTAGCATTCTCTGGGAAGAGAATAGCAAGGAAATGGTTGCCCGAGGGACGCTTGCTTGCAATGGACGAAATCTGTTTGCAGAGCAGCTTATGGACTGGCCAATTTGTTTCTTGACATACGGCAGAGCAGTATGATGCACATCTACATTGGATACACTGCTTTCCACCTCTCTTGTTGCAGATCGTGCAGTCCCTGTTAAAGTCCTCGATCGGACGATGAGCATGTGCCTCATTGAGACGGTGCATCGTCACTTCCATGTTGAAGTGGTCCATGATTTTTTCCATGGTTTTTTAGCGAGTGGAGAAAGGCTGGTAGCCCTTGAGATCAAGATACTTAATGTAAAGGGGGTTTTGTGAGAAGTCGAGAGAATCAAGCGTCGATGAATTGACAATGGTCTTATGCTCCCCACGTCCCTAAGTATGGTCTGAACCTGTTTTGAATAGGTGGATGATAAGAGTAGGATGATGGGAAATTCGTGAGTGAAAATAACTTGAGGGTTTTATGGTGATCGAGATCTGAAGTGAAGATTGTTTACATATCATGACTTCATTATCGACTAAGCCACAGCTGGCTAGTTTCACCAAATGTTCACTTCAATCGGTCTAGCCGACAACATTAGTGAATGATGGACCCCACTTCCTGCAAGTTGGAAGGCACTTGCATTGCTTGCCATTTTGTGACCAATGAGCAGTACGCTTGTAAGCCTGAGACTAAATCTTCCGACTCATATCAGTCTATGAAATGAGCAATCCAAGCGCAGGTCTCCTAACCTGATGACAATCGAAGCTTCGAGATGGTGTCTACCAATGATTCAGCAATAGGCACAAGGTCCACCCCAGCCTATAACTCGAGGTAATGGTGCTCAAGGCCACCACTCATCCAGTATTTTGATTGAGGATGTCTGTGGGGTTGGGTTGAGGAAAGCGCAAGCATGATGAAACTTAAGTAAGTAGCATAGAAGTTTTGCGATGTCACGTGGCTTTTGGCTGTCGACTCTAAGATAATTTAGTATGATGCACAGCCTTGAAGCATTACCAAACACGGTTCAACGAGACCATTTCCACCTTGGACTTATACGTAGACGTATGGCCGATTTCTGCAGTATTTCAGCATCAAAGTCATCCTAACGAATGCATCATCGATGGAGCCGCATCACCAGAAGCAAAGCTTTTGAGAAAGACAAGATCTGGACTGATTGGAGGTCATATCATGGCTCCTGGTGGACTTCATGAAGCTCAGCACTGTGACATCGTAGGAAAAACCCTAACGGGAGCTCTACAACCAGTAAGCTTATCAAAATCGTGGGATTTAATTCACCCCTGTTGCCGAAGTCCGCTCTGTTCTATCCGGCGCAAAATAGTTCGTTGTATACATGACCTGAATTATCTTGTCTTATCATAGAATTCGAGTCGATACCCAGAGAGCGAGCCCCCAGTATGACTTTCAAAAGAATTGTATCACTTAGAGCGTTAATGATTCCGTCTTATCCAAGATCCTTGCCTTCCGTCTCCGTTTCATCTAGTTTTCATCCCTGGTAGCGGCTGCGCTCCGAGAGGCAGTCAACATCTCATCGCCGGGCCTGTCAAGAGGGAGGTCAACTACCAAGACCAGAAGATCAGACAATTAGCCGAACGGCGGTCATAGTAAATTTGAACGTGTCTTATGTGGCCAATCATTTCAGAATGGACAATGGGTTTCGCAGCTCACTGGCATGATGCGACTATTCCAGCCTTTGATTTCACGGCGGACTTCTTCAGGCGTGACCTTGATAGGGCTGGCAAAAATTTCACAGACCCAGAGCTTCCCATCGGCAGAGGCTATTAGTATCCAGGTGGCTGGCGCTCAACGGATTTCACCTGTAGTATAGAAAGCAATATACGCTATTTCTCGCAGGTTCTGGAGCGGTGTAGACCAGAGCTCTTCGATTGTGTATTGAGTCTCGGCATAGGGGAAAGCAGCAAGCTGAAGTTTACCAACTGTACGAGATGTAGTGAGAAGTCATCACCGAAAGCCTGTTGATGCGAGCTCTCGGGATCCACGCGCGTAACTTCCAAGGCTCATATCCGCTATGGATACCCTTCTCACTCATATATTAGACATAGAAAAGTCTTCCCGACCCCCAAATCCAATGGCTAAATGTTGTTTCTTATAGTACTACGTGGAATTTCAATGTAAGACATGGTAAAGGTGGAACCGCCATGATCAAAATGACATCATTAACCCAGGCCCCCCGCGAGCAAGACGCCTTATTTGTGCCCCGCAACGCACCACGCTACTTACTCAGCCTCGCGATCCTTTTCCTCCATCTTTCACCAAGACATTTCTCTCCTCATTCAGTTTTCTTCTCATCTATCACCGACGTGCTAACGTCGACATACCACCTACAGACCATCATAATACTGAGCCCAGTTATATCTACGAGCCTAAGCCAGTTATACAAGTCACGTATGAACCTGTCGTCGAGAAGACCGAGCCCATGTTGAAAGATGCCAAAGATCGCCCAAAGCATAGCTCACACCTCAGTAACTTCGGCCAATCCCTCTTCGCAGCCACCTATACATACCTCTACCTACTCGGCGTCAACTACTTCACTCAAGCATTTCCATACACAGTTCCTTTGGCCGGGGGAATACTAATTTTTACATTGTACGTCATAAGTCAAGGTCCTTGTAGATGGCTGCGGTTCAAGATTTCGGGCGGTGGAACACTAAACTGATATGCCGCACGCAGTATACTATGGTCAGAATATAGGGTTAGGTGGTGGTGGTGCTTCGAATGTGAAGAACGTCACTGGAAACCTCATTGGGGAAAATGCGAGAGACAACGCGGGGAAGGAGATGGCTAGATCGATGCACTCCAAGAGATGTGGGCGTAGCGAGTGACTGTTGCAATTGTCCAATATTTAGATCCTACGACATGGTATAGTGAGGTTGATTGAGAACATAGAGACCACCAAACCGCTACGAGACAGCAACCCAAAAGGATGCAAGTTTGGGGAAAAACCAGCATTGACCACGTCATTGCTTGGCGGGTGGCCTTATTTCGACCTCGACCTCGACAAAGCAAGACTACTCGTAGTCAGCTATGATAAGTCCATGCGACTGAGGAGCAATTGGGCTGAACCAAGATACGTGTGTACGAGTAAAAGGATGTGAGCTCTACAATTAGATCCCCATAACAACTATGCTCGTTTTAGAGACACCTTACAGCCTTCAGCAGAGTTCAAAGTTACTGAGAGATTCTCCCTCCATGGCTTGGTATCAGATGGTTCAATACCCTCGAATACTTGGAGCATTCGCACAACTATATACATGATCTCGGTCATCGCAAACTCCTCTGGACTTGATATTAGTCTTCTGTGCAAGCTACAGTAGCGCGTGTCGGTAAAGGTTGAGGGTGAGGGACTTACGACCGATGCAAGTACGAGGCCCTCCTCCAAAAGGTGTATATCCCCAGCCCACATTGAGGTCATCCCATCTCTCCGGCCTGAAGACTCTTGCATCCGCGCCAAAGATGTCTTCCCGTCTGTGCATGGTGTAGAAAGGAATGAAGATGCTGGAGCCCTTGGGAATATTGACAGAGGATTTCGCCCCTGTTTGCCCGCCGCAGGGTATTGTAGTATCAATACTGGCAGTACGCATATCGACGGGGACCGCGGGGTGAAGGCGTAATGCTGTTTTACTTGCATCAGTACCGAATCGCGGCCAGGACGATCTACTAGACTCTCACATTCTCGGACGCAATTTCTGGCATATTTTGCCTGCCCTAAGTCCTCCATAGTCAGTGGTGGAGTGTTTGAGAGTCGCTTGACTTCAGCTCTCAAGGATCTCCAGACATCGGGATTCCTTGCGAGCATGTAAAAGAGGTTGCTCAAGACGCTGGAAGTCGTATCTCTGCCACCCAGCATAGCAGCTGTGACCTGTTCGCGAAGGATCCTTGGATCTCTAGTCCTTTCTGCTAAGCTTTCAAGGAAAATGAACCTCCCCTCTCCCTTCTCTTTCGCACCTTGAGTAAGCGGCGATGATGGCGAGTTATGGTCGAGAGCCTTTTGCACATAACGGTCGACGAAGGAGTGGATGGTTCGCACCGATCTCCACCACTTCGGATCTGGAATCACCCGTGCGAGACTGCCAATAAGAGTTTCCCGCCAACCAACTATACTGGCGTAATCGAGTGCACGCGAAAACTCCACCCCTTCACGATTCTCAAGGCTGCTAAGTGACTCCAAAGACTTTCCAAACAACATTTCTGTAATGATATCCATACTCAGACATTGGAAGGTTTCCTGCAAGTCGACGACAGTCCCATCGCACGGCAGAACTCGCACCAAGTTTGTCAAATGTGCCTCTAGCATACTCGTATTGTGAATTTGGGATTTGGCAAAGCTGGGACGAAGCAAAGCTCTGGCTGCGCGCCATTCGGCTCCATCTAGGGCGAAGATGGTGTTACCCATGACTGCGTTGGCTGCATTGCGTCTTCGGGGGCCGTGCTCAAAGACATCGAAAGAGGTCGAAAGGACCACTTTGACGTTTTCCGGATCTGATGTGAAGAAGAGACGATTTCCTAAAAGCCAAAACCAGAAGGTGTGTCCGTGTTTCACCGCCATGTCTTGGAACAATTCCAAGACTCTTTTCCCATAATAGGCTCTGACCATACGACAACATAAACCCAGTCCCAGATATGAGTCATAGTGTTGATTCTGGCTACCAGCTGAACTCCTAGATCTATTTACTTTCCAACGAAGCCACTTTTGTGTTCCACCAACGTGAAGCAAGACGTAAAGTATGACCCCTACTGTCGCGAAGTACGAAATAGGCCATTCTAACGAGAAGAGCATGGAAGACGAGGGCATATTGGACTACTGGTGCCCATGAGTATGATGAACCAGAGAAAGAGAAAGTCTACGTTACTCGCTTAAGCTAAGCATATACTTGACGCCACTAGACATGCAATAGCATTAGACAGAGACTAAGAATTCGTTACAAGGCTAAGGGAACGGGTAGGAGCTTCATACATTGAGTCCATGATGACCATGCAGATTACAATGTTGGGTTCTCGCTTATCTCGGAGTTCCTCGGTGATCAACTCATTATCCATCTTGGCGAGAAGCTTTTGGTCATGATGTATTCGATCTTACGCATGATGTCGGTCTCTCGGTAGTGATGATACGCCTCTGGCAAGAATTTCTTATGCCGACTGCTCTATGATGCAATCAAACGCATGGATTGCACGCCACCATGCAAGCCACAAGGCATGTACGCAGGCAAGCTACGTGGTGCATTGGCCGGGAGGTCAATACCTGATCCTGGAAGATACACCGTGTCAAAGATGCAGCATAAGTATCGCTTAATTGGGAAATTTAAGTTCAGACTAAGTTGCTAATCTTTTTTCCAAGCACCTGTCTTTACCGGGATTTTGGACAATGCCGTGGACTAAGAATTCTCGGGCACACGAGAAATATAACCCTACCCTGCACTGAAAAGGGCATGAATTCCATGCAACGAAGTGCAAGCCAGCTGATTTGCGCAGTGCAAGGCTCAAAGGCTGAGTAACACTGAAAGCTACCTTGGTCGAACGATGAGGAGAGTTGTAATACTAGTGATAGTGACACAAAGTGAACGAAGGCCGAACTGTCTTCAATCATCGAGGTTCACTGGAGAGCAGATCTAGCAGGGGTCACTTCGATTTTGTTGGTAGCTGGCCAGCGAATATCCTCTGTATCATTTATGTTGATTCCGCACAAGCACTATGAGTTTATCGAAATCGCGCGCCTACTTTAAAAGTCACCACATCTTCGTCACTGGGGCGACTGGCTTTCTTGGATTAGCCTTTATCGTGAAAATCTGCCACGACACACCATGCTCTCAGCTTTGGCTACTTGTCAGAGGAGGGGAGAAGTGCGTATATGCATGGAGTCCTAAGGAAAAGCTTACAAGGACGCTAATCACATCAGCAGGCGCTTCTGGGAGCTATGCCGGGAAAGCCTGCCTTGGTCGGCTTATGCCAGCCTTCGTCAACATAGGCAAATCGAGATCCTCGACGGAGACATGCAAAAGCCTCAGCTAGGTCTCTCGCAGCATACAGTCGACCTAGTGAAAGCAACGGCTACGATCTATGTGCATGCAGCGTCGTCTATCAATCTGAGCCGCCCTTTGCCATCCATTGCTGCGTCTATCGTCGCACCCAGTCTTGATGTAGCTGAGATCGCTTTGGATTCGCCACGGCTAGAGAGATTCGTCTACATTTCCACTGCATATTCCAATGCGCACCTTCACCGTCTTCATACAGGTATAGAGACCGTCATAGGAGAACACATCGATCCCTTGGGCCAAGATCCCGCGAGGAGCGTCAATCAGGAGTATGAAGATCTCAATACTTTGAGGGTCACGCCCGAGTTCAAAGAGAACAACTTCCCCTTCCCGTACGCCTATGCCAAGAATCTAACAGAACGACTTCTACTCGATCGGTTCGCCTCTCAAAAGAAAACTTCCTTTCTGCTCGTTGTTCGACCTTCGATAATTGGTCCTGCGGTTTGCGATCCTTTCCCGTACTACGAGATTCGTGGCTCAGCGCCCGCGACCAGTTTCTGTGCTGCGCTACTAGCTTGCCCTTCTTTCACCATCAAAATCGCTTCACGATTCCCCGATCCAGCTCATCAAAGTACCTTCGACGAGGTTCCTGTCGACATAGTCGTCAATCGCATCCTTGCGCACTTGTCATATGGTTCTTCAGGCTGCGTACACGCTGTAGCGGGTAAACCTGGGCGTCGCTCTTTTGCAGAGATCTGGGACAAGGCGATGGGAGAGCGGCGCTTGCCGTGGACTCCTCGCTTAGTGTGGTTGGATGTCGGTTGGGAGTTTGATGGGCTACATCTGATCGCAAGAGCGCTGAAAATCTTGGGCACATCCTTTCTTTTCGAGGATAGAAAAGTTGAGGATTTGTGGCGCTGTATGGGAAGCGAGGACAAAGACTTGTTTCCGTTGTGGCTAGATAGCGCGAAAAGGGTCAATGAGAAAGAAATGAGAAAGAAGGCGGTCGAGAGACAGTTGCGGAGGTGGTTCCTTCGGCAAGGAATCCCAAGGCTTTTTGTAACTTTCATGATAACGTTACTCGTCAAGCCTAGTCAAAAGAGGAGGTGGCTTGTACCCATAATAATGACGGCACTGTTTGTGATGACACACCAACTGATAGTGTGTCTCCCAATCATGAAATTGAGCAGTTTCAGGGTTGGGCATCAAATGTCTCGGATCTTGGAGGCATTGTAGCTACACGGGAGGCCGCGACTGCTGGTATAGATTTTAAGCATTGCCATGATATACTCAAGGTCACCTCAACCCTGACTTATATTATGCTACCCTTATACCTCGGAGCTGATGAACTTCTGTTGGCGTTCATGAGCGTCATGAAAGGGTCAGATGCAGTACAAAGACTCCCACATGATAAATTGCAACGGATTTCCAGAACCTCCCTGATGGCTTGCTCATGAAGAGCTCTCTTACCCGGTGAGTTGGGTACTCATTGCTGGTCTGAGTATTCTTCCACGTCATCCGGCGCCTCCCTTCAAGAGGAGGTGGTGATATAGCATAGGATATTGGAACCCATGCCTCCTTCAAGATCACCAGAAAGAGAAGGAAGAGAGGCGGCCATCCAATGCGAACCATCAAGATGTTAAGAGCGCGTCGCCAGCTATCGTGTCCGTTCAACTGTGCAATGTCTCTGTAGATTTTGAGGGAGTTGTCAATTGCAATAACACTGGTCATCAGGCAGCCAGCCAGGATCAGGCCGTGCATCCATCCGTTACAGTCGCGTAGCACTACACTCAAGCATGAACCGGATCTTTGGCGAGCCGCACGTTCGGACTCTCCTGTCTCAGGGACACCACCCGGTGTGAATTGAGGTAATGGTCTGCCCAGAAGCTTGGGCAGTATGAAAACCCGAAAGATGATGATAAGTTTGTAGGGGGCTAACCAGACAACGGACAAACGTCCCATGATGGCCGTGCGAAACTCGAGTACAGAAGAAGCTGTGTGGTCACTCACGCTGTTTGCCACGAAATCGAGTGTGGCAAAGCAGATCAATGGGCCAAGACGAGCAGGGGGCAGTAGGGGTTCGCAAGTTGCGACCAATAGTGGGAAAGCCACCATTGTAGCCGTCCATGCAAATGCCTCAAATGCATCGATGAGACCCCAAAGTGCGCCTCTAACGCGGACCAGAAATGGTAGGTTACGACCACCGTATGAGCATACCAATCTGGTGACTTGTAACACTCCTGTAGTCCATCGCTGACGTTGCTTGATCCAGCCACTGATGGAATCAGGGGCAAGACCCCACTGTAGGGTGTCCGGTAGGCAGACAGTGCGCCAACCAACAGAATTGAGGAGTAGAGAGGTCACAAAGTCGTCTTGCAAGTATCCAACTGGAAATCCGCCTATTTGGTCAAGAGCTTCCCGACGCATCACAAACCCAGAGCCCGTACACCAGCCTTCGCCAGCCAGATCCTGCATATGAATCAGCAGCTCTATACGTGTCCAGTCATGCTTGATACCCAGTGGGTCATCTGCAGGAATGTTATAGAATCGTTGAGCTGGGCAGACCAGTCCTACCAGTTCATCACGAAGGAGTGCACGTGTGGTTTGTTCGAGCCAATGTGGCTCTGGGATCATGTCAACGTCAAGGACTGCCACAAACTTGGGGGTGGAGCCCGAGAGGGTATCAGCCCACTCCACCCCGAAGTTGAGGTTTCCAGGTTTCGAGTGCACGCCATGTCGGTTGCTTCGAGAAGCATAGAATATGTTAGAGAATTGTTCATTCCGCAATTTCCCAACAACTTCCCTGATCTCCGGGGAACGACTATCATCGAGGACGATCACTCTGAACAGGGAAGCTGGATAGTCTTGGGTGCAAGCTGCTGAGCAAGTGTCTATGATGACATCCAGCCCTTCTCCACAGTAAGTGATAAAGACATCAACTTCGGGCAAAGTGATTAGATCATCCTCGGTTTTACGCGGTCGGATGTACTGCGCATGAATAGCATCGAAGAGTATAGAGAACCGCGTGAATAGTCCAGGCACTTTGGTCGGTCAGGAACGCTTCTTCAATCGTAATATACAGGATTCAAACCTGCGACCGCAGCCTCAATGACAAAGACTGCCCATACGACACTCCCCGCCTTCTCCGTGATTAGAATATCTCTCAGTCGATAAGACAGGTAGGTAAGAGTAGCCAGCATCGAAAAGCTCGTGGTCATTGAGACCGTCCACATCTTGTCAGATGGCTCCATACCGTGTGATGGAACCCTCGGGGCTCTCTTCTCCTTGTTGAGTCCCATAACCATAGGTTGCGTTATTTTGATGACCAAGCCTGCAGTGTTCCCCGCTAGTGCAGGGGAGTCAGGTTCACTATAAGCAACAGTCAGGCAATAGAGTCGGCTGCAAGATTGAACCTTCGAATGCGTGATAGCGATCATTGAAATGTCGGCTCCGCCATTGGAGGTCACCTGCACGATAAGCTACGACGCATGCAAGGCTCCCTCGACTTGGAAGCGATCTGCGTTCAGCTGTAAGGGCGTATCAGAGGCGGCTCTAGTGGCCCCGGGATGGCTAGGATGGCAAATAAACTAGCGAATTCCGATGATGCTTCCAAGGCGCTTGTGACGACTTCTTCAAGCACTTCGCAGCCAGGGCGTTTTAGGATCTGTAGAATCTGTACCTTCCACAAAGACAACATGAGATCAAAGCCTATGAGAGTGCTCGTACTGGGTCTAGGTAGAACAGGGACAACAGGTAGCTGGCTTTGCATACTACGAAAACTATACATGTCTACTGACAAGACACTTGCGCAGCCTTGGCAGCTACATTGAAGACATTAGGATACACAACCTACGATTTTGAAGATCGATATCTCGCAGGCCACTTTCGTCAATGGGACGAAGCAATGAAGGCGAAGTATCTTGGGCATAGAGTACCAGACAAGAAATTCCTGGATGAGATGACTGGAAACTTCGATGTGCGCTAGGGCCCACACTTTCCTTTGTCAAGGCAAAAGACCTAAGAATCGATAGTGCGTGCTTGATGTACCATGTTGTTTCTTCGCTGGAGAGTTCCATAATGCATACCCCGAAGCCAAGGTCATCCTCAACTGTCGTCCCTTCGAGACCTGGTTCAGGTCAATGCAACAAACACTCTTCACCGTGTTCAGATGGCCCTCCTGGAAGATCCTTCGCTATACCGATCCTTCGGCCTGTGGCATATGGATGGACCATTGCTTTTTGACATGGGACCTCTTCTGCGGGAGCAATTGGGAGGACCGAGAAAAGTGCAAGCAAGCCTTTGAGGAACATTATGCCCTTGTTCGCCAAGTGGTTCCCAAAGACAAGTTATTAGAATACCAGATTAAGGAGGGCCTACAACCACTTACTAAGTTCCTCGGCCTCAAAGAGCAGGTTGGAGCAATACCAACATGCAACACAGGCTCTGATTTCGTAAATATCTATATCAAACTATGGTATTCCGTGCTCTTACGGAGCCTAGGTAATCTGGTGACGGTGATCGTGCTGATCAGCGCTAGCGTGGCTGTGACAGTCTCTCTATATCCTCAATAAGAGAAACTAGTCGAATGTGGCTACAAGGGTCGCTACCAGCGTCGCTACCATTGAGCGCATCTTCGGTAATAGCTTAGTATCTTTGTGTGTAATGACAGTCCGAATACCATAGCCGAACTCTGCGCCAGAGCTTAAGACTTTCAGAGCGAATCTGTCTGCACGAGCTAAGGAAAGCCTCGGCCTTGATCCTAAAATGACAGCGTCGATCCGGAGATGTTAGGTCAGTCGGCATATTATGCGCACTCCTTGGGTAGTGATGTAATCGAGGTTGCAGGAGCCGCTTCAAGTTAATGCAAGACTTTAGCTCTACCTCAAATTGCGTCCTAGGGACAAGCACGGAGGGTGAAGATAAGCATCGGACATGCTCGGGGTACCTTGACTATTAGATTGTGTGGGGCACACTAACAGAAGTAGAGGTCAGATGCACGATCGCCCCCACAAGAGTTCCAAAGAGCGTACTGAAAATCTTAAAGCGCGAGCCCGAGCGTACCGAGAACTCTACTAGCTAGTTTAATCTTGAAGGCACAAGCTGCCTGCCTAGTCCTTCTTACCTCCAAATATGCAAAAGAGCAATTTGCCCGTATTCAGAGATCGTCTTCAAGCTGTCGGAACCGTTAGGCCTGCACAATCTTGGGAGTCCAATGCTCAGTGCGCGTGAAGTTGAGAATACTGCTGCCGTCTTTAACGGAATGGATCAGAGTGTCTCATCGAAGACAGCAAAGAGAATCTTGGTGACGGGGGTAATGCCAGACCTCATGAATCTCTCCCCGTAGCAGCAGTAGGATTGATTGTGACTAGGGTTCTGGGTTCTTAGGGTCACACCTCGTGGACTTCTTGATCGCACGGGGAGACTACGTGCTGGTATTGGATAACCTCGTGACTGGGTCATCGAAGAATCTGGACCACCTGCATGGCAACCCTATGCTAGAAGTTATTTGGTGTGTATGATCATTCTGTGCCGCACTACACATGAATGTACAGCGTTCATGACTCAAAGTCACGATGTAACAGATGCTTTACCATGCCTTGGTCCGATCGACCAAATCTACCACTTGGCATGTCCAGCTAGCCCTCCACAATATGAAAAGGATCCAATCAAGACGATGAGAACCTGTTATGCAGGATCAGAGAACATGCTGAGACTGGCTGCCCGATGGAAAGCACGACTCCTGTTGACAAGTACATCAGGTACGCGAAGAGCCTTGGATAGCTTCGGGACGCCAGTGAAGCAATGTACTGACGTATGACCCGCTAGAGATCTACGGTGATCCGCTTGTACATCCTCAGCCAGAGTCATACCACGGGAACGTAAACCCTTACGGCCCACGGTCTTGTTACGACGAAGGAAAACGCGTTGCGGAGTCATTATGCTGGGCCTATAAACATACACATGGAGTTAACACTCGCATTGCTCGAGTCTTCAATGTCTATGGGCCCCGAATGGACGGTTCAGATGGCCGCGTTGTGTCCAACTTTATTGCAGCCGCATCCGCTGGGCGAGAGATCAAGATCTTCGGAGATGGAAGCGCCACGAGGACTTTTCAATACGTAAGCGATTGTGTGGATGGTCTTGTCAGATTGATGAATCATGACCAAGACCACGGACCCATGAATATCGGCAATGACAAAGAGGAGATATCTATCGTGGACCTTGCAACTTTGATTCAGAGCCTTGTCGCCAGATGGCTTCCAAAAGGTAATGCTTCAACAATCAAGCTTCTGAAACGAAAGGATGATGATCCGATGACGCGTAGAGCAGATATCAGTCTCGCTCGTGGCGTCTTGGACTGGTGTCCCTTGATATCACTAAGTGAAGGGTTAGAGAGAACAATTGAGTATGCTTTGACACATGATCAAGCCGGCCGAGATGCGCCCAGCATGACAAATGGACACGCCATCGATAGCAAACCCACAATCACAAATGGACATGCCGTCGAGAGTAGATATAATAACCTATAATACCCGAAGCTAGCCTCTCGAATCGGTCTTTGATCGTAATAATATAGGTTTGTTGTAATGTAATTTTATACAATTATCTCGGAACCAAAGCGACCTAGACTTGACTTTATACTATATAAAAACGTACTAGATATATAGCTTTCTATTATTTTGTAAAGACAATAACCTAACCACCGGATGCCTGGAATCTGCCGTCAATACCAGCGGGAGCAGGGGGCGGGAGCGCTAAAATCCTGAACTTTAACATAGAATCCCAACGATATCAACATTACTGGTATTGTAGGTTATATTTAATATTTCTTGAGTCTTGAAACCTCTATTTTATAATATAACTTAAATGCTATATATTAATAAAAAAATAATTTAAATCAGCCTAATATTACTAAAGTTATCATTGATATTAAATTAAAATTTGAATATTGAAAATTTTAGAGTTAAAGATTCCTATTACTGGTATTCAAGGTTTTTCAGTGGTATTGAATGTTGAAATATATATATTCGAGACCAAAATTAAGCGAGGTTTTCAAAAATACAGTTATTTTTAAAATACAAGTAATATTGATAAAGTTATCAAGGGTTTTAAGTTTAATATTCTTAAAGCCAAGCATTTTGAAAGTTTAATTATAAAAACCTGTGCATCTCGCTTGGTATATAGTTTTATTATAAGATTATTTTTTTAGGAATATATAAGGCTTGAATCTATTTATAATAGTTAATTGTAATCAATATAGATTACAATTATTTGTTAATGTTCAAGTTTTACTGTACAGACATATATATCAGAATATATATCTAATTACAATTATTTTCGTATCTAATTATATTTAGGTTCTCCCCCAAATTTTATAATATAATATATATAAAAGTTAATATTTTAAGGACACCCAATAAAATATACTTTTTAAATTTATTAGATTCGATCTAACTATAAATTTAATATAATTATAAAATTAATAATTTAAAAGTTATTAAGATCTCAATATAACTATAGAAATATACAATTACTAAACTAAATTTAAAACAATAATAAAGATAAAAATATATAATAAATTTGAAAATAGAATAATTTAATATACTAAATTGATTATTATTATTTATTTAAAGATTAAAAATATAATAATAAAGATATAGCTAGATATAGAATTTAGCGGTAAAAAATATATAATAGTATAGTAATAGACTATAAACTACTAGTATAATAGCTATATAAAAAAGAATAAATAAAAGAGAAAAAAGTATTTAAATTAATAAGATCTATTAATATTCTAATATATATTTATATTTATTATAATTATAGCTTTTAATGTTAAAAAATTTATTATCTAATTAAAAAGCTCTAAATTCTTTAAATTAATTATTTATAAGTAATATTAATATATAATTTAGTCTAGCTAGATTATTTATTATTTCCGAAATAAAAAATATATATTTTTTAAGAAAAAAATTCGAGAAATTATTATTGTTATCGATAGATAAATGGATTTATTACAATTACTAGAAAAACTTGAAATATTTTATACTATTAAAAAACTTATTAAAGCATTCTAATTATATTAGAATAGATTGTTATACTGAATAGAATTCTATATTTATTTTTAGATTTATAATATAGAAGCTAATATATAAATCTACTGCAAAAAAGTATATAGAATATATAAATATAAATGGAAAAGCCATTTTATTAAGCGCTAATAAAAATAATAAAAAAATAATAATTTATTACTATAAAAAATAATTATATACTATAACGGTCGTTTGCCTTGCAATGGCCGTGGAACGGTGGGGTTCGCTTGGCAGGTAGTAACAAGCCTTATGCGTAATTGTAGCAGGGCATAGTATGTCAATTTAGCTATAAAGGAAGTATATAATTTATTTTAAGGAGCTCTGTTAAGAGTATTTAATAATAAATATATTAACTACTAAAGAGCAGATTTATTTAAGGTAAAAAAGAGCGATATCTATATATTTAATAAATATTTGCAATACTTGCGCTGCTCGCGCTATTCGCAAATAGCAACCTAGCGAGCACCGCGAAACTCGCGAGCGGGCTATAGTTGGTTCGCCAACTAAACTAATCTAAAACCCGTTTTTTGTCGCCGAGCAGCCCTGTACAGCCTGGGGTGTAACATATACTAGCAGTATTTCCTAACTATTAAATGCCTAGAATCTGCTATTAATACTAGCGGGAGTAAGGGGCAAGAATGCTAAAATTCTAAACTTTAATATAGAATTCTAATAATATTAATATTATTAATATTATAGGTTTCAACTAAGCTTTCTTGAATCTTTGAACTTCTTTTATCTAATATAAACTTAATACTATATTATAATTAAAAAATTATCTAGATCAATTTAATATTGCTTAAGTTATCGCCAATATCAATTCCATAGATATCTAGAATGCCAAGATTTTTAGAATTAAAGATTTCTATTACTAAAATTTAACATTTATTATTAGTAATAAATATTTAAATAGAGTCTTTTTAGATCAAAATTAAACGAGGATTTTAAAAATATAACTTATATTGTAATACAGGTAATATTAATAAGGTTATAAAGAATATGTATATTGATATTCTCTATATTAAGTAATTTAAAAGTTTAAAGGAAAAATCCTATATATTTTGCTTAATCTATTTTTTAAAGTTGAAATTATTTTTTTAGGAATAAAGAACCTTATAATATATATATATAAAATAAGAATATTTAATACAACCTATTTTTGCATATTTTATCCCTTAAAAACCAATATTAATGAAAATAACAATACTCCTAAGGTGGTTTTAAACCTTTACCTTTATTAAAAACTTAGTCCAATATATTATGTTATTTAATTAAATTATATCAAGTAAGATTACTACTATTTGTTACGCCCTAGGCTATATAGAGCTACTCGACAACAAAGGGCGGGTCTTAGATTAGTTTAGTAAATGAACTAACTATAGCCTGCTCGCGGATTTCGCAGTGTTTATTAAATTACTATTTGTCAGCAGCGTAAGCAGCGCGAGCATTGCGAGCATTTATTAGGTATATAGATATTATTCTTTTCTATTTTTAAATAGATCTGCTCTTTAGTAATTAATATATTTATTATTAAATATTTTTAATAAAGCTCCTTAAAATAAATTATATATTTCTTTTATAGCTAAGCTAATATACTGCGCTCTACTATAATTATATAT
The DNA here is from genome assembly GCA_032158265.1 of Bacidia rubella. Lineage (NCBI taxonomy): Eukaryota > Fungi > Ascomycota > Lecanoromycetes > Lecanorales > Ramalinaceae > Bacidia > Bacidia rubella. The sequence goes on along the minus strand of JAVTIF010000005.1, from coordinate 15,302 downwards.
AAGACTTATTATTATCTACTAAGTAAACCCTACTATTCTATAGCTATTGCAAAGTAAACGATTATTATATTTTAATTATTCGCTAAATATAAATATAACTTTGTTAATGCTTAAGCCTATAAAAAGCATAGACTTAATTAAGATAGCTATTTTAAATAACTTTAAAGGAGAACATAGTACTTTAAATAGGTAGATTATATAAATTAAACTATATATCAGGATATATACCGTTTAATTCCTAAATAAATTAACTAAAATAATATTTGCTATATCCTATTTAGCTAAAATAGCTTTTAATTAGGTAATACTTTATCTAGAAGACTTTATAGAAAATAAAAAATCCTAATAGGATAATAAAACAAATTAAATATTCTACTTATTTAATAACTTTATTATATATATTAAGATAATATTTAGAGAAATTAATAAGGAAAAAGCAAACAAAAGAAGATTATAGAATTTAAAGCAGAAGTCCTTAGTATTAATATATGTTGCAATATTTAGGATACTTGTTTATAAAATTAAGTAGAATAACTTTGCATTTATAGTACTATTCTATTAAGGATTATATAATAAAATAAAAAACATAATAATAGCTATAAAAAGGCTTATAACTTTAGAAGATATAGTTAAGTTAGCAATTAGGATTAACAATTAATAATAGGAAAGATACTTAAATAAGCAGATTAAGAACAAAAAACCTATATAAAGGAATTAACTTATAGGAAATCTAATAGAAATTAATATTTCTAAGAAAAAACTATAAACTAAAATATACTATTCCTATAGTAAACTAGGATATATTAAGAGAAATTGCTTTAAAGAGGCAATAAAAGTATTAAAACAATAGATTAAGGTATCTGAAAAACAAGAAATAAACAATGTAAACAACTATATTAAATTGATATAGACTGCTTATTATAATAACAATTGCTTAGTATATATTTCAAAGAAATAGGGATTAAAATAATACTTAAAAGGGCTATAAAAAGAAATAAGGTTAATTAAGAAGCTAAAAATCTAATGCTTTCTATTTAAAACTAAAAAACTATTAACTATAATAATAGAATTGAAAATTAAAGAAAAATAGATAATAACATTAATAACAAAAGAAGAAGAAAATAAGATAATAATAGAATTAGTTAAGAAAATACCAGGTTTTCTGCAATTAATAAATAACAATATATCAATTATAGATAGCAATAACAACCTTATATTAAGAGATATTAATATTGAAATCAAGTATAAACTAATTAATATAATATTATTTAAGATTATATAAAATACTAAAGAATATATAATACTTAGCAAACAATAGAGAAATAATATAGATACTCTAGAGACAAAAAACAAGAACGCTTAACATATATACTTTAAGCCTTAAACTATTAATATTCTAGCTTATAGGAACTTTATAAGTAACCTAGAAAATAATAACTAAGGAAGATAAATAGATATTATTGAATTCAATAAGAAGTTTAAAGCATTAAAAGATTTAATAGATATAAAATTATAGAAACTTTTTAAAAAAAACTAAATTAAATTAATTAAAGGACATGCAAAGGACCCTAAAAAAGTTAAAAAAGTCTAGAAAACCTATATTTTACGCTCAGTAAAAAAAAACTTTTTAGTCTTCTCTAATAAAGACTTAAGTAATAACTTAGATAATTAAAGGTTATTTTCTAATTTAGCCTAAAGCGCTTAATAGCCATTAATACTATACTTTAATAATAGTTTTTCAAATAATAATAGGCTCTTAATGCTTAGCTCTTTATTATAAAATAAAGAAATTAATAATAAAGTATAAAAGAACGAATTTAAAGCAAAAACCAAAAATAGTTGAAAAGACAATAATATAAATAAGAATAGGTTTTTACCCTAAAAATAATTAATTTCGGACTAAGAGCTAAACCTAAATTGCTATCCCCTTTAGAGCTTTTAGATAAGCACTTTAAAAGGTAAAAGAGGCATTTTAAGAATTAATATTAAAAGAAATACTAAAGTCGAAATTAATCTCAGCGGCAAACTAGTTAATTTCCTTAAATAATATTATTAAGAAATTATTATTAAATAATATTATAAAACCTATAGTTTTATTAATAGTATTAGTACTAGAAGACTTAAGCTTTTCTAGTTTTTTTATTATTTTAACCTTTTGCTTAATATAGTCATTTTTATGCTTATCTAAGCTGCAATATATCTGAGATAACTACTTCTGTTTTGCAAAAAAGGAAAGCATATAATAATAATAGGTTATAACTTTATTACTTAAGATTATATTAAACGCTAATAGCCTATCCATAATAGTTAATTGTAATCAACGTAGATTACAATTATTTGTTAGTGCTGTATTTTTACTGTACAGGCGTATATATCAGAATATATATCTGATTACAATTATTTTCGCATCTAATTATATTTAGGTTCCCCCTTGAATTTCATAATATAATATATATAAAAGTTGGTATTTCGAGGACGCTTAGCAAAATACATTTTTCAGATTCATTAGATTTGATCTAATTGTAAAGTTAGTATAGTTATAAAGTTAATAGTTTAAAAGTTGTCTAGATCTCAATGTAACCGCAGAAATGCATAACCACCAAACCAGAAATATAGCAATAATGAAGATAAAAATATACAGTTACTTAGAAAATAAAATGGTTTAATACGCTGAGTTAATTGCTGTTGTCTGTTTGAAGATTAAAGATACAGTTATAGAGATATAGCTAGTTATTAAATTCGGCGGTAAAGAGCATACAATAGTACAGCAATAGACTAACTACTAGATACCTAGAATCTGCTATTAATACTAGCAGGAGTAGAGGGCGGAAGCGCTAAAATCTTGAACTTCAATATAGAATTCCAACGATATTAATATTACTAGTATTATAGGTTTCAATTGAGTTTTTTAGTCTTTAAATTTCTTTTATTTAATATAAATCCAATATTATATTATAAGCAAAAAATTATCTAGATTAACTTAATATTGCTTAAGTTATCGTTAATATCAATTCCAGAATCTATAGATATTTAAAATACTAAGATTTTTAGAATTAAAGATTCCTATTACTAGTATTTAATATTTATTATTAGTAATAAATGTTTAAATAGAGTTTTTCTAGATCAAAATTAAATGAGGATTTTAAAAATATAACTTTTATTATAATATAAGTAATATTAGTAAGGTTATAAAGAATATCTATTTTGATATTTTTTATGCTAAATAATCTAAAAATTCAAAAGAAAAAACCTATATATTTCGCTTAATTTACCTTTTAAAGTTAAGATTATTCTTTTAAAAATAAAAAACCCTATAATATATATATATATATAAAAAGAGTTTTCAATATAACTTATTTTTGTATATTATATTTTCTAAAAACTAATATTAAAGAAAATAATAATATTCTTAAAATGGTTTTAAATCTTTATTTTTACTAAAAACCTAGTTTAATATATTATATTATTTAACTAAATTATATTTAATAAGATTACTACTATTAATATATATTTTAAGTCTAAACAATATAGAAACTCCCTAAATATTAGAGTTTCTATATAATTCCCTATATTATTTCTGTTATATTTATTAGTTTTAAAGAAAAATAGATAGGGACTTTAGGTTATATAATATAATAGTAATATAGGTATCTTATCTATATCGCAATCTAAGTTTAATTCCTAGTTTGATCCTGTTTTTTCTTTTTCTTTTTTTTTTTTTTTTTTTTTCTTTTTTATTTCTTCTCTTTAAATAATTCAGATCCTTTTTCAATATAAAACTTCCTTTCAAGAATTATATATTTTATATAGTATTATTCTTATATATCTTAAGCTAATAATAATTTCTTATATATATAGTTTTCAAGTCTAATCTAAATTCCCTTTTTTAATTAAATTTTTATTATTACTAAATTATATATTATATTTTTTTTATATATTATGAATCTTAACCAATTAATTATATATAGTCTAGACCGTAATAAAATACAATATATATTATAGCGATTATTTTTATTATAGAAGTTATATTAAAGAAGTTTTGGAGGATTTCATCATTAATACTCTGAAACTCAATTCCATATAAGTCTCAATCTTGCCGATTTTTCATTCTATTTTATTATATATTCCAAGTAAAAATATAATAGAGAGTTCCTATTATTTTACCGATCTAATATAGATTAAAAATACTATATAATATATAATTTATTCTCAATAATCTATACTTTATTATTTTCTATATTAAAATAAATAGAAATTGATAATAAAAATGAATTCTCTACTAATATTCGTCGTATTATATATTCGAGTTAGAATTTCTCGAATTCTCAAACTTATATTCTCTACTATAGACTGAACACTATATTATCCTTCAAATATCCTCTTAATCGGTCCGATATTTTTAGGGTTGTTATTTATATTTACTCCGAACTCCCTAGATTAATAGAATGCCGAGATTTCTAATGTTTAATATTTCGATTATTAGTATCCAACGTTTATTATTGGTAATAAATGTTAAAATCAATACTATCTAGACCAAATTGAAGCGAGATTTCCAATAAAACTATTAATTTTATAATACGGGTTATATTACCGGAGTTAAAAGGGTTTTTATTATCGATACTTTGAAACTTAGTTTCGTATACCTCTTAATATTGCCGACTATCGATTCGATATTATTATATATTATTTATTAAAATGTAATCAAGAGCCAATATTCTCTATTAGAATTAGAGTAGTCGAAAAATATCCAATTATATATAATCTTTTCTTTTCGATCGTTATTTATTTATTTTGATTTATTAAGTAATTTATTGCAATAGCCTCGGATTCATATTAAAAGGACTATTCTTTATCTCCGAAGATCTTTCAAATAACAAAATATTCGTCCACGTATTTTAAGAGTTTAGGATCAAAAGATTACTAGATTCCTTGGAATCCACTTTTAAAGCAAAGGAATTTCCTAAAGATAACCGATTTTAATATCAAAAAAGTCCAAAACTGACCTTTAAAGCAAAATATTTTTATAGAAGGGACCGATTATTACCGTTTAAATCAAAGAAATTGACCTTTAAAGCAAAACCCTTTCCTAGAGATGACTATTTTTCATTGGAAAAACAAGAAAAGCTAATTTCCTAAAGAAAACTGAAATCTAAAGATAACTACTCTCTATATTAGAAAATAGGGAAATTAGTATAATAAATATAAGCTTCTATTAAACAATAAAATAGTTGAAGCTTTATCGCAAAGCAAAAATAAAGATTGCAACTCAGCTGTAGCCGAGTTGCCCGGCGCTCGTTTCTACGCCGGATAATTAATATAAATCTTAATAGCTTTATATAAAAGAAACTATTTTTTATATCTAAAGATCTTTTTAATATATAGGAACCTCGAGAATAACAATCAGAAGGAACTCGTCAAGGTTAAAGAACGTTAGAATTGACTTTTAAAGCGAAATTTTTATCTAGAGATAACAGTTTTTCCTCCGAAGAATAACAAAAGCTGACTTCGGAAGCGAAACTTCCCTCTAGAAATGCCTATTTTTCTTCTAAAAAATAACAAAAGCTAACTTCGGAAGCGAAACTTCTATCTAAAGATAACAGTTTTTCCTCCGAAGAATAACGAAAGCTAATTTCGGAAGCGAAACTTCTATCTAGAAACACCTATTTTCCCTCCGAAGAATAACAAAAATCGACTAAAAAAATCAAACTCCATCCTAGAAATGCCTATTTTTCCTATAAAAAATAACAAAAGCTAACTTCTGAAGCGAAATTTTGGCCTAGAAATAATAGTTTTTTATTTAAAGAATAAAGAAAATTGACTTTTAAAGCAAAATCCCTTTTTAGAAATAACTGTTTTTTATCGGAAGAACAAGAAAAGCTAGCTTTTTAAAGAAAACTAAGGTTTAAAGATAACTATTCTTTATACTAGAAAATAAGGAAATTAGTATAATAAATATAAGCTTTTATTAAATAAGAAAATAATTGAAGTTTAATTACTAAATAAGAATAAAGTTAGCAATTCAGCTATAGTCGAGTTGCCCGGCGCTTATTTCTGCGCCGGGTAATTAATATAAATCTTGATAGCTTTATATAAAAAGGACTATTCTTTATATCTAAAGATCTTTTAAACAATAGAATATTCGTTTATATATTTTAAGAGCTTAGTATTAAACAGTTACTAGATTCCTCGGAATTGATTTTTAAAACGAAGGAATTTCCTAGAAATAACCGATTTCGATATAAATAAAGTCTAAAATTGATTTTTAAAGCAAAATAACCCTATAGAAATAACTAATTATTACCTTTTAAACGAAGAAAGCTGATTTTTAAAGCGAAATTTCTTTCTAGAAATAACGGTTTTTTTTTTAAAGAATAATAAAAATTGACTTCCGAAGCGAAATCTTGGCCCGGAGATACCTGTTTTCCCTCTAAAGAATAATAAAAGCTAACTTCCAAAATAAAACTTTTTTTTAGAGATATCTATTTTTCCTCCGAAAAATAAAAAAAGCTAACTTCTAAAACAAAGTTTCCTTTTAAAAATGTTTATTTTCCCCCCGAAGAATAACTAAAATCGACCGGGGAAGCCAAACTTCGATTTAGAAATAATTATTTTCGATATTAAGAAACAGATAAATTAACCAGAAACGCGACCGTTTCCTATAAGAATAATTTATTTTATATATAAAGATTTTCTAAAATAGATATTTCCAGGAAATATATAAAGGAGATTATCAACTTAATAAAGAACGATAATAAAGAAAATACTTTTTTATAAAAGCTTAAAATAACAGCTATATATAAAAATTTCGAAGATAACAGTCAAATAGAGCTCGTTAAGGTTAAAGAATATTAGGATTAACTCCTAAAACGATATTCCTTTCTCGAGATAACTATTTTCTTTTAAAAAAATAACGAAAGCTAATTTCGGAAGCGAAACTTTTTTTATTTATAATAGTTAATTATAGTTTATATAGATTTCAATTATTTATTAGTATTGCATTTTTACCGTATAGGCGTATATATTAGAATATATATTAGATTTCAATTATTTTGACATTAGATTATATTTAAATTCTCCTCCGAATTTTATTAAACAATATATATAGAAGTTGGGATTTCGAAGATATTTAATAAAATACATTTTTCAGATTTATTAGATTTTATCTGTTTATAAAATTAGTATAGTTGTAAAGTTGACAGTTTAAGAGTTATTAAGATTCCGATACGACCGCAGAAATATATAATTATTAAACTAGAAATAAAACAATAATAAAAATAAAAACATATAATAAGTTTGGAAATAGGGCGGTTTAATACGCTAAATCGATTATAGTTGTCTGTTTGAAAATTGAAAATATAGTTATAGAAATATAGCTAATCGTCAAAATCGGCGGTAAAAAGCGTACGATAATATAGTAAAAGATTGCGGACTATTAGTATAATAGCTATATAAAAAGGAAAATCGGTTAATAGAAATAATATTTGAATCGATAAAGCCTACTTGCGATCTAGTATATTTTAGTATTTATCGCAATTATAGGTTTCAATGTTAAAAGATTTATTACCCGACTAAAGAGCCCTAAATTGATTATTTGTAAGCAATATCAATATATAGTTTAGTCTAGCTAGATTGTCCGTTATTTCCGAAACAAAGAATATACGTTTTCTAAGAAAGAAATTCGAGAGATTATTATTATTATCGATAGATAAACGGATTTATTGCAATTACTAAAAAAGCTCGAGGTATTTTATACTATTGAAAAATCTATTAAAGCATTCTAATTATATCGGGATAGATTGTTATACCGAATAGAGCTCCGTATTTATTTTTATATTTATAGTATAGAAGCTAATATACGAGTTTACTGCAAAAAGGCATATAAAGCATACAAATATAAGCGGAAAGGCCGTCTTATTAAGCGCCAATAAAAACGACGGGAAAATAGCGACTTATTACCATGGAAAACAATCGTATACTAGCGGTACTTCCTGTTCTAGGCTAAATCATAGTATTTCAAAATACAATAGCTAGATAAGGAAATACGGCTACGGACAGTAAAGCGGATAATACCGTTGTGGGATTAATAGATAGATGCGGTAGAGGCTAAGTACTAGAAGGTAATAAAGGAATAACAGCGGACAGTTATAAAAGAAGGACTCCGTAAAATAAACTAATAGTTAAAGCGAGCGGGATAAAACAAATATTTAGCTAGCGTAGACGTAGATTATTTATTAGATTGCGTGGAAAAGCCCGATAAAGAGATAAAGCAAAAACTATAAATAATTTAACGGGAGATAAATAAAATAGTACAAGAGAGCCAATAGACTATAATATCGCGAATAAAGCTATATAAACGGTTCGAAACAGTATATATAAAGAAGCATTAGACGCGGTATACGCCGTTAAAAGGATATATAGATCGGAGGGCAGTAGTAGATTATACGCGCCCGTAGAAGTAGATAATAATATTTATTGGACGGATATAAGAGCCGCAGGAGTAGCAGAAGCCGAAATATCGATTAAAAAAGGATTAAAAAAAAGCGTAGAATTATTTAATAGAAATAGCAAAAAAAGAGTATAAGAATTATTAAGCGAAATAGAATAAAAAAAAAGGAGAAAATAGACAAACGGATAACAATAAAATAGAAGAGTTAGAGATAGAATATTATTTAGAGGCATTACCGCAGGCGTATTTGAATTTTTATATAATATTGTTAAAAAAGCGATACTCCAAGAATAAATACAACAACGTATTAGTATATACGTTAGCGGTATTAAAGGTGAAAAAAAGCGGTGGGACGATAGGATAGATAGGGCTAGACAATTACCTACTAATATTGTCTAAGGTGATCAAAATTGCGAGGTTTATAGTGATTTAGTCGAGTTTATTAGAAGCAGGGTTCCATAATAAGAATGAAAATAATAAAAAGGTTAAAAGTAAATTAGATGAAAGTGATAAAAATGATAAAAATAAGGTTAAAACAGAAGCAAAATGCTTAGGATTGGTGAAAAAGGCGATAGATTACTTTATAGTGCGGAAGACATACAATGCGATACAATAGATATTGGATTTACGGATATATAAGTTAAAAATCCATTATAATACGATAGCGGAGGGGACGATCGATTAGATAAAAAAGCAGATCAGCTGGAAAGAGAGGGTTCAGTTTACGATAGATTAGCTACGGAAGATGCTATAGAGTTTAACAGAAAAGACGCAGGAACTGTTGTTTTTCGACTTAATAAGCTTAGAATCGATAGGCGAGGCGCTAGTAATCTCGTAATCGACGTTAAAGGACAATACCCGTAATAAAGAAATAAGATAGAATTATTTAAAGGATAACCGCAACCGTTAGCCCGTAAATAGACGGATATAGTTGTAGTCCCGTATTGGGGAGAGGGGAATATTATAGTATCGATTTATAAAAAATAAAGAGGGAAACCGAAAGGAAATCCGGAAATGTTTAAATCGGATCGTACAATTTCGAGGGTTGTTGTTGGTATTAATATATATAACCGGTGGCCAGCCCGTACGAGGGTTAGAGATTATAGGGATCTAGCATACGAATAGCGTATAAAAACGACGACGGAATATATTTATCGAATAGAATACTCTGTTCAGTAAAGGAGAGAAACAAATAAACCCCGAGGCGTTAGTAGTATTCATAACGCAGTATTACCAGGGATATTCATTATTAAAGAGGGAGAAAATCATCTACTAGTATTTGCCGCATATAATAGGGGAGTTATATATATATTTTAATTAATTAATACGACTGTTTCAGGAGAAAATAGAGGTGATATTGCAGGATTCGAAGGCGTTATCGACGATAATATAGCCCCCCAATTATAAAAAATTCGTATAAAATATACTACGGATAACGAGATATATCGGAAAAACTAATTAGCAGTAGATAAAGGTCAAGTTCAACACGCAAATATAACGAGAGCTGGCGATTAGGATAAGCCGTCGGTTTTTGTAGAAACGGTACGTATTCGATTATAATAAAAAGGATAAAAATAGGGAGTTCTATGAAAATCGCTTAGAAAAGATTTACGATATCTAAGTAACTTATATACCGTAGATTGCAAGCAATATATACGCCCGTGGGATCTAAGAAATAAATAGGGAAATAGCCAGTATACGGGAGCGGTTTTACCGTATTAGCTGCGAATAATATAAATTATTGGAATTCCAACTAGCGTCTATCCCGTCAAATAAAAGGAAATCCGATCGAAAAACAGAAAGCCGTTCTAGTATATTAACGATACGTATTAAAAGGTTATAGAAAATAAATATTAAAAGGAAATTGCAAGAGATATTGGGTTTATAAATAATATTCCGGGGTTGTTAATAAAAGGCTATCTAAGCTATTATACGAAGAAAGAACTTTATTGTTTAAATAATAAAAACTAAGGGTAAAAAGAGCTTATTATTTATATTGCCCGCGTAATATAGCTGTAATAGAGTTAGCGTCGTCGTTGTCTTATTAATAACGTTATAGAAAAATATAATAACGCGATGCTATTAGTTAGAAATCTTATATACAGAATAGAACGCCTAGCGGACGGCGGAGTATAACAGTAAACGGTTAATATTCGTTACGCTTGAGTCCGCCGTCGAAAAAGAGTTTAAACGGTTTTTAACGCAATATAAAGCGGTAGAGCAGCTAGACTATATATTTATCGACGAATACTATATTATATTAAATAATAAAACTGACTTCCGACGTAAATTGCAGCAAATAAGCGTATTAAACTAAGTAAAAACCTAGATAGTATTATTAATAGCGATATTGCTTCTTAGCTGCGAAAAGGAATTATTCTATTGTATATAATAGCTACGAAAGTAAGTACGTTTATTCCGTATCTTTATCGGTTATATTAATATCTAGTATTATATTATTACTATCGAAGGTCGTAGCCCGGCGATCGAGCAATATATAGAGGTAGTAAAAAAGTTATATACTTCGTATAAGGCCGGAAAAACGGTGATATATTGCAATTTCGTCAATAAAACTAAAAATTTAACGGAAGCGTTAGATTGTCCCACATTCTACTATTACGCCGCTAACTAGCCGGAGATTTTGGAGTTATTCCAATAAAAAAGCTATCGGATCGTAGCGACGAATACGTTCGGGATAGGGATTGATATTGCCGATATCCGATTAATAATATATATTAAATAGCTACGATCGTTATTAAATTATACGCAAGAAAATAGACGCGTAGAACGGGACGGGGTAGCTAGTAAAATAATAGTATTAATCCGAGAGAGCTTAAAGAGGGATAAAGGCTAAATAAAACTAGAAGAACGGTTAATACGGCGGTTTATAGCTAAGATCGGTTGTAAACGTTAGATATTAAACGAATATTTAGATAAAAGGGTAAATCGACGGGGTTATAAAAAAAAGGAGAATATATATAAATATTATCGTATAAAAAGGCTAAAAAAGAGTAGGTTCATCGGGAGTAAGGCGGCTATATTAGTCGAAAAAGAGATAGAGAATAAAAAAGAAGAAAAGAATAACAGTAAAGGTGCAGCGGAAGAAGATAACAAGGTCGGTAAAAAAGGAAATAAAAATAAAGAACTACAAGCGGCGGAGGAAACCCGAAAGAACGTATTATGTAGTCAAGAACGAATAGTAATAAACGAGTATATAGAGGTAGCGGATTTGAAATAGTATATAAAACAGATCGGGTTTATATGTCCGTTTTACCGGTAGATCGACTATAATATATCGGAATATCCGTTATTTATATATTAAAAGGAGAAAGCGAAAGTGGATAGATTTAAAAAGCGATATAAACAGCTATAGAAATTGATCCGTTAGACGAAAGCGATAGTCTATTATAATAGATATATAATATACTTTATACCGATCGAATAATATAAGATATTCAAAAGGAAAGAAAAAAGGAGTAAAAACGGGGACAAGCAGTAGTAAACGCGAACAAAGGGGAAATATATATTAGATAAGGTAATATTAAATGAGTTTGTTATAAATATCGAATAAAATAATTATTTTATATAGGAGTTTAGAGGGCGAATAAGGGAGCAGAACTACCGCCCTGGACAGATAGAAGACGTCGTACGATATTTAAGACAGCAAGAAGAATAGAACGGGATTATAGCTAGTCGGTTATTACGGGAGTTAAAGTAGTTTACGAGAAAAGGGAGAAAGAGCAGTATAGTAGAGAGTTAGCAGTTATAAAATCGGATTAAAAATAATATAGAAATAAATATTAATAGTTAGAATATAAAGAATAATAGAGTTATAGAAATAAAATTAATAATAATTACTAAAAATAGGGTATTAAGAGTTAGATAGTATATAATAGAGCAATATAAGAGTGAAAACGATAGATTAGAAAACAGATATAATAATTAATTCCAACCGAGTAGCCGAATGATAAATAGAAAGAGACAAGATATAATATAGATTAAAGATAGAAAAAGAGTTAATATTGGGTTCATTAGATTATAGGATATTAACAGAATAAATTTAAAATAAAGATTAAAAGTTTAAAGAAGATAATCAAATTCAAAAGAAGTTTAGAGAAGTAAAAAATATAGATTAAAACAAAAGAAAGATTAAATATAGTGTTTTAATATATAAAATAAATATGAAATATAATTAATCGGTACGAAGTAGGCAATATATATAAAAAGCAAAAATTATATAGAAAGGGTGGAAATATTAAAGAAAAAATGAAGTTATTTATGAAAATAAGTAAAAAAATTCATAAAAAGAGTGAATATAATATATATAAAATAGAAGAAGTTAACGAAAAGAATAGAATTAATATAGAAAAGTGAGGATAAAGATTAGAAAGTGAATAAGAGTGATAAAAAGTGAAGATAAAGGTTGAAACGTAAACAGAACCGATGGAAAGTGGAATGATTCATATCGAGAATGAATAGAGAATATCAAAGGTTAATAGAAAGGATAAAAGATAGACAGTCCACATAAGGAGTGAATATAATATATAAAAAGTGAATAATTTATAATAAAAGTAAATAGTTTATATAAAAAGTAAATATAAAATATAAATAGGAAATAAAATAAATAAAAGAAGTAGATAGTTCATATAAAAAGTAAATATAATAGAGTTAGCCAACACAATAAATAAGAAAATATATAATTACATAAAAGGCGAATATAAGATAGAAAACACAGATATAATATAAAAATAAAAGACTATTGACATAAAGCGTAAATAGAATATATAAAACGTGAATACAAGATAGAGAAGATGAAATATTTATAGAAAAAGTGAATATAATATCCAAAAAAGTGGAGATGATTCAAATAAAAGGTAAATGCAATATATCCAAAGTGAAGATTTGGTATTGAAAGACGATATTTATATAAAAAGAAAATATAATACATTCACAATAGACATAATAAATAAGAAAAGGTAAATAATTATATAAATAGTGAATATAATATTATAATATAAAAAGGGAATATAATATATAGATAGTACACTCAATAAGTAATAAAGATAGATAATTAGTAGAATTAGAGAATATAGTATAGAAATAGTAAATACAATAAATAAAAAGAATAAAGAATTATATTCTAAGTAAATATCCAGGTTAAAAAGAAAACATTTTATATCGAAAGCAAATAAGTTATATAAAAAAGAAATAGTTTATATTATAAATAAGTGTTAGGGGTTAGCAATAAACAATTTATATTAAAAGAGTTACGAATAGATCCAAAACAAACAATTTCAATAAAAAGCAAAAAATACACATTCAAAATAGATATAATAGATACAATATAGATAAATTAGATAAAAAACAGATTGTTTATATGAAAAGTAAATATAATAAGGAGAAAAAGAATTGGATAAAAAGAGAAATAAATATAATAGACAAGAAAGCAATAGAAGATTTAAGAGATAAATAATTGCATATAATAGACAAATACAACTAATAAAAACCGAATATAGAGGTTTAAAAAGGGATAGTTTATAGTTGAAATAAATATAATATATAAATTATAGATAAAACGCAGGAAAAATAGGTATTATCAATAGAAAGCAAAATATATAATAAACAGAAAATAAATAAAAGAGACAAGGAAGTAAAGATTCAAAAAAAATATTAAAATAAGAATAAATCTAAAATATATATTAGAGAAAAAATATAAGGGTTATAGATATAAATAAGAAATATAGTTTAAGAGTTAAATTATATATTAAAAGTATAAATTCAGGGTTAAAGTTACATTGTAATTTAAAAAATTAGGGTTACTAAAAGATTAAAAGTTAAAATAGGTTTAATTAATAAAGTTAGATAATATTAGCAAAAGATAAATATATTCGGGATCGATAATAGATAAGAAACGGTAGAATATCGATAGTATATATATTAAAAGAAACGGAACCGATATATTTTTAGGGTTAAAGTTATTAAATTTAGATAAAAGAGTTCGGGTTCAAAGAAAGCATTAGGGTTAAGGGCGATAAAATTGGGTTAAGGGGGGAGAGGGTTTAGAAACAAAAAATTAAGAGGAAATAAAGTTTTATTTATAAAAATTAGGAGTAAATAATAGTAATTAGGGGTTTAAACAAATAATATAAGAAAGCAATAGAAAATATAATATAAGGCAATAAAATAGGGATAATAAAAAAGAAGAAATAAAAAGTATAAACAGAAAAGAAAACAGCAAAAAAAGTAAAACGGAGACAGAGGAACGAGAATATAAAAAAAAAACATATATAGACTAGGAAAATAAAGAATATCGATCGGTTATCGAAGAATAATATAATTATAGTCATTTTAGGTATAAAGTTAAAGTTACCCAGCTTAAAGAAGAGGGTTTAGAGATGGGCCTAGGCTAGGGTTAGGGTTACGGAGCGAAATAAAGGGGTTTCAGGGTTAAAGTTACCGAATTTGGAGATATAAGGGTTCAGGGAGTCAGAGTGAATAGAGAGGGGTCGGGAGAGTCCGTTTAAGAGAGAATAGAGATATATAACCCGTGCGTGCGTTTCAGCGTTAGGATTGACGGGTTAAGAGAGGCAGGTGAGCGGTAGTGAGAGTGGATCCCGGGCTTCCGGGTGGAGTTCGGGGTCATATTTCCAGCTCGACGACCGGTTTGCAGCCCGAGCACGACGGAGTCCCCCCCGGCCCGACAGGTGGTAGGATGGACCCGATCCCGCCAGGGTTAGGGTTAGGGTTAGGGTTAGGGTTAGGGTTAGGGTTAGGGTTAGGGTTAGGGTTAGGGTTAGGGTTAGGGTTAGGGTTAGGGTTAGGGTTAGGGTTAGGGTTAGGGTTAGGGTTAGGGTTA